>OY987217.1:31084002-32332225 GCA_963920805.1 Primula vulgaris
ACTGCCTAGGCGGCCGCCTATACTGCCTTTTGAAACACTGTAATACATCAATTGATGTATGCATGTTGGGGCTGAGATTTGTATTCTTGATTTATGTTTCAGAACCAAATTTAAGGATTAAATTGGTGGAACATTTTTTAATTCTTTTTGTTGCAGACATCGTTGTAAAGTTACTCTTTTTTCTTTTTTTAAAGGACTGTTGCAGAGCACTATCTTGGAGAGCGTAGGATCTATCTGGTTTAACCGTACCGAGGCAAAAGATCGTGAAATTGTGGCAACAAAGTACGTGTTGCTGGAAACAGAAAAGAAGAAAAATATATTCTGATTAATTTTAACTTCCTGAACAAATGACCAGCTTTAATATTTTTCAGGTTAAGGAACCATGTCCATGGGACGGATAATAATCCTCTTCTTATATTTCCTGAAGGAACCTGTGTAAATAACCACTATACGGTTATGTTTAAGAAGGTATTCTTTATAAAATCTAAAAATAACCATTTTGAAAAGATTCACTGAAACAAAAATGAAAAAGTTTCTACCCTATATCAAATTAAATAGTTGATGACATGACGTTTCAAAGTAAATACAAAATAGCAGACAACATGTTAGAAAGAAGTTGAATATTACGTTTCTCTGAAAATTGCTGTTAGCTCACTTTTCTTCTCCTGGTTGTTAGGGTGCTTTTGAACTTGGCTGCACAGTTTGCCCTATTGCTATCAAGTATAACAAAATATTTGTGGACGCATTCTGGAATAGTAAAAAGTAAGTACCTTGTAGATTTACTTAGCCAAAAAATGAAGGATCTCATTTCATTTTCAAATGGCCACTCTGCTTAAATTACATATAAAAGGTGTTTAATAGAATTATTACATTGATATGTTTCCATCACACAGACAGTCCTTCACAAAGCATCTATTACAGCTTATGACTTCTTGGGCTGTTGTTTGTGATGTATGGTACTTGGAGCCCCAGAATATAAAGCCTGGAGAGACAGCCATTGAATTTGCCGAGAGGTGAGATAGCTTCGATATGTAAATTCAATTGAATATTTAATTTTCTGAGAACTCTTTATGTTGTGCATCTTGTTTGAACCCCTGTTTGTTTACAGGGTCAGGGACATTATTTCACGACGAGCTGGTCTCAAAATGGTGCCTTGGGATGGATATCTGAAATATTCTCGGCCTAGCGCCAAACATAGAGAGAGAAAGTAAGTTTGGAAGTTTGGTGGACTCATTTTTATGGACCTACTTGTTACCATGATCTTATGATTCGCCTGTCGATTTGATGTATTGCAATATTATTTACCCACATTCATCCTCAAACTTCAAACTGCATCATTTAACCTACTCCATGAAGCGTCTCAGCCTTTTTTTTAATGTATCCACCTAAAATGAGAAATGGTCAGATGAGCAGATTTCCCCCAACCAATTTCAGACCATGCTAACTTTTTTATCAGATGTGATGCAAACATTATCTACTTGAGTGGTGGTCCCCGCTTGCTATATGTATACATTTATTTTCTTGGCTTTGTTTGACTTAAATGTAAGCCATATTGCCATAGCACCATGGAAAAGCCGGGCCAATTTGAGGGACAAATAAGTGATCATATGAATACACTGTAAAGCAATATCAAAAGGACTGCAATTTTTTTGTTGATTGTTAAAATACTTCACTTTGTGAGGAGATTATTCTTGGAGTGCAGCCATTTTCTATTTTGTTTATAGTTATTAAATTTCAGTTTCTGAATACCAATTCTACTTGTTATTTTTTTCTAGGCTCTAAAGCATAGACATATTTGGTTATTACTATTTTGCTGTCAATCGTAGATGTAGATCCTCTTATGATCCCTCATTTTTCGTTTCGCTTTTGTTTTGATTTAGGTTATACGTTATCGCTTTGCTCTTTCTTCTTTTCCTCTATTTTCGTCCATTTCATCATTTATCCTTTATTGCAAACTGCTGTCATGGCAATATTCATTGCTGTTATATATTAGCTTCTGTAGATTTTGTAAGAAATCAACTCTAACCTTTCTTTGATTTGCTTGTATGTGTAGGCAACAAAACTTTGCAGAGTCGGTGCTACGTCGCCTAGAGGAGAAATAGGCTGGAATACTTATTTATTTCAGGGGGGAGTGGAGTATTTGATATTTCTCCTCAAATTCTCAAGTATATCCTACTATGGGGCCTTTGTTTTTAGGGTTAGTTGGGCATTTGTTTCCTTCTACTTGAATATCAATTATTCGAGGTATTGCCGATGGGCAGTGTCAACGTTTTGCAACTTCACCACGTGTCTTCTTCAGGGTACCTAGTTGTTTTCCTCAATTTCACCAAAAGCGAATGTAGTAATATTCTTTTTAAAAAATTATAATGCAGCCCCGATTTTCTTATCTGTGATTGTTAAATAAGACATGACGGTTGTGGCATCTATATATTTGTACAGTTTTGTTCGTTGAATAAGTTTAAAAGATGGTTAGCCTTATAGACGATATTGAAACTCAGAGAGTAGTTGATGGTGTGAAGATAACTCGTAATTGAAGGGATATGGTTTTATGGACTGTTTTCTAGGACTTTCCAAACTAACATGATAAACAGAGAAATGGTTCTTGAGAATAATTGTAAGAGCATTCTCCGGCCTTTCCCAATTTTATCTCTTAGATATGGCTATCTATAAAATTTTAAACTTTGTATAGCCTCTAGATAATGCACAACAATGCTATATAAATTAGATATATCAAAAAAAAACTTTTTTTTTACTTTTTTCTTTTTTAAATAAGCTTTTTTTCTCTGCCCAAACATAATATTTTCTACAATTTGGCAAAAGAACATAATCCTAAATAACAAATACAAGTCCAAATAAGTGCTTCCGATTAACGACCAATCATTCTAATATATTCTTTACTATTTTGTAGTTGGGGTTTTTCCCCACTTTTAGATCATTAAAATCAATATAAATAAAATGTGCGTCTCTCCCACAATTAATTAAAAAAAAAATCCTGCACTGATTTATCTTTGTTTTAGGTGCAAATATTAATTTCATGTTAGGAGCATTAGCTATTGCCTCAGAAACCTAAAAACCTGTAGTAAAGTCGGTTTTCTCATGTGGTGATGTGGTTTTATCGGTGCTTCAGCATTAATTATTAAACCTAATGTTAAAAGTTAAACATCCGACACTTTTGTAGCTGGGCTGGTAGTTGCATTCTTTTCTGTTTTTTGGTAATTCCATGATTCTGTTGCGTCGTTACCCATAAATTCAAATTTTGGGGTATCGAGTTGAGTATCAATTTTCTTTTACCCGCAGTCGGATGTAGCAAATAGTACTCTTTTTGTTCGAGAACTATTGTTCACTTTTATTATAATTTAACTCGCATATATTCATAGGACAAAATATATGGGATGAAGTCTCAATTGTTCAATTTAGAAATTCATCTTTTTGGTACTCCCGTTTCCTTATTACTAAAGAATGGATAAAAGAAAATACGAACTGCTCTACTATTCATAAAATTGGTAAAAAGTTTTCAACATAAGGGTTGTCAATGTAATTTTCATCTCTCTGCAGACATGCAATAATTTTTCCAGAACATCCATTTCCTATTATTAGATTAAGACCGGGTAAGTGTTTGCGATTTCGCAAGGAAAATGACAACTCTCCTTCATAATTGTTGCCACTCAAGTCTAACCATGGAGAATGGAAAATTTCCAAATAGCTTCTTCCTGGATAAATTCAATATTACCAGTTCCAAACATCCCAAAAAGGTCATATGTTCCTTTAAATGTTTGCTCATAGTTACGTTTGGAAAACGATATATATGAAGGGTGTTTAACAAAATTTGCTACCTAAAATTAACAATGTATGATGCAATTTCTTTTATGAAGAATTTAGACTTTGGAAATATTTGGGCTATAAACTCGTGATCCTAGTAGTTTTCTAGTAATGTTGAGGATTAGATGCCGAATTTAGCACCTCAAGTGTATTCCAACCCGATTAGGGGCCGTTAATTTGATTTAATCCAATGATTCCAATAAAATGCGAAAACTATAGAAGAAATCAATATGTACTATGCTATCATAACTATCATGTTATCATGTGTTGTCGTCAAATTCACACAAACTTGTCAAACAAACAGGTACTAATAATTATGCAAAGCAAGCTATGGTCGCAAAATGGTCCAAATGTATATATAATTTCAAGAAAACAATCCACTTGTTTGCTGAGTATCAATCTCAGCCAAAACTGCCCTTACACCATTGTCGTTACTGAACACGATATGTCAAATATTCAAGTAAATTGAAAAGAAAGTAAATAACAAACACACACAGACTGGCCAGTAGGGTACTCTTAACTTTGTCATAAGCTGTTCTCATCCATTATACTCAACTGAACAGAAAGGTGTTTACACGATGACGGAGAAAGTCTGATATTGATGTGCATCTTTCTCTGTGCTCTCCTGCACATTCCACGGATACTAAACTTTCACAAAATATAGAACTTTCAAAACATCTACTATATCCAATGGGACCGAAGTTTTTAATTTCGTGAGTATTGGAAGTACTGTACAAGACCGGATTAAAATATTTCCTTGATTCAGAACAATAATTTGCAAATATAATCCCATCGTTCTTCCAAAACCCCAACACTTTTATCTGTTTTGGGAGAGAGGTAAAAGAGAATTGCTTGATCCAAACACCTTCTTCCAACATCAACCAAATATCAATAGAAAAGAGATTTATACGGAACATAGCAAGCTTGTCATTAAATAATGTTAACTGCCTACCAGGAAATCGTGTAGGCTCCGAAGTATCAGGACCCGGTAACTTCCGAAAATTTTCATTGCACATGTCAAATGCAGTGACTACTTCGGAGGAATAATCCGACCAATAGTAAGTTCCATTTAGGAACGAACTATTCAGATGATCCGCACCAGCCACCTGACCGAGTTCAAAATCTCCAACATCAAGAAGTCTCCAATTGTTTGTACTTAGGTTGTACACTGTGACACATATATCATGACCAATATTATATCTGACTGAGAACTTACGAATGAGAACCAACTTATAATCATGCGTCAATGGGTCTATACCAAAGCCTATTATACCATAATGCAACTTGAAATGAGGCATGAAATGAGGGTGGGGTAAGGGAAGAGTTCTCAACTCCTTTAAGGAAGGGTTCCACAAGGCTATACGGTCTTTACGATTGAACAAGCAATACAGACCATTAATAGGCCCTTCCAAACTTAACCCCATCGGAAACGTATGGAATTGAGTAATATCATGATATGTGTCGCTCACAAGGGTTTCATCATCGAACAATGCATGATAAATATATTTACCAATTATATACTGGAGGAGAAGACGGCCTTTATTAGGACATTTTTGGTACTCTACATGATTGAGTGCAAAACTAGGGCTTCTAATGAGATTATACCAATGTTTACATACACATTTTGCACGAACCAAAGAATCCACGGAAGATCGAAGAAATATTTCAATCCATAATTCTTCCGGAAAATTATAAAGAAAGTTGGTGTCAATTGCCATTCGAATGCAGCCTCGCTAATCAAGTTTAGATTGCTCAGGTGTGACCTGATAACTGAGAAAAGAAAAAAGGTAAATTTGTGATCCCTTAGTAAGAAATTAAAATACTAAAATTTAAGTGTCTACTATTGCATTTGGTCTATAGACATTTTAGAAGCTGTGCTAAAAGCTCCCCATTCAAATTAAAAATTCAACTGATCACAGCTTGTCTAGACTTTATACAAATGTCGTTTTTAAATAAAATAGTATAAAGGGAGTTTAAGTGGTCCTGTTCATACAAAAATTAGTACAAAGTACTTGTTAACACTGCATTTGCTAAAAAAACGATTGGATGCATACATATGTTTTTTTTATACTTTCTTTTTAAAATGACATAGATGATATGTTGATTGATATGTGAATTACTGTAAACGGACAGTAGGATTAAGATATCAATGTGCATTTCAATGCCATATGATTTTAAGACAATTTAAATGTTTTAAAAAAATAAATATTCCAAGAACATGCAACTATTTTTGTATAATGTAATCATTGGACAATCTTACAACTTATTTAACCAAAACAAACATTTTCTTTTACGTCAAATACTGTCTAATTATTAGAATAATGTCATATTAATTAAGCAGTACTACTATTGCTAGATTTAACAAATACTGCATAATTACACAGCAACTACAATCAAAACCCAAACCAAAACAACAAATACATAAATATACGTATATGCATATAAGTGTAGAAAAATACATACACAAATCTATACATACGTACATACATATATGCCAGTCCCATTCAGGTGCAAAAACGAAAAAAATGTATATTTTTTTTCTTCAGAATGAAGTAGTTCTTTTTCATGTGATACAATGAAAGAAGAACTTATTTCAATATATATCGTCTATTTTGTGTAAAATAAAAGACATTATTTATCTTTTATAACGACATGGTTTCGCCGGGAAAAGAAGTGCATGACCCTCGGGCTGTCGGACAAAGTTATAAATGCACATAGGCAACTAGGTTAGGACCAATGGGGACACATGCCGAATTACTAATATTTTACCCATATGTTATTGTAGAACTTAATGTCACTAGTCTAGTACTATGGTGTTTCTGAGTTGATGTCATTTTAATTTTTAAAGATTGTTTTCATTTATTTTCCGCCTAAATTGCAATGGAGAAATTGAGACCAATGACATATGTAGCTAGTCTCTATAGTTTTTAAAGAAACTTTAATTGGTTTCTTATATAGTTTAGTATTAGACAGCAATAGTTCTGTAGTTATTAGTCCATTATTGAAACATGAAGGAATATTATGCCATTATCTTTAAGAAAAAGTGTCACTTAAAAATGAGATTCATTTTGAAAAAAATTGAAAAGTTATATTTAGTGATTTCTTAAAGGAGACTCTCATAAGTTGGAAATGTAAAACATAAGATCAATTATTTATTTAAAATTTCAACAGAACATTATAATAATATATATATATATATATGTATATAAATAAAAATATTATATATATATACATATAATTTTATAATTGTTTTTCTATTCTAATTGTGCCCTTGCTGATCATAAATCTTTACTCGCCCCAAAAAGCGCATAAAAAATTGTGCGTCTTAGGTGTAAAAATGCGTCAGACCGACCCTAATTATATACTGCATAATTATAAATTTATATATAAATAGATCTTACCCGATGTGAACAGAGATCGTTGGTGGAGATGGCGGAGAAGGATATGTGATAACTATATAGAGGAGGCGAGAATATTATTTATCTGTAAATAATTAAATAAAGATTTGGCTACGTTTTTTTTTCCTAATTAGTTATAAATGCACTTAATTTTCCCTATAATTATTGTTGATTCGTATGTAGATTTTTAACAACCGGTACTCTTTATTTTAAATAATTCAATTTAGACATAGTACAATTACAATCGGACAAATTTGGTCACTTCGGTCTATAACTGAACTTAAAATATAAGTTTTACTAACTTAATCCTGCAATACATTTTCCCCATTTATGCCTCGTATTGTTGTCTTTCCCGATTTAGGCATCATACTATAGTTTTTCCCGATTATGTATAATTATATTAATACATACATTTACCTAAAAACTTAAAAACTTAATACGTATGTGAATTCACAATTATAATTGTATGAGATCGATCAACCAACATGATACAAAACAGAAAACCAAACACAAGATATCAACAATTAATTTAATATACAAGATTAAGTATTAAGAATTATAAAATAATTATCACCATCATCTATAAAAATAAATCAATATTAACCCACAAAATATGTTGTGTGCTTTACCAATTCGAAGTTTGTGTCTTTTGTAAACAAGCTTAGTGATCTTATTACATCAACACTTTAACTGTAAGTCTTTCCAATTAAATATAACTAATTAAATCCTTATGAAGATTATATAGAACTTTGTCTAACATCTTAATTAGGACCAACTTCATCCCTTTTCAAAATTTGAAGACTACCGGTGCTTCAAACAAAACAAGGAAAAACAGTTTTTTTTTTTCAAACTATAGCGTCAAAGCCCAGTGTTGTTGGTGTCTTGGATGATTTTCCAGAGTTGGAAGAGTATGATGCGTTTAAAGTGTGTTTGGAACCCGAAAAATGCCACGGAAAAAGAAAAGAAAGGAAAACGCATGAAAAGTAACATGAAATCATTTTCCGGTGTTATATTATCCATAGTGTTTTTGTAAAGTTTCACTTGCATAATTCAGTATGTGAATCAAGGAGAAAATACTAAATTGGCCTTGTTTGGTTGATCTTAATTACTTTTTACTTAATATTACTTTTACTTATCAAAAGTAAAACTGTTGTTTGGTGGTGATTATCTTATTTAGAAAAGTAAAACCTTTTTCATCTCACTTATTAAAGGTAAAGTTTCACTTGGAAGAGTATGATGCGTTTAAAGTGTGTTTGGAACCCGAAAAATGCCACGGAAAAAGAAAAGAAAGGAAAACGTATGAAAAGTAACATGAAATCATTTTCCGGTGTTATATTATCCATAGTGTTTTTGTAAAGTTTCACTTGCATAATTCAGTATGTGAATCAAGGAGAAAATACTAAATTGGCCTTGTTTGGTTGACCTTAATTACTTTTTACTTAATATTACTTTTACTTATCAAAAGTAAAACTGCTGTTTGGTGGTGATTATCTTATTTAGAAAAGTAAAACCTTTTTCATCTCACTTATTAAAGGTAAAGTTTATCATGCTTATCAAACTAAAATACTTTTTGGCCACGGTAGCTAATCTAATACCTAACCACCGAATATCATCTCGCTCTCCCTCTCAGAATACGTCTTGATCTAATATACCATTTCGTCATCGATCATTCCTTAACATTTCAGATCAGCTAAGGTGATATTTTCTTTAATAAACCCATACAATGTATATATGTTTATGTTTGTATATGTATGTAAAAAAATATGAGTCGTATGATCATTTGACAAAGATCCAACGATTGAAATTGAATACTCATATGTAAAAGACCAAAGTGTCCTTAATTTTAACGGTAAGATAGCATGTGATGTGTCGATGACTGATTTCCGTTAATATCCGTTATTGTTTTGGACGGAAAATCTCAGGAAAAAAAAGGTGAGATCCAGGTACAAAAATGAAAAAAATGAGAATTGGGGGCACAAATGAACAAATGATAAATTTTAGGTTACAAAACATCATAAAACCCCCGACTAGCATACGAGCTAGTTTCAACTTATTCGCTCTGACAAACACAAAGTACATATTATGGAAGTTGAATATTTGGGTCCGCCGAAGCGGGATCGTATACGGCTTGGTTGTCAGTCGGACAAGACGTCAGTCGGATCATATGCATACCTCCTTTAACATTATTTGCCCCACTTGTTCCAACACATTAACAACACGTTAATTGTAGGGTCACCAAGCCCATTAGCAACTGCTAGTTCGATGGAAACATATCAGTGTATGAAACAAAGAAGATGATCAGAAGTGTTTGTTCTTTTGTTTCTCTTTTTTTTTTCTTGAAAATCTTATTAAAAAGTATCAAGAGATTTCACACCTACCCCCTTTAAAATCTTTTGTTTCTCTTACTATTGAGTGCACTGACCTAAAATCCTTGCCCTTATTCGGTACACTGATACTACTATTGTCTGGAATATGTAATGTTGCGTGCAAGATCGAAATATGATGATATTTTAGTATATAAAACCATAATTTGCCCTTGATTTTAAGTTTGCAGAAATTGTTTGTTGATATTGAACTTTCAGTCTCTGGGAGTATCTCTCTCTTTTTTTCTTTAAAATTTATTTAGTAGGATCAAATGCTATCACACATACCCCCCTTCAAAAGACTTGAATCCTGCACCTCCTAATTGAGAGTGCGGGTTCTCGCCTACTAGCTAGCCCAAGTGGGTTGTCTCTGGGAGTATCTCATAGTTTGAACTCTCATTCTATCGAAGTATCTCATAGGTTAATTGAAAGTTCATGTGTTCTATTTCATGCTAACAAGGCATCTTTTCATGGTCACCCGTTATCCTTGTTATTAGAATTAATAGTCATAAATTATTTACAAGATAAGAAAACTTGACCAATTAAAAAAGTAAGTAGAAAAAAGAACAAAGTTACTCAATCAAGGTTTCAAAAGACGTTAGCCGGGGTCTAAGCAGAAAGGGTCCACCTGGTGCCCAATTGGACGCCTTAGCCCTCTTTGTCCCGCGTAGCCCGACTTCTTCCCCTAGGTCCGCCTAATAATCAGGCGTCTGGTCCCCGCCTAGTGCCTAATCACTGCCTAGGCGGCCGCCTATACTGCCTTTTGAAACACTGTAATACATCAATTGATGTATGCATGTTGGGGCTGAGATTTGTATTCGTGATTTATGTTTCAGAACCAAATTGAAGGATTAAATTGGTGGAACATTTTTTAATTCTTTTTGTTGCAGACATCGTTGTAAAGTTACTCTTTTTTCTTTTTTTAAAGGACTGTTGCAGAGCACTATCTTGGAGAGCGTAGGATCTATCTGGTTTAACCGTACCGAGGCAAAAGATCGTGAAATTGTGGCAACAAAGTACGTGTTGCTGGAAACAGAAAGAAGAAAAATATATTCTGATTAATTTTAACTTCCTGAACAAATGACCAGCTTTAATATTTTTCAGGTTAAGGAACCATGTCCATGGGACGGATAATAATCCTCTTCTTATATTTCCTGAAGGAACCTGTGTAAATAACCACTATACGGTTATGTTTAAGAAGGTATTCTTTATAAAATCTAAAAATAACCATTTTGAAAAGATTCTGAAATTCCTATCCGCTGTTCTAGTTGCAGTTTTGCAGTAAGGTTCCAAGTGAGGTTGCAACCACAGTTAGAACCTAGTGTATTAAATGGACAGAACTGTAAAAAGTTAAATGTACTTAAAATAGATCACAAGCACATTTAACAACGGAGTTCACCTAACTAGGCTACGTCTCCGGGGCACTTACCCAGATTATGATATTATAAAAGCTTACAATATAGGACTCAACTCTTAATGAAAAACTTTCAGAATCCCTCTAGGTTTTTCTGCCTATCTCTATATTACTCCTACTCTATAACTATCACGTATAAATCAATGGCATCCCACCATTGTTTTCTTTTTAAAAAGCTCACGTGTATTCTCTCAAGAATGAGTTCTTTATAGTTTAGAACACACACCTTTTACAAGCTTAAGTTACTAAGTATATAAACAAGTAAAAACAATCTTATATCTTCAATATCTTTTTGATTGCTTTTGACTTGGTTGATTGGCTTCAATCTTTCCAAGCATTACGAGATTCTTCAGCATGGATTGACTCCAATCATCTTTGATAGATACCTGTTTAGTAACAAGCTTGAAAGTAGGAGTTAATCTTTTCCTTTGAAAGGAAACATATAAAGATAATATCTTTTCATAAACATATGAAACATTCAACTCCATATTACATTCAATCTTTTAAACGTGTTATACTACTTTTGATAAGGAACAAAAATTGAAACAAGTGATAAAGATTTGTATAAGAATAAAGATATAGAATTGTTAATGTAAAGGAAACATAACTAATCTCTTTATATCTTTTAGGAAATCTTTCCTTACCACTTTGATATTCTCAATAAACGCATTTTAGATCTTTAGAATAATATGAGAATATATCCTGCATAACTTTAAACAAATAATAATCATTAAAGAATAGGTACGCAGATTTACAGAACTAGACAGTGTACTGCTGAGCAGCAGGTTGGACCTGTGGTTGCAACTAAGGTTGCATCTGGTACTTGAAACCACCCATGCTGTCTAAGCAGGTTGGAACTAAGGTTGCAACTGAGGTTACAACATTGCTTAGAACCTGTTAACACTTGTCTCAGTAGGTTGTAACTGAGGTTGCAACATTGCTTGAAACCTGTTAACAACGTCTTATTATTTCAAAACAGTTAGGATTTATTTAGTAAAAACCAATAGACAATAAACAATATTTAGACCAGAAATCTGGTCCTAACAATCTCCCCATTTGTCATTGGTTTTGACAAATCAATTAAGTTTATAAGTCATCCCAACCACCTGCAGATTCAATATCAGTAAGCTCCCCCTGTATGTTAGAATTGCAGGCATTTTAAATAAGCACAATCATTCACACATTCAATTTTAAAAACATCCATACTTCAAACTTGAAATTGCAGAAATTTAAAGCCCAAAAACATGGCACAACAATGTCTTAGTACAGCAATTGAAATAGTAATTAAAGACAGCAGCATTGAGTCTTGAAATTGAATGAAACTGAACAACAAAAAAAAAACATAAACTGAACATGAACATAAACTTCACTCCCCCTATTTGTCAGCAACCATTGTAATCAGTCATGAGGTATATCAGAATGTGGAGCTCTTTCTCTGAGAGGATGGTCTCTAACCACCTCTTCATCTTTTTCTTCACTGCTTATGGAGAAACAATAATCACTATCACCATCATCCTCACTTTCAATAAGATCCACCAGCAGCTTATTGATTTGATAATCATCAGCATCCAATTCAGCTCTCCTTTCTTGATTATAAGTCAGCTTCTGTAGTAAGTACCACTTTACTCCTTTCTTCTTGTCTGAGGGAGCAGTAGATGTCTCTTCTTCTTTTTCTTTGCCCTTTTCTCCAGATATGTCATTGACATGCCCTTCTTTGAGCAGTTTTGCAGAGATATAAATAGCAGAAGGACAATCTGAGAGTGGTTCTGTGGCTGTGCTAATAAGCTTGGATCCAGTCATAGGTAGGACTTGAGCCATAATCACCCCAGTGATTAGACAAGGAAAGGGGAGCAAAATTGAGGATGAGGTATCAGCACTGAATTCTCTAATCAAATTAAAAACATGAGTACCAAAATTAATTGGCAAAGATGACATGATCCTATAGAGAAATATGGCCATTTCCTTACTGACTTTGGATGGCTGCTTAGTGGGATTCCAATTGAACCTAGCTATTTTATGCAGCACAGATGCACACAAGGTGAGGGAGGATGTTTTAATGGAGTGACCATCAAACCTATTGTTCTTTCCAGTTAGAATTAAAGCAAGAATTTCTAAGTCTGGTTCAGCATTGTCATCTACAGTAGGACTAGGACAACACAGATAATCATTGATCAACTTAGGGGTGAAATCTAGAGTCACACCCCTCAAAAACACTCTGCCATAGGCAGGATCACCCTCAACAAACACAGTATTACTTAGATTGGCATAGAATTCTTTAATTACAGCAGGGTAATAAGAATTAGGATAAGAAATAGTTCTATCTAGGCCAACAGCTGACAGTAGTTTCTCAATATGTACTTGAATATGTGGATAGCTAACCAGATTAAGTCTTCTTTCACTGTGAATCTCCCTACCAGCAAAAGACCTAAACCTTCTATACATGGTCCTACTCCAGAACCTAGGATCAGTCTCATGAAACTTAGACTTATAAGAGAAAACAGGTGGAGTTGGATGATCCTTTACAGTTTTCCTAGCTCTTTTCTTAGTGCGCTTTTTCTGAGAAGAGGAAGTCTCGCTTACCTTAGTTTTTAATCCTGGACTGGTTGGAGATTTATTCATGAAATCTCTTAGAGTGCAATCATCATCAATGTTCAGGTTGGGGTTTTTTTGAAGGGTTTGAAGACATGGTTGCAACTAGGGTTAGAAGTGAGCTTGTAACCTCGCAGTGGGTTTTTATTACAGAGACCTAGGGTTTTACAGATTAGAGAGAGAGAGATTCTGTAAAGTGGAATTGATTTTGGATAGTAAAAAGATGTTTGTATAAATAGCAAAAAAAGTCCATATCTTTTTGTAATTGGAAAGAGATACATGCAAATCAATTATGAAACAGATTTTGGCGAAAATTTAGGAAATAACTTATCAATAAGTATAAAGAAATCTCAGCAAGATCACGAAGGAAAGATAAATCCAGCCAAACATACAGATAAACATTCCTTTTGCAAAACAGATTGATCCAAAATTTGAAAATTCAAAAATTGAAGCTTATTAAGGAAATTTGACTTGATTCAAGATAAGGAGCAATTAAAAACATATCTAACTTTTAGGAAAACAAAAACCTAGCAATTTACTCAAGAAAATATGTTTATCAAAGAATAACTCTAATAAAGATTAAATTTTAGGAGCTTAAATTGAGCAAATCCGTTTTTATCTCTACACAAAAACTAGTTTGATGACCTCAGCAAGGAAAGAGTATAAGTGATGTCAAAAATAACAAGACTTTGTCTTGGCGGTTATAGAATAGACTGAGGTTTCAACTGATGTTGCAACTGAGCTTGCAACCAGTATTTTTTAACAAGAGGTTTCAACTGGAGTTGTAACTGAACTTCCAACCAGCTATTGAGAGCATGAGGTTCCAACTGATGTTGCAACTAAACTTGCAACCAGCTTTTAAAAAAATTGCACTTTGTGCTTGCAACTCTATTACCAGAGAGGTTTTCAAGGACAAGTTACCTCACATCTGTTTTTGAGACACCAAAAAGCGGCTTTTTCAAAACAAAAACATCATAGCTCAATTAAGACTTAACCTTAGAAATAAAAATTATTGAAGGTACTCAATACAGACATATTTAGCAAGAATATTCAATTAGATTGATAATGACATACCCCTATGTCACTTCTTAATGATTCAAACTTGTTTGTATCAAGGGGTTTTGTGAAAATATCTGCTAATTGTCTTTCAGTTGAAACATGTTCTAAAATTAAGCTCTTTTCTTCAACTAGTTCTCTAATAAAATGATGCTTTAGATCAATATGTTTAGCTCTGGAATGTTGAACTGGATTTTTAGCTAAATCTATAGCACTTTTGTTATCACAAAACAAAGTTAAAATTTCTTGTTTAACATTATAATCAGTTAACATCTGTTTCATCGAAATAAGTTGAGTGCATCCACTTCCAGCTGCAACATATTCTGCCTCAGCAGTAGATAAAGATATGCAATTTTGCTTTTTACTGAACCAAGAAACAAGGTTGTTTCCAAAATAAAAACAACCACCAGAAGTACTCTTTCTATCATCTATGTTTCCTGCCCAATCAGCATCACAGTAGCCACTTAGAAAATGGTTTGTATCTTTAGAATACCACAGGCCTAGGTGAAGTGTTCCTTTTACATACCTTAGAATTCTTTTGACAGCTAGAAGACGAGGTTCTAAAGGATTTGTCTAATATCTGGCACAAACTCCTGCACTTAAGCAAAGGTCTGGTCTACTAGCAGTCAAATATAGCAAACTTCCAATCATGGATCTATAAAGACTGGGACAGACACTTTTTCCTTTATCATTTTTAGACAGTTTAAGAGTAGTACTCATAGGGGTTCTCTTCTCTTTACTCTCACCCAGACCAAATTTCTTAACAAGATTGTCTGCATACTTACTTTGGCATAGAAAAATGCCTTTCTCATTCTGTTTAACTTGCAATCCTAGAAAGTAAGTTAGTTCACCTCCACCACTCATTTCAAATTCATTCTTCATATCAGAAATGAATTCTTCTATTCTCTTATTGGAAGTAGAGCCAAAAACAATGTCATCAACATAGATTTGAGCAATTATTATATCCTTTGTAGTTTTCTTGGTAAACAGAGTTTATCAACTCCCCCTCTGTTAAAACCTTTTTCAAGCAAAAACTTGGTTAATCTATCATACCAAGCTCTAGGAGCTTGCTTAAGACCATACAAGGCCTTTTTCAGCAAATAACACATGTTCAGGAAAGTTAGGATCTTCAGATCCCTTAGGTTGACAGATATAAACCTCTTCATTAATCACACCATTCAGAAAAGCACTCTTTATGTCAAGTTGAAACAGTTTAAAATGATACAGACATGCAAGAGATAATAGCATTCTAATGGATTCAATTCTAGCTACAGGAGCAAATGTTTCATCAAAGTCAATTCCCTCAATTTGTGTATAACCCTGAGCTACCAACCTAGCTTTATTCCTGATAATCACTCCATCCTCATCACTTTTATTTCTAAAAATCCATTTAGTCCCTATAACATTTTTATTAGAAGGTCTGGGTACTAAAGTCCATACATCATTTCTCTCAAATTAAGACAATTCATCCTGCATAGCTAAAATCCATTCACTATCTTCTAGAGCTTCTTTTATATTCTTAGGTTCTAGCTGAGAAATATAACAAGCAAATTGAACAACATTATTTCTTTTACCTCTGGTTTTCATACCTGAAGTGACTTCTCCTATGACATTGTCAAGAGAGTGGTTTTTCTGAGTCCTTACATAGCGTGGCTTGCTTGTAGATGGGATATCAGATCTTCCTTCTTCTTCTTCAGATTCTGTTGAATTCTGGGTTTCAACTGCTGTTCCAACCTCAGTTCCAACCTCAGTTGTAACCTCAGTTGCAACTGGACTTCCAACCACTATGGGACTTCCAGTTTGTTGAGTTTCTTCTTTCTCTTTTTCTCCAATCTCAGGCTGTTCATTATCACCTGTAATCTCATCAACAGTTTTTAGGTCATCAAATAACACATTATAAGATTCCATAACACAGTTTGTTCTTTGATTGAAGACTCTAAATGCTCTACTATTCTGAGCATACCCAAGAAAGATCCCTTTATCACTTTTAGAGTCAAATTTACCAAGATGCTCTCTATCTCTTAGAATGTAACAGACACACCCAAAGACTTGAAAATACTTAACATTTGGTTTTCTACCTTTCCATAGTTCATAAGCTGTCATGGAAGTGCCTTTAGTAATGTAAACTCTATTAACTATATGACAGACAGTATTAACAGCTTCAGCCCAAAATCTGTTGGCAAGTTTCTTAGAATTAAGCATGACTCTAGCCATTTCCTGAATAGTTATATTTTTTCTTTCAACTATGCCATTTTGCTGTGGAGTCTTAGGAGCAGAGAACTCATGACTTATACCTAAGGAGTTGCAAAATTCTCTAAACTTACTGTTTTCAAATTCTGTTCCATGATCACTTCTTACCCTAGCAATGTTGCCACTGGTTGTACCTTTTTCAAGTTGTAGTTTTAAGCACAAAGTTTTAAATAGATCAAAAGTTTCAGATTTATCTTTTAAGAAAACTACCCAAGAGTATCTAGAGAAATCATCTACAATAACTAAAATGTACTTCTTGCCACCTATACTAGCAGTTTGCATAGGACCCATTAAGTCAATATGAAGAAGTTCAAGGACTCTCTTAGTGTAGATTTGACTTATACTTTTGTGAATACTCTTAGTTTGTTTGCCAACTGCACAATCACCACAGACACTTTGAGTTTTAGCACTTAGTTTAGGAATACCTCTTATCAACTCTTCTCTAACAAGCTTATCTAAGGTTTTGTAGTTCACATGACCAAGCCTTTTATGCCAAATATCAAAATTATTAGTGATAGCTTGATTACACCTATTCTGAGGCAATTCTTTTTCAGCTTTTTCAAACACATAACAGCTGTTTGTTGATTTAATTCCAGTCATGACCACATCATTGTTAAGATCAGTAATTAGACACTTATCTTTGTTAAACTTGACAATCATCTTGTTATCACATAGTTGACTAATACTGATAAGATTAGCTTTTAGACCATCTACCAGAAAAACATCATCAATATTAGGCATTCCAGGTTTGTTTAAGGTACCTTTACCAACAATTCTACCAGTATCTCCTCCTCCAAACACAACAGTGTTCCCTGTGAGATTAGTGACATTTTTTAGGAAACTTGCAGTACCTGTCATGTGCTTAGAGCAACCACTGTCAAAATACCAATCATTAGAAGTAACAACATTCAAGGAAGTAATGACAGCTTTATTATTAGCAATAGAGGTAGATTTTTCTTTAACAATCCAGACCCAGTTCAATTTTTTATTGATAGAAGCCAACCAGGTCTTCTGTGAAATGTACCTTCTGTTCTTCTTTAAATAACACTGGATTTCTACATGACCAGATCTTTTACAGAAGTTACACAGTTTAGCTCTAAAAGTAGATTTAACCTCATAGCTATTCAGTTTATTTTTGGTTGCAACTGTGGTTGCATCTCTAGTTGCAACTGTACTTCTAACCTTCTTCTCAAAAACTTGAGTTTTATTCCTGGTTGCAACCTTGGTTGCAACTGAGCTTCTAACCTTATAGTTAAACTTATTAAAAACCTGAGTTTTAGCTTTATCAACAGCTTCAATAAAAGTGGTTTTTCCTGTACTCTTACCACCATAGTAACCTAGACCACTGATATCTTTAGAGCCTCTAGAATATGACAACATGTCATCTAATTTTTCTGAAGCAGAAACATTCATCAGTTTTATTTTCTTTTTAGTTTCAGTAAGTTCAGCCAGTTGTAAGTTCAGCTTCTCAGTAAGACTTTTAACCTCATCCTTTAGATTAACATTAAGTTTGCTTATGATCAAGGATTGTTTACTCAGACATTTATACTTTTCATAAAGAACAAGATATTGCTGAGAAATGTCTTCATCAGAAGGTTCTTCCTCATCACTGCTGTAGGTTTTAAGAGCGGTTGTAACTATGGTTGAAACATGTTCACAGTCACTTTCATAAGTAGGTTGTTTTTCAGTGATTATTCCCATAAAATTAACAAAATTAGAATCATCCTCTTCATCACTGTTGCTCTCAGAATCACTATCACTATGAGTGGTTATATAGGCATTTTTGTTCCTTTTTAAAGTATTTGCACACTCAGCCTGAATATGACCAAAACCTCTACATTCTCTACACTGAATCTCTTTAGGCTTATAATCTTTGTTATCCTTCTCTTTAGAATTCCACTTTCCTGTAGAGTTATTATTGAACCTGGATTCTGTCTTAAATTGGTTATCCCTTTTCTGAAAGTTTTTAGAAGAACCAGTATCATCCTCTTTTCTCTTATAAAACTTTTTGAAAACCTTTTTAGCAAAGAAAGCTAGCTGTTCTTCATCACTTATTTTATCACAGACATCAGGTTCAGATTTCTTAGCCTGAAATGCTATTCCCTTTTCTGGTCTTTTATGTTTAAAAAATTTCAGCTCATGAGTGCTTAGATTTCCTATAAGTTCTTCAAGTTTAAGATTATCTAAGTCTGTTGATTCTTCAATAGCTGTAACTTTTATTTCAAACCTTTCTGGGAGTGACCTAAGAGTTTTCTTAACAAGCTTAGCATCACTGTATTTTTCACCTAAGGTTCCAGCTTGATGAGCAATGTGGCAGATTCTACCATTAAATTGTTCAATGTTTTCATCTTCCTCCATTCTTAGGTTTTCAAATTGAGTAGTTAACTGTTGAAGTTTGAAAGCTTTTACTTTGTTAGTTCCTTCAAAAGTAACTTGCAAAATATCCCATGACTCTTTGGCAGTTTCACAGTGAGAGATATACCTGAATACACTGAGAGTTACACCAGCAAAAATCAAGTTTATGGCTGTTGAGTTGGCACTTGATTTTCTGTCTTCATCAGCAGACCATCTGTCTTCAGGTATAAAAACCAGTTCTCCTTCACTATCAATGGTAGTTGGAGCCTCCCATCCATACATCACAGTTTTCCATGCATGTTCATTCTGCTGTTTGATGAAAGACCTCATTCTGATCTTCCATACTCCATAGTTTACTCCTCCTTCAAGCAATGGAGGTTTGTTGAAAGCGTTTCCTTCCCTCATTAAGTCCATTTTTACTAGAACAAAGGATCCACACTAAGTAAGGTCTAGTGTAAAGCTCTGATACCAATTGAAATTCCTATCCGCTGTTCTAGTTGTAGTTTTGCAGTAAGGTTCCAAGTGAGGTTGCAACCACAGTTAGAACCTAGTGTATTAAATGGACAGAACTGTAAAAAGTTAAATGTACTTAAAATAGATCACAAGCATATTTAACAACGGAGTTCACCTAACTAGGCTACGTCTCCGGGGCACTTACCCAGATTATGATATTATAAAAGCTTACAATATATGACTCAAGTCTCAATGAAAAACTCTCAGAATCCCTCTAGGTTTTTCTGCCTATCTCTATATTGCTCCTACTCTATAACTATCACGTATAAATCAATGGCATCTCACCATTGTTTTCTTTTTAAAAAGCTCACGTGTATTCTCTCAAGAATGAGTTCTTTATAGTTTAGAACACACACCTTTTACAAGCTTAAGTTACTAAGTATATAAACAAGTAAAAACAATCTTATATCTTCAATATCTTTTTGATTGCTTTTGACTTGGTTGATTGGCTTCAATCTTTCCAAGCATTACGAGATTCTTCAGCATGGATTGACTCCAATCATCTTTGATAGATACCTGTTTAGTAACAAGCTTGAAAGTAGGAGTTAATCTTTTCCTTTGAAAGGAAACATATAAAGATAATATCTTTTCATAAACATATGAAACATTCAACTCCATATTACATTCAATCTTTTAAACGTGTTATACTACTTTTGATAAGGAACAAAAATTGAAACAAGTGATAAAGATTTGTATAAGAATAAAGATATAGAATTGTTAATGTAAAGGAAACATAACTAATCTCTTTATATCTTTTAGGAAATCTTTCCTTACCACTTTGATATTCTCAATAAACGCATTTTAGATGTTTAGAATAATATGAGAATATATCCTGCATAACTTTAAACAAATAATAATCATTAAAGAATATGTACGCAGATTTACAGAACTAGACAGTGTACTGCTGAGCAGCAGGTTGGACCTGTGGTTGCAACTAAGGTTGCAACTGGTACTTGAAACCACCCATGCTGTCTAAGCAGGTTGGAACTAAGGTTGCAACTGAGGTTGCAACATTGCTTAGAACCTGTTAACACTTGTCTCAGTAGGTTGTAACTGAGGTTGCAACATTGCTTGAAACCTGTTAACAACGTCTTAGTATTTCAAAACAGTTAGGATTTATTTAGTAAAACCAATAGACAATAAACAATATTTAGACCAGAAATCTGGTCCTAACAGATTCACTGAAACAAAAATGTTTACCCTATATCAAATTAAATAGTTGATGACATGACGTTTCAAAGTAAATACAAAATAGCAGACAACATGTTAGATAGAAGTTGAATATTACGTTTCTCTGAAAATTGCTGTTAGCTCACTTTTCTTCTCCTGGTTGTTAGGGTGCTTTTGAACTTGGCTGCACAGTTTGCCCTATTGCTATCAAGTATAACAAAATATTTGTGGACGCATTCTGGAATAGTAAAAAGTAAGTACCTTGTAGATTTACTTAGCCAAAAAATGAAGGATCTCATTTCATTTTCAAATGGCCACTCTGCTTAAATTACATATAAAAGGTGTTTAATACAATTATTACATTGATATGTTTCCATCACACAGACAGTCCTTCACAAAGCATCTATTACAGCTTATGACTTCTTGGGCTGTTGTTTGTGATGTATGGTACTTGGAGCCCCAGAATATAAAGCCTGGAGAGACAGCCATTGAATTTGCCGAGAGGTGAGATAGCTTCGATATGTTTGTAGATTCAATTGAATATTTAATTTTCTGAGAACTCTTTATGTTGTGCATCTTGTTTGAACCCCTGTTTGTTTACAGGGTCAGGGACATTATTTCACGACGAGCTGGTCTCAAAATGGTGCCTTGGGATGGATATCTGAAATATTCTCGGCCTAGCGCCAAACATAGAGAGAGAAAGTAAGTTTGGAAGTTTGGTGGACTCATTTTTATGGACCTACTTGTTACCATGATCTTATGATTCGCTTGTCGATTTGATGTATTGCAATATTATTTACCCACATTCATCCTCAAACTTCAAACTGCATCATTTAACCTACTCTATGAAGCGTCTCAGCCTTTTTTTTTAATGTATCCACCTAAAATGAGAAATGGTCAGATGAGCAGATTTCCCCTCAACCAATTTCAGACCATGCTAACTTTTTTATCAGATGTGATGCAAACATTATCTACTTGAGTGGTGGTCCCCGCTTGCTATATGTATACATTTATTTTCTTGGCTTTGTTTGACTTAAATGTAAGCCATACTGCCATAGCACCATGGAAAAGCCGGGCCAATTTGAGGGACAAATAAGTGATCATATGAATACACTGTAAAGCAATATCAAAAGGACTGCAATTTTTTTGTTGATTGTTAAAATACTTCACTTTATGAGGAGATTATTCTTGGAGTGCAGCCATTTTCTATTTTGTTTATAGTTATAAAATTTCAGTTTCTGAATACCAATTCTACTTGTTATTTTTTTCTAGGTTCTAAAGCATAGACATATTTGGTTATTATTATTTTGCTGTCAATCGAAGATGTAGATCCTCTTATGATCCCTCATTTTTCGTTTCGCTTTTGTTTTGATTTAGGTTATACGTTATAGCTTTGCTCTTTCTTCTTTTCCTCTATTTTCGTCCATTTCATCATTTATCCATTATTGCAAACTGCTGTCACGGCAATATTCACTGCCGTTATTAGCTTCTGTAGATTTTGTAAGAAATCAACTCTTACCTTTCTTTGATTTGCTTGTATGTGTAGGCAACAAAGCTTTGCAGAGTCGGTGCTACGTCGCCTAGAGGAGAAATAGGCTGGAATACTTATTTATTTCAGGGGGGAGTGGAGTATTTGATATTTCTTCTCAAATTCTCAAGTATATCCTACTATGGGGCCTTTGTTTTTAGGGTTAGTTGGGCATTTGTTTCCTTCTACTTGAATATCAACCACATGTCTTCTTCAGGGTACCTAGTTGTTTTCCTCAATTTCACCAAAAGCGAATGTAGTAATATTCTTTTTAAAAAATTATAATGCAGCCCCAATTTTCTTATCTGTGATTGTTAAATAAGACATGACGGTTGTGGCATCTATATATTTGTACAGTTTTGTTCGTTGAATAAGTTTAAAAGATGGTTAGCCTTATAGACGATATTGAAACTCAGAGAGTAGTTGATGGTGTGAAGATAACTCGTAATTGAAGGGATATGGTTTTATGGACTGTTTTCTAGGACTTTCCAAACTAACATGATAAACAGAGAAATGTTTCTTGAGAATAATTGTAAGAGCATTCTCCACAGCCTTTCCCAATTTTATGGCTAGCTATAAAATTTTAAAATCTCTATAACCTCTGTTTTTAGATAATGCATAACAATGCTATATAAATTTGATATATCTAAAAAAACTTTTTTTTTACTTTTTTTCTTTTTTAAATAAGCTTTTTTTCCCTGCCCAAACATAAGATTTTCTACAATTTTGCAAAAGAACATAATCCTAAATAACAAATACAAGTCCAAATAAGTGCTTCCAATTAACAACCAATCATTATAATCTATTCTTTACTATTATAGTTAGATACTATGATTTCAAAAGAAACCTTACAATTAAAAAATTCGTACAATAATAAAGATAGCAGGTCTAGGTTTTTATCATAAAAAATAAATTGTTAAAAGATGAATAAAATAATAGGATTGTAGAAACTTATTAGTAGAATTGTTGGGAATGAGAAGAAGAGCAAAGCATCGGACTTTTTTTTTATCTCTAGTGGAGAGTGAAAGGAGATCACACGGAGAGAGAGAGAGCAGTTTGCAAGGGAGAACATAATATGTCTAGAGAGAAAAAAAAAAAGAGTGATCGAAAATAGAATAAGTTTTACTTTTTACACAGCAGTTGAGAGTTACAAATAAAATTTGTAAAGCTCTACATTGACTCTGCACATGTGAATATCAAATGTAAATATATATAGATTTTGAGTTTTTTTTAAAGATGGAGAGGCCTATAAAATAGGCTGATGAGTAACTAAATATCTCCACCTATTTACATGTAGGACATAAATAGCCAATTTAAATATATTGTTGAGAATGATCTAAGCCACTTACAAATGTTGTGATTATTAAATGCCATTTACAAATGAAAATAAGACTAAGCAGACTCTTCTCTTTATCGTTTTATTCCTGTTTATCTATATTTGGGTCATGTTTAAAACTCCAATTTCTTAAAACAAATATGGCAACAGAAATACATCTCCCTTTGTTCTTCTGTTGGTGATATTTTGTACAATATGAAAATATATGAATCCTCAAGATATATGATGTTAATATTTGCTTCTTTTTCATCTCAACGAAAGACTTCTGGCGAAAATATTGCATCGGAAAATAAGTGCGGGATAAATCCTTTTTGTCATATGTTTAAAAATTATAACTCTGCCTGCAGAAAGATTTTGTTACAGCTGAAACGGATTACTTTTCACTTGTCTTATGAATTTCTGCAAGGAACTACGGACGGAAATTGGGACGAGGAATTCTGCACTGATTTAATCTTTGTTTTAGGTGCAAGTATTAATTTCATGTTAGGAGCATTAGCTATTGCCTCAGAAACCTAAAAACCTGTAGTAAAGTCGGTTTTCTCATGTGGTGATGTGGTTTTATCGGTGTATCAGTATTAATTATTAAACCTAATGTTAAAAGTTAAACATCCGACACTTTTGTAGCTGGGCTGGTAGTTGCATTCTTTTCTGTTTTTTTGGTAATTCCATGATTCTGTTGCATCGTTACCAATAAATTCAAATTTTGGGGTATCGAGGTGAGTATCAATTTTCTTTTACCCGCAGTCGGATGTAGCGAATAATGTTCGAGAACTATTGTCCACTTTTATTATAAGTTAACTCGCATATATTCATAGAACAAAATATATGGGATGGAGTCTCAATTGTTCAATTTAGAAATTCATCTTTTTGACACTTCCGTTTCCTTATTACTAAAGAATGGATAAAAGAAAATACGAACTGCTCTACTATTCATAAAATTGGTAAAAAGTTTTCAACATAGATTATATTTTTTAAAGGACATAAGGGTTGTCAATGTAATTTTCATCTCTCTGCAGACATGCAATAATTTTTCCAGAACATCCATTTCCTATTATTAGATTAAGACCCGGTAAGTGTTTGCGATTTCGCAAGGAAAATGGCAACTCTCCTTCATAATTGTTGCCACTCATGTCTAACCATGGAGAATGGAAAATTTCCAAATAGCTTCTTCCTGGATAAATTCAATATTACCAGTTCCAAACATCCCAAAAAGGTCATATGTTCCTTTAAATGTTTGCTCATAGTTACGTTTGGAAAACGATATATATGAATGGTGTTTAATAAAATTTGCTACCTAAAATTAACAATGTATGATGCAATTTCTTTTATGAAGAATTTAGACTTTGGAAATATTCGGGCTATAAACTCGTGATCCTATTAGTCTTCAAGTAATGTTGAGGATTAGATGCCGAATTTAGCACCTCAAGTGTATTCCAAACCGATTAGGGGCCGTTAATTTGATTTAATCCAATGATTCCAATAAAATGCGAAAACTAATAGAAGGAATCAATATGTACTATGCTACATAACTATCATGTTATCATGCGTTATCGTCAAATTCACACAAACTTGTCAAACAAACAGGTACTAATAATTATGCAAAGCAAGCTATGGTCGCAAAATGGTCCAAATGTATATATAATTTCAAGAAAACAATCCACTTGCTTGCTGAGTATCAATCTCAGCCAAAACTGCCCTTACACCATTGTCGTTACTGAACACGATATGTCAAATATTCAAGTAAATTGAAAAGAAAGTAAATAACAAACACACACAGACTGGCCAGTTGGGTACTCTTAACTTTGTCATATGCTGTCCTCATCCATTATACTCAACTGAACAGAAAGGTGTTTGCACGATGACGGAGAAAGTCTGATATTGATGTGCATCTTTCTTTGTGCTCTCCAGCACATTCCACGGATACTAAACTTTCACAAAATATAGAACTTTCAAACCATCTACTATATCCAATGGGACCGAAGTTTCTAATTTCGTGAGTATTGGAAGTACAGTACAAGACCGGATTAAAATATTTCCTTGATTCAGAACAATAATTTGCAAATATAATCCCATCGTTCTTCCAAAACCCCAACACTTTTATCTGTTTTGGGAGAGAGGTAAAAGAGAATTGCTTGATCCAAACACCTTCTTCCAACATCAACCAAATATCAATAGAAAAGAGATGTATACGGAACATAGCAAGCTTGTCATTAAATAATGTTAACTGCCTATAAGGAAATCGTGTAGGCTCCGAAGTATCAGGACCCGGTAACTTCCAAAAATTTTCATTGCACATGTCAAATGCAGTGACTACTTCTGAGGAATAATCCGACCAATAGTAAGTTCCATTTAGGAACGAACTATTCAGATGATCCGCACCAGCCACCTTACCGAGTTCAAAATCTCCAACATCAAGAAGTCTCCAATTGTTTGTACTTAGGTTGTACACTGTGACACATATATCATGATCAAGATTATATCCGACTGAGAACTTACGAATGAGAACCAACTTATAATCATGCGTCAATGGGTCTATACCAAAGCCTATTATACCATAATGTAACTTGAAATGAGGCCTGAAATGAGGGTGGGGTAAGGGAAGAGTTCTCAACTCCTTTAAGGAAGGATTCCACAAGGCTATACGGTCTTTACGATTGAACAAGCAATACAAACCATTAATAGGCCCTTCCAAACTTAACCCCATTGGAAACTTATGGAATTGAGTAATATCATGATATGTGTCGCTCACAAGGGTTTCATCATCGAACAATGCATGAGAAATATATTTATCATTTAGATACTGGAGGAGAAGACGGCCTTTATTATGACATTTTTGGTACTCTACATGATCGAGTGCGAAACTAGGGCTTCTAATGAGATTATACCAATGTTTACATACACATTTTGCACGAACCAAAGAATCCACGGAAGATCGAAGAAATATTTCAATCCATAATTCTTCCGGAAAATTATAAAGAAAGTTGGTGTCAATTGCCATTCGAATGCAGCCTCACTAATCAAGTTTAGATTGCTCAGGTGTGACCTGACAATCGAGAAAAGAAAAAAGGTAAATTTGTGATCCCTTAGTAAGAAATTAAAATACTAAAATTTAAGTGTCTACTATTGCATTTGGTCTATAGACATTTTAGAAGCTGTGCTAAAAGCTCCCCATTCAAATTAAAAATTCAACTGATCACAGCTTGTCTAGACTTTATACAAATGTCGTTTTTAAATAAAATAGTATAAAGGGAGTTTAAGTGGTCCTGTTCATACAAAAATTAGTACAAAGTACTTGTTAACACTGCATTTGCTAAAAAAATGATTGGATGCATACATATGTTTTTTTTTATACTTTCTTTTTAAAATGACATGGATGATATGTTAATTGATATGTGAATTACTGTAAACGGACAGTGGGATTAAGATATCCATGTGCATTTCAATGCCATATGATTTTAAGACAATTTAAATGTTTCAAAAAAGTAAATATTCCAAGGACATGCAACTGTTTTTGTATAATGTAATTATTGGACAATCTTACAACTTATTTAACCAAAACAAACATTTTCTTTTACGTCAAATACTGTCTAATTATTAGAATAATGTCATATTAATTAAGCAGTACTACTACTGCTAGATTTAACAAATACTGCATAATTACACCGCAACTACAATCAAAACCCAAACCAAAACAACAAATACATAAATATACGTATATGCGTATAAGTGTAGAAAAATACATACACAAATCTATGCATACGTACATACATATATGCCGGTCCCATTCAGGTGCAAAAACGAAAAAAATGTATATTTTTTTTCTTCAGAATGAAGTAGCTCTTTTTCATGTGATACAATGAAAGAAGAACTTATTTCAATATATATAGTCTATTTTGTGTAAAATAAAAGACAATATTTATCTTTTATAACGACATGGTTTCGCCGGGAGAAGAAGTGCATGACCCTCGGGCCGTCGGACAAAGTTATAAATGCACATAGGCAACTAGGTTAGGACCAATGGGGACACATGACGAATTACTAATATTTTACCGATATGTTATTATAGAACTTAATGTCACTAGTCTAGTACTATGGTCTTTCTGATTTGATGTTATTTTAATTTTTAAAGATTGTTTTCATTTATTTTCCGCCTAAATTACAATGGAGAAATTGGGACCAATGACATATGTAGCTAGTCTCTATAGTTTTTAAACAAACTTTAATTGGTTTCTTATATGTTTAGTATTAGACATCATTAGTTCTGTAGTTATTATGCCATTATCTTTAAGAAAAAGTGTCACTTAAAAATGAGATTCATTTTGAAAAAAATTGAAAAGTTATATTTAGTGATTTCTTAAATGAGACTCTCATAAGTTGCAAATGTAAAACATAAGATCAATTATTTATTTAAAATTTCTACAGAACATTATAAATAATATATATATATATATATAAATAAAAATATTATATATATACATATAATTTTATAATTGTTTTTCTATTCTAATTGTGCCCCTGCTAATCAGAAATCTTTACTCGCCCCAAAAAGCGCATAAAAAATTATGCGTCTTAGGTGTAAAAATGCGTCAGACCGACCCTAATTATATAATGCATAATTATAAATTTATATATAAATAAATCTTACCCGATGTGAACAGAGATCGTTGGTGGAGATGGCGGAGAAGGATATGTGATAACTATATAGAGGAGGCGAGAATATTATTTATCTGTAAATAATAAAATAAAGATTTGGCTACGTTTTTTTTTCCTAAATAGTTATAAATGCACTTAATTTTCCCTATAATTATTGTTGATTCGTATGTAGATTTTTAACAACCGGTACTCTTTATTTTAAATAATTCAATTTAGACATAGTACAATTACAATCGGACAAATTTGGTCACTTCGGTCTATAAATGAACTTAAAATATAAGTTTTACTAACTTAATCCTGCAATACATTTTCCCCATTTATGCCTCGTATTGTTGTCTTTCCCGATTTAGGCATCATACTATAGTTTTTCCCGATTATGTATAATTATATTAATACATACATTTACCTAAAAACTTAATACGTATGTGAATTCACAATTATAATTGTATGAGATCGATCAACCAACATGATACAAAACAGAAAACCAAACACAAGATATCAACAATTAATTTGATATACAAGATTAAGTATTAAGAATTATAAAATAATTATCACCATCATCTATAAAAATAAATCAATATTAACCCACAAAATATGTTGTGTGCTTTACCAATTCGAAGTTTGTGTCTTTTGTAAACAAGCTTAGTGATCTTATTACATCAACACTTTAACTGTAAGTCTTTACAATTAAATATAACTAATTAAATCCTTATGAACATTATATAGAACTTTGTCTAACATCTTAATTAGGACCAACTTCATCCCTTTTCAAAATTTAAAGACTACCGGTGCTTCAAACAAAACAAGGAAAAACAGGGTTTTTTTTTCAAACTATAGCGTCAAAGCCCAGTGTTGTTGGTGTCTTGGATGATTTTCCAGAGTTGGAAGAGTATGATGCGTTTAGAGTGTGTTTGGAACCCGAAAAATGCCACGGAAAAAGAAAAGAAAGGAAAACGCATGAAAAGTAACATGAAATCATTTTCCGGTGTTATATTATCCATAGTGTTTTTGTAAAGTTTCACTTGCATAATTCAATATGTGAATCAAGGAGAAAATACTAAAATTGGCCTTGTTTGGTTGGCCTTAATTACTTTTTACTTAATATTACTTTTACTTATCAAAAGTAAAACTGTTGTTTGGTGGTGATTATCTTATTTAGAAAAGTAAAACCATTGTCATCTCACTTATTAAAGGTAAAGTTTATCATACTTATCAAACTAAAATACTTTTTGGCCACGGTAGCTAATCTAATACCTAACCACCGAATATCATCTCGCTCTCCCTCTCAGAATATGTCTTGATCTAATATACCATTTCGTCATCGATCATTCCTTAACATTTCAGATCAGCTAAGGTGACATTTTCTTTAATAAACCCATACAATGTATATATGTTTATGTTTGTATATTTATGTAAAAAAATATGAGTCGTATGATCATTTGACAAAGATCCAACGATTGAAATTGAATACTCATATGTAAAAGACCAAAGTGTCCTTAATTTTAACGGTAAGATAGCATGTGATGTGTCGATGACTGATTTCCGTTAATATCCGTTATTGTTTTGGACGGAAAATCTCAGAAAAAAAAAAGAGGTGAGATCCAGGTACAAAAATGAAAAAAATGAGAATTGGGGGCACAAATGAACAAATGATAAATTTTAGGTTACAAAATATCATAAAACCCCCGGCTAGCATACGAGCTAGTTTCAACTTATTCGCTCTGACAAACACACAAAGTACATATTATGGAAGTTGAATATTTGGGTCCGCAGAAGCGGGATCGTATACGGCATGGTTGTCAGTCGGACAAGACGTCAGTCGGATCATATGCATACCTCCTTTAACATTATTTGCCCCACTTGTTCCAACACATTAACAACACGTTAATTGTAGGGTCACCAAGCCCATTAGCAATTGCTAGTTCGATGGAAACATATCAGTGTATGAAACAAAGAAGATGATCAGAAGTGTTTGTTCTTTTGTTTCTCTTTTTTTTTCTTGAAAATCTTATTGAAGAGTATCAAGAGATTTCACACATACCTCCTTTAAAATCTTTTGTTTCTCTTACTATTAAGTGCACTGACCTAAAATCCTTGCCCTTATTCGGTACACTGATACTACTATTGTTTGGAATATGTAATGTTGCGTGCAAGATCGAAATATGATGATATTTTAGTGTATAAAACCATAATTTGCCCTTGATTTTAAGTTTGCAGAAATTGTTTGTTGATATTGAACTTTCAGTCTCTGGGAGTATCTCTCTCTTTTTTTCTTTAAAATTTATTTAGTAGGATCAAATGCTATCACACTTACCCCCCTTCAAAAGACTTGAATCCTGCACCTCCTAATTAAGAGTGCGGGTTCTCGCCTACTAGCTAGCCCAAGTGGGTTGTCTCTGGGAGTATCTCATAGTTTGAACTCTCATTCTATCGAAGTATCTCATAGGTTAATTGAAAGTTCATGTGTTCTATTTCATGCTAACAAGGCATCTTTTCATGGTCACCCGTTATCCTTGTTATTAGAATTAATAGTCATAAATTATTTACAAGATAAGAAAACTTGACCAATTAAAAAAGTACATAGAAAAAAGAACAAAGTTACTCAATCAAGGTTTCAAAAGACGTTAGCCGGGGTCTAAGCAGAAAGGGTCCACCTGGTGCCCAATTGGACGCCTTAGCCCCCTTTGTCCCGCGTAGCCCGACTTCTTCCCCTAGGTCCGCCTAATAATCAGGCGTCTGTTCCCCGTCTAGTGCCTAATCACTGCCTAGGCGGCCGCCTATACTGCCTTTTGAAACACTGTAATACATCAATTGATGTATGCATGTTGGGGCTGAGATTTGTATTCGTGATTTATGTTTCAGAACCAAATTGAAGGATTAAATTGGTGGAACATTTTTTAATTCTTTTTGTTGCAGACATCGTTGTAAAGTTACTCTTTTTTCTTTTTTTAAAGGACTGTTGCAGAGCACTATCTTGGAGAGCGTATGATCTATCTGGTTTAACCGTACCGAGGCAAAAGATCGTGAAATTGTGGCAACAAAGTACGTGTTGCTGGAAACAAAAAGAAGAAAAATATATTCTGATTAATTTGAACTTCCTGAACAAATGACCAGCTTTAATATTTTTCAGGTTAAGGAACCATGTCCATGGGACGGATAATAATCCTCTTCTTATATTTCCTGAAGGAACCTGTGTAAATAATCACTATACGGTTATGTTTAAGAAGGTATTCTTTATAAAATCTAAAAATAACCATTTTGAAAAGATTCACTGAAACAAAAATGAAAAAGTTTCTACCCTATATCAAATTAAATAGTTGATGACATGACGTTTCAAAGTAAATACAAAATAGCAGACAACATGTTAGAAAGAAGTTGAATATTACGTTTCTCTGAAAATTGCTGTTAGCTCACTTTTCTTCTCCTGGTTGTTAGGGTGCTTTTGAACTTGGCTGCACAGTTTGCCCTATTGCTATCAAGTATAACAAAATATTTGTGGACGCATTCTGGAATAGTAAAAAGTAAGTACCTTGTAGATTTACTTAGCCAAAAAATGAAGGATCTCATTTCATTTTCAAATGGCCACTCTGCTTAAATTACATATAAAAGGTGTTTAATGGAATTATTACATTGATATGTTTCCATCACACAGACAGTCCTTCACAAAACATCTATTACAGCTTATGACTTCTTGGGCTGTTGTTTGTGATGTATGGTACTTGGAGCCCCAGAATATAAAGCCTGGAGAGACAGCCATTGAATTTGCCGAGAGGTGAGATGGCTTCGATATGTTTGTAGATTCAATTGAATATTTAATTTTCTGAGAACTCTTTATGTTGTGCATCTTGTTTGAACCCCTGTTTGTTTACAGGGTCAGGGACATTATTTCACGACGAGCTGGTCTCAAAATGGTGCCTTGGGATGGATATCTGAAATATTCTCGGCCTAGCGCCAAACATAGAGAGAGAAAGTAAGTTTGGAAGTTTGGTGGACTCATTTTTATGGACCTACTTGTTACCATGATCTTATGATTCGCTTGTCGATTTGATGTATTGCAATATTATTTACCCACATTCATCCTCAAACTTCAAACTGCATCATTTAACCTACTCTATGAAGCGTCTCAGCCTTTTTTTTTAATGTATCCACCTAAAATGAGAAATGGTCAGATGAGCAGATTTCCCCTCAAACCAATTTCAGACCATGCTAACTTTTTTATCAGATGTGATGCAAACATTATCTACTTGAGTGGTGGTCCCCGCTTGCTATATGTATACATTTATTTTCTTGGCTTTGTTTGACTTAAATGTAAGCCATACTGCCATAGCACCATGGAAAAGCCGGGCCAATTTGAGGGACAAATAAGTGATCATATGAATACACTGTAAAGCAATATCAAAAGGACTGCAATTTTTTTGTTGATTGTTAAAATACTTCACTTTATGAGGAGATTATTCTTGGAGTGCAGCCATTTTCTATTTTGTTTATAGTTATAAAATTTCAGTTTCTGAATACCAATTCTACTTGTTATTTTTTTCTAGGTTCTAAAGCATAGACATATTTGGTTATTATTATTTTGCTGTCAATCGAAGATGTAGATCCTCTTATGATCCCTCATTTTTCGTTTCGCTTTTGTTTTGATTTAGGTTATACGTTATCGCTTTGCTCTTTCTTCTTTTCCTCTATTTTCGTCCATTTCATCATTTATCCTTTATTGCAAACTGCTGTCATGGCAATATTCATTGCTGTTATATATTAGCTTCTGTAGATTTTGTAAGAAATCAACTCTAACCTTTCTTTGATTTGCTTGTATGTGTAGGCAACAAAACTTTGCAGAGTCGGTGCTACGTCGCCTAGAGGAGAAATAGGCTGGAATACTTATTTATTTCAGGGGGGAGTGGAGTATTTGATATTTCTCCTTAAATTCTCAAGTATATCCTACTATGGGGCCTTTGTTTTTAGGGTTAGTTGGGCATTTGTTTCCTTCTACTTGAATATCAATTATTCGAGGTATTGCCGATGGGCAGTGTCAACGTTTTGCAACTTCACCACGTGTCTTCTTCAGGGTACCTAGTTGTTTTCCTCAATTTCACCAAAAGCGAATGTAGTAATATTCTTTTTAAAAAATTATAATGCAGCCCCGATTTTCTTATCTGTGATTGTTAAATAAGACATGACGGTTGTGGCATCTATATATTAGTACAGTTTTGTTCGTTGAATAAGTTTAAAAGATGGTTAGCCTTATAGACGATATTGAAACTCAGAGAGTAGTTGATGGTGTGAAGATAACTCGTAATTGAAGGGATATGGTTTTATGGACTGTTTTCTAGGACTTTCCAAACTAACATGATAAACAGAGAAATGGTTCTTGAGAATAATTGTAAGAGCATTCTCCGGCCTTTCCCAATTTTATCTCTTAGATATGGCTATCTATAAAATTTTAAACTTTGTATAGCCTCTAGATAATGCACAACAATGCTATATAAATTAGATATATCAAAAAAAAACTTTTTTTTTACTTTTTTCTTTTTTAAATAAGCTTTTTTTCTCTGCCCAAACATAATATTTTCTACAATTTGGCAAAAGAACATAATCCTAAATAACAAATACAAGTCCAAATAAGTGCTTCCGATTAACGACCAATCATTCTAATATATTCTTTACTATTATAGTTAGATACTATGATTTCAAAATAAACCTTACAATTAAAAAATTCGTACAATAATAAAGATAGCAGGTCTAGGTTTTTATCATAAAAATAAATTGTTAAAAGATGAATAAAATAATAGGGTTGCAAAAATTTATTAGTAGAATTGTTAGGAATGAGAAGAAGAGAAAAGCATCGGACTTTTTTTTATCTCTAATGGAGAGTGAAAGGAGATCACACGGAGAGAGAGAGCAGTTTGCAAGGAAGAATATAGTCTGTCTAGAGAGAGAAAAAAAAAGAGAAAGTGATAGAAAATAAAATGAGTTTTACTTTTTATATAACAGTTGAGAGTTAAAAATAAAATTTGAAGAGATCTACATTGACTCTCAACATGTGAATATCAAATGTAAATATATCTAGATTTTGAGTTTTTTTTTTAGAGATGGAGAGGCTTATAAAATAGGCTGATGAGTAACTAAATATCTCCACCTATTTACATGTATACATAAATAGCCAATTTAAATATAATGTTGAAAATGGTCTAAGTCACCTACAAATGTTGTGATTATTAAATGCCATTTACAAATGAAAATAAGACTAAGCAGACTCTTCTCTTTATCGTTTTATTCCTGTTTATCTATATTTGGGTCATGTTTAAAACTCCAATTTCTTAAAACAAATATGGCAACAGAAATACATCTCCCTTTGTTCTTCTGTTGGTGATATTTTGTACAATATGAAAATATATGAATCCTCAAGATATATGATGTTAATATTTGCTTCTTTTTCATCTCAACGAAAGACTTCTGGCGAAAATATTGCATCGGAAAATAAGTGCGGGATAAATCCTTTTTGTCATTTGTTTAAAAATTATAACTCTGCCTGCAGAAAGATTTTGTTACAGCTGAAACGGATTACTTTTCACTTGTCTTATGAATTTCTGCAAGGAACTACGGACGGAAATTGGGACGAGGAATCCTGCACTGATTTAATCTTTGTTTTAGGTGCAAATATTAATTTCATGTTAGGAGCATTAGCTATTGCCTCAGAAACCTAAAAACCTATAGTAAAGTCGGTTTTCTCATGTGGTGATGTGGTTTTATCGGTGTATCAGTATTAATTATTAAACCTAATGTTAAAAGTTAAACATCCGACACTTTTGTAGCTGGGCTGGTAGTTGCATTCTTTTCTGTTTTTTGGTAATTCCATGATTCTGTTGCGTCGTTACCCATAAATTCAAATTTTGGGGTATCGAGTTGAGTATCAATTATCGGTGGTCGTGGTCGGTCTTTCCTCAAGGAGAAGTGGCTGATGCATCTTCCTCCCGTAGAGGTAGTCCTCTATTTGCATTCTCCAGAATACGAAGTCCTTCCCGTCGAACTTCTCGATCCCATGCGCAACTCTGTCTTCTTTTGCCATTGATCTTCCTCTCGGTCTTCGACCTTGGTTCTGCGAACCTCGGGCTCTGATAGCACTTGTTAGGAAATCAGTCGAGCACAAAGAAAGACAGAAGTATGAAAACCGAGCACACACTCTTTGATAATGGAGTTCACCCAAATTGGCTACGTCTCCGGACCGCTACACGTGCCACTTAATATTATTAAGAGGATTACAAACGTAATCTAGCTAAACACAAAGCTATGGTTCTCTCACAAATAGAACTCTCTCTTTACAATATATATAAAGGTGTTTGTGTTAGTGTAATTAAAATACAAGATATTGGGGTATATAAATAGAACCTTTAGTGGGTCATATTACAATTTCAGGCGATGTTAGATAATTAGAAAATATGGCCAAAACTCATTTGGTTTAACAACTCAACACCAACAACACTGGGCTTTGACGCTATAGTTTGAAAAAAAAAACATGTTTTTCCTTGTTTTGTTTGAAGCACCGGTAGTCTTTAAATTTTGAAAAATGATGAAGTTGGTCCTAATTAAGATGTTAGACAAGGTTTTATATAACGTTCATAAGGATTTAATTAGTTATATTTAATTGTAAAGACTTACAGTTAAAGTGTTGATGTAATAAGATCACTAAGCTTGTTTACAAAAGACACAAACTTCGAATTGGTAAAGCACACAACATATTTTGTGGGTTAATATTGATTTATTTTTATAGATGATGGTGATAATTATTTTATAATTCTTAATACTTAATCTTGTATATCAAATTAATTGTTGATATCTTGTGTTTGATTTTCTGTTTTGTATCATGTTGGTTGATCGATCTCATACAATTATAATTGTGAATTCACATACGTATTAAGTTTTTAGGTAAATGTATGTATTAATATAATTATACATAATCGGGAAAAACTATAGTATGATGCCTAAATCGGGAAAGACAACAATACGAGGCATAAATGGGGAAAATGTATTGCAGGATTAAGTTAGTAAAACTTATATTTTAAGTTCATTTATAGACCGAAGTGACCAAATTTGTCCGATTGTAATTGTACTATGTCTAAATTGAATTATTTAAAATAAAGAGTACCGGTTGTTAAAAATCTACATACGAATCAACAATAATTATAGGGAAAATTAAGTGCATTTATAACTATTTAGGAAAAAAAAACGTAGCCAAATCTTTATTTTATTATTTACAGATAAATAATATTCTCGCCTCCTCTATATAGTTATCACATATCCTTCTCCGCCATCTCCACCAACGATCTCTGTTCACATCGGGTAAGATTTATTTATATATAAATTTATAATTATGCATTATATAATTAGGGTCGGTCTGACGCATTTTTACACCTAAGACGCATAATTTTTTATGCGCTTTTTGGGGCGAGTAAAGATTTCTGATTAGCAGGGGCACAATTAGAATAGAAAAACAATTATAAAATTATATGTATATATATAATATTTTTATTTATATATATATATATTATTTATAATGTTCTGTAGAAATTTTAAATAAATAATTGATCTTATGTTTTACATTTGCAACTTATGAGAGTCTCATTTAAGAAATCACTAAATATAACTTTTCAATTTTTTTCAAAATGAATCTCATTTTTAAGTGACACTTTTTCTTAAAGATAATGGCATAATATTCCTTCATGTTTCAATAATGGACTAATAACTACAGAACTATTGATGTCTAATACTAAACTATATAAGAAACCAATTAAAGTTTGTTTAAAAACTATAGAGACTAGCTACATATGTCATTGGTCTCAATTTCTCCATTGCAATTTAGGCGGAAAATAAATGAAAACAATCTTTAAAAATTAAAATGACATCAACTCAGAAAGACCATAGTACTAGACTAGTGACATTAAGTTCTATAATAACATATCGGAAAAATATTAGTAATTCGTCATGTGTCCCCATTGGTCCTAACCTAGTTGCATATGTGCATTTATAACTTTGTCCGACGGCCCGAGGGTCATGCACTTCTTTTCCCGGCGAAACCATGTCGTTATAAAAGATAAATATTGTCTTTTATTTTACACAAAATAGACGATATATATTGAAATAAGTTCTTCTTTCATTGTATCACATGAAAAAGAACTACTTCATTCTGAAGAAAAAAAATATACATTTTTTTTCGTTTTTCCACTGAATGGGACCGGCATATATGTATGTACTTATGTATAGATTTGTGTATGTATTTTTCTACACTTATATGCATATACGTATATTTATGTATTTGTTGTTTTGGTTTGGGTTTTGATTGTAGTTGCGGTGTAATTATGCAGTATTTGTTAAATCTAGCAGTAGTACTGCTTAATTAATATGACATTATTCTAATAATTAGACAGTATTTGACGTAAAAGAAAATTTTTGTTTTGGTCAAAAAAGTTGTAAGATTGTCCAATGATTACATTATACAAAAACAGTTGCATGTCCTTGGAATATTTATTTTTTTGAAACATTTAAATTGTGGCATTGAAATGAACATATGTATGTATCCAATCCTACTGTCCGTTTACAGTAATTCACATATCAATCAACATATCATCTATGTCATTTTAAAAAGAAAGTATAAAAAAAAACATATGTATGCATCCAATCATTTTTTTAGCAAATGCAGTGTTAACAAGTACTTTGTACTAATTTTTGTATGAACAGGACCACTTAAACTCCCTTTATACTATTTTATTTAAAAACGACATTTGTATAAAGTCTAGACAAGCTGTGATCAGTTGAATTTTTAATTTGAATGGGGAGCTTTTAGCACAGCTTCTAAAATGTCTATAGACCAAATGCAATAGTAGACACTTATATTTTAGTATTTTAATTTCTTACTAAGGGATCACAAATTTACCTTTTTTCTTTTCTCGATTATCAGGTCACACCTGAGCAATCTAAACTTGATTAGTGAGGCTGCATTCGAATGGCAATTGACACCAACTTTCTTTATAATTTTCCGGAAGAATTATGGATTGAAATATTTCTTCGATCTTCCGTGGATTCTTTGGTTCATGCAAAATGTGTATGTAAACATTGGTATAATCTCATTAGAAGCCCTAGTTTCGCACTCGATCATGTAGAGTACCAAAAATGTCATAATAAAGGCCGTCTTCTCCTCCAGTATCTAAATGATAAATATATTTCTCATGCATTGTTCGATGATGAAACCCTTGTGAGAGACACATATCATGATATTACTCAATTCCATAAGTTTCCAATGGGGTTAAGTTTGGAAGGGCCTATTAATGGTTTGTATTGCTTGTTCAATCGTAAAGACCGTATAGCCTTGTGGAACCCTTCCTTAAAGGAGTTGAGAACTCTTCCCTTACCCCACCCTCATTTCAGGCCTCATTTCAAGTTACATTATGGTATAATAGGCTTTGGTATAGACCCATTGACGCATGATTATAAGTTGGTTCTCATTCGTAAGTTCTCAGTCGGATATAATCTTGATCATGATATATGTGTCACAGTGTACAACCTAAGTACAAACAATTGGAGACTTCTTGATGTTGGAGATTTTGAACTCGGTAAGGTGGCTGGTGCGGATCATCTGAATAGTTCGTTCCTAAATGGAACTTACTATTGGTCGGATTATTCCTCAGAAGTAGTCACTGCATTTGACATGTGCAATGAAAATTTTCGGAAGTTACCAGGTCCTGATAGTTCGGAGCCTACCCGATTTCCTTTTAGGCAGTTAACATTATTTAATGACAAGCTTGCTATGTTCCGTATACATCTCTTTTCTATTGATATTTGGTTGATGTTGGAAGAAGGTGTTTGGATCAAGCAATTCTCTTTTACCTCTCTCCCAAAACAGATAAAAGTGTTGGGGTTTTGGAAGAACGATGGGATTATATTTGCAAATTTTTGTTCTGAATCAAGGAAATATTTTAATCCGGTCTTGTACAGTACTTCCAATACTCACGAAATTAGAAACTTCGGTCCCATTGGATATAGTGGATGTTTTGGAAGTTCTATATTTTGTGAAAGTTTAGTATCCGTGGAATGTGCAGGGGAGCACAAAGAAAGATGCACATCAATATCAGACTTTCTCCGTCATCGTGTAGACACCTTTCTGTTCAGTTGAGTATAATGGATGAGGACAGCATATGACAAAGTTAAGAGTACCCAACTGGCCAATCTGTGCGTTCCTGGTTTGTTTGTTATTTACTTTCTTTTCAATTTACTTGAATATTTGACATATCGTGTTCAGTAACGACAATGGTGTAAGGGCAGTTTTGGCTGAGATTGATACTCAGCAAGCAAGTGGATTGTTTTCTTGAAATTATATATACATTTGGACCATTTTGCGACCATAGCTTGCTTTGCATAATTATTAGTACCTGTTTGTTTGACAAGTTTGTGTGAATTTGACGACAACACATGATAACATGATAGTTATGATAGCATAGTACATATTGATTCCTTCTATTAGTTTTCGCATTTTATTGGAATTATTGGATTAAAATTTAAATCAAATTAACGGCCCCTAATCGGTTTGGAATACACTTGAGGTGCTAAATTCGGAATCGAATCCTCAAATTAGGTTTGAAGACTACTAGGATCACGAGTTTATAGCCCGAATATTTCCAAAGTCTAAATTCTTCATAAAAGAAATTGCATCATACATTGTTAATTTTAGGTAGCAAATTTTGTTAAACACCCTTCATATATATCGTTTTCCAAACGTAACTATGAGCAAACATTTAAAGGAACATATGACCTTTTTGGGATGTTTGGAACTGGTAATATTGAATTTATCCAGGAAGAAGCTATTTGGAAATTTTCCATTCTCCATGGTTAGACATGAGTGGCAACAATTATGAAGGAGAGTTGCCATTTTCCTTGCGAAATCGCAAACACTTACCGGGTCTTAATCTAATAATAGGAAATGGATGTTCTGGAAAAATTATTGCATGTCTGCAGAGAGATGAAAATTACATTGACAGCCCTTATGTCCTTTAAAAAATATAATCTATGTTGAAAACTTTTTACCAATTTTATGAATAGTAGAGCAGTTCGTATTTTCTTTTATCCATTCTTTAGTAATAAGGAAACGGAAGTGTCAAAAAGATGAATTTCTAAATTGAACAATTGAGACTCCATCCCATATATTTTGTTCTATGAATATATGCTAGTTAAATTATAATAAAAGTGGACAATAGGCGTGAAAACTCTTAGACCGACAAGTGTTGGGAGTGATCCGCCTAACACTATCTAGGAGTGTAGCACATAACGTCGCAAGAGAGACGACGACGATGGCGATGATGAAGATCCTCACCGACATGTATGAGAAACCATTCGCGAACAACAAGGTACATCTCATTCGCAAGTTGTTCAACCTACGCATGGCTGAGGGAACGCCTGTCGCGAGTCACGTGAACAAGTTCATCGACACCGTAAATCAGTTGGATGCGGTGGAGATAACTTTTGAAAACGAAGTGAGAGCCCTTATACTGCTACCATCTTTACCGAACAGTTGATAATTCATGCGAGCTGCTATTAGCAACTCAATTGGAAAGGAGAAATTGACTTACGACGGCATCCAAGATCAAATACTCGCTGAGGAACTCAGGAGATTGGATATGGGTGAATGCTCAAATGACGGAGCAGCCTTGAACATGGGTTCAAGAGACCGGGGTAAGGCCAGGATATGGGACGTTAGAGAACGTTCGCAATCCCGAGGTAGAAGAGGGCTAAGCCGAGGAGGCAAAGATAGCGATCGAAGTAAGAAGAATCTTCGATGCTATAACTGCCAGGGTATGGGACACTTCAGTCATGAGTGCAAGCAGCTGAAGAAGAGTATCGGCCGTGATCACGTGGCTAATGTTGCGAGCGATGAGGATTCGAATGACTGTTTAACGCTTGCCGTACAGAGAGATCTATTCGTGGATTCTAGACTCTGGGGCATCATTTCACACGACCGCTCAGAAGGATTTATTCGAAAATTACACTGCGGGTAATTTCGGTAAAGTGTATCTGGCCGACGGAGAAGCGTTGGATGTTGTTGGAATGGGCGATGTGAAGATTCGCATTCCAAACGGGTCGGTATGGAAGCTAACGAAAGTGAGGCATGTTCTGAGGTTGACCAAGAATCTGATCTCAGTAGGTCAACTTGATGCCGAAAGACACTCCATTTAGTTTAGCTGTGGAGCTTGGAAAGTTTCACGAGGAGCTATGGTGATAGCCCGAGGGAGTAAGGTCGGTACATTGTACATGACGACCGATGAGGAGCGTACAATTGCGGCAGCTGTGTCGCAAAACTGCTCGGAACTGTGACATCGACGGTTGGGTCACATGTGTGAGAAGGGGATGAATGTGTTAGCGAAGGACAACAGACTTCCATGCCTGAAGTCTGTCAACCTCAACATGTGCGAAGGTTGCATCTTCGGGAAGCAGAAGAAAGTGAGCTTCCGGAAAGGTGGAAAAGCTCCCAAGGAGGAGAAGCTAACACTGGTCCACTAAGACGTATGGGGACCATCTCCAGTAACCTCACTTGGAGGATCTCAGTACTATGTGACCTTCATCGATGATTCGACGAGGAAAACATGGGTCTATTTCTTGAAACACAAGTCTGAGGTGTTTAAGAAATTCCAAGAATGGAAGGCCATGGTCGAATTAGAGACCGGGAATAAACTCAAATGTTTTAGGTCCGATAACGGCGGAGAGTACATTGATGCGAAGTTTGTAGAGTTCTGTGCTCAAAGAGGCATTCGAATGGAGAAGACCATCCGAAGAACGCCACAGCTGAACGGCGTGGCCGAGCGAATGAACCGAACAATCAATGAGCGTGCTAGGAGTATGAGACTGCAAAGTGGGTTGCCCAAAGCCTTGTGGGCACATGCAGTAAGCACAGCGGTTTACCTCATTAACCGCTGACCCTCAGTGCCTTTAGAAAGGAGAATTCTCAAATAAGAGTGGATAGGAAAGACTATCTGTTATGAACACTTGCGAGTGTTCGGTTGTCTGTCATATATCCATGTCGACATAAATGATCGTACCAAGCTTGACTCGAAATCCAAAGTGTGTTACTTTGTGGGGTACGGTGGAGCTGAGTTCGGATATCGCTTCTGGAATGGTCAAACAAAGAGGATCATTCGCAGTAAGGATGTCATCTTCAACGAAGGCATTTTGTACAAAGATCGACAAAGTGCAGTGGTGGAAGAAGATGCGCTCCTGTCCGAGGAAAGTGGTATGGTCGACATGAATGCGTTTCCAAGAATGTTGGAAAGTGATGAAGATGAGTCAGTGGTGCTCGACAACCCTCCAGCAGATGCTGAAGAGGACGAGGATGAGCCCCAAACTCCTCAACCTGAATTGGGCCGAGGTCATCGCGAGAGGAGACCTCCTGCCCGATACTCTCCTTCCCTGCATTACATATTACTCAATGATGCAGGCGAGCCTGAAAGTAGAGAGGAAGCTCTGGAGCTGAAAGACTCGAGCAAGTGGGAGCTCGCGATGAAGGATGAGATGAAGTCACTAGAGAAGAATGTGACTTGGCAGTTAGCCGAACTGCCCAAGGGGAAAAGGGCACTGAGCAATAAATGGGTGTTCCGTCTAAAGGAGGAACAAGATGGCTCGAAACGGTATAAGACACGATTGGTAGTCAAAGGGTTCCAGCAAAAGGCAGGAATTGACTACACCGAGATCTTTTCACCAGTCGTAAAGATGACGACTATTCGGCTATTGTTGAGCATTGTTGTAAATGTGAATCTTCATCTTGAGCAGTTAGATGTGAAAACTGCCTTTCTCCATGGAGATCTAGAAGAAGAAATTTACATGCTCCAACCTGAAGGGTTTGCCGAAAAGGGAAAAGAGAAACTGGTCTGCAAACTGAAGAAGAGCTTGTACGGGCTAAAACAAGCACCACGGCAGTGGTATAAGAAGTTTGACAGTTTCATGGTAGATACCGGGTTCGAAAGAAGTGATAGTGATCACTGCTGCTTCGTGAAGAGATTTGCGAACTCTTCGTACGTCATACTATTGTTGTACGTAGATGACATGTTGCTCGCCGGGTCGAGCCTTGTTGAGATTAACTAGGTGAAGAAACAGTTGGCGAAACAGTTCGAGATGAAATATTTGGGTGCGGCAGATCAGATCCTTAGTATGAGGATTTCCCGAGGAAGGGATGGGTCTCTGTTTTTGTCGCAAGCCGAGTATGTGAAGAAAGTGTTGGCACGGTTTAGCATGAGTGATGCCAAAGTTGTAGGCTCACCGCTAGCCGCACACTTTAGCTTGTCGAAGAAACAATCACCCTTGGACGAGGAAGGAAAGGATCGTATGTCGAACATACCCTACGCTTCAGCAATTGGTAGCTTAATGTACGCTATGGTGTGTATAAGACCGGACATTGCCCATGCAGTGGGAGTTGTCAGTCGTTACATGAGTAACCCAGGAAAGCACCATTGGAAAGCTGTGAAGTGGATATTGAGATATCTCTCGGGTACCGTGAGTTTGGCATTATGTTTCCAAAAGACCTCGGAAGGCCAGCACGGCTATGTAGATGTTGACATGGCCGGTGAACTGGACAGCCGAAAGAGCACAACGGGATGTGTTTGTACCTACGGTGGTACTGCTGTGAGTTGGACATCTAAGTTGCAAAAGATTATTGCATTGTCGACCACAGAGGCTGAGTACGTCGCGGTGACGGAAGCAAGCAAATAGATGATTTGGTTGCAAGGTTTTTTAAAGGAGCTCGGTCAGAAAACCGACAAGGGAGTTCTGCACTGAGATAGTCAAAGTGTAGTTCAGCTAGCTAAGAATTCTGTATTACCATTTTATCCGATATGCTAACGAAGACTGTTACAATCGACAAACTGAGGCTGTGTGCAACCTCAGTAGGACTCCGAGCTTGAGGCTCAGGGTCGCCGCTACACTGGAAGAATTAGTAAGTCGCCGATGACGGCAGAGTATCAATTACTATACAAGGATACCGATGGGAGCATTCTGCTCGGTGGAGCACAGTGAGTTCGGTGGTCGGGGATAATTGGAGCTCTTTTGAAGCACTCGACATTTGACTCCAAGTGGGAGATTGTTGAGTTGTGGAGCCAAATGAGTTTTGGCCATGTTTTCTAATTATCCAACATCGCCTGGAATTGTAATATGACCCACTAAGGGTTCTATTTATATGCCCCAATATCTTGTATTTTAATTACACCTACACAAACACTTTTATATATATTGTAAAGAGAGAGTTCTATTTGTCAGAGAACCATATCTTTGTGTTTAGCTTGATTACGTTTGTAATCCTCTTAATAATATTAAGTGCCACGTGTAGCAGCCCGGAGACGTAGCCAATTTCGGTGAACTCCGTTATCAAAGAGTGTGTGCTCGGTTTTAATACTTCTGTCTTTCTTTGTGCTCGACTGATTTCCTAACAGTTGGTGTCTTGGATGATTTTCCAGAGTTGGAAGAGTATGATGCGTTTAGAGTGTGTTTGGAACCCGAAAAATACCACGGAAAAAGAAAAGAAAGGAAAACGCATGAAAAGTAACATGAAATCATTTTCCGGTGTTATATTATCCATAGTGTTTTTGTAAAGTTTCACTTGCATAATTCAGTACGTGAATCAAGGAGAAAATACTACAATAGGCCTTGTTTGGTTGGCCTTAATTACTTTTTACTTAATATTACTTTTACTTATCAAAAGTAAAATTGTTGTTTGGTGGTGATTATCTTATTTAGAAAAGTAAAACCCTTTTCATGTCACTTATTAAAGGTAAAGTTTATCATACTTATCAAACTAAAATACTTTTTGACCACTGTAGCTAATCTAATACCTAACCACTGAATATCATCTCGCTCTCCCTCTCAGAATACGTCTTGATCTAATATACCATTTCGTCATCGATCATTCCTTAACATTTCAGATCAGCTAAGGTGACATTTTCTTTAATAAACCCCTACAATGTATATATGTTTATGTTTGTATATGTATGTAAAAAAATATGAGTCCTATGATCATTTGACAAAGATCCAACGATTGAAATTGAATACTCATATGTAAAAGACCAAAGTGTCCTTAATTTTAACGGTAAGATAGCATGTGATGTGTCGATGACTGATTTCCGTTAGTATCCGTTATTGTTTTGGACGGAAAATCTCAGGAAAAAAAAAGTTGAGATCCAGGTACAAAAATGAAAAAAATGAGAATTCGGGGCACAAATGAACAAATGACAAATTTTAGGTTACAAAACATCATAAAACCCCCCGGCTAGCATAGGAGCTAGTTTCAACTTATTCGCTTTGACAAACACAAACTACATATTATGGAAGTTGAATATTTGGGTCCGCAGAAGCGGGATCGTATACGGCATGGTCGTCAGTCGGACAAGACGTCAGTCGGATCATATGCATAACTCATTTAACATTATTTGCCCCACTTGTTCCAACACATTAGCAACACGTTAATTGTAGGGTCACCAAGCCCATTAGCAATTACTAGTTCGATGGCCGAGCTAAGATACTTATTCGGACCTTGTTGTATTCCCGCCTCCCCAAGCAATGCTACCAAATCCTACTTTTGGCGGATAGAGATAACTTTTTTGAAGTAATCACTTGGTAAAATAGTGTACGAAAAGTATTATCATCCAATTTAATAGTACTATAAATTTACACTCTTTTAGGTTATAAATAATTGATAACATGACAACAAAACGAAATTAAAATTTTACGTGACATGACCGTCCTTATTAATAATAAAATTTAGAAGTTGCAACCATGGATAAAATTTCATCGAGCATATGAGTTTCAACTTTTTTTTTCAAATAACTACAATCCAACTAACATTGTACCATCAATTTTTCACTAGTCGTTTTACATATTCTTTAACCGACTCGGACAAACATATTCACCAATCACCAATCAGATTCACTAATTATTCGGATTAATTGTTTTCGCACATAATTATAAAAAACAAAGATGTTTGCGATGATTTATTCTTTATTCAATTATACTTGCCATAACCGCAATATCATGTTTTTTGATAACCGCATCATGTTTAAACAAAGTCAATGTTACTTTTTTAAAACTATGGATTTTATCTTTTAAATCACTAGCTAGCTATTAGTTCAAACAGAACCGTGATCATAACCTAGAATGAGAATTAGTTTCTGAGTAGCACTTATAAGAGAAATACTTTGGGAATGACAACATTTTGATTGAAATAAACTCCAAATTGTTAAATCTTATTCACACATCATATTTCTGTAGCTAAAAACATAATAAAAATGTTATTTTTTTAATATGCATGTTAATACTTTAAAGTAGTTAGCTATTATATCAGATTATATTGAGGGATCAAAGTTATATAAAGTTGACAGTGAGCTGTAATCATTTTTTCTCTATAACAAGGCTACAATTGCTCCTCTCAAATTGATTTTTTTTACTATGTAATGTGGTTTTGAACTCACTAGGTTGCTAGTGCATATACTAAATATGTTTTTCTTTTGTTTTATATAAATCAAACTCTAATTAGCTTACTTTTGTTTATGAATTTAATAATTCGGGGGACTCTTATTGTATAAAGTTTCCATCGATCCTTTATTCGGAAAGTTGTCTTTTTCACTTCCTGTTTTAGAGATTGAGAACTTAAAACTTTTTGTTTCTACCTTGTACAATCCGTTCAACGATCATGCACCGAGATAAGGATTCAATCCCTGATACTGCAGAATTTGGTCTTGCAGACTTGCAGTGTGGGCTTTTGTTATATCTTATTGAAGTTAGTAACTTTGACTCATATACAGTTTAAACAAAACTAACACTATAGTTGTTAATTGTTATCACCCAGACCATATAATGTTAGTCCTAATAATTTGATTCTTCTTCTCTTTTCCTTTATGAGTTCTTACGGACGAAAATACATTCCAGAGGGGAGTTAACAAAACACTAAAGCCACCTGTCGACTATTTCCTGAATGTGACGACAGAAGAGATGCTAGTAAAAAAGGTGATCTGGGGCTCATTCCGACAGGTTATTGCTTCTAGCTGCTATCGACTATTTAATAATTAATATCACTTAGCAGCGAGTTATTTATGGCTTCTCATGGTGGCAACATGGGCCGAGCCCTTCAGGTTAAAAAGAATTCTTTAATATTTTCATCCTTTAGAGGTTAGACAAACAATGCTTTAGCTTTGATGTTTCTTTTTCTATGTTGTAACTTGTAACAGGGTAGCCGAGCATATGTGGGGCATATGAGGTTTATAAAGACGAACAAGCATATGATGCTTCCGTATTTTGATGAGGATTGAATAATCTTTCAGAGGCTGAATTTAGCAGTATCATGAACACATTACACATTGCATAACAAATCTGACGGACAACCTTAGCCGAGGACTAAAAAAAGATCCCGAGATGTGACCGCTTACCCAGTACCTGAATGCATGTGCAAACACCTTTGTAGATTGAATTTTTTTTAGCCATTTGTGTAGTTCAAAAAATTAGGCTTTTGTAGTATACCATTCCTGTAGAGTATGGTGTTTGTATGTCTACACTTGCAAAATGAGTGATCGTGACTCATAAAACAAGCTTTTTTTACTCTCAAAGAAATTGACATTACAATTGAAGTGGAAGTTCAGTTTTAGTTTCATTTTCTTAGATTCACTTTGTAACGACTCGGAAATTCAATAGTTCATTATTAATTTTATTAAGGAAATAGTGATATTACGCTTTAGTGTGTTTATTTATTTGTGTGAGATATAAGATAGCTTGGATGTGATTGGTATGATATTATAAGTAAGTGGACTAGTGTAGTAATAAAAATAAAAATAAAAGCTAAACCTAATAGCTTATGCTGCAGTAAACACATATTGATATACACATATATACATATATATAGATACATAGATACATACATAATACATAAGGAGAGAGAATAGAAAGGAGAGAGAGAGACCAGCGGAGATTTTAGAGAGAGAATCGAGGGAGTGATCAGCGACAAAGTGATAACGAGGTCTGGGCAGGCTGCCGCGAAAAGCAGCGGTGATCGGTTTCATTTTCGTGTTTTTCGGACAGTGGCTTCGGGAGTCGATTGGGTAGTCATCGGGTGTCCGTTTCTAATAATCAAATACTTTTTTTTATCTACTCTTCGAGCCCTATCTATCGGTGGGCTGTTAAGGACTGTCTCCAGGCTGTCCAGATTTTATTAGGTGGTACGGCTCGAGTTTGGAAGTTTTTACAAACGAGCTCTCGTTTGTTTCGGTAAGGGGGAGGAATATGATTTCGCTTTAAAGGCGGGTTTGTGTGTTATTTGTTGTATGTTAATTTAGGCTCAGATATTGATTTATATTGTTATAAGCAAATATGATGGCGCAATTGCATTATACTGACTAGGGATTATATATTTACTATATTTAGAACATAAATTGTGAAACTATGATATAAATTAAACCTTTGAGAAGTGTTGAAAGTGGTGACAATGTGTATACATATGTGGTGGTACTGTGATTAAAATGATGTGTTTCAAGTGACATTCGATAACTAATTAACTATAACATATCAAAGTGTTGTGTATTATTTTCGGTGTGTGGACTTTACTGTTTTTCGCACTTTTGGAGCTTTTATATATATATATATATATTTTCTGGGATTGTAGTACCAATGTGTGTGGGGTACCATTGTATGATGGGTCCCTGAGCAGTGGCTCTAAAGGTGGGTACATTTGTACCATTGTGGATTTAAGGATGAGCCCCGGAGGCTTACGGTGAGAGCCCGGAAACTTGCGCAAGTATTAGGTGTATCGGTACCATAGGGGTAGTGCCCTTAAAGCCGGCCCCATATCTCTAGTCACATACGGTAGTGTCAGCGTGTGGGTGGGGGTACCATTGTATTATAAATAGATTTACCAAACGACGACAAAAAAATTAAAGTAAATACACCAATTTATAAATTAAAGGCACACATGTAGTCAGGTTATAATTACACCACACAATGATCACCATTACAGTAATGTTCATAAAACTATCATACCTATATCCAAATACACGTTACAAAAACTCATCACAATATTATTCGCATAGCCTTACATCATCATACACATACATCATAAGCACATAGCCTCATAGGAAAAACATAAAAATCATCGCTATAAAACGCAGTAAAATTACTAAAAAGATATTATCACAACACTTCTTTTCTCAAATAAAATAATATTAAAATAAAACTATATCAACACATGTACGAAGACCGGTAGCTAATCCGTATCTCGTTTGTCCGTCGATATAAAAACAAAGAAAATCTTTCATCTGAAAGTTTTGGGGCGTCCGACTAACTCGCAAATGATTTTTTTTTTTATCCACATATATATTTATATATAGATAACACTTCTCAAGAATATTTTAAGAAAAAAGAAAAATATGGTACTTTTGATCAAGTCAAAACCATGATAACTAACTCTACCGCACGCCAAATTTACATACACGTGTTTAGTATTTACAATTTAAAATAAATATAAAAGAAAAGAATGATTTATGAAAATAGCATCACTAGATAAACGCAAAGCTCATACACCTTTCTTAATCATGACATGCATCTCTCATAAGTACATATCAAAGGATTATAAAACAAATATAGACATAAGAATGCACCAAATGATAGGTTCTTAAATTCTCAATCAACTCTAACAAACATATATTACATTCACTTGCTATTACATTAAAGTTTTCAACCAATATTATTCTAAAAAAAATTAAAGTACAAGTAACAAAAAAAAACGTACCAAAAATTTAACACACACCTAACACTTTTCACATCACTCGATCATAAACAGTAGGTTTGTAATTACATCCTTTAATATAGCACACTTAGATCCTATTCCTTCGGGTTTCAAGAAATGAATCGACACGGATCATCCCATAAAAACACACATTAAACACAAGGGTGGCGTGATCAAAGTTAAGCAATCCATCCAAATCCATCCAAAAGAAAATTAACTAGATATAAGTTAACATCTCCACAAATAAGGCCCTTGTTTTTTTTAAACAAAATTTCCTTACATAGAAATCAAACTCTAAAATACAAACCATTGACGCAGCTCACAAAAACGTAACTATTGTTAGTCAACAGTTTCCAATTCAACATATATAACGGATTACCAAATTACAATGTTATGCACTTGAACACCGTAGAAAGCACAAATGTAATGCTAACCATCTACAATTATATGATAATAACATGCGAGTACAAAATTTTAAAATATATAAAAAATAAAAATAGAGCTAAATGACTAACTAATTCACATTCCTAGTCAAAAACTTAATTTTTTTTTTATTTTTTTTTCAATAACAAAAGTCAAAAACTTCCATCAGAGGTTACGCACACACTCAATACACCACTACAACTAACATGACTAACCGTAAAATGAAACCGAGACTTGTATTTCCTAAACCACACTAACATTTTCATTTTTCACAAGCTCATTTGAAACGTCATCAACTTATTCTAATATTCATCAAACATTCAACAGAAACACTTCACCATGAACTCAATTATGAAAACCATATTGTCTACAACCGCTCTTTTATTTTCTTTTAAAGTTATGCAAATCAAAATGCACAGGTAACTATATATGTACTAACACAAATTTAGAACACGTCATTAATAAGAAAATTTCCCAAGACCTAAAAATTTAACACGAAATAAAAAGGCTCACCAAGCAGCACAAGATAAGTAAGTCCTCTAAAATTGAAAAAAGTCATAGGTAAATATATCAACTAACCGAAAGAAGTCAAACTTTCAAATTTATTTGAAACACTTCATATTAAGACCATAAATACCAACACTCCTATATGATAGAGTAAGTCATCTAGAACACTAATTATTATTTTTGTCTCAACAAGCGAAAATCAAGGCTATGCAGGATTGAAACGTCAACAAAATTAAAAACTCAAATTTATTCACAAAACATTCACATGCTTTAAATACAAACAAGTCAAGTATGTGATTACAACATAGCCTACTAAGAGAGTTATTCATGATGCACAACAAAGTCCAATTTCAATGATTACCCACATTAAATCTAAAAAATAGCATCCAAAAACAATCACAATTTATAAATCTTCGTATCCTCAAAAGTTTCTCTATAAACATGTAACAAGGAAAATAAATACACAACAATACAAGTAACTATTTTACAATCTCATGTAATCTACACATGACGAATTCCAAATTTGAAAGAATAAAATAACCAAAAAAAAAATACACACATAGCTCCACTTCACTTCACAATCAAAACTTGTTATCACGCTTGCACAACGCTAATGGTAGACAGATAACCCACTAGAGTAAAAAGAACAAAAATCAAATAAAATCTATCCAACACCAAACATAATTTACACACGAATATATAATAAATGCATAAGCAACCAACAAATTAAACGTCGCCAATAAATAAGCAAAACTATTGCGAAACAAATTTGAAATGTCAACAAAAGCAACTAGTCAAAGTAATACCACTATACTCACATCATTTAAAATAATAAGAAAATCGACTATAATCTAAGAGCCATTGCTTGCTATACTTAATTTTTAATAACTCTGCCTACTTAATCGAAGAAACTATCATTCGAACATACCACCACATAATAAAATATTCCCGTGATCGAATAAAATAAAAATAAACGACTATACCACACAGACAACACTTGAAAACACTGTAATCATACTTAAATCACTGTAGTCCTACTAGTGGTTAATCATAAAAATAATCACTTGAAAAACACCACCACCATCTCCAACCAATACAAATAACACAAACACTATTTCAATACAATCACACGAGTACTGCAACACTATATACAAATATGTGTCCATGTATAAAAACAATTCACATTCTAGTTATAAACAAGCAAACACATTATGAAAACGAAGGCTGACAAATTATTGAAAGAAAATGCAAGCAGGACACTACAACGATAATAAGAACTAATCGCATATTCATGCAACGGACAAACGCTCACATGCAAACAAGATATGCAGATTTTTATAAAGGGTCTTACACCATCTAATCTAAGTCCCTAACTTCATTCCGGTGTGTGTCTAACCTACCCAACAGGCCACCAGGGTAATCGGAACCCGGTTAGCTCTGATACCAAGCTGTCACGCCCCGGATTTGGGTAAACCCGAGTAGTGAATATTATTTAAAAGAAAAAGGTTTAAATATCAAAATATGCGGAAGCATTCGACAACACTCTAAATAAAAAATAAAAAAACGGATCCTTCAGGACATGCCGATAGTCATATTTGAGTCACTATTGGCCTAAGGGTAGCCAACAACGCTCAAATGTGACGATACGAAAAGAACGCAATTTTAATAAAAATTCATTACGTGCAATTTTGACCGGCTTACAACATGTATCAAAATTGTCGAAATGAATTTTTATTAAAATTGCGTTCTTTTCGTATCGTTACATTTGAGCGTTGTTGGCTACCCTTAGGCCAATAGTGACTCAAATATGACTATCGGCATGTCCTGAAGGATCCGTTTGGTTTTTTTTTATTTAGAGTGTTGTCGAATGCTTCCGCATATTTTGATATTTAAACCTTTTTCTTTTAAATAATATTCACTACTCGGGTTTACCCAAATTAAATCTAAAAAATAGCATCCAAAAACAATCACAATTTATAAATCTTCGTATCCTCAAAAGTTTCTCTATAAACATGTAACAAGGAAAATAAATACACAACAATACAAGTAACTATTTTACAATCTCATGTAATCTACACATGACGAATTCCAAATTTGAAAGAATAAAATAACCAAAAAAAAATACACACATAGCTCCACTTCACTTCACAATCAAAACTTGTTATCACGCTTGCACAACGCTAATGGTAGACAGATAACCCACTAGAGTAAAAAGAACAAAAATCAAATAAAATCTATCCAAAAGAAAATTAACTTGATATAAGTTAACATCTCCACAAATAAGGCCCTTGTTTTTTTTAAACAAAATTTCCTTACATAGAAATCAAACTCTAAAATACAAACCATTGACGCAGCTCACAAAAACGTAACTATTGTTAGTCAACAGTTTCCAATTCAACATATATAACGGATTACAAAATTACAATGTTATGCACTTGAACACCGTAGAAAGCACAAATGTAATGCTAACCATCTACAATTATATGATAATAACATGCGAGTACAAAATTTTAAAATATATAAAAAATAAAAATAGAGCTAAATGACTAACTAATTCACATTCCTATAACAAAACTTAATTTTTTTATTATTTTTTTTTTCAATAACAAAAGTCAAAAACTTCCATCAGAGGTTACGCACACACTCAATACACCACTACAACTAACATGACTAACCGTAAAATGAAACCGAGACTTGTATTTCCTAAACCACACTAACATTTTCTTTTCTATCATTTTGGCGGTAGACTCCCTTTTCCTACCGTGGTTCTTTGTGGAAAGTTTTGGTGGGTGAGATTATGTATGATGTTTGGACTGGTTTTTGGGCGATAGTAGTGTGTGCTAAATTTCGGGACGAAATTTTTCTAAGTTGGGGAGAATGTAACGACTCGGAAATTCAATAGTTCATTATTAATTTTATTAAGGAAATAGTGATATTACGCTTTAGTGTGTTTATTTATTTGTGTGAGATATAGGATAGCTTGGATGTGATTGGTATGATATTATAAGTAAGTGGACTAGTGTAGTAATAAAAATAAAAATAAAAGCTAAACCTAATAGCTTATGCTGCAGTAAACACATATTGATATACACATATATACATATATATAGATACATAGATACATACATAATACAGAAGGAGAGAGAATAGAAAGGAGAGAGAGAGACCAGCGGAGATTTTAGAGAGAGAATCGAGGGAGTGATCAGCGACAAAGTGATAACGAGGTCTGGGCAGGCTGCCGCGAAAAGCAGCGGTGATCGGTTTCATTTTCGTGTTTTTCGGGCAGCGGCTTCGGGAGTCGATTGGGTGGTCATCGGGTGTCCGTTTCTAATAATCAAATACTTTTTTTTTATCTACTCTTCGAGCCCTATCTATCGGTGTAAGTCTTTTCCTCCAATTTTCACTTTTATAAAAAGTCGTTTTTTTAGGGTTTTACCCTAATCCGAATTTGGGTCTTTTATATTGATTCGTGCCTTGTTTTAATTACATAATAGGGGCTGTTAAGGACTGTCTCCAGGCTGTCCAGATTTTATTAGGTGGTACGGCTCGAGTTTGGAAGTTTTTACAAACGAGCTCTCGTTTGTTTCGGTAAGGGGGAGGAATATGATTTCGCTTTAAAGGCGGGTTTGTGTGTTATTTGTTGTATGTTAATTTAGGCTCAGATATTGATTTATATTGTTATAAGCAAATATGATGGCGCATTTGCATTATACTGACTAGGGATTATATATTTACTATATTTAGAACATAAATTGTGAAACTATGATATAAATTAAACCTTTGAGAAGTGTTGAAAGTGGTGACAATGTGTATACATATGTGGTGGTACTGTGATTAAAATGATGTGTTTCAAGTGACATTCGATAACTAATTAACTATAACATATCAAAGTGTTGTGTATTATTTTCGGTGTGTGGACTTTACTGTTTTTCGCCCTTTTGGAGCTTATATATATATATATTTATATTTTCTGGGATTGTAGTACCAATGTGTGTGGGGTACCATTGTATGATGGGTCCCTGAGCAGTGGCTCTAAAGGTGGGTGCATTTGTACCATTGTGGATTTAAGGATGAGCCCCGGAGACTTACGGTGAGAGCCCGGAAACTTGCGCAAGTATTAGGTGTATCGGTACCATAGGGGTAGTGCCCTTAAAGCCGGCCCCATATCTCTAGTCACATACGGTAGTGTCAGCGTGTGGGTGGGGGTACCATTGTATTATGGGTTCTTGAGCAGTGGCTCTAAAGGTGGGTACGTATGTGAGCAATCCCGACTTGGTTTTCGTTGAGTTTTATTTTTATTATCATAATCTATTTATTTAAACCTTGTTTATTTGTTCATCTATTGCGAATGTGTGAGTTACCGAGATGGTTACGTTTCTCATAAAATTGTCTTGTCCTTATTTATCATGATAATATACTTGCCATGTTAGGATTGTGTGTGCATGCTTAGTAGCATGCGCCGCTTTTTAAGCGAGATTGTTTTCTTACCTCCTTTCTTTGTTTCCTGTACATTTTGTTTTCATTCGACGTACAGGTGCCGACGTAAGCCGTGACGAAGCTTAGAGTGATTGCTAGTGGCTCAGTTATCGGATTACACTTGATCGCGAGCACGTTAGACTTTTTATTCACGTTCGAACCATTTATTTAGTTGAGCCATATTGGCCTAATAAGTGTTTATCACGAGTTTGTTCGTTATTTGCATACAAATATCTTATTCGTACCTTATTTATTTTGACTATATGTTTTGGACCTGGATGGTTAGCTGAATTGGATGTGACATTTTATTGTTGGATTGGTTTTTTAGAAATATCGCATTGGCGAGTTTTAATTATTTATACCATGTTGTTTGAACAGGTTGATTTTTATGGAAACAAATAGATATGTAAAGGTCATGCCGAAATTTCTATAAATCATTTTTATTAAAATTGCGTTCTTTTCGTATCGTCACATTTGAGCGTTGTTGGCTACCCTTAGGCCAATAGTGACTCAAATATGTAGCTATCTAGCCGATGTGGGCACTGGCAACCCTGGAAGGACGGCGTGCCCGACGAGGACGTCGTGCCTGAAGGGGGGAAGAGTGTAAAAACCCGGATTTTCGTAGGAAAATACCGTGGTAAAGAGAAGTGAGCTATCACACATCGCCTAGATATGTAGTACCTATATGGTATATAAGGTAGGAGTATCCTCCTTCTTATCACCAAGGCCTTTTAAAGCCGTGCGGCCCAAGAAGCGAGGACGAAATTCGGCCAAAGCGGACAGTATTGGTGTTAGGAAGCAGATGGTGGCGGTCTGGTCGGAGGACCGGGTCGTTACAATTGGTATCAGAGCCGCTATCTAGCCGATGTGGGCACTGGCAACCCCGGAAGGACGGCGTGCCCGACGAGGACGTCGTGCCTGAAGGGGGGAAGAGTGTAAAAACCCGGATTTTCGTAGAAAAATACCGTGGTAAAGAGAAGTGAGCTATCCCACATCGCCTAGATATGTAGTACCTATATGGTATATAAGGTAGGAGTATCCTCCTTCTTATCACCAAGGCCTTTTAAAGCCGTGCGGCCCAAGAAGCGAGGACGAAATTGGGCCAAAGCGGACAGTATTTGTGTTAGGAAGCAGATGGTGGCGTCTGGTCGGAGGACCGGGTCGTTACACACTTACTATGCGTATTGTCTGTTCTAAATTTCCAATGCTTGTGTATTTTGCTTCTGTGCTATGTGCAACTGCTTTCATGTTCAATTTCTATTTAAAATCTCAAATAATTTTGAACTACATAAATGGCTAAAAAAATCTAAATTAGAGATAAAAGCTTTCGAATAGGTTGTAAAGCTGCATACTTTGTGTGACAATTGTTGGAAGTGAAACTTTTGAGAGAACATGCGATCGAAAAGGTGTATAATAGAGTTGTGTTCTCTGTCCTTATTTTGTATAATCATCAGTTCCCTTTATTGAAGGGACTCCGTAGTGAAAAGAAAGTCTTTTCAGTGGAACTAGCTTGATTAGGGAGACGAGAGATGAGTGTTCTGATCCATGACGCAAATGGACCATATGTGTAATATACCAGTTTGAACTTTCGTCGAACTTTAGTTTTACATCTTGTTATTCACTTTTAATTACAATTGCTAAAATTATTTTAGTGAAGTAAATAAAATATGTCATAATGGTGAAGATTCACATGCAGCTAGAAGTAATGTTTGAGAAAGTGCGTGATTTTATCAACATGTCCTATATGCTTGACTTTGTATCTTTTCACTAAAAACTGGTTCTATGAGCTATTGATGTGGACACCCAATTAGTTTTTGGGTAAATGTAGACACCTCGTTACGGTATTTGAAAGATAGTGAGACTCACGAACAATGACAGTTATGGAACTGTTTTTCTTAGATTTATGGAGTTCACCATGTGATAGATAGCAATAGCTGCATCTCATAATTGGTGTTCATGAAATCATATTTATTGGTTATTTTCTATTTTAAATTTTTATTTGGCGCACAAAACATAGACGTGATTCGGAGTTTTTCACCTCATCTTTTTGGTGTATCAGTACGACTTGGGTGAGAGTTCCATTTCTAAATCAAAAGGCTTGATAAAACAGCCAGACAAATAATCCAAGCAATGCGTGTTCTTTGCTACCATCTATACTACAAAATAAAAAATAACAATGTCTGTATTAGATAAATTATTTGGTTGTTAGCATGTTAAATTCTTGGCAAGGAAGCTGTTAAGGAAGTGTGTGAAGAAAGTGAATTACTGGATTTACAACCTCGGTACATTCAAGTAAAAAACTAGGTGGGGGCAGTCGGGGACTGCGGCCCCCATTATAAAAAAAAACTAACCGAAAAAAGTAATTTATACATGCTATTTAAATGTATGCATGTATTAAAGAGCATGTATAAATAGTGTATTGTGTATGCCCGTATTAAAAAACATGTATAAACTGTGTATTGTGTATGTCTGTATTAAAGAGCATGCATAAATAATGTATTGTGTATGCCCGTATTAAAAAAACATGTATAAATTGTGTATTGTGTATGCCTGTATTAAATAGCATGTATAAAATATGTATTGTGTATACCTGTATTAAAGAGCATGTATAAAATATGTATTGTGTATGCCTGTATTAAAAAGCATGTATAAATAGTGTATTGTGTATGTCCGTATTAAAAAAACATGTATAAACTGTGTATTGTGTACGCATGTATTAAAGAGCATGTATAAAAAGTGTATTGTGAATGCATGTATTAAAAAATATGTATAAACTGTGTATTGTGTATGCCTGTATTAAAGAGCATGTATAAAATATGTATTGTGTATGCATGTATTAAAAAGCATGTATAAATAGTGTATTGTGTATGTCCGTATTAAAAAACATGTATAAACTGTGTATTGTGTATGTATGTATTAAAGAGAATGCATAAAAAATGTATTGTGTATGCCCGTATTAAAAAAACATGTATAAACTGTGTATTGTGTATGCATGTATTAAATAGCATGTATAAAATATGTATTATGTATTACTGTATTAAAGAGCATGTATAAATAGTGTATTGTGTAGGCATGTATTAAAAAACATGTATAAATTATGTATTGTGTATGTCTGTATTAAAGAGCATGTAGAAATAGTGTATTGTGTATGCATGTATTAAAAAACATGTATAAATAGTGTATTGTGTATGCATGTATTAAAAAACATGTATAAAATATGTATTGTGTATGTCTGTATTTAATAACATGTATAATTGTGTATTGTGTATGCCTGTATTAAAGAGTATGTATAAAATATGTATTATGTATGCATGTATTAAAGAGCATGTATAAATAGTATATTGTGTATGTCCGTATTAAAAAACATGTATAAACTGTGTATTGTGTATGTCTGTATTAAATAACATGCATAAATAATGTATTGTGTATGCTCGTATTAAAAAAACATGTATAAACTGTGTATTGTGTATGCATGTATTAAATAACATGTATAAAATATGTATTATGTATTACTGTATTAAAGAGCATGCATAAATAGTGTATTATGTATGTATGTATTAAAAAATATGTATAAATTGTGTATTGTGTATGTCAGTATTAAAGAGCATGTACAAAAAGTATATTGTGTATGTCTGTATTAAAAAGTATGTATAAAAAGTGTATTGTGTATGCCTGCATTTAATAGCATGTATAATTGTGTATTGTGTATGCCTGTATTAAAGAGCATGTATAAACGATATATTGTGCATGAATAACAAAAACACAAATAAGGGGAAGTGTTAATGAATACAAAATATATTGTGTATGGCTAGGGTGGAAAATGAAAGCAATAAATTCACAATTATTTAATTAATTACCAATTATGCCCCAAAAATGAGCATGTTCCGATCGAATAAAAACAAAATCTTAATTCATATAAAAAAAATAAAATGAAATTCTTGAGAAAATGAGTTTTGATCGTACGGTGGAGATTGGCGTTAAAGTAGGAGTGTGGGAAAGATAGAGGGTTGTGATTTGAGGAGATGGTGACGGGATCGGAGATAGAGGGAGGTGCGACGGAAGGTGGTGGAGATAGGTGGCGGAGAGAGGAGGACGAATATTGTATTTGACATTTTGTATGTGTGTGTATATATATATATAGGGAGGGAGGGAGGGAGGGAGGGAGAGAGAGTTGTTAAAAAAATATAAATTATTTAGTATTTATAATTTTAATTAGTTGTATGTTTTGGGAATAAAGTGTTGGGGTATAATTTTTTGATAATTAGTTTAAAATAGTTGTATCTTTTGGTAATTTTCCCATTTAAATATATTGTTGAGAATGGTGTAAGCCACTTACAAATGTTGTGATTATTAAATTGCATTTACAAATGAAAATAAGACTAAGCAGACTCTTCTCTTTATCGTTTTATTCCTGTTTATCTATTTTTGGGTCATGTTTAAAACTCCAATTTCTTAAAACAAATATGGCAACAGAAATACATCTCCCTTTGTTCTTCTGTTGGTGATATTTTGTACAATATGAAAATACATGAATCCTCAAGATATATGATGTTAATATTTGCTTCTTTTTCATCTCAACGAAAGACTTCTGGCGAAAATATTGCATCCGAAAATAAGTGCGGGATAAATCCTTTTTGTCATATGTTTAAAAATTATAACTCTGCCTGCAGAAAGATTTTGTTACAGCTGAAACGGATTACTTTTCACTTGTCTTATGAATTTCTGCAAGGAACTACGGATGGAAATTGGGACGAGGAATCCAGCACTGATTTAATCTTTGTTTTAGGTGCAAGTATTAATTTCATGTTAGGAGCATTAGCTATTGCCTCAGAAACCTAAAAACCTGTAGTAAAGTCGGTTTTCTCATGTGGTGATGTGGTTTTATCGGTGTATCAGTATTAATTATTAAACCTAATGTTAAAAGTTAAACATCCGACACTTTTGTAGCTGGGCTGGTAGTTGCATTCTTTTCTGTTTTTTGGTAATTCCATGATTCTGTTGCGTCGTTACCCATAAATTCAAATTTTGGGGCATCGAGTTGAGTATCAATTTTCTTTTACCCGCAGTCGGATGTAGCAAATAGTACTCTTTTTGTTCGAGAACTATTGTCCACTTTTATTATAATTTAACTCGCATATATTCATAGGACAAAATATATGGGATGAAGTCTCAATTGTTCAATTTAGAAATTCATCTTTTTGGCACTCCCGTTTCCTTATTACTAAAGAATGGATAAAAGAAAATACGAACTGCTCTACTATTCATAAAATTGGTAAAAAGTTTTCAACATAGATTATATTTTTTAAAGGACACAAGGGTTGTCGATGTAATTTTCATTTCTCTGCAGACATGCAATAATTTTTCCAGAACATCGATTTCCTATTATTAGATTAAGACCCGGTGAGTGTTTGCGATTTCGCAAGGAAAATGGCAACTCTCCTTCATAATTGTTGCCACTCAAGTCTAACCATGGAGAATGGAAAATTTCCAAATAGCTTCTTCCTGGATAAATTCAATATTACCAGTTCCAAACATCCCAAAAAGGTCATATGTTCCTTTAAATGTTTGCTCATAGTTACGTTTGGAAAACGATATATATGAAGGGTGTTTAACAAAATTTGCTACCTAAAATTAACAATGTATGATGCAATTTCTTTTATGAAGAATTTAGACTTTGGAAATATTTGGGCTATAAACTCGTGATCCTAGTAGTTTTCTAGTAATGTTGAGGATTAGATGCCGAATTTAGCACCTCAAGTGTATTCCAACCCGATTAGGGGCAGTTAATTTGATTTAATCCAATGATTCCAATAAAATGCGAAAACTAATAGAAGAAATCAATATGTACTATGCTATCATAACTATCATGTTATCATGTGTTGTCATCAAATTCACACAAACTTGTCAAACAAACAGGTACTAATAATTATGCAAAGCAAGCTATGGTCGCAAAATGGTCCAAATGTATATATAATTTCAAGAAAACAATCCACTTGCTTGCTGAGTATCAATCTCAGCCAAAACTGCCCTTACACCATTGTCGTTACTGAACACGATATGTCAAATATTCAAGTAAATTGAAAAGAAAGTAAATAACAAACACACACAGACTGGCCAGTAGGGTACTCTTAACTTTGTCATAAGCTGTTCTCATCCATTATACTCAACTGAACAGAAAGGTGTTTACACGATGACGGAGAAAGTCTGATATTGATGTGCATCTTTCTCTGTGCTCTCCTGCACATTCCACGGATACTAAACTTTCACAAAATATAGAACTTTCAAAACATCTACTATATCCAATGGGACCGAAGTTTCTAATTTCGTGAGTATTGGAAGTACTGTACAAGACCGGATTAAAATATTTCCTTGATTCAGAACAATAATTTGCAAATATAATCCCATCGTTCTTCCAAAACCCCAACACTTTTATCTGTTTTGGGAGAGAGGTAAAAGAGAATTGCTTGATCCAAACACCTTCTTCCAACATCAACCAAATATCAATAGAAAAGAGATTTATACGGAACATAGCAAGCTTGTCATTAAATAATGTTAACTGCCTACCAGGAAATCGTGTAGGCTCCGAAGTATCAGGACCCGGTAACTTCCGAAAATTTTCATTGCACATGTGAAATGCAGTGACTACTTCGGAGGAATAATCCGACCAATAGTAAGTTCCATTTAGGAACGAACTATTCAGATGATCCGCACCAGCCACCTGACCGAGTTCAAAATCTCCAACATCAAGAAGTCTCCAATTGTTTGTACTTAGGTTGTACACTGTGACACATATATCATGACCAATATTATATCTGACTGAGAACTTACGAATGAGAACCAACTTATAATCATGCGTCAATGGGTCTATACCAAAGCCTATTATACCATAATGTAACTTGAAATGAGGCATTAAATGAGGGTGGGGTAAGGGAAGAGTTCTCAACTCCTTTAAGGAAGGGTTCCACAAGGCTATACGGTCTTTACGATTGAACAAGCAATACAGACCATTAATAGGCCCTTCCAAACTTAACCCCATCGGAAACGTATGGAATTGAGTAATATCATGATATGTGTCGCTCACAAGGGTTTCATCATCGAACAATGCATGATAAATATATTTACCATTTATATACTGGAGGAGAAGACGGCCTTTATTATGACATTTTTGGTACTCTACATGATTGAGTGCAAAACTAGGGCTTCTAATGAGATTATACCAATGTTTACATACACATTTTGCACGAACCAAAGAATCCACGGAAGATCGAAGAAATATTTCAATCCATAATTCTTCCGGAAAATTATAAAGAAAGTTGGTGTCAATTGCCATTCGAATGCAGCCTCGCTAATCAAGTTTAGATTGCTCAGGTGTGACCTGATAATTGAGAAAAGAAAAAAGGTAAATTTGTGATCCCTTAGTAAGAAATTAAAATACTAAAATTTAAGTGTCTACTATTGCATTTGGTCTATAGACATTTTAGAAGCTGTGCTAAAAGCTCCCCATTCAAATTAAAAATTCAACTGATCACAGCTTGTCTAGACTTTATACAAATGTCGTTTTTAAATAAAATAGTATAAAGGGAGTTTAAGTGGTCCTGTTCATACAAAAATTAGTACAAAGTACTTGTTAACACTGCATTTGCTAAAAAAACGATTGGATGCATACATATGTTTTTTTTATACTTTCTTTTTAAAATGACATAGATGATATGTTGATTGATATGTGAATTACTGTAAACGGACAGTAGGATTAAGATATCAATGTGCATTTCAATGCCATATGATTTTAAGACAATTTAAATGTTTCAAAAAAATAAATATTCCAAGGACATGCAACTGTTTTTGTATAATGTAATCATTGGACAATCTTACAACTTATTTAACCAAAACAAACATTTTCTTTTACGTCAAATACTGTCTAATTACAAATACTGCATAATTACACCGCAACTACAATCAAAACCCAAACCAAAACAACAAATACATAAATATACGTATATGCATATAAGTGTAGAAAAATACATACACAAATCTATACATACGTACATACATATATGCTGGTCCCATTCAGGTGGAAAAACCAAAAAAATTTATATTTTTTTTCTTCAGAGTGAAGTAGTTCTTTTTCATGTGATACAATGAAAAAAGAACTTATTTCAATATATATCATCTATTTTGTGTAAAATAAAAGACAATATTTATCTTTTATAACGACATGGTTTCTCCGGGAAAAGAAGTCCATGGCCGGCCGGCCGACAAAGTTATAAATGCACATAGGCAACTAGGTTAGGACCAATGGGGACACATGACGAATTACTAATATTTTACCCATATGTTATTATAGAACTTTGTTAGGTCCCATTTAGCTCACTAAATGGCCACTTTATTTGTCGTTATTATGACAATATTATTAATCTTATTCTTGTTATAAAGTGATGCTTTTAACCTTTGAAGTTCAGTATATTTTACAGATTAAGATTAGAGTTTGAGTTATAACTGACATACAACTGAGTTTATGGCGAAGTTTATTCTGGCTGTGGTTAAAGATTGTAACGTGGTCCTTAAAGCAAGGAAACTAATGAGAAGATCAAATCAATTTAAAGGAGAAGATTTGAACGTGGTCTTGAGGCAAGTAAACAAATTAGAAGTTCAAATCAATTAGAATAAAAGAAGATTTGAAGTCTTAATGAAAAGATCCAAGATGTACAAGATATGGAAAGATTGAAGATACTCGAGATAAACATAAGAAGATTTAGTTTGACTTAGAATATATTGTAAACTGCGTTATATAAGTAGATGAGTACCATAGGTAAAAAACACCTCTTGAGCGAAAAAAAAGTCAGAGAGTTCTATACAAATTCCAGAACGAAAAACACTACAAAGCTTCGACAAATTAAAGCATAGGCTTTGGTCCTAGAGAGATTGGTAGTGTCTTAGTTGTGAGGTGAGAGTTAGGCATTTACACAAAAGTATTGTAAGGCTCAAAACTTGTTACTGTCCTTTGAAATATCAATATATAACTGGGTGAGTGCCTCGGAGACGTAGATCTATCATAGATCGAACTTCGTAATTAAAGTTTGGGTGTTCAATTTAATCTATTCAGTTTTTGGTATTGAGTTCTGTTCAGTTATAACTTGAGTTAAAACTGAGTTATAACTGGAAGCGTAACAGCAGCTTGAAACTTAGGCAATAGTTTCTTTCAATTGGTATCAGAGCCTCACGCTCGATATACGTTGTGTGGATCCGGTGTTTCAAGTACTATGGACTCAACGAACGAAGGAGTATCGATTAACAGACCACCGTTACTGTTAGGATCATCTAACTATGGTTTTTGGAAAGTCAAAATGACGGCATTCATCAAATCACTTGATGAGCTTGCTTGGGATGCTATGGTTGATGGATGGTCTATTCCTACTACTGGAAGTGGTGATGCTAAAGTTGAAAAGGCCAAAAGTGAATGGACAGCCGTCGAACGAAAACTTTCAAACTCGAATTCTAAAGCCTTAAACTCGATCTTCTGTGAAGTTAAGATGGATCAGTTCAAACTGATCCATAACTGTACCATTGCCAAAGAAGCATGGAATACTCTATTGGTCACCTTTGAAGAAACAACCAAAGTGAAGGAATCCAGACTTCGGCAAATCACAACCAAATTCGAAAATTTGAGAATGGAAGAAGATGAGAAGATCGAGGATTTCAATTCAAGGATCAGTGATCTCGCAAGTGAAGCTTCACCACTTGGTGAACAATATTCAGAGTCAAAGCTGGTCAAAAAGACACTTAGATCTTTACCTGAAAGATTTGAGATGAAGGTAATAGCAATAGAAGAATCAAGTGATTTGGAGACATTGAAGATGGAGGAATTGATTGGTAATTTAACAACCTATGAACTGAATTTTTCTAATCCGAGAAAATCTGGAAAAGGTGTTGCCTTTCACGTCACAAAGAAAGATTCAGTTATAACTGAATCAGAAGAGGTCTTGGATGATGAAGAGAGTTTTGCACTGTTTGCAAAGAAGTTGTTCAGAAAGTTTCACAAGACAAAAATCAGGTGATGTTAGGATGCTTAAAGATGTGATTAATATTTTGGGGAGCTCTGTAGTTTTTGGTGGTGGTGCCATGGGAAGAATTATGAGCAAAGGAACTTTGAATAAAGAAGGAATGCCTGAACTGAAGAATGTTTTGCTAGTAGATGGCTTAAAATCTAACTTACTTAGTATTAATCAGTTATGTGATAGTAAGATGATTGTCAAGTTTGATAAAGAAAAATGTTATATTACTGATGCTAGTAATAAGTTGGTTATGACAGGATTGAGATCAGCTGATAGCTGCTACATTTTTGAAAAAGTTAATGAGAACCTCAGTTGTAACCAAAGTATAACTAAAACTACTGAATTGTGGCATCAAAAATTGGGGTATGTAAACTTCAAAACTTTAGCTAAATTGGTTAACTCTGAACTTGTTAGAGGCCTTCCTCCTTTGAATGTAAAAAATCTAACCACCTGCGGTAACCGTATGAAGGGAAAAAGGTTAAAAGCTTTCACAAATGTATTGGTCAGATCTATACTACACATGTTCTAGAACTTCTTAATATCGACCTAATGACTCCTATGCAAATTGAAAGTATAGGAGGAAAGAAGTATATCTTAGTTGTAGTTGATGATTTTTCTAAATACTCTTGGGTAGTCTTCATAAGAGAAAAGTCAGAAAGCTTTGATGTGTTTAAAACTCTGTGCACTAAATTACAAAATGAGAAAGATCACTCAATAGCCAGAATTGTTAGAATTAAAAGTGATCATGGAAAAGAGTTTGAAAATGCAAAGTTTGTTAATTCTTGTGATGTTCTAGGTATTTCACATGAATTTCAGCACATAAAACACCTCAACAAAATGGAGTAGTTGAAAGAAAAAACATGACTATTCAAGAAATGGCTAGAGTTATGCTTAATTCCAATAAACTAGCTAAAAAATTGTGGGCTGAAGCTGTTAACACAGCCTGCCACATAGTGAATAGAGTTGTTACAAAAGGTACCAACAAAACTCCTTATGAAATATGGAATAACCAAAAACCAAATTTAAAATATTTTCATGTGTTTGGATGTGTGTGTTATATTCTCAAAGATAGAGAAAAGCTAGGTAAGTTTGATGCCAAGAGTGACGAATGTATTTTCCTAGGTTACACTCCAAATAGTACTGCTTATAGAGTTTATAATCTAAATACTCAAACTATTATGGAATCTTACAATGTGGTGTTTAATGATTTTAAGGATATTACTAAGTGCTCAGATGAAAAGGAGAGAACATGTGTGATGGAAGATGGAGAAAAAGAAGTGTTGAAAGTTGTTGATAGTAGGCCAGTTACAGATCAGGTTATAACTGAAGAGGCAGAAGAACCAATTATTAGCCCAGTTTCAACTGGAAGTCTAACTGAAGAAGAAACTGCTCCGAATGAAGAAGAAACTGCTCCAAAAAAAAAGTTCACTATGTCAGGACACATATATAAGAACCACTTTATGGATGATGTGATAGGAGATGCAAATTCAAGTATGAAAACTAGACAGAAAACTAATAATATTGTTCGTTATACTTGCTATATTTCTCAAATTGAACCAAAAAATATAAATGAGGCTTTAGAGCATGAGGAATGGATTTTAGCTATGCAAGAAGAACTTCTTCAATTTGAACGAAGTAATGTGTGGACACTTGTTTCTAAACCTGAGAATAAAAATATAATTGAAACTAAATGGGTGTTTAAAAACAAAAGTGACAAGGATGGTGTGATTGTTAGAAACAAGGCTAAAATGTAGATCAAGGATACTCTCAAATTGAGGGAATAGATTTCAATGAAACTTTTGTTCCCGTGGCTAGAATTGAGTCTGTTGAACCATGAGTTCAATAATTGATTTTGATTATAAGTGTGATTATGATTTAATGATTTTATAATTCGATGATATAATGTTTGATCTTTTCCAAAAAGATAAAATGTATATTCCAGGACTTAAAATGATAGAGCACTCAATAATGAAGCCAGCGGTTCAAACGAAAGTCGATTCGGGGTCCGAACGAACAAATTACGAGTGTTTCAAAAAGTAGAAAAAAATCAGTCCAGAAATCTCGATCGATCGAGATAAAGTCCGATCGATCGAAAATGGTCCAAAAAGTTCCAGTGAATCTCGATCGATCGAGATTCAGTCCGATCGATCGAAATTATAGAAGTACAATTTTTCTCCAGAAATCTTGATCGATCGAGATCAGTCCGATCGATCGATATTTAGTCCGTTTCAAAAAAGTTAGTTTTTGCTTTTTCGAAAACAAGCTTTTACTCATTGAATAAAAGCCACAACAACTTTCAACGGTCATCTATGGACTAATGGTCATTTTGCCTCTTCAAATACACCCCAATTCCTCTCCAAAACATAAAAATTACCATCCTTCAACCTCTCTCTATCTTAAACACTTAAAATCACCATTGTTGAGAAAAAGCTCGAAAATAGGGAAATTGAAGAGAAAACGATTCAAGATCAAACATCGTCACATCTCACAAATTAACTTATTTAGAAGTAATCAAATTGTGAGTACTGTTTTATTTTCGATAAATTTGTAAAGAGCAAATTATAAGCTCATTTGTGAGTGAGTGTTTGGGTAGAAGCCTTTAAGCCAAAGTGTTGGTTAAAAGTTCTAGGTTAAACACTTGGTTACTCATAGATTGAGGGGGAGTCGTTGACTCGTAAACGTGTTCGCTTGCACTTGTATCAAGAGTAGGAATCTCGGGTAGAGGGTGAGCAAATCGAGTGATTGGCTTGGTAGGATTTGTAATCTTGGAAAGAAGATTATAGTGAAATACTCGGTAGCGTGAATACCGAGGAGAGTACGTAGGCGGGTTTGCCGAACCTCTATATATCGTGGTGTCAATCTCTTCCCTTACTATTTACTTTCCGCAACTTATATTATTTGTGATTGTGCGCATGTTTCAATTTATTCATAAATTACCATCGCATATTTATTGTCGCAAATAGATATCGAGCTAGTTGGGTTGTTAGTTGCGCTTAGAATTTTAATTCCGCGAAAAACGCCTAAAACATTATTCACCCCCCCCCCTCTAAGGTTTAGCCGCACGGGCCAACAATTGGTATCAGAGCCGAGACTCTTGCATATAGAAATATAGCGATTTAAGAGTTTAGATCCTGATGGCTAACGTACTTAATTTCGCTTCCGGTATTGCTACATCGCCCAATACTCCACCATTTTTTGATGGGGTAAATTATTCATATTGGAATGATAGAATGAGTATGTTTTTACAAAGTTACAATGTTAAACTTTGTATGAGCATAAAAGTAGGATATTCCGCACCTACATCCGAAAATAGCAAAAACGCAATCCCCGTAGAGGAATTAAATGACGCTCAACTAGAAGTCTACTCTACTAACGCTAAAGCAATGTACACTATTGTTTGTGCCGTTTCACCTAACGAGTACAACAAAATTTCCGCTTGTAAAAAGGCTAAGGGTATTTGGGATAAGTTAGTGGTTATGCACGAGGGCACTAACCAAGTTAAGGATTGCAAACTCCAACTTTTAGTGCACGACTATGAGCTTTTTAAGATGAGTGAGGGAGAAACTATTTCTGATATGCTTGCTAGATTTACCAGTATTACTAATGGATTAACATCTCTTGGTAAGTGTTTGTCTTGTAAGTAAATGGTTTCAAAGGTGATTCGGAGCTTACCGAAGGAATGGGAATCAAAGGTTACCGCAATTCAAGAGGCGCATGACATGAACACATACACTCTTGATGCATTGACAGGTTCACTCATTACTCACGAGATCGCCCTCAATAGTCACAAGCCAATCTCGAAAAAGAAGGAGATAGCTTTCAAATGAACAACTTGTGAAGAAAATGATGAACTATTCGATGACGAGAAAAATTCAATGCAAATCATTCGAATCGTCAAGGAAATTCTAAAGCTTAAAGGTAAACACAAACATAAAGGTAAATCGTCAAATAGTTCAATTATTTCTAACGATTTTGTTTGATATGCTTGTGGCAATGAAGGACACATAGCGAGAGATCGCGTCAAGAATCGTAAGAGTAAAGGCAAGAAGAAGATATTCACTTCAAGCTCTAGCAATAGTTCCGACCAAGACGAAGTCGGCCATGTTTCTTGTTATATGGCCATGGAAGACAACAATGAAGTTAACCAATCATCTTCAAGTGAAAGTGATACCGGTGAGGTAAATGATCTATCCTACGACGATTTACTTCATATGTGTGATGTTTACTGTAAAAGGTTTCCTAAACTTTCGGAAAAAGTTGAATCTCTTAAAATGATAAATTCTTCTCTCAATGAAGAAATAAGATCCTTGAAAAGAGATGACATTGAACACAAGTCTAGTCCGAAATCGTCATTTTCTTTACATGATGTAGATGGCGAAAAGGAAGACTTGAAAGATAGAAATAATGATCTCGTTGTTCAAAAAGAGTCTTTACAAACCGAGATAAATTTTCTTAAAAATGAAGTCTCTAGACTTGCTAAAACTCTTTCAAAATCCCCTTCTTTAGATTGCGACTTGGTAGAAAATTTTGAAGAGTTAAAGGATACTTTCGATAAAGTTAAAAGCAAAAATAAGGTTTTGAATTCTCTAGCGTTTAACTTAAATGATAAGGTCAAGCTTTAGGATGCTATTATCTTTTGCATGCTTATATAATTTTAAATTATTTCAACTTGATGTGAAAAGTGCTTTCTTAAATGGCGATATTGTTGAGGAGGTATATGTTAGGCAACATAAAGGATTCGAAGATCCACATAAAATTGAGCACGTATATCATCTTAAAAAGGCTGTGTATGGTTTAAAACAACCTCCTAGAGCATAGTATGGTAAATTGACAAAGTTTTTAATTCAGAAACGTTTTCAACGTGGTGGTGTTGATAAAACCTTATTTACTAAAAGAATTTCAAAAAACTCAGTTATAACTGAAGATATAACTGTTCCTCAAATTTATGTGGATGTCATAGTTTTTGGTTGCACTTCTGTTGACTGTGTTGAGGAATTTATTCGGCATATGAAAAGTGAGTTCGAAATGGGTGGTGGTGGTGAGCAAAGTTTTTTTCTTGGATTACAGGTTAAGCAGAATTCTAAATGTATTTTTTTATGCCAAAGTAAATATGCTAGTAACTTAGTCAATAGATTTGGCATGGGTGATGCTAAAGAGAAAAGATCACTTATGAGTTCTACACTTAAACTGTCTAAAAACGATAAAGCTAAACCTGTGAGTCAAAGTTTATATAGATCTCTAATTGGAAGTCTACTTTATCTTACGGCTAGTAGGCCTGATATTTGTCTAAGTGTTGCTGTGTGTGTAAGGTATCAGACAAATCCTTTGAAAACCCATTTAATGGCCGTGAAACGAATAATTAGATATTTTAAAGGAACAGTCAATCTAGAATTATGGTACACTAAAGAAACAAATCATCATCTTGTTGGAACTAATATTACTAGGTTAGGACCAATGGGGACACATGACGAATTACTAATATTTTACCCATATGTTATTATAGAATTTAATGTCACTAGTCTAGTACTATGATCGTTCTGAGTTGATGTCATTTTATTTTTTAAAGATTGTTTTCATTTATTTTCCGCCTAAATTGCAATGGAGAAATTGAGACCAATGACATATGTAGCTAGTCTCTATAGTTTTTAAACAAACTTTAATTGGTTTCTTATATAGTTTAGTATTAGGCATCAATAGTTCTGTAGTTATTAGTCCATTATTGAAACATGAAGGAATATTATGCCATTATCTTTAAGAAAAAGTGTCACTTAAAAATGAGGTTCATTTTGAAAAAAATTGAAAAGTTATATTTACTGATTTCTTAAATGAGACTCTCATAAGTTGCAAATGTAAAACATAAGATCAATTATTTATTTAAAATTTCAACAGAACATTATAAATAAATAATATATATATATATATATGTATATAAATAAAAATATTATATATATACATATAATTTTATAATTGTTTTTCTATTCTAATTGTGCCCCTGCTGATCATAAATATTTACTTGCCCCAAAAAACGCATAAAAAATTGTGCGTCTTAGGTGTACAAATGCGTCAGACCGACCCTAATTATATACTGCATAATTATAAATTTATATATAAATAAATCTTACCCGATGTGAACAGAGATCGTTGGTGGAGATGGCGGAGAAGGATATGTGATAACTATATAGAGGAGGCGAGAATATTATTTATCTGTAAATAATAAAATAAAGATTTGGCTACGTTTTTTATTCCTAAATAGTTATAAATGCACTTAATTTTCCCTATAATTATTGTTGATTCGTATGTAGATTTTTAACAACCGGTACTCTTTATTTTAAATAATTCAATTTAGACATAGTACAATTACAATCGGACAAATTTGGTCACTTCGGTCTATAACTGAACTTAAAATATAAGTTTTACTAACTTAATCCTGCAATACATTTTCCCCATTTATGCCTCATATTGTTGTCTTTCCCGATTTAGGCATCATACTATAGTTTTTCCCGATTATGTATAATTATATTAATACATACATTTACCTAAAAACTTAATACGTATGTGAATTCACAATTATAATTGTATGAGATCGATCAACCAACATGATACAAAACAGAAAACCAAACACAAGATATCAACAATTTATTTAATATACAAGATTAAGTATTACGAATTATGAAATAATTATCACCATCATCTATAAAAATAAATCAATATTAACCCACAAAATATGTTGTGTGCTTTACCAATTCGAAGTTTGTGTCTTTTGTAAACAAGCTTAGTGATCTTATTACATCAACACTTTAACCGTAAGTCTTTCCAATTAAATATAACTAATTGGAGTAATTTTTAAAGAAGCGATAGAGTGAGTGAGAATAGGAAATCCTTATGAACATTATATAGAACCTTGTGTAACATCTTAATTAGGACCAACTTCATCACTTTTCAAAATTTAAAGACTACCGGTGCTTCAAACAAAACAAGGAAAAACAGGGTTTTTTTTTCAAACTATAGAGTCAAATCCCAGTGTTGTTGGTGTCTTGGGTGATTTTCCAGAGTTGGAAGAGTATGATGCGTTTAGAGTGTGTTTGGAACCCGAAAAATGCCACGGAAAAAGAAAAGAAAGAAAAACGCATGAAAAGTAACATGAAATCATTTTCCGGTGTTATATTATCCATAGTGTTTTTGTAAAGTTTCACTTGCATAATTCAGTACGTGAATCAAGGAGAAAATACTACAATTGGCCTTGTTTGGTTGGCCTTAATTACTTTTTACTTAATATTACTTTTACTCATCAAAAGTAAAACTGTTGTTTGGTGGTGATTATCTTATTTAGAATAGTAAAACCCTTTTCATCTCACTTATTAAAGGTAAAGTTTATCATACTTATCAAACTAAAATACTTTTTGGCCACTGTAGCTAATCTAATACCTAACCACCGAATATCATCTCGCTCTCCCTCTCAGAATACGTCTTGATCTAATATACCATTTCGTCATCGATCATTCCTTAACATTTCAGATCAGCTAAGGTGACATTTTCCGTTATTGTTTTGGACGGAAAATCTCAGGAAAAAAAAAGGTGAGATCCAGGTACAAAAATGAAAAAAATGAGAATTGGGGCACAAATGAACAAATGACAATTTTAGGTTACAAAACATCATAAAACCCCCGGCTAGCATACGAGCTAGTTTCAACTTATTCGCTCTGACAAACACAAAGTACATATTATGGAATTTGATATTTGGGTCCGCAGAAGCGGGATCGTATACGGCATGGTCGTCAGTCGGATCATATGCATACTTCCTTTAACATTATTTGCCCCACTTGTTCCAACACATTAGCAACACGTTAATTGTAGGGTCACCAAGCCCATTAGCAATTGCTAGTTCGATGGCCGAGCTAAGATACTTATTCGGACCTGTTGTATTCCCGCCGCCCCCAAGCAATGCTACCAAATCCTACTTTTGGCGGATAGAGATAACTTTTTTGAAGTAATCACTTGGTAAGATAGTGTACGAAAAGTATTATCATCCAATTTAATAGTACTAAATAATTGATAACATGACAACAAAACGAAATTAAAATTTTACGCGTGACATGCACATGACTTGCACATGACCGTCCTTATTAATAATAAAATTTAGAAGTTGCAACCATGGATAAAATTTCATCAACCATACGAGTTTCAACTTTTTTTTTCAAATAACTACAATCCAACTAATCTTGTACCATCAATTTTTCACTAGTCGTTTTACATATTCTTTAACCGACTCGGACAAACATATTCACCAATCACCAATCAGATTCACGAATTATTCGGATTAATTGTTTTCGCACATAATTATAAAAAACAAAGATGTTTGCGATGATTTATTCTTTATTCAATTATACTTGGCATAACCGCAATATCATGTTTTTTGATATCCGCATCATGTTTAAACAAAGTCAATGTTACTTTTTTAAAACTATGGATTTTATCTTTTAAATCACTAGCTAGCTATTAGTTCAAACAGAACCGTGAGCAATTTTGGGGCACATTAGTGTAGTTAACATAAATATGATCATAACCTAGAATGAGAATTAGTTTCTGGTATCACTTATAAAAGAAATAGTTTGGGAATGACAACATTTTGATTGAAATAAACTCCAAATTGTTAAATCTTATTCACACATCATATTTCTGTATCTAAAAACATAATAAAAATGTTATTTTTTTAATATGCATGTTAATACTTTAAAGTAGTTAGCTATCATATCAGATTATATTGAGGGATCAAAGTTATATAAAGTTGACAGTGAGCTGTAATCATTTTTTCTCTATAACAAGGCTACAATTGCTCCTCTCAAATTGATTTTTTTTACTATGTAATGTGGTTTTGAACTCACTAGGTTGCTAGTGCATATACTAAATATGTTTTTCTTTTGTTTTATGTAAATCAAACTCTAATTAGCTTACTTTTGTTTATGAATTTAATAATTCGGGGGACTCTTATTGTATAAAGTTTCCATCGATCCTTTATTCGGAAAGTTGTCTTTTTCACTTCATGTTTTAGAGATTGAGAACTTAAAACTTTTTGTTTGTACCTTGTACAATCCGTTCAACGATCATGCACTGAGATAAGGATTCAATCCCTGATACTGCAGAATTTGGTCTTGCAGACTTGCAGTGTGGGCTTTTGTTATATCTTATCTAACTTTGACTCATATACAGTTTAAACAAAACTAACACTATAGTTGTTAATTGTTATCACCCATACCATATAATGTAGTCCTAATAATTTGATTCTTCTTCTCTTTTCCTTTATGAGTTCTTACGGACGAAAATACATTCCAGAGGGGAGTTAACAAAGCACTAAAGCCACCTATCGACTATTTCCTGAATGTGACGACAGAAGAGATGCTAGCAAAAAAGGTGATCTGGGGCTCATTCCGACAGGTTATTGCTTCTAGCTGCTATCGACTATTTAATATCACTTAGCAGCGAGTTATTTATGGCTTCTCATGGTGGCAACATGGGCCGAGCCCTTCAGGTTAAAAAGAATTCTTTAATATTTTCATTCTTTAGAGGTTAGACAAACAATGCTTTAGCTTTGATGTTTCTTTTTCTATGTTGTAACTTGTAACAGGGTAGCCGGGCATATGTGGGGCATATGAGATTTATAAAGACGAACAAGCATATGATGCTTCCGTATTTTGATGAGGATTGAATAATCTTTCAGAGGCTGAATTTAGCAGTATCATGAACACATTACACATTGCATAACAAATCTGACGGACAACCTTAGCCGAGGACTAAAAAAAGATCCCGAGATGTGACCGCTTACCCAGTACCTGAATGCATGTGCAAACACCTTTGTAGATTGAATTTTTTTTAGCCATTTGTGTAGTTCAGAAAATTAGGCTTTTGTAGTATACCATTCCTGTAGAGTATGGTGTTTGTATGTCTACACTTGCAAAATGAGTGATCGTGACTCATAAAACAAGCTTTTTTTACTCTCAAAGAAATTGACATTACAATTGAAGTGGAAGTTAAGTTTTAGTTTCATTTTCTTAGATTCACTTACTATGCGTATTGTCTGTTCTAAATTTCCAATGCTTGTGTATTTTGCTTCTGTGCTATGCGCAACTGCTTTACACTTGCAAAATGAGTGATCGTGACTCATAAAACAAGCTTTTTTAACTCTCAAATAAATTGACATTACAATTGAAGTGGAAGTTAAGTTTTAGTTTCATTTTCTTAGATTCACTTACTATGCGTATTGTCTGTTCTAAATTTCCAATGCTTGTGTATTTTGCTTCTGTGCTATGTGCAACTGCTTTACACTTGCAAAATGAGTGATCGTGACTCATAAAACAAGCTTTTTTTACTCTCAAAGAAATTGACATTACAATTGAAGTGGAAGTTCAGTTTTAGTTTCATTTTCTTAGATTCACTTACTATGCGTATTGTCTGTTCTAAATTTCCAATGCTTGTGTATTTTACTTCTGTGCTATGTGCAACTGCTTTCATGTTTAATTTCTATTTAAAATCTCAAATAATTTTGAACTACATAAATGGCTAAAAAAATCTAAATTAGAGGTAAAAGCTTTCGAATAGGTTGTAAAGCTGCATACTTTGTGTGACAATTGTTGGAAGTGAAACTTTTGAGAGAACATGCGATCGAAAAGGTGTATAATAGAGTTGTGTTCTCTGTCCTTATTTTATATAATCATCAGTTCCCTTTATTGATGGGACTCGGTAGTGAAAAGAAAGTCTTTTCAGTGGAACTAGCTTGATTAGGGAGACGAGAGATGAGTTTTCTGATCCATGACGCAAATGGACCATATGTGTAATATAGCAGTTTGAACTTTCGTCGAACTTTAGTTTTACATCTTGTTATTCACTTTTAATTACAATTGCTAAAATTATTTTAGTGAAGTAAATAAAATATGTCATAATGGTGAAGATTCACATGCAGCTAGAAGTAATGTTTGAGAAAGTGCGTGATTTTATCAAACATGTCCTATATGCTTGACTTTGTATCTTTTCACTGAAAACTGGTTCTATGAGCTATTGATGTGGACACCCAATTAGTTTTTGGTTAAATGTAGACACCTCGTTACGGTACTTGAAAGATAGTGAGACTCACGAACAATGACAGTTATGGAACTGTTTTTCTTAGATTTATGGAGTTCACCATGTGATAGCAATAGCTGCATCTCATAATTGGTGTTCATGAAATCATATTTATTGGTTATTTTCTATTTTAAATTTTTATTTGGCGGACAAAACATAGATGTGATTCGGAGTTTTTCACCTCATCCCTTTGATGTATCAGTACGACTTGGGTGAGAGTTCCATTTCACAGCTTCGTTTTGTTTCTAACGATTCTCCACATATCTAAATTAAAAGGCTTGATAAAACAGCCAGACATATAATCCAGGGCCCAGGCAATGCGTGTTCTTTGCTACCATCTATACTACAAAATAAAAAATAACAATGTCTGTATTAGATAAATTATTTGGTTGTTAGCATGTTAAATTCTTGGCAAGGAAGCTGTTAAGGATGTGTGTGAAGAAAGTGAATTACTGGATTTACGACCTCGGTACATTCAGGTAAGAAACTAGGTGGGGGCAGTCGGGGACTGCGGCCCCCCATTATGAAAAAAAACTAACCGAAAAAAGTAAATTTTTTCTATGTATTTTTATCAAAATTTTAAAAAATATAGCACTCCCCCCATATAACGGAAAAAATACTCATATAGGGTATACAAAAAATTTATATAGAAAATCGGCCCTTCCCATATTGTATTATTGGTTCCGTCACGGGGTACATTCACCTTTTTTTTTTATAAATATTCTTATTAAAGAGGATTAAGGGATTTCACACCTATCCCCATTAACAAGACTCGAACCATGTACCTAAGCTATTTCTAGCGGGTACCTTAAAGTGGTAAGATATTTAAACTAAAGTAGGGGGTTCTCAGTTGTGTTATGAATCGTAAAAGTAACTTTGTTGTTTAAATCTTTGAACGAGAACGAAGTACTTGGAAATAAAAGGCGTGTTTCTATATTGAAGGGAATTGTTTGGACTAAGGCTAGGTAAGTTTTAGGAGTTGGGATTGAATCTCTTTTAACTCTGTCAATTTAAAATTTAAATATATCAGTAAATATTATTGGGCAGGTATATGTTGAAAAATATGACATTCTCTTTTAGATTTCTAATTATTTCACAAGCTAGATCCATTGATTGTATCTCATACAGCTCATGGGTTTTGAAAGATAGCCAAATGAGCTGGTAACTTTGTCCTCAAGTTAAAAGGCCCTAATTCGGGAACATTATTTTGTGGCTCATCTTTTGCTAGACCAGTCAGAATGCAACATTAAAAAGGGAAAATAGAACCTTCTTTTTTGTCGAAAAGGCAGTTGATCTGATTAGCCGAATTATAATGCCAATTTTGCTGTCAAGTCTATATGCAGATTGGTTAAATTGGTTAGTTACCGACGGACGACGGTTACTTTCTTTGGATGCTTTTTTATCTGATGCTTCTGATAGATAATAGTTTATTTTCCTTTGTTAATTTCAATATCGAATCTTGCAGACGTTTCAACGGCAATTGTTGTAGATGTTTTACTGAAATGAGTGGATTATCATAGGTACTCGTCTAACAAAAAGGCGATAAAAGTGCTAGACAAGAAGAAAGTGAGGAGGACCAAGCTTTACTACCTTAGAGATAGAATGAAACCACTTAAGAAGTAATAGATGCATATTAGGTACTAGTGGGAGGCCCATGGCATGGTGTTTGTTTGCTATCATGGGGACTCCATTGCGTTTTTAAGTTATAATTAATAAACGTTAAAAGTTTTAACATCCATGTTTCGATTGTTTTCTGAAAGATTTTGACTGTCCTATCTTCTTTTCACTGTTGTAAGACTCGTGACAGTAACAAGCCAAGTTTGAAATGAAAAACTTGGCATAAAGGATTAAAGTATCTGCCAAGTTTAATTGGTAGTGCATTAGTATATTTATTACTGAATTTTGGTTTAAATTGTACACACATTGTACTGATTTCGTTCTTATTGTTGTATCTATACACAATAATTTACTAACATTTCTATCACGAGCTCTCTCACCTGCAAGTGCAGTTGAATCGGTTACTTTTAGAGTGACATTGATTTATGGTTAGATTTTGTTCACAAGGACTTGTTTGTTTACAGATTATAACCTCAGCCTTTTTCCTTTCTGCTTAAAAGCTGGACTGCGTTTTGGTTAACCACTAACCAGCTTATTTTGTGAAACTTTTTCGAATATTGGCCAGATTAAGCTAGTAGCTTTAAGCTGGATCAACCCTAACTTCTTTTTTCTTCTGCAACTCGGAAAATCCATTTATTTGCTTAAATGATGCAATCAAATAAGCATCTTTTTTGCCCCATCAAGTAAGCACCTAGTTATATTCAGCAACTGGATCTGTTATTTAGATGCAGGAACAATTTCCAGGTTATTCTGATGAGTCACTGTAGACTTAGGAACTTGTAGCATGCTTTTATATTACTTTCAGTTTCTGAAATTTATGACATGCAAATTTGTTAGTTTAATCAATAGTGAACACCCTTGCAAGAAAGGAAAATTAAACAAGTATACATTTATTATTAACTCTTTTTTTGTCAATTTCTTCTTCTACTGTCTGATTCCCCAATCAAAGGTTTTAGTAGTCACTACTAATTTATTTATTTTGAAAAAATAAAATAAAATTAGTAGATACTTTCTGACAATACATTATAGATGTTAAAAGTTGAATATTTCTTTTTCACTATTAACAGTAGCTGAAATTTTCTTTAACTGAAATAATAACAAAAAGATAAAGAAAATTACACACTTTTGACAATGATCTTCACAAACTGCTTACTAAAAAATTAGATGTTCTTCAGTGATATTAGTAATAATGATTTTAGTTGCCAACTCATCCCAAGTAATAATTTGCAAACAAATTATTTGAAGCACTTCATCGTGTTATCTTTTAATATCTTTGTGCATTAGTCTTACTTTTTAACTTTTTTGCTCTCACATGAGTTATATGACTTCATATGTATTTTTCCATGTTCCTAGTATGCTTGTGTGCATAAAGCTTGCATTAAAGACATATCAACATTCAATTTCTTTAAAGTAGTTAACTGGAAAGTAGTTAACCATGTTTTTTTTAATTTTCCCACTAATGTGTAGATGATTGGGATATACACAGATCTCTTTTTTGGCCTTTGGTTACATAATCTTTGACCTATCTTTGAATTAGTGTGGACTTTTTATCATGTTAATCTCGAGTTATAGCTAAACATCTTGTAAATTATTAATCTTCTTGCTTTTCAAGGTTCTTCACCAAATTTAGAATTTTAGTCTAACTATATTTAATCATGCTCTGACACTAATTGTCATCTTATATTTTTAATTTTAACTACGCATTTACAACTATATGAGATTCTAGTTGGACCAGATCTGCAGCTGCTGATAATCTCTGCTTAATACCCTCACCCTTAGCATAATTATATGAGTACACATGACACTAATTCCCATAAGTACTAATTTATTAAATCTCACCTTTTCTTTTCCTACATAAAAATGTCTCTCAAAACAAATCTACAAAAATAAAAGTCTTTCAAACATTTCGTCAAATTTGTGTTACATTCAACATTGTATTGGGCTTATTCAATTTCAATTTTTCGTAATTCTTAAAGTCGCATGTGTGATTGAAATAGTGTTCTAGAGTAAATTGAAATTTCTTTGATGAAAGTGTTGAAATCGAAAATTTTATATATGTTAGTAGTGAATTCCTAAAGCTTGGAAGACATTATTAAGCTTTTTTTTTCAAATAAAGCAACTAATTAATGACGTACAAAAGAGAACACCAAGTAATTTCGCAGGAAAAAACTACTAATTCTCATTGGAAATCTAATTCATGAAACTAAAGTAATAATTTAGGTGTGACAACTTTTATTTAGCTCTAGGTTCCTTTCATGTGACGGTAAGGTCTCTCTCTTTTTCAAGTAAAAAAATATTTAAGACTCAAATTTGGTGAAGACTTGTGATCTACTTCTAACCCATATAACTGGAACTCAATATTTTACTAAACACGGAATCAAACGTACGTTGGATTCTTCAAAGTTTGTCTTTGTTAAATTGACAGTAGCAAAATAAATAAATATTTTGATAGTAGTATCAAAATAGAGGCAGCCAGCTCACATAACTTAGTCAATGTCTGAGACATTATGTCTAATACTAAATTAATAAAAAAAATTGGCATACCAACAGACTATTTATTCGTATAATGAAATGATAAAAGTAAAGTCTCAGATAATTGAATACCAGAATAATAATTATAGGCATACAAACAGGTTATTTATTCATTTAGTCAGAAATGATGATAAAGTCATGAATTCACCATAGAAAATAATTTTTTACCAACACCACCTAACATACGGACTAGTAATTATTTAGAAAAAAATCTAGAAAAGATATGCACAATACGTCAGATGAATGGTACATGATTGCTACAGTTATATATGAACAGACCGAGAAAAGGAAAGTTCTATGGTTACTATTGTTTCTTTTTCTTTTGTTTGTTGGTTACTATTGTTTCGTTACGCTACGTTCATGATGTCACATTTTGTTATCTACAAGTTTTACATTATTTAAATGAACAGCTAAAAATAACTTGTTCCTTTTTCTTTTAAAACTGTGTAGATATCATAGAATCAATTAGAATAACAGAGGAGAAAATCAACTAAAAATATCATCATCAAAGTAAGAATAACAAACTAGCAATCACAAGTTAAACAAACAAATTCGTGCCAAATCGGCAAATCCTATTGACAACTTCACTGTCTCCGCTAACACAGATAAAGAAAACCATCGGTTGTTCGTTTTCGATTAATTAAATGAGTCTGTTGGCCAATTTACAATGAATAAAACTATATTTGGAATCATTTTAGTTATATTCCCGTTTTTCTAATCTTGAATAGTATAGTAGGAAGTGTCTCCTTCACCGGTCATTTTATTTGACTGTTTATTAAACAGTCACATTAACGACTGTTAAATTAAAAAATGAATGGTTAGATACTGTTTTTCAATAATTAATTTTTTTATTATTTTCAACAAATTAGAATTTGATAAATTAAAAACAAATTGTACAACATACTAAAAACTCAAATAAAAATATAGAACCCTAGAGAGGTCTATCCTAAACTTAAATATTAATCAAAATTTTAAAATTTTTTTATTCATTTGACACATTTTTAGGCTAACGAATTGTAAATCACTCATATAGTCTTACAACATACCTAGTAATTTTCGTATAGTAGTACTATAATACCTAATAGGCTACATTTCACCTTTAATTAGGAGCCAAACTATAACTCAACTATTGAGAGCAGTCGTTATGAATAATAATTAAGTAAAAAAAAAATGAGTAATTTAATATCTTCAAACATTAACTTGCCAATTTACAGTAAGAATGAGTAATTTAATAAAGAAAATAATTTTGATCATCAAATTTTCAAATAAAAACCCTACCCACCGATATAAAAGAATATATAAACCAATCAATTTTAGTATGATTTTAAAAATTAATTTTTATTTAATATATGATTAGTCAACCTAACTTCTGTAATATTTGGAATGACTAACTCAATAAATAGTCATTCAAAAATCTCATTTAGATATATTTCCCATTTTCTTGATTAGGAGTAAAATAACAGGGCTACACATTATCTTCAAACTTTAAACATTACCAAATTTTTCAAAAAAAACCAGTAATTTAAAATTCTCAAAATCCAGCCAAAAAAACTCTCTGGCAAACATGTAATAAGACTCCAATCCAATCTTCTCTCTCTCTCTAAAAACTTAAATATATTCTCTCCAACCTATCCATCTTCTTCACTCCCTCAACTGAACCCAAAAAAAAACATAAAAAAAAAAAAAAAAACAGCTCAAATGAACTTAGTTCAAGACCAAATTGCTTGTTTTTCCTCAGGACAAACACCGTCCGATGATGTGGCAGTTACTCGTTCCGGACAAAGCATATTCATGTCCATTTACCGTACCAAAATCGCTAACCAGTGTCGTTTAATCACCATCCAATGGTCAAAAAACGGCGTCTTGCACGGTCTCTCTGTTTCCATCGAAGGCCCCGAAGGCGATAGCCAATTCAGCTGCAAGTTTGAGCTCAAACCATGGAGTTTCTGGCGAAAACAAGGGAGCAAACACCTTTTCATCGACGAGAAAAGGGTCGATGTGTTCTGGGACTTGAAGAACGCAAGGTTTCACGGAGAAACAGAGCCAAAAACAGAGTATTTTGTAGCGTTGGTGTACGACGATGAGGTTGTTTTGCTCATCGGGGACTTGAAGAAGGAAGCTTTTCGGAAAACCAAGTGTCGCCCGTCTTTGATCGACCCGATACTAGTGTCTAGAAGAGAGCATGTATTTGGAAAATCAAAATTCGTTACGAAACTGAAGTTTCATGAAAAGGGGAGAGTGCATGAGATTTCGGTTCATTACCGTGGCGGGTTAGGTAAAGCATAAAAACTTGTGATTAAAATCTTTGCAGATAATATGCTACTTTTTTTTACTTTTTTTTTTTTTTAACTTTGATTCTGATAGATGCTACGTTGATATGTATCAAATATTAAATAAGAATTGAGAACGTGTGTTTTTATGTACTAATCGGTCATTATCCCTTTAGGTAATTTTGGGGAATTGGAGCCCGAGATGGAGATTCGAGTAGACGGGGAAGTTGGTATTTGTGTCAAGAACTTGCAATGGAAGTTTAGAGGTAACGAATCGATTAGACTAAACCGAGTGAAGATAGAGGTCTATTGGGATGTTCATGATTGGTTATTTAGTCCTGGTTTGAGAAATGGTTTGTTTATTTTCAAGCCGAGTTTGTTGTCGAATTCGCCTTCGTCGGTCTCGTCGTGCTCGCCCCCGCTTTCTATGTCTTCCATGCCATCGTCGTCTCAGACGGGAACTTTGGTTTCTGATCAGTTTGGGTTTTGTTTTTCTGATTTTTGCCTTTTCCTATATGCTTGGAAAGTTGAATGAAAGAGTTGGGAAATTGGGTAATTTTTATTTTTTTACACAATGGTACGTTTAGTCTTTTACCTATTAATGTAAACTACTGTATGGACCAATATTATATTTATTGTTAGTTAAAAGGTACATAAACATGCAAATACAACAATTTTTCTTTGGCTTGAGAAAAACATATTTTATGCTTTATCGTCTTAAATACTGTAAAAGTGAGCTTTTCTGTTTTTCATCAAGTTTTTTCAACTACTATTACATGAACCAATATTATATCTATTAATGTTATTCAATAAGTAAACACTTGTAAATACATACTTGTTTACTTATCTTTTTTACAAAAAAATATGGAGTATATTTTAGTATATATTTGATGTTCATCGTAAAAACATGAGCTTAAGCCTTAAAGTTTAATTTTGAAGATTATGTATAAATAATCCTCGATTTTTCGTCTATTTTCTCTGTGTTTGTCGCCTGATGCGCTAATGCATGCATGTTTTTAAATAAAATAACACAAATATAATTTTTCAAAAAAGACCAAAATTAACTGCTACACATTAGATTTTTTTGTAGTATTTTTTTAATTTTGGATATTGTAGAGGATGATAGAAAATGCACATGGGAAAGAGTTGTTGGGGGTTAGTTACAGCTGGTTTACAAATGGGGACATTGCATAAAAAAACAGGTCAAGTTGGGATTGAATATATACAGTCATATATTTTTGACATTTTGTACATTATAGTATAATTTACATGCCTCATAATTTCCCAATTTGAATGACTCTCTATTCTTCGTACGTTTAAGGTCCCTTGTGGATTTTTTCTTCATAAGGGATATGACGTGTATTTCTCTGATATTTATAAATATATAGTTTTGAGAATTATATATATATATACGAAAAAGAAAGCAATTATTTGAAAGTTGGTGACTCATAGAGAATCAAAATAACTCATAAACTTTCTCTGACAGTTAATTATTTCTTCAGCAATTATTTCCCAAGTTGGCTGAGTGTTTTCAAAATTTTACTAAAATATTTAGTTCAAATGGTATACAACATTTTCTTGCAAGTTTTATCAAAATGCCGAGTTATAACATTTCTTCAATAATATCAGCACATCGCATTTCTTTTCCCCGTATATTTCTAAGGCTATGTCCTTTCTTCGTGCTTGTTGCTAAAAATTCAACAATAGTACAACAACAGTTATCGATAGTTAGTGTTACTATTCTCTCCGTTCATAAATAAATGCAACTTTAAATATCAAAATTTTCATATTTAGATTATCGGAAAAAATTCTTTAAAAAGTCAATCACATAATTCATAGTTACAACTATATGATGGAATTTTTAGATTTTCCATTACGATAATATGGATATGATAAATTCGATCGTAAAATTTGCATGTATTTTTATTATAAGAAAACACTTATGAAGAGACGGGTGTAGTATATTTTTGCTAAATTTCAGCAAAAGCCAGAGTATCATACAAACCGTTATACTAATTGTTGCTATCATGATTGTCTTTTTTTACAGTGATTTATCGTTAAAACGGAAACAATTAATGCACAACAAAAACATAGTATTTTAATAATAACTGATAGGGAAGATAGCGATATCAGGCGCTTATTTATTAATGAACCACACATCTATCTAACATCAATGCTTGAAATTACTTTGTACTAAAAGTCTAAACCATTAGCCATTCATACTCTCTTCTATTAGGGCTGGGTTCGGACCGGTCCGGTTTTTGGCAAAATCGAAACCGAAACTGAGCATTTTTTTTGGTTCGGTTTTTTCGGTTTCGGTCTTTTTATTTTTTGAACCAAACCTGACCGGTTTTTTCAGTCCAGTTTCGGTTATTTTCGGTTATTTTTCAGTTTTATTTTTGATTTTTCGGTCTTTCTCTGTTTTTTTTGGGTTTTTTCGGTCTTTTTCGGTTTCGATTTTTTCGGTTCGGTTTGACTGAAAACCGAAACCGACCCGAATTTTTTTCGGTTTTTCAGTTTCGGTCTTTTTCGGGTTTTTTCGGTTCGTTATCGGTTCGGTTCGGTTTTTCCGGTTTTTCGCCCAGCCCTATCTTCTATTATGTCGAACCGATTCCTCATTATTGAACAAATACGAGTACACAAATTAACACAATTACATTATGAAATCAGAATTTCATACCTTATCATTGTTAAGAAACTAATAAAGCAGAAAGGAGGTAAGAACCCATTTTGTACTATTAGTTTTTTTCCGACCTAAAACATTCGTATAATCGAATGTATGATTGTATCAAGGCTAGTTGTAATTGAACTTGCCTAGCGATGGTGTCGAAAGGACATCTTGATACACTTTAAGCATACATGGACTCATGCTTGCAAACCAGAGGAGAGCCTAAAGAGACCATAACGAGCCATCTTATCGAGTAAAACTACAAACATAAGTATAAGAAACTTTTTTGCCTGTAGGAATTACACAGAGATAGCATTGATTTGAGATCTTAGATGCAACCGTAACCCAACTAGCGTACTCAGAATGTAAGAAACTTGAGTCTATCATGAGCTCTATCAGAGTATACTATACATATTGCGTATCTCCTCATTTGTTATCACTTCTAGTCTTCTACTGAGATTAATTCTTTTAGGCTTCACATAAGGAGCTATTCCAGATGACTTGGCATAAATCTGGAAAAAAATCCAGGACCACATTTATCTGAAATTTCAAAAACTTTAACATATAACAATGTTTCAGCAGTAGCTTCATGAGCTTTGTTAGCTAAAGACTGCAACTGAGATCAAGATAAATCATCATAGGCCATAATTTAGAGCAAATATATTACTCTTATATCAATAGAGTTTCATATTTGCACATAACATAATAAGCCAAAAAAGCTATACACCAATAGTGAATTTTGCCCTTTGTAAAATTATACTTCGAAAGGGTGACCGCAAGAGGTTTCTTTTGGATCTAACCAGTTTGCTACAATGCATGTACATGTTTTGCAAATTGCAAGTGCAAGAGCCCTAGGCACTGTAGATTAAATGCTATTTGCTCGGTGTTTAACTAGTTCATTTGTCACCTGGTCTTATTTTTAAAAATTGTAACAGAAAATTAACAAAGCTAACCATTGACAATAGTATACAACTTCTCCCCCTATAAGCCATTCGTACAGGTCTAAACGAGCGACCACATACTTTCGAAGTCAATTCAGCAACTACCCAAAAAAGAACACATTTCAAGTTCAATTGATTCTATCAATGCAACAATCAACCATTCGTTAACTTAGTTGGACTTGAGTATTTAAAACTGGTTTAAAAATAAAAAGAGAGGAATGCTCGCGAAGAGAGAATGTGGAGTAGAATATGAGAGCAAAGCGAAAAGGTTATTATAACTCCTAAAGCAACTTGAAGCTAACTCAAACACTCTTTCAGAATCATATACTTTTGAGCCCCTCGTGCTGTTAAATTCTTAATAAGTCAATGAGTCGGAAAGAGAATCGTTCTCTGACCAAACGAGCCATGAAATAGAGCTCTAGTATTTTTCAAAGCAATTAATAGGGTTATGATATTCTTTTAATGAACAGATTATTAACCATTTATCAGTGACTGCAGATTAGTTTAAACTTTTACGACGATCTTTACCACTGGGTTCAGTTTATCTGGAAATGCTTTTAGTGTAAAAGAAAATATACAAGCCATTCACAGAAATATAAAGTAGGTCTATGACGATGCCTTACGCTTCAGACTTCGAATTTTTCGTAAAAATAAATTTGTGATTCTTTTTGGATATTTAAACAATATCTGATCCTGAAAAGAGTGATGAAGATCATATTTACAAACTACTGCTTAACATAATTATGATGGACCCAGTGGCCTAACTAGAACTTTGCTAGGGGAGGAGCTGAAATTAGTATATGAAACTTCTAGGTTTCATAAGCTCTCCTCTCCGTTTATGCATATTCACTAAAAATTAGACAGACCGTCATGATTGTGCTCAAAATTTCTCCATTTCTAGTAACTCTTAACTTGCATAAGCACTTTGATCTTCAGCACAACTCTATCAGGTTCCCTTTACGATATAGTCGAGAATTTCATTAGCAATATTACATGTGCATATATGATACCATCAATAATTCATTATAAAGACACTTCAAATGAAAGAAGTACATTTCATTGGCAAAAGTAAACAATACAGTATATAACTAGAACTTGTTCGTCCTTGGTACAGGTAGTAATTAAGTACATAAAAACATTGTTTTTTTCGCTCTCAGCATAGAGACACACACTCATTAGCACTATAAAAGAGTCTTATACCAAATAAATCACAAATAAACCCAACATGTTAAATTTTTCCATTTCACTTCATTTTGGCGGCCCTCCTGTCCAAATAGAAGAATCCAAGCAGAGCAAAAATGGAAAAGCCTGAAAAACAAGCCGACGCGATATAAAGCGACGGGTGTCGCCCTGTGACTCCTTCAACCTTGAACAAGTTTTGTTGTTTCTTGGGCATATCTGTAGTTTGTCCATATCCAACCTGAACATCATCCGAGTTAACTACATATGCCCTTATAAAATAGGTAGCAGTGGGTATAGTTTTCTTGACGGTATAAGTGAAGGAGTTGTTTGAGGGGCTATATGGCTTTGCGACAATCTTGAACTGACATGTCTTGTCTTTTTTAAGGTGGTCATTCGTCTTTCTCCATGCACGGTCCACTTGGCTTATAGGAGCATAACAGAGATTTAGCTTTACGATTTTATAGACCGAATCTGTACCTGGTGAAAGGCTCTGGTTGAACGACCATGTGACGGTTATTTTGTCTTCCCCGGCTTTTAAAACTGCAAAAAGAAAAAAGAATGATTATTGCCAACCAAAATCATACTCCTAGTAGTAATATTTTGAGAAGTTGTCCTACTAACTCTCTAGGCTACATATAGGAACTTGTTTTCACTATAGTTCCATTTTGTTCCTTCGAAGAAACTGGAAAGAAAGAAAAACAGTCGAATATCACAAAGTTTTGTTTGTGTGGAAATAAGTGGACATTTAAATAAAATCATATTTTGGAAATTTTAAAGAATAATATAGACTACATACTGTTCAATTTGACTAAAGTCTTTTCTCAAATTCAGTAAAGTAGAAATTAAATCAGAAGAGAGTGAAAAATAAAAAGCATGACCGAGTGCTAATATTCTCAATTTGTCATCTTGACACAAAATATGCTCCTTATCCGAATAGAAAGAATGAAATCACATGACACTTGCAGGCCTTAATTCACATTGGACTTTCGTTTGGGTGCCTAGAGCGTGCTATTTTTTTACTAGAGAAAATGGTACTCATGCGTTTTTACAAAATTTGGCCTGACTAGCTGTGGTCGTTGATTGACTCTGATTTATCGCAACTTTTATCTATAAATATATCCCTTTCAAAAAAAAAAAAAAAAAAAACCTCAATTCACAGTTTACAAAACCAGTGTCTGGATTGTGTGAACAGAAATGTACAGTATACAGACGAAAAGTTGTATGACTAAAGTTAATTCCAAAATTTGATTAAAAAGAAAATATATTGAAAAATGAAAAGCAAAACTGGGTCCTAGTTGATATCTATATTAAAAAAGAAACCATCTTATGAGAAACAAAAAGGTTACATGAGACTTGCAGGTTTCTATTCACCGTCGCCTCTTTTGACAAAAAGGTATAAACTTAAAATCTAAAAATGTTCTGTTCCAGTCTAATTAACAGCTTTTCTCTTCTTAGATTTACTTGGTTGACTAGCTTGAAGGATGTGATTTTTTATTTTGGTTTTATGGCCTGAATATCTAGAAAGTTTTTAACTGAATTAAAATAAACCAAGCTTCTTTCGTCCGCCTTAAACAAGCCAGTTTTTTTTCTTGAAAGTTGCATCCAAACACGTCCCTACTTATTATCCATGTTTTAAAAAACGCTCTATGTTACGCAAAATAGCGTTTTTTTTGGAAAAAACGCTATTTGGATGGAAAAACGCTAAATTCGCGTTATTAAACCCAAAAACGTGAAATTATTGGAGTGATAGCGTAAATAGCGAGTTTTTAAAACAGAATACAGGGACCAGTAGTGTAAATAATGGGTTGATCCCTATAGTATCTAACATGTCACAATTAACCCTTTTAGCATGTAAAATGTCATAATTAACCCCTATAGTTAATAACATGTCACATATTCGCTTTTATAATAAATAACATGTCACAAATTACTGCATATAGTAATTAATATATCAAAAAAACACATTTATCCTCAGATATTTAAAAAAACATAGATTTTTTTAACCAAACATCTCTCTCTTTCTTTCCCAAAAAAACCACAACTAATTCTTTTAAATTTTAATTTTGTTAATATAATTAGTATAAATTGTATCACTATAGTGTTATATTGTTATATATTTAGACAAAAAAAAAATACACCGCAAAGCGCTACATTGCTATGCTATTTGTGCTTTTAGCGTCTCGAAAAAACATTATGCTAGCGATAACGTTATTTAAAACACTGCTTATAATTCATGTATATATGTACGAGGTAGAAAGGAATATGTACCTGATTCAGAAGTGGTATTAGCCTCGACTAAAAGAGTCATTGGAAGTTTAGTGAGGAGAACCTCACCGTAACAAGCCTCAACCAAGCAACACAAAGCTATAGTCGCCACAAGAATACGCCAATTCGCCATTTCTAAACAGCTTGTTCTTCTAAAATAATTACACAAAAAGTAAATTATTGATGCTTCTGAACTGAACAATTCTCAGATGATAATACTGCTGCTGATGGATAGTGGTTAAGGAAGATTGTGTAGTTATATAAAGAGGTGAGGTACATGAGCTTTCAAATACATAAGAAATATCAAAGGGTGTTATTTTAACATGAAAATACCAAGTCAAACATAGCAACTGGCACTTATTGCCTCTAAAGTTTGCTCAAAAGGTGGGGTTGTTTGGGTTTTAGACTTTTAGTATTAGCAAAAAAGATACGAGTTGGATGAATCTCTTTGGATATTACTCCTTGATCAGTTGACTTTGTTTTTAAATTCTATGCATACATTTAATTTATGTGTTTAATATGACACAATTTGGATGTGCAAGTATGTATGATGACACATTGTTGTAAATGCTTATAGTATGTTATGGTGAGTATAAATCAGTCTTTCAAATACCCTTATCATCGGTATGTTAACGTTTTTTCGAGATTTATGTTAAAAGCACAAATAGCATAGCAACGAACCGTTTTGCGGTTTATTTTTTTTCCTATTAATATAACAATAATCATATAATTTATGTTAATTATATTAGCACTTAAATAGTTAAATACAATACAATGGGTAGACCGTTATAATTAAGCAAATGTATAATTAAATACAACTAATTTGATCACCGCAAGTTATTTTTTAATCATAAAATTTGCAAACAAAATATTTGTAATCATTCACTTCCGGTATCTTAACAGTTCACTTACAATAAAAATCTCTTATTTTATCTATGTTACTCTCTATAAAACAAGATAAAATTTCATAATATATATTAATTTTAAGTAAGATTTAGTTGTAAACAAACACGTGCGTACAAATTTATTCATTATTTTCCTAAACAAGATAAAATACCATAATTCAAAATCGAAATATATAATATAGTATGTTTTTAGATAAAAATGAACAATAATTAACAAATATTCAGACTTTAATTTATGCCTCAATTAGGTGATCTTAATTTATGCCTCAACTAGGTGATCTTAATTAATAAGAAAAATGACTAACTCCTCCATGATTGACCTCCATTCGGAGGCGGTCAACATCGAAGTTGGGTGCCGGTGGATTAGAAAGAATGAGGAACTGAAAATATACGGTTGTTTGTCTAATACTGTTAGGGCATTTATTTTAGTGTTCATAAAAGAAAAATATATTACAAACCATAACGACATAGTACAATACTTTTTTTTTTGTTTTTTAAATACTCAGTGGTTAGGATTTCGGTCCAAAATATCGTTTTTTTTTTGCGCTTTTAGACCCAATAACGCGATTTTTTCGTTTTACCACCCAAATAGCGTTTTAGTGTTACGTTTTTCTTTCAAAAACTCCTATATCGCACAACGTTACGTAACGTTACGAGCTTTTTAAAACACTGGTATAAATTGTAATGTTTATGACGCGGCGTATTTGCGGTCATGATATCGAACACTGAAAACAGCTTTGTGAAAATCCCCGTGCACTGGAGTGTCTGATTTTTTATTTCATTTTTAAAAAAAAATCATAATTATTCTTGGTTTTATAATCCTTTGTAAAGAGTGGATATTTCATTTTCGGAGAAGTCATATTTCTCATGTGAAAGAAAGAGGACCAGTAGGGCTCTACATCTGACTTTAGGGATTGATTACACAACTTTTGCTAAAAACTTGATGTAAAAGTCAATGCAATGAAACATTGATAAGGAAAAAAAAATTGTAGCTTTTGTTTATTCGCTAATTCTCCTAGACATATGCAAAGATGATTGCTGAAGCTAAGCAAATAAAATTGGCTAAAGTGGCAAAGAAATTGATTGATTCATCCAGCACGCAAATTCTAGCATTTTCAAGATAATTAACATAATAAGAAATATAACTAGATGAACTGCAATTTATAAAAAATAAAATAAAAAAAATAACTAAATTGAGATCAAAAGATGCAACCAAACAAGCCCTATACTGTCAATCCAGAAATTGTTATATGATGTCTAATCTGCAGTCAAACCTTTACCTGCTGATGGTTCAAAGTGTGTAAAAGGCATTTAGTACGGCCACAAATACAAAAGGCATTTTTCCAATTTTTTGAAAATATACTCTAACTCTATTTTAATAAGAGGGTGGATTAATTAACCTCAATTAATCTTAAAAAACACGTAAATCGTAGATTAAATCTACGGTTTACAGTGATTAACTGTAAACCGTAGATTTAATCTACGGTTTGTATGAATTAATACAAACCGTAGATTAAATCTACAGTTTACACTTAATCACTGTAAACCGTAGATTTAATCTACGGTTTGTGTGTTTTGACAGATTTTTTGAAATTAAAAATAAAAATAAAAATTCTAATAATTAAAATTAAAATACTGAATATTTTTTTCAAATTAAACATGATTTTTTTAATAAAAAAACTAAATGCCTTATTTTTAAAATTTTACATAAAATAAATTACCAATATTCTAACAATCTCTCAAAATAAACACAAAATTTACACAAATTTACACAAATAAAGTTGATTTGATAAATTTTATGTTTGATATTTATTGTATAAGTTCAAAATTTTACATGTTATATTTTTGTCAAGTGTATAAGTTGATATTTATTGAATCATTAACTAAATCGTCATTTTTTGTGAAGTAGCTTTGGTTTGTTTTTAACACTTGTATAACGCAATATGAAACATTAACTAAGTCGTCAATTTGGTGTCAATCATCAATTTTGTTGAATGAAACAATCATAAATTATATAAATTTCATAAAAAAAATTAACTCAATATGCAAACATGAATATCAACTTATAAATTTCATAAAACAAATTTATTAAACAAAATTTACAACAAAATTTCATAGAACTAAATTTCAGAAAACAAATTTATTAAACATTTGTTTACATCATATAAATTTACAACAACTTGGAAAAAATAGTAATTTACATAAAATTAAAAATAAAAAACTGATTATGGACTTAGGTCTATAGCTTCATCTTCATTTGCTTTTTTCTTTCCCGATTTCTTTTCCAGCGCCATATATAACTTGAAATTAGGTCGAAAAAGTTTCTTCCATGGCGCAGCTGTCTCAGTGCGTGTTTGTTCCCACCGTGCTATAATTCCTGGCATTGGGAAGATCCCTTCTTCTTTAGGAATAACCTGAGCATAGTGACAACTGTTGACGAACACCATTACAGTCGGGATGTAATGTGTCGTTCCCCGAGGCGGACCAGTATAAAGAGGTAAAAAAGTACTGTTCCACACGTTTACCTCTCCATTTTGATTTTCCCATAAGGACAACAATACAATTGGCATATTGTAATGAGAAGCAATTAAAAAACCATAGGACGGAAATCTCATCCATTTGTCAGAAGGTGCGGGATTTGTAGCATGATAAAAATTTAAACTTGATAAAATGTAATCATACCGGTAAGCTTCAAAGTCAAGATTCTCAAACAGCTCATAATAAACACCTTTCATTTGCTGCAGCTCTTGAAACAATTCACATCTTACCGCGTACCAATCATCTTCCCCATTCTGTTTACCCGTCGCATTTGCAAGTAACCGGAACCCACAGTTACCATCCCCACGCACATCATAAACCGTTTCGATGTAACTATGTAACATGACCCATATTTGGTCACTGTACAGGAAGGTTGGCCTATTGGGGGTGGGTTTAGGGTTCTGGTTTCGCGGCCTCCTAGTTGGGTTTACCCTTACCTCCGGTGTTTCATCCGCCTTGCCTTTGCCCTTGTCCCTACTAGCACCAGCTCTCTCTTCCTCCACATACTCCCATCCCGACTTATCCCTCTTACTAGATTTGTCGCCTTTTCTAGGTCTCCCCCTATTTACTCTCACTTCGGGGTCACTGATGGATGTTCTGGCTGGTACGGTTATCTCTCGGAGTTGTGTTTTCATACGCCGTTTTTCAACATTCGTTTTGGTAGCATAAACACTTTTAAACTCTTCTAGATCACCCTCTACCCCATAATCATCGGTGTTCCCATTATCATCAATTACGTCTAATTTTTTCCAGAATGGATGAATATATTCTAGAGGAAGAGGCTTCCCGAATAAAATATGTTCACTCATAATATGATGACAAGGTAAACCGTGAGACAATTTAAAACCGCAAGAACAATTCTCATCAGCCTGGCCACTACATTTTTTGTGTTCTTGAAATAATAAATCAAAGGCATAGTGTGTGATATACGACCTAAGATTTATAAATAGAGGTGTTCGTTCAGAATGTGGAAAATAAGACTTGCATTTATCCGATTTCATCTTAATATCCTCAAACTGTTTTTCTAGAATTCTATTCACCTCTACCCAAACAGTTTCAAGCGTGCCAGTATTTGTGGAAAGGGATCTTTTCAGCTTAGCATGTTGTTGTTCGGCTCGATTGCTAGTTCTGTTACCTAGATGTGTTGTGTGGTTGGTATAGCATGCAACAAACTTTTCAGCATAATCATTTAAAAGCTTGTCTACATACTTAATCACAGCAGGGTACGATTTGTAAGAGGAATTGAAATAAGTTCGGTTATGATTGTACTCCTCTATCGACTCAGAATCAACCAATAAACCCCAATCATCTAGAAACGTTTGCCACTCCTCATCAGGGATTTTTTTACGGCAGTTTTTCAAAACATTTTTTGCAATATGAAAAGTGCACAAAATATGATGAGAATCGGGAAAAACAACGGATAAAGCATTTGATAAGGCCATTTCCCTGTCGGTTACAAACACCCTAGGTAGTATACACCCCTCCAATGTAACTTTAAATTTTTCCAATGCCCATATATAACTTTCCTTTGTCTCGTCACTCATGAAAACAAAACCTAAACAATATGTTTGGTTCGTTGATGTCATTCCTACGACTTCTAGAAATGACATATTAAAACGGTTTGTCCTATATGTACAATCCATTAACAAGACATCAGGAAAAGCTTTGAACATCCTTATAGAATCGGGGTGTGCAAAAAATAAGTTCTCAAGGGAATGGGTTGATGGGTTCATATTATAGTAGAATGTGTAGCGATGGCTATCCAACAAATTAAACAGTTCCTGTATCGGGTTTCTACCATCTCGTTCTTTAAATTTCAGTCCGGCCAAAAAATTATGTATCGTTTTAGTGTTTGATACATTGTCAGGATTTCGATTTTTAATGGGCTCTAATATTGCACCAACTTTAAAACTACTTTGCCTTAAAGTTTTAACAATTTCTTTTTCATCTTGGGTTAAACGAGCACGTCGTGCTTGCCCTTGGAGGTAAGTTGGAGGTGGGTGGTTATGTTGTCCATTTTCTACGTGACACATCCATTCACCATTAACTACGTAACCTTTAATGAAAAATGGACAATCTTTTTTCTTTGTACCTGATTTGACGGAAGTTGGTTTCTTTTTTTCGTATACCCCCGATTTATCACACACAATATCAACATACGGTGTTCCGCTCCCATCACCCCCTCCAGACCTACGAATCGTAAGGATGAACCCCCAATTCCCAGCCACATCAGCAAGATCAGTAAGCATTTCATCCCTTGTTTCCCAAGTCAATTCATCAACTTCAAAGTGCTCTGAATAATCAGTTAGCTCATCGTTTGAGCCACTGGATGAATTCGCATTGTTGTTATTCCATTGGTTGTTGTCATAACCATAGTTGTAATTCATTTTGGAAAAGTGTTTGTTTGTATATTTTATTGGGGAAAAATGAGGATTTTTTTAGAGATTTTGAAATGTGTTTGTATTTGATTTTATGGTTTGTTAGAATTGGCAAAATTGGGTCATATTTATAGTGTAAGTTTACACTACAAACCGTAGATTACTTTTACGGTTTGTAGTGAATTTTTGGTGTAGTCATTTCCAAACTTTAATAATGCATTGAGTAGTCATTTTCGGATAGGGTTGTCAAATCATAATAATTCAAAAGTGATAAGGTGTTGTCGGAATTATTTTGATAGATATGGTATCCAATGTCATTTACACTACAAACCGTATATTACTTTTACGGTTTGTAGTGTTTTTTTTGGTGTAGTCATTTTCAAACTTTAATAATGCATTGAATAGTCATTTTCGGATAGGGTTGTCAAGTCATAATAATTCAAAAGTGATAAGGTGTTGTCGTAATTATTTTGATAGATATGGTATCCAATGTCATTTACACTACAAACCGTAGATTATTTTTACGGTTTGTAGTTTTTTTTTTTTTACGTTATTAACGGTGATTCGGTGCAAAAAGTACATTCGTAAAGTGGCGCTGCTTAAATCAGGGTTACAAACCGTACATTACTTTTACGGTTTGCACAGAATACATGCAAACCGTACATTTAATGTACGGTTTGTATGTAAATTTCAGAATATTTAGGGTTTTTTTAGGGTTTAGGGTTTAGGGTTTAGGGTTTGTAATTTAGGGTTTAGGGTTTAGGGTTTAGGGTTTGTAAAAACTCAATATTGGTCCTATCAATTAAAATACAGAATATTTTTTACAAACATACAAATCAAACATACGAATCAAATTAAACTTACGAAATTATAACGTACAAATCAAACATAGAAATCAAATTAAACGTACGAATTTATAATATTCCAACCCTAGCTAAGAATAAAACTGACAAATCAAACATAGAAATCAAATACAAAAACAGTGCATTTATTTTTTTTTGTAACGACTAAATGTTTTAAAGTTGGACATAGGGAGCATCTTTCCCGCCGATGTTAATCTATCCGATGACGGCTCAGCAGACTCTTCGATTTCGTTTAGCTCCGTACGGCGTCTTTGTCGCTGCTGCGATTCTGGATGCGGCGCACGCTCGTGGGATGTAATTGTCAACCCCCGACTCCAACTGTCGGTGGACTGATGACTAGGATGATGCTCGTACGAACCAAATGATTGTCTATGATGATCGAACGGAACATCGGTCTGAACGTAGTCCGACCCAGCAAAAGAAGAACGACGACGATGACCGCTTGAACTCGGACCCGGACCCTGATCTGTAGTCGGGTGTCGACCTCCAGTCGATCTTCTACCCCCGCTACTAGATTCGCCTCTTTCGTCGGGACGCCGACAACTTGAAGCCTTAGTGTAAGTTCGTGGGTCATAACGTAGGTCGTCATCACCATCGTCGTCGTCGTCGTCGTCGTCATCCCCCTCCGACTGTTCATCAGCTGACCCATACGGATTCATACCCATTTGAGCGAACTCCGCACGTAGTAAGTCCACGTCCGTTTTAGATTTCAGCCGTTTGAACGATTTGAAACTGCGGCGCAACATCGCTTTCTGAAAAAAAAAAACAATACAAAACGATTTATTAGTATTGAAATATACAGAAAAAGAAGTAACGATTTATTAGTAAAAAACGATTTAGTAGTTACCATTTTATTGAAGACACCCGTATTCTCCCGGAAACCGTGAGGGGGCGGGGCAAGTTCAGGTGGGTTTATGAAGATGCGGGTCCTCTCTCTATACCATCTCATGTAATCCGGTGACGTCCCTGACCCATATTCGCCGTTAATAAGACGGGTGTGGCGGTCATTCCACACGGCTATAAATTCTCCACAAAGTAAAGGCCAGTCGTGTTTTTGCCCAATCCCATATCTTCTATCCTTGTCGTGACCCTGTCTTGGTTTCCAAATATATGTAGGGACCCGCTGCACAAAACCGAACTGTCTCATGAACCTGTCCGCGGGGTGGTACTCAATCTTCTCATTACAAATGAGAGGCACAGAACAATGCCACATATAACGGCCCCGCGTGCAGTATTCCGGATACTGATTGAGATCCCCGTAAGGTTGCCACACTATCTGTAATCATCAAATTAGAATATATAAACAATGGTTTAAAAATAGACGAGTAATAAATTCTGCGAACATAAGACCAATGCAAACATATACAACATATAATACGTAAGTTACATATAATACGAAAATTAAAATTTACCTGTTCAGGCGACATATTGTCAAACTGGTCACGTATGTGGACCACATTATGTCCGTAGACATATGGCGTAAGGTTAGTTTGCCTCCACATCTTCCATCTGTAATATACAAACAAAACCCGATAAACAATAAATATAACCGGCAGCTAAGTAAATGATAGATGACACAATAAATAAAAAACACAAATCCAATACAAAAACTAAATAATATCATACCTGTAACCGAGGGGGAACCTAGGCCAGCCATCCGGTGGCTCGACATCTTCCGGCAGCTCTTCACATGGTCTAACCGGCAGTAGTCTGGTAATCGCCCACATATCCAGAAACATCACCGTCCCGCTTACTCCGTTTGTCTTACAACGTACCACCCTGCATAGATTAGCCTCTAACCAGGCCAGAAGAGCTGATCCCCAACTATACTCAGCACATGTGTCAAAATCCTCCAGAAATGGCAGAGGCCAGAGTGGAATCTGATCACTGCTCTTATCCGAAAACACATGTGCAACCAGTAATAATAGCATGGCAGCCCTAGACTGATATAGCATACGCTCCTCACTAGGGTTGGGGGGTAATTCACCGAAGGTGTGTAACATCCAATCAAGTCTAACTGTCAGACAGTTTACATCGACTTGATTGTCAGCTGGCCTAACACCCAACAAACTCTCCATCATAGCCAACCTGCTCGCCTTCGTGTCATTCCGCTCCGACCGGGTCACAGCAAGACCATCCACCCTCAGACCAAGCATAATCTCTACATCCTGTAAAGATATCCCCAACTCTCCCCCGACAAAATGGAACGTGTGCGACTCATCACGCCACCTATCAACTAAGGCTGTAATCAACCCTCGGTCTACGGTATAATTACCTATACTGTAAATACCGTAAAAACCAGCCCTAATGATATTTTGAACTAGCCTTTCAAGCGTCGGTATCTGCCAACTATAATTATAAACCCTAATCTTATTGGCATCTCCTCTACCCGCTTCTCTGCCAGCATCCCAAGTCTGATTAGAAATGTGACCAGTCTGTCGTAAAATACCCAACCTCCCTTTAATATGTGGACCTGTGTCTGCCATCCTAACTATGATAACCAAATATAACTCAATTAATGATAACCAAAAAATGATAACATAACCAATTAATGATAACCAAACAATGATAACCAATTAATGATAACCAAACAATCATAACCAAACAATCATAACCAAACACACATTTAATCATAAACCAAACAATAATAATTCAATTTTTTAATCATAAACCAAACACACATTTAATCATAAACCAAACAATAATAACTCAATTTTTTAATCATAACCAAACACACATTTAATCATAAACCAAACAATAATAATTCAATTTTTTAATCATAAACCAAACACACATTTAATCATAAACCAAACAATAATAATTCAATTTTTTAATCATAAACCAAACAATAATAATTCAATTTTTTAATCATAACCAAACACACATTTAATCATAAACCAAACAATAATAACTCAATTTTTTAATCATAACCAAACACACATTTAATCATAAACCAAACAATAATAATTCAATTATTTAATCATAACCAAACACACATTTAATCATAAACCAAACAATAATAATTCAATTTTTTAATCATAACCAAACACACATTTAATCATAAACCAAACAATAATAATTCAATTTTTTAATCATAACCAAACACACATTTAATCATAAACCAAACAATAATAATTCAATTTTTTAATCATAACCAAACACACATTTAATCATAAACCAAACAATAATAATTCAATTTTTTAATCATAACCAAACACACATTTAATCATAAACCAAACAATAATAATTCAATTTTTTAATCATAACCAAACACATTTAATCATAACCAAACACATTTAATCATAAACCAAACAATAATAACTCAATTTTTTAATCATAACCAAACACATTATCAACAATTCAAATTAACCAAACAAAATAAAAAAACATGCAAAAATGGGACAAATATCAACAATTATTAAAATTTCTATAATTAATATAAACAAACAAGAAACAATTATATATAGCTAAGTGAATTATGGTTTTGCATATTTTATATATTTTTTCCTATTTTACAAATTAAAATTACAAAAAATAAAAAAACATGCAAAAATGGGACAAATATCAACAATTATTAAAATTTCTATAATTAATATAAACAAACAACAAACAATTATATATAGCTAAGTGAATTATGGATTTGCATATTTTATATATTTTTTCCTATTTTACAAATTGAAATTACACAAAATAAATAATAAATTAGAGAATAAAATATATACCTTCAATTATGGATAAGTTTGATTGATGATTTGGGGTTTTTTGTTAATAAATTTGATAGTTAATGTGGTTGATTGATTTGGGTGATTTTTTGGGTTGAAAATTGGGGGTTTTTGAGAGAAAGAGAGAGTGTAGAATAAAATTTTATTTTTTAAAAAAAAAACGTAAGATTCTGTTTTTTACAGGGACTGTCTGTGTAATTTTCGCGCAGGGACTGACTGTGTAATTTTGAAAAGCAGGGATTGACTGTGTAATTTCTGCAGAAATTACACAGACCGTAGATTTAATCTACGGTCTGTATAATTTAATCCAAACCGTAGATTTAATCTACGGTTTGTATTAAATTATACAGACCGTAGATTAAATCTACGGTCATTGCGTTTTTTAAGAAATTATGTAGTGTATTAAGTGCACCTCTTTTAATAATTACCAATATAATTAATCTAATTAATTAACAATTTGTATTCATTATATTTTTCTAATTACGGATATAGCATAAATTAATTAATAATTCGTTTTAATATGTATAACTATAATAAATTATACCAAATCTGAATATTATGTTCAAAATAAAATATATTACGACATTTATACCAATAATAGTATATATATATATATATATAGAAAGAGTGACGGTATTTTTGAAAAAATTGGGTACAATTTGGCTGTTTTAACTTTTTTTAAGTTTGGTTATATTAATACTATGATACCGATATTTATGATTCTAGGTAAGTAATTTTTATTTTACTTTTTAGGAAAAAGCACGACAATATATCAAGCAGGGCCGGGCCCAATGAGTCGCTGGGTGTGGTCACCACCATCCTTGTGATTTTCATTTTTAATTTTTTTTATGTAATTTAATTTATTTTGAGATATATACATACATGTCTCACTGGTTAACGGAAGAACTATTAGTGCACTGTTAACATGAACTTAAACAAGTGGAAGGTCTAGAGTTTGAATTATTTAAACTGCTACTTTTTATATTTTCAGTTTTTTACTTTGAAATTGTCGAAAATCCATTGTATATTTTCCCCCAAACAATATTCAAATTTTAAAAGAGAGAAAATAGGTAGCCTGTTTTTTTTTTTGTATTAGACACTGTTTTTTTTTATCTTATATTCAACATATTTTTTACACCACGGCCCATAAAATTTGTTATCTTAGTTCCGCCCTCTATCATATCAAGTGTGTGTAGTACAAATATATCATATGCTTAGTCTGGAAAGACAACATCATGAATTTAGCTGTTAAATATAAAAGGCATCGTCAACCAAAAATACAAAGACAAACCAACCAACTCCCGAGAAATTACAAGAATACTTGCTAAACATTGCAAAATGTTTTCATTCCTCTTCAATATCCTTACACTTTGGTTGGGTTAATCCTTTTTCTTTTTAATATTGGTGAATCCATACATAAATAGTAGTAATAGTTAACCACGTGTTGTGTGTGGGAGCGTGATATATATATAATCCGGGTAAATAAATTTTAAAAAAATATATTGATTGAATGAATATATTAAATTAAAAATCGTGAGTAATCTAATGTTTTTGTTATACAAAATACACGTAAAACCGATTTTGTTTGTTATAGTATTATACTTGTTTTGAAAAGATCGTGATTTTTGTGTGCTTTTTATATTTTAAATTGAATAAATGTAAATGAGTAATAAGTAAAAAAGAGTAGGGGTATTTTTGGAAAAAATGGCTAAATTTTGGCTTTTATTGGGTTGACTTATAATATATACTAGTAATCGTGCGGCACGCGTTGCGTGTGCGGCGCATAATACAATAAAAATATAAAAAAATATGTATAATTATGATATAAATATGTGAAAAATACAAAAAAAAATATAGTTTAAGATTTTTAAAAAATGTTTGATTGTTAAAGAGTGATAAATAATTTTATTAGTTTTTACTTTTTATATTTTTATGAGAATATGGTATTATTGTAATTAATATAAAGGTGTAGTGATTTTTTTGAAAAAAAATGGCTACATTAGACAGATTTATTTGACTTGGGTTGACTTATTATAATAGAATGATATATATATATACTAGTAATCGTGTCCCACGCGTTGCGTGTGTGGTTCGTAATGCAATAAAAATATAGAAAATATGTATAGTTATGATATAAATATGTGGATAATACAAAAAAAAACATATTTTAAGATTTAAAAGAATGTTTGGTTGTTAAAGAGGTATAAATAGTTTTATTAGTTTTTATTTTTTATATTTTTACGAGAGTATGATATTATTGTAATTAATATAAAGGTGTAAGAGTATTTTTTTTTTAAAAATGGCTAAATTGAGTAGGCTCATTTGATTTGGATTGACTTATTACAATATAATGATATAGGGCCGTAAAAGAACAAAAATCAAATTTCTAGATGGATTGCAAAATCCGTAATTATGTAAATATTAGAAAGCATATATTAAAAAAACAGTATCTGGTAAATTTCGGGACTTGCAATGACAGTCCTTTGCTAACATACACCTTGGCCCCTGCAAAGTTTAAATTTTTTGACTCCTAATGCATTGGAAAGAGTAAAAAAGCCAATTTTTTTTTAAAAAAAGCCAGTTCTCTCATGAGAAGAAGCTGATAGAGAATCACAGTTGGGGACACCTCACCAAAGTCGGGGGATTGAGAAAACAACTAGGATGGGGACATGATTAAAAGTCAATGGATGATTTAAGACTAATTTATGCAAGATCAATATACTTGAGCCAAAGTAGCTTTAAGTTCACCACCTTCATTTATTTTTAACGAAACATTGTAAGTAGTTGCTTCAATTACTCTTTATCTTATCAATCATGGCCAGTTAATCCTCTGCAAAAGTTATTTCATCCTATATTTCATTTGCTTATTCTCTAGTAGACAATATCCTAATTAAAATAAATAGGTAGAAGTTCCAACATTAAAGCGACTCAATATAGTTACATAATTACCAGTTTCAGAATTCACCTATCTGCCATAAAAAACTCATGATACCAAATAACAGCTTGCTTAGGCTTAACACAAGGCAATAATATCAGATGATTTGTTTAGTACTTATTCTCCAGGGAAAAGGATTTCATTTAACCGAGGAAAATAACTGCCAGGGCAACCAACTCAAATTGGCTGACTCTAAACCAGGCAAAATAGGGAGAAAGAAAGGTACTTACACCCAAAGCTAATGAAATGGAAATAAAAATAGCTTAAACTATCCAGATAGTAAGCAACGGAGAACCTAAAACACGCTAGTAACAAGCTCACAGAGTTTCGAAAAGAGAAGGCTGGCTACCCAAACAAACAGATGCAGAAAATCGCCAATAAACTACTATCCGGGTACAAACAGGACTTCTCACACAAACTACACAAAACTCTCCGAGTAGATAATTAGGATAAGATTATAGAAAGAATAAAAAACATTTGATATATTCCCATTTATTAGTGTCCACCCACTGTTGGGAAAATAAATATTCATTTAATGAACTACATCATCCCTTTAAATTGGACAAAAATTGAGGTACACGCGTCAGAAGAAGGGAAATCGGTTCGCAATCTTATCGCGTTTTCTATCACTCTAATGACTACAAGAAGACAAAACAAAACGGTGTACAACACGACACTATATAGTAAACCTTCCCATAAAGGGAAAATAAAATTAAAATAAAAGGAGGAAGACCACTTCTCCACTAAAGAACTGTTGTTGATCTTCCATTGCCATTAGGATGGAGGATTTGATGTACAAGGTTTTCTGGTAATTTTTTGTTTGCCTGGTAAAAACAGACCAATAATCAGCAGTTGTAACAGAAAAGTACCAAGGAGTGATGTTCCCTAGATATTGTATAACTAGTTAAAAAAAATACTGCCTTTGTACATCAACCTTTCGGGTTTTAACAATTAGTACATCCTAGTATTTACTAACAAAACTCATTGAGTGCTTAAAAGTTAAAATAACTCAAAAAAACTGATATGCACCAATCTTTCGACCAGGTTGATATAGGAAACACCAATCTATATGGAATCGAACAATTAATACACCAACCTTGAAAATTGAACTTTAAGCACTAAAGAGTTTTGTTAGGTTGAGCCGTTTGGGTAACTAAATGTTCGAGTTTATGCAGATTTGTGTCTTGAATAGTTTTATTTCTCTTCTCAAACTTGTTTTAATATGTATGTTGATGTATGAACTTGTTCAATATATTATTATGATGTACTAATTTTAAAACCTGACAAGACAATGTATAGAAGAGATCATTTCATTATTAGTAAAAGTACTAAAAATTAACCTGGAAGTGTCTCATGTGCAGTATAGGCTCACAACCAACATCTGCGATTAGCTTTCCCTGTCGAGTTTTTACACTAAACCGAGCAGCTTCATAGGCTGAAAGACTATGTGTTTCATCTGGAAGCTGGTGGCTCACTTTAAATAGTGATTCTAAAGAATTCATCTGGAAAGGTAGAATAAAAAATCAACAACATATTCAAGTTTCCAAAAAATGGAAACATGTCATATAAACCAACAAAAGAAAAGGATGCGAATTTTCAGGTGGAATTTGAAACTAACGGATGAGAGTGCATACGATTGAAGAATACAGTATATTTCCCAAGCTTGAGATCTTTTGATTTACTCATGTAACAGAAGCAGATAAATATACCATATATTGGTGATCTTATTCCATTTAAGCCTTTCTTTCATACGGATATGGTACATAACTTTCAATCTGTTTTGAGAAGATTATGCTATTAATTTCATTTCAAGTCTTATCAATAATCTCCTAAGCAGATATTTATGCTTAGAAATTAAAGGTCAGCTAAAAATTTCAGCATTTATCCTTCACGACCAACCCAGCATAATTTATCAAAGCTAAAATTATTAGTTTATCCAAAAGAAGAAACAAGTTGTTACTTAATCCTTGAGCTTACATGTAATATTTGGCATACTTATGAGAGCTAGTTAAATCAGCAAATGGCAAATAGTAGAAAATACAATAATATGGTATACCAAGTAAATCAATGGCGGATTTCAAATAATAATAAAAGGAGAAAAACCCCAGTGAGTTCAGATTTCGGGGAAAAACATTACCTTCATGTATGGGCAAGAAGCACAACCACCATGAAGAGAGCACCCCTCTCCACTAGCAACTCCCGGTAAAATAGGTCCCAGATCACTCAAAGCTGAATCACGAGACAAACTATTCGGTGTCTTTGTGATAGAATCCGATGAAACAGGAAAAACAATTTCAACATTAATATTTGCACTGGAAGAAGAATTGGACTTTGCAGAACCTAATAGTTTGCGAACGGCAGCTACAATCGAGGTTATCATGCCTGATTCTGTTCCCAAAACAAATTGAAGATGTTCATTTACGTTTCTGTCTAGAGCCTCTTGTACCCTATCTGTAATAAAGTCTAATATATTTTTTGTGGATCCCACAATTCCTGACCCCCTTTGTTTCGCTTCCATAGCTAAAGAAAACATTTCTCCAGGGACCTCGAAATGAGCTGTTAGGAAAGCGTCATAATACATCTCTCTGATCTTCTCCACAACTTCGTGCCCGAAGAGGTGATGCACAATACACGTTCCATCCTATTAAATTAAACAGCAATAATGAGTTTACACATCATCTGCTCTCTAGTGTGGAAAAGAACATCGGATCTTATATTTACATTTAGTGTAGTTCTACCATTTCATTATTCAAATCTAATAAAGCCAACTTTTCAACTTATTTACTGATTTAGTTTATCTAAACAAGATAATCTTTAAAATTTCATATAACCATATTGAATTGTAAAAATTTCCAAGTGTGTGACTTGAGACCTTTTTATCCAAATAAGTTACAAATATTAATTGAACCAGTGGTGCAACGAAGGCAACTGAAGGCAAAACTGTCAACAATTAGTGTAAAAAATGCTGTAAATTTAATGACAAAGCTAAACCTTGGCAGCAATGGTTCTCATGACCCGTAAAATATAAACTGTTTTGCATGCATTGAGTTTATACTTTATAGTTTACAACTATAATCATTATGATAGAATCAAATTTCTGATGCATAACATGGCAAGGGGTGACCTCTCACATCCACCCTCTGCACTACCACTAACCTTGGTGACTGTAGATTATGTGCCCATAAGAAAACTAAACTATCCTTCACATATTAAACACAGCCGATATGGAAAAAATAAGATGAAATTGCAAACCGACCTGATAATAGTGCAAGCGAGGCAACAGTGACCTAATTGTACTTCTATTGTGCTCTGGATGAACCTCAGCAATTTCATCGTCACTCATCATGGTCATTTGTTCAAACAACTCGACAATATTCGCACCCATATACGTATCAGGCCCATACCATACATTCAAGTTAGGCACTTGAGCAAATGCCTGGACAAAACAATCAGAAACCATTAAACTGACATTCACATGTAAAAAAAAAGTAGCATTCTGCATTAATTGGTTCAATAATTGCGAACCTGTAGTATAGTGGGCACAACATTAGAAGAAGTACAGGTTATTGTCGGAACGAGTTCGTGAGCATTTGCTTTCGTTTCTAAAGAGGTGTTTATATATACGACGTGCAAAGATGGCGAGTCTGCAGAAGCTGATTCAAGATAATTCGTATATGCAGGACTATCAGCAGCATCCGCCAAAGAGCATCCAATCCGTTCATTTGACATCCTATATACACGAACCTGAGAAAAAATTCTCTCCATTATCACACATAAAAAGGTTAAATAGCTTCATTCATAGAATCACAAAATATTGACACAACGAAAACGGGGTATGTTCTGAGTCCATAACCAATGATATTGTTCAGTAAGTTAAAGATTCAATTATCATGTCCAGGTTTAATATCCTTAATCAACCATCAGCACAATTTTACCCCATAAAGATCACCAACAAATATTGCATAACAAGAAGGTGAACGTTCCCAAAGCTGAAATTACTGTTCATTGTTCAGTTGAGTCCTCCATATATGTCCTAAATGAATTATCAGCAAAATCTCAAAAGAATAAACATAAGTGACAGTTCTTGTGTATATCTTAAAAGTCTATACTTGATGACTAAGGTGTTTAACATTGATATATTTGGAACTTGGAAGAAATAAGAGATACATGATATGGTAATTCATTACTCCCTCCGTTCCCAATTAATTGTCCTCTACGAAATTACGTGTAATTTTGACCGGCTTATAACATGTATCAAAATTGCCGAAATGTAAATTTTCAAAACTAAATCATATAATTTAATGTTTGAACGATATGATTAACTTTTAAAAAATTTCATTCCGACAATTTTAATACAAGTTATTGGCCGGTCAAAATTGCACGTAGTTTCGTAGTGGACAATTAATTGGGAACAGAGGGAGTATATCCTAAAATGTAATCATTTATGCATCTAAGAAGATAAATACCATAAGCATGGACTGAATACTTGGAAGTCTGAACTAAGTTGGCAGATGATTTTAAATAATACTTCACGTAATATCCTCTTTGCAAGATAAAAATAGGCGAGTATTGAATCTAAATTTCCTACTGTAATTGAGAGAAGATGATTCTCGCCAAAAAAAACATGAAAAGAGTGACACGCATCAATGGCCAGTTAAAACGTCCAACGGCTAAAACAATAATATATAAAATATGAAAAGAGGGAGAGTACGGGTACCTCTGGAAAGCCTGCTTGATCAAGAATTGCCCTCACATTTTCCGACATAAAATCAACACCTAAAACAGTGATATATTTACAACCAGCTTCAGCCATCTTAACAGCAGAATCGGCCATTACGAGAGAATCAGATATATGTATATGAGGCCAGTGCTTCTGTGCAGTAGTTAAAACACCTTGCACCTCAGGATCCATATAAAAATGTGCAACGACGCCTATCTTTTTTTCGCTCAGCACATTTAGAAGTTCTTGAACTTTTGTTTCATCAGGTAACAAAAACCTTGCCTACGAAACAATAGAAAAAAATTAATATGAAAGTTTCTTGTCAGCCTTTTATGCATGGTGGGTATCATTGCTTACTAATTAATACTAATAATTATTTTAACTTCACCAGGATGTATGTAATTGTCTAAAACACAGCTTACACGACTCCAGATAGATTATGAAAATGAATTTCACTGGTAAAAAAAATTTACAGAATCAAACGGAAAAAGGGAAAAACAAAAATATCCACTAATGTCTAAAATTTCATAGCACTTAAAAACCACAGACCTTAATACGAAATCCAGCATTTACAACTTCAAATTGCTATCGAAACTTGAAGTTCACTAGTAAATCCTATTTACTGGAAAAAGATAAAGTAACCAAAAGAACATGATAAGATCAAAATATTTCTTATTCTAGGAGAAGTGTAAATGTTCAACACTTAAAGACCACAGAGATGACTAAGAACAACTTCTACGACTGAAGTTCACTAGCAAATACCATTTACAGATAAATATAAACACCAAGAAGAAAACACAGGGTATCTATAAATCTGAAGTAATCGGAATACTAAAATACGAAGCGCATAAGAACCTACCTGAGCTTCTGCATAGCTACCTTTCGCATGTATACCATCAGCATTAATAATCATAGACGGGAATGGCTCCCCAGGGGTCTTTCCATCTCTAGCATCAACTAAAGCTTTAGTCTTTTTTTTCATAGAAATTAACACATTGTGCCACGTATTTGCCCTTGAATTGCTTCGTCCATGTAATCCACCGACACTCAAAACTGCTAAATCTTCTATTTTTAAGCTCATAACCTCCTCAGGTGATGCCCCGTCTAGAATTGAGATTAAACATGAACAGAATCCTTTGGTTATCTCGGAATCGCTGTCGGCTTCGAACCTCATTCTGTTGTCGTTTTCCATTCTTGCTCTCAACCAAACCTTATTCAATAACATGACGTAAGAGAAATGTGGTATTACGAGCAGTCCAAGTCATAGACATTTTATAGATTAAGCTAATGGTGCATTTGCCAAAGATTCAGTTTTCATACCCAATGTAAGATTCAACTTTTTTTCCTATTTAGGCTGCGAAAATGAAAACTAAACTTAAAATAATTGTAAAAATATAGACGATTTAATGATTTTAATTTTCTATACAAGATACTTGAATGTAGTGTGTCAACGTTACCATATTCGCACGAAAAAAAGGTCCAACCAAGCCAAAGCAATTGACAAAAGTAACTAAAAACCAAAAAAAAAAAGTCACATCAGTTCGGTTTTAAGAATTTCAGAAGTACATGACCGAAACAAAAGTGCCCACAAACAAGCAATATACTTTCATAGAGTTGAAAATATACTCCAACAAAAGCCATGTACATGTCCACATGTATTAAACATTACCTAAATTTCTTCTCACTTAAAAATTGCTAGTCTTGGTCATTGGTTTAAATTCTGTTGTGAAAAGACAAAGACTGAAGACATTATGGACCTTATGGCAGACATGTTGTAAAAAATAGAAGCATATATCACACGCACACAAGCAAAGTTATTTTTTTAGTACAGGTTGCTATTAGCAGCTTCACACCAAGAAAAAGTCAAATCATAACCTAACCAATCTGCCCAAAAAGAGAAAAGAAAATGAAAGGAGTGCAAAAACAAGCCATAAAGCTTCAGTTATTTAATAAATAGGTTGTACATTGTCTTTGAAGATAGCCATTGTTCCCGAAACCTGACCCCAAAACCGAAACTATGTGTATCTGAAACTTGTATCAGAAACTTGCATCTAAGACATTCTGTCAATATCACAAAAATACAAATAGTAACTCAAATTTAATTAAGGACTTCATGTCATAAGTAAACTAATTTATTTTAAAATGCATAACCGTGTTTGTAATTACACACGCATACCATGGCAAACTATCTTTTATGTTGAGCGAATTATCTTTACTCCTAACATTTCCTATTTTATCTTTAGTTTTAGTTACTTCTTTTATTTTAGTTTTCCATATCTGTACACTATCCTAATCTGTTTTGGAAGTATCTAACCTACATGCATATACTAAATAGGTGGTGACACTAGGGTCAACATTCGACAAACTCTCATTCATTAGTTTTTTTATCACATGGAAATTCGGCGTAAAATATACGAAAGATAGCTGATTGCCCACATAAATAAACAAAATCGTAAACATAAGCATTCCAATTTCCCTCAGCTCGAGTGGTAACGCCAATGTGTGTATACAAAGGAGTAGTAAGATATCTTTTAGGGAAAATTAAAGTTTAGCACGTACCCTCACACTATTAAAAACTGCATTTGTGTTTTTCGTTTAAGATCACAGAACTGTCAGTACACATCAACGCACTATCATGGAACATAGTCGAACATCATACAATAAACGAGAAAGAGAGGGCGCATCGAGGGGGGAACCCCCATATGATATGGGAGTGCCATTACAACCCGCAATTTACCAAAACGTGAATTTTTATGTAGGCTTTTTCGGCTAAAAATAAAAAACAGTAACATTTGTTTTTGACACCCCATAGTTTTAGTCCTCGTTCCACCCCTGAGAGCATCACTGAGCATAATTAAATATTCGTACATAATCTTAAAAAGAGATTATAGCCCCGTTTTTTCTCAACAAAATCTCAAACCGAATATGAAAAATAATTTTCCTCCAATCATAGCTACACCACACTGTCTCTACAATACATATATATAAAAAAGTATCTGTGTTTCTTTTTTTCCAAAATTAGATATGTACCATATATCACTTAGCATAATCAGCATGCATACCTACATAATCTTAAAAAGTAGTTTTGTCACTTTTTTTTCAATAGAGCTGCTAAAAGGGCTACACCACTCCCCATGTGGAAGCAAAACCAAACTTTCCACATGTATCTTACTCAAACGACGACGATTGTAGCCTTTTGGCACCCACATGATTAAAAAAAAAGTATACACACGTTATTCAACCTCACCTATATGTAAATCCAGGTTCCGCCTTCGTACTAAATAACATTCTTCTTTATATCTAATATACGAATCTCATCCCATCCAATTAGGGAAGGAACTAGGTCGACACAGTCGCTCATTGCAGTCCCCCATTTTGATATAAAATAACGAAAGGGTAAAAGTTTACTATGCATTTTGATTAAAATCTTCAAAAGGTAGCCTTTGAATAGAGTTTGTAAAAAAAATTATATAGAATATCAACTCATTTAAAGTTCCTTATTCTGTCCCTGCATCTGATCCTAGCTACCACAAAAATAACTACGCGGAGAGAGTCGGGATGTGACCCCCTATTTCGATAAAAATAAATGAAAAAAAGTAATTTTTCGATGTATTTTGCTTATAATCTCAAAAAAACTAGCGTTTCGGCCCCTCCCCTTTAAATTTTCCGGTTTCGTCCATGCATCGAACCCTAGTTACACCTCACTCTCTCTATATATATACACATCAATCTATAAATACAAATATAAATATACACAACTTAAAAAATCATATACGTTCATTGTATGTATGTATGTACGTAACGTATCTAATAGAAACCAACCTGAGCGGTACAGCCCATGACGCGATTAGCGTCCACCCGAACCCCCTCCTCCACAAAACCCGCCCTCGCAGCGTACTCCAACAATCTCTTCACTCGGTCCACCGGATCCACCATCGTCCCGAACTCCTCCACCACCCTCGTAACCCGATTCTCCACCGACGCCACGTCATTTTCCGGCGCCACCACCGCACACGGCACAAAGGAACGGCGAGCACAGAGCGAGATTAAAGCGGGTTTTAAAGGCCTGACTGTGGTGTTTGGTTTGAATTGGGTTGGATTGAGAGATGATAAGCTAGGGTTAGGGTTTGGGAGGTTTGGTTTGGAGAGATTTGGGAGAGATTTTGAGAAGAGAGCTTTCATGGCGATTTTATGTGTGTGTGTGTGTGTGTGTGTGTGTGTGTGTGTGGAGAGAGAGAGAGAGAGGATAGGTCGTTAATATATATAACAAAAATTAAGGATTTATTTATTTACACTATTGACGCTTATAATAATGGGAATATATTCTTTCTTATGTTTGCTTTTTCCGGAAAATACACTATTCAACTTATTTAGTACATCTTAGTTTTGGATTGAATTTTTTCACCCTTGCTTTTTTATCTTAAAAAGTTTGTCTTCGGATCATCACTCCAGCGTAGTGGCGGAACCATGATTTTGTGATGGGTGGGGCTGAATTGTATGTGTGTACTATTTTGTAGTCATGGGGGGACAAAAAGTCTATAATCGTCAACTTTTCAGATTTTTTTTTTAGACTTTATCCTTTTTTAGCATGTAACTAGTTCATCGCCTGCTCGAGCGGATCATATTTTTTAGCTAGCCAATGTGAACTTTGTTGATTTGCAAACAGTTTTAAAGCGGAAGATTTCGTGTGTTTTTGCAATTGTTGTGATGAGTTTTTGTTACTACTGTAATAGATTTTTTTTATGCGAGTTTGATAATTCACATGGAAATGTAGACAAATAAGAAAATTATGACTAGGGTCACAAAAAGTTTATAACGTTTTTTTTTAAATAAGTATCAAATTACATTTATCGTTTAGAAATACACCTATGTGTCACGAAGTCCTCAATGTGGCCGCTCATAAGTCTCACAAACACGTTTTCAAAGCAAGTGACATTGCTTGCAGTTTTTAAAAAGTATGATTGGCGCAGTTGGATTTTATAGTATTAAAAAACTATGTGAGACTACCCCCAATCTTATACTCATTTTAGGATAAATGACTACTTTAATAATAGATTTTTATTCAAAATCAAGATGTTTTAAGACGCGAATGAGAAAAAAACACAGCATGGATGAAATAAAAAGATGAATTAAACGACATAAGGTAATGATATTTACATTTAAACCATTTGGTAGGAAAAAAATTCTATAATAGGAAGCAACAAGGTAGCCCCTTGTAAAGGAATGTATTGGTAAATATTGTTACATATATTTACATAAGGACCAAATATAACTTAATCTCAAATAAGGCAACACTCGTGTAATATAATAACATGCTCAGTTTGTGTAATTAATGTTGAAAGTATTACATAAATAGCAAAAAATTACTCGTAATTACGCGCGAGATTGAAAGGAGTGGGATGGTGGGGCCTATAGTATGAATATTCCACAAATTGGAATAAATAAAGTAGCACTTTATATCTTTCAAAAAAGAAAGTAGCACTATGTTTTTAATTGTATTACAAGTACATCATGATACTTACTTCGTTATATTTAATTAGGTATTACGAAAATATTTGTAATTTTGATCGGTTTATAATTTATATTAAAATTATTGAAATAATTTTTTAAAAATATAATCATAAAATTTAACATTTAAACCATATGATCAACTTCTGAAAAAATTTATTCTGACAATTTTGATACAATTTCTTAATCTGTTAAAATTGCACGTATTTTCGTTATATAGAATTAAATAGTAACGTAGAGAATAGTATATATGTATTTTTGGCTATAACTCTTTTCTTTTTGTGAACAGACCTTGATCGTTTTTTCTTATCTTTATTAAAATAATTTACACTAAATTAAGGGTGTCTAGATACAAACTGCAAAAATTGTAATTGGTCATAAATGTTACTATTATACCATACTAACTACTAGGACATGAATGCTTCGGTTTAACTTACATTAATTGTATTGTTTATTTTGAAAGCATTTATGATATGGGTTCTAGAATTTTTTTCTTTTAACATTTTATGTTCCTAAAACGGTAAAAGTAGTCCAAATCTTCTATCACTTTCGTATCTCTTTTCTTATTTTTATCCAAATTTTAAATTTTCATAACTTGTTCCACAAATTTATAAGTTTTTATATTATATTGTATTCAAATTTTAAAATATTTGGACATAATATTGTTTTAGACAAATTTTCTAAGATTTAATGTTTAATTTACACTAATTTATATATTTATTTCAAAATAAATTGCGTGTGGATTTTCTTTTAAAAATAACATGTTTTAATTGTATGATTTTTTAAATTTTTTTAGAATTTTTTTTGAAATAAAATAAGCCAGGGACATAATATGAGATAATTAATGTTAAGCGTATTCAACTTTCAGCCCATTTCGATTTACTATACTCAACTATCAATTTTTTGATTTAGTATACTGTACTAAATGAAAACTTTCGATTTAGTATATTCCGTCCAAATTAACCGTTAAATAGTGACGTCAGCTAACGTTTTCCGTCCAAATTGAAGGGCAAAATGGTCTTTTTACCTACTAAAAAATAAAAATAAAAAATTAACTAAAACAAAGAAAATTGCAGCCCATAGGACTCAAACCCAGACCTACTAGTCAAATTCAAAGGCTTTTAACCACTTGACCACCAATACTTCTATTATAATGATAGTGTTATATATATATATATATATATATATATATATATATATATATATATATATACTCTATCCGTGTATAGATGTGTATATATACACTTTGGGACTGATTTCGTAAATGTTAGAAAATTCAAATTTTATTTTTGTTTCATTTTGGTCGTTACATTTTCAAAAAAATAGTTTAAAATTACAACAAAATAAAAAAAAACACAAAAAAATTATAAAAATCATAAAAAAATATAAAAAATAACAAAAATAACAAAAAATTATAAAAAAAATTAAAAAAAAATTAAAAAATTTAAAAAATAAAAAATCACAAAAAATCACAAAAAATAAAAAAAAAACACACAAAAATTATAAAAATCATAAAAAAATATAAAAAATCACAAAAAAATTTTTGTGATTTTTTATATTTTTTGTGATTTTTTGTGATTTTTTGTGATTTTTTATATTTTTTTATGATTTTTATAATTTTTGTGTTTTTTTTTTATTTTTTTTATTTTTTGTGATTTTTTTTTATTTTTTGTGATTTTTTATATTTTTAATTTTTTAATTTTTTTTTTAATTTTTTGTTATTTTTGTTATTTTTGTTATTTTTTTATGATTTTTATAATTTTTTTGTGTTTTTTTTTATTTTGTTGTAATTTTAAACTATTTTTTTGAAAATGTAAGGACCAAAATGAAACAAAAATAAAATTTGAATTTTCTAAAATTTACGAAATCAGTCCTAAAGTGTATATATACACATCTATACACAGATAGAGTATATATATATATAACGTTGTTATTATAATAAAAGTATTGGTGGCCAAGTGGTTAAAAGCCTTCCACTTTGTCTGGGAGGTCTGGTTTGAGTTCCAGCTGCTGTTTTCTTTGTTTTAGTTTTTTTTTTTTTTTAGTAGGTAAAAAGCCATTTTGCCCTTCAATTTGGACGGAAAATTAGTACAGTATACTAAATCAAAAAATTGATAGTTGAGTATAGTAAATCAAAATGAGCTGAAAGTTGAATACGCTTAACATTAATTATCTCACATAATATTTGGAAAGTATTTTTGTCGACGCAGACATAACCGTTGTAATAAAAAGGCATTTATTCCATAGAAATAGGGATTATATATGCCAGATTACAAAAAAAAAAAAAAAGGATTATTATATATGCCATATATACGCAGCTCATTGTCTTATGTATATACTCCGTAAGTTAGCAAACCATAGCTATTTTTCGAAGATTCGAATTCAATCATTTCGGTAAAAAACATTTAAGGTAATTGTAAAATTTGAAAAAGAATAAACATAATTTTAATGCAGATGCATTATAAACGTGTTGAGTACGATTGCCGCCCGAGGCGGATCCAGTATTTTATATTTGGAGGCATAATTTCTATATGAATCAATCATATAGTTAAATCGAGTAAAACGAATAACATACAAAAAAAAACCGAGCAAATCAGATAGTTAATAACATTCATACGCTACCTCTACAACCGCTTAAAAATAAAAAGAGAATAAATTTTTTCATAATATTTTTGTTAAATATTCATAAGTTTGATTTTTATCACCAACAATATATTTATACGAAGCTTATTGTTTAGTCTCTACAGAATCCTAAAAATTAGTTTTTTTTTTGAATATAAATAAAAAAATTAAACAATTGAACAATATAATTTGCACAAATAAAAAAATTGATAATATTAAAGAAAATTATCAAATTTCAGCATATCTTCAATAAAAAAAATTGAAAAATAAAACGTAAATTACTTGATGACGCAATAGCTCTTGAGCTAGACGGAGATGAAAGGCGAGACGAAGACATGTGGTGAGCAAAATAGTTGAGAGATAAATTTCTATTAATACTATTACTATAGCCGGTAAGAGTTTTACAATTCGTCATTTCTGTATGTTGCTTTAGAAAGAGTATACAGAATATAGTTTTTTTTTTAGTTCATATACTAAAGTTTTTTATTTAATTAATTATATATTAGCCCAGAGATATTTTCGTAATTTCACAGAGTAAAAATTTGGAGGCACGTGACCTCATCTCCGTAGTGTATCCGCCCTTGATTACGGCTTGGTCGATCATGGCCGCTTTTTAAGAACATTTATTGGCTGCTGTTTAGCTTATGTACGTCACAAATATTGACATCAATGGTGAATTACTCTGGCAACAAAGAATCAGTAAAGACGGAGAAAATGGTTAGCAGACAGAAAAAAGGCAGAAAATAAGCAGTCTAGTATATTTATGTATCACACGGTTAAGTACAGAAAATATTTCGGAGAAACTAAATCATTCATCATTCCCGCAAGATCATTTTTTATATATATTTAAGATGAAACCGACAAATCCGTTTATGGCGTGTGTCCCTACCAATATTTACATCTTTTTTTTTGCCGTAAAGAATTTGTAATGTCATTATGTATCAGTTAATACAAGAATATCTAAAAAATATTTTTTACTAAATCAAAAATTTGCATTTGCATAGTGTACTAAACAATTAGCACAGCTAAGTTTTGATAATTGTTTCTGGTTACTCACTAAATCTAGTTACTTTTGTTTTTCTGGTTGTTTCTTTAGGCCAGCACAGCTGAGATTATCTCGTATTCGTTAACATCTCGGAAATACTCCGCCATAGTTAAGGCAGTCAAACCAACCCTCATACGAGCTCCCAGTAATTCATTTATTTGACCATAAACTAGAGCCACTTTTGATTCTGCAATATTTTCTTCATTAATTACCCCAGATTCTTTCATTTCCATGTAAAGATCGTTTTCTTCACGAGTTTGTTTCAAATATAAAACTTAGCGTGATTGTTAAAAAAAATGCATTGATGTAAATAGAGTACAACAACTTCATATTTATCACATGATTATTGATATATATTACTGGAAAAAAAATCAACAGCAGGACTCAGATCTTTACTATACACTTGTGACAAAAAAAGGAGTATTTAAAGTGCCACCCTTGTGTCCTAACGCAAGAAAGCAAACGATCGATACGGAAGAAGCAAATGGCATAGAGTTTATTTTGGAGATTAGCAAATGGCATTTAGTTTTTCTTTTGAAGATAAGCAAATGGCATTTAGTTTTTATGGCTGGAATTGCAGGCTATAATATTTGTTGCTATCTTATAATTATGGCTTAAAAAGATAAAACCATTTGTTATCTATGCCATAGTAGTCTTAGTCTTCTAGCTGTTTTCAGTACTGATAAAAAATAGAGTAAAAATTCAATACAAAATATAGTCAGCAGAACCATGATTTTGAGTTTTGACACAAAACGCTGAAATAAATTGGTATTCTAGACGATTAAAATGTTTATAGGTTGACAGTTTGCTACTATGATGTTTATTTTAAATTCAGTACATTTGACAGTAAGATTTTTTCTTTTAGTATGAAGATAGTAGCGCTTTCTGCCTTTCGTATGTTACCAGTTACCAACTGGTTCATCTCCGGCTAATAACTTCAACATCTAATTTCTGAGGTAAGTTTTTGTTGTTTTTTATCCGTTGGTGATATAAATATGATGCATTTTTGGAGTAAACGCGTCTAAAACTATGTGCTTTCTCTTAATATTTGAAAAGACGAAAATATAAAAATCTCCCACGTACGTTTATCCAACTTCCCCAATAAATTGTTTCTACTATGCATTCACCAACTAAAGTTAACATGTACCGCGAAGCTGTTATTTAGTTCATACTGTTTTTCATAACACCAACCTTAAAAGTATGTAGATTTAGAAGCAAAAATGAAGTGTTTGAACTAGTTACCTAAGATTGGTTTGAAAAGAAAAAAAACTAGTTAGCTAAGATTGGTTTGAAAAGAAAAAAAACTAGTTAGCTAAAAAGAAAAGAAGTATGTGAAGCTGTAAACCATCAATTCCAGAAAGAAAATGATATTATGTAATGTGGAAAGTACCATCATACTGCCACTTGGTGTTCACAAAAACTGCAAATTTTTTGATTGAGAAATTATGTGAAAAGGCCTTTATTTTGAACCATTTGCAATTGACTGTAATAATTGGTATAGGTTGTCTCTTCGACATCCGATAAAACTGGAACGTTACAAAGAAGTTAACATATAGGTGAATCTCAATCACTTTCCCCAGCACTTTCTTACTCGCCTAACTCGAGATATATAGGCTCTGTTCATATAGCTCGAGTAAATGTAACAATGTATCAAAATCACACTTCATTATCTCAAAGAATCTTGTTTATACACCCAAAAAGAGAGACACAAAAAGAAGCAATATAAATAATGACCAAACTTAGTCCAACGCCCTTTCCAGCAACTATCTCATCATGTAAATATACTATTATATATAATACAAGCCGGTCAAGGCGGCATTTTTGTTCTCATTTTCACCCTTTCAAGTTTCAACCATTATTTTTCAAAAAACTAAAAACCATCAATTTCATATGCATTTTCAAAAATTCCCATCTTATTACACTCTCCTTTTCCCAACCTTCACAACACAAGTCCCAATCTCTTCCAAAACTATGTTTCCTTTTACCAAAATCACTTACTTTTTAATCCTCTTGATAACACCAACATTTTCACAGCAATCCTATGACAGAACCAATTGCACTGCTTTAGAACAAGTCCCAGGCTCAAATTACCTATGCAACTCCCAAAAAACCGATTGTGATACGTTCATTGTTTATAGAGCTCAAGAGAACTACAACACACTATCCTCTATCGCCTCCTTATTTAACACGACTATCCCTACGCTCCTCTCGTTTAACGACATTTCTACAAATAATCTAAATCTCGGGAAAGAAATTTTAGTCCCCGTTATGTGTACATGTTCCGATAGATTCTCCTACGTGGACTTATTTTTTGATGCGTCAAAAACAAACTCCTCTTATGATGTGGCGTGTGGGGCATTTGAAGGATTGGTTAAGGAACAAATCCTTTTAGACCAAAATCGAGGGCTCAGTTGGAATGTTTCGAAAACAAAATCAATTCAGATACCAATACGTTGTGCTTGTCCCGATGGTACAGATATAGGAAATGGCACGAAATTTCTTGTGACATATCCGGTTATGGAAAATGAATATCCGAACCTTATATCAAGTAAATTTGGAGTACCCCTAGATTTAATATTTAATGCTAACAAGTTAAACACATTTGATGCTATTTATCCTCATACGACACTACTTATTCCTACCAATAAAGTGCCTGTTTTGAATAGCCTTTCCCAAGCTATTCCAGCTCCTAGTCCGAGATTTGTCGCTTACGACATTTCACCAGGTCATAATTTGCACCATCATTTAACTTTTTATATTGGATGGGGTTTTCTCGCAATGTTGTTGTTGATGGTTTTGTGGTTCGGTTATTTCATTTTTATGCGGAAAAAGAACAACCCTAGTAAATTTAAACCTCTATCTGAAGCAATTTCATTGAAGTTTTCACCTCAACTTCGAGATGGGATGTCTAAACTAAAACACTCGCTCGTTATTTTTTCCCCTGAAGAGCTAAGTATTGCAACAGGATATTTTAGCAACGCAAATGTAATTGGCACAGCTGTTTACAAGGCTAAAATTAACACGACTTATCTAGCTATCGAGCAAATGAGCACGGAACAAGGGGCACGCCACGTCATCGACATACTAACAAAAATTAACCACCTTAACGTGGTGAAGCTCGTTGGGTGCTGCTACGGCCCCACACCCTTTTTGGCATATGAGTATGCGGAATATGGTAGCCTAAGGGACTGTTTGTCTAACACAAAACTGGCAAAGCAGCTTCATTGGAAAGCTCGTGTGCAAATAGCTTTTGACCTTGCGATAGGGCTTCACTACATTCATCATTGCACAAAACCTTCTTACGTTCACCGAAACATAAATAGCCGAAACGTGCTTATAGGCCTAGATTTACGTGCTAAAATCTCAGGGTTCCGTCTAGCGAAAACGCTAAAGTGGACAGAAGAGAAAGAAGGGCTAACTTGGAAAGAATCAGAGATTGTGGGGAAAAAAGCGTATTTAGCTCCCGAATATTTGACCGAAGGACAAGCTTCTATGAAAATTGATGTATATGCCTTTGGTGTAGTTTTACTCGAGTTATTATCCGCTAACATTGTTATAGATGACGGTAAAATATTTAAGCATTCAATTAGTTTTTTGGACGGAGAAGCTTTAACGGATTCGAATGGTTGTTTGGAGAAATTTAGTTCATTTATGGACCCTGCTTTAGAGGGAAATTATCCAGTAGGTGATGCTATGTGTTTGGCTCTTCTATCTATGGGGTGTTTAGAAGAAGAACCGATACATAGGCCTAGCATGAATGATGTTTTAAAAGCTATGTCAAGGTTCATCTGAGGATAACTTTGCTTGAATAAATTTGTCCAAATTTGGTTGTTCTCATTACCTTTTTGTGTTTTGAATGTATATATTGGGCTAGTGGCAAGGATACCAAGAAACTATTATGATATTATGTTTTTGTTAAACTTGTTTTCTGTTCTTATACCTAATCGAAATTTCACAATGATTAAATTTGTTGCATCACAAAAGCTGCATTTGTAACTCTTCTTACCACCAGTCCGTCAGAACAAGTCCAGAATTCATTTTTACTCTTTTCAAGCCATCTTTAGGAAACCCAGACGTTTCTCGACTCTTAACAAATTCTAACAGTGTACACAGAAATGAGTTTGCAAATTTCTGCGTTTCAAGTTACAGCTAACTCGGTGGTGTCTCGGTTATATTCTGTATTATGGGAAATAAGAAGATGGAAATATTTAAATTTTGAACAAAATCATCGACAATAAAGAACTGTTTATTTTTTGCAGAACAGGTAATGATACATCTATTGCTGTTGCTCGAGCTCACTCAAATCCCCCTAGGCTTAAAATTACTTATCCAGGGCATAGAGAAGATCACATTCAACAGTCTTATTGTCATGCATACACTGATCATGGCAATCAAACAATAGATTTCGTAGTTTGAAATAATAAGCCAATCAAATGACAAACTGGTATTTAGTGTACCGCACTGTTTTTGGTGCATAGGGTCTTTATCTTAACGTAAGAGGTCAAACAAAGGAAGAAGCAAATGTCATGTAGTTGTTATGGCTGGAATTGCAGGCCATATATATATATTGCAAGTTTAAATCTCTGACTTAAAAACCATTCAGAACCACCTACGTCTTAGTAGGCATTGTAAGTTTGTAACCTAAACGTTATCCTAGTATTCTAACTAGAGGTAATCATTTTAAATATAAATAGGAAAAGCCAATTTACAGACCTAGGCGCCTAGCATGAATGATGCTTTAAAAGATCTTCTTCGTTTCATTTAAAGTTTTTTGCAGATATGGAGTTGCTGAAGCACATAAACAACTTCAGCCGCTAAAGTTGCTCCGTGAACCTCAAGATTGAAATTTATCAGTTCAGACTTGACTGTAATTTTCTGCAGGTTCATTTGCTTTTCTTAATCTCAGCCGAGGTCGAAAGTTCAGCGGGTAAAGTTGAACAAAATTCGCTTATGAAATGGATAATATATACTGCCAAGAGTAAGCAAATATAATTATGGAGAATCATGCAAATATAAAACGCCAACACTACTATTTTCTATGTTCTTTTCTTAATCGGGAAATATACATAGAACTTAGGATTTTGAAACCCGGAAATATGGCAAGAAACGAGAGAAAAAAAGTAAAATTAAGGAAAATGAACATGAAATCATTTTATGATCGTGTTTGCAAGATTGGGAAATTAAGATTAGAAGAAAAGAAAAAAAGGAAAGGAAAGGAAAAAAGGAAGAGAGTGATCTAATCCCGCTTTTCTCATTTGTTTTCATTTTATTCACCTTTGAAAGAAAAATAATTTCTCTCATTATACACAAACTTTTCCCTTCTCAGGAAATTATTTTTTATTTTCCATTAGATTTTAGGGTTCTAAAGATTTCCCTAAAGGTTATCAGCTTTATTGCAAAATTTGAAGTATGAATTACATAGCCAAAGTTTGGGCTTTAAATTATTTTACATAGGTCATGGGTGATTTAGGAAATAAAGGAGATGTGTATGCAAACATAGTCACGAAACTTTTTTTGCTTCTTAATGGCAAACAATTAAGAACAGCATACATACGAAAGGAAACGTAGTAGTTTAAAAAGGATCACTATTATTCTAAAACAGAAAACATAACCATTGAATTAGTCATTTTCCCATAAATGGATACAAAGCGAATTCGTCTGAAACAAACAAAGAATTACAAGATCACTCAAATTATGTTGAACTTTCAGTTGACATTTCATCACCCGAATGATAGTATGGCTACATATCTAAAAAGCAATAAAATTTGAAAAATTTGAAAAAATTGACTAAATGTGATTGTCGAGTTGAAGGTTGTATATACACACGATGGGTTCTACCAGAGATCTGCACTGGCTGTGAGGGAGGAAATCTGATTAGCTTATGTAGTATACATCGTATCAACACCCTCATTATCTCCTCGTGAAAAAGGGGTGTCTAAGAGCCTCGTGTGCAGTCAACCTCTCAGAAGGATCATACCTCAGAAGTCCTTGTAGAAGATTTATCAAATCACCCGCCGAATGGTCAACATGTTGCATTATGATATTCTGGAAAGTGTCACAGATTAACATTAGCATCCATTTACAAATATATTCACAAATGGCATGATTAAAACACCATTAGAGAAAACAAATAAGAATCAAACCTGAAGACGTGACATCTTCTGCACGGCCTTTATGCTATCTCTTGAGGTGGCTCCTTCTGGCCAGTCTAATCTTCCTCTCCGGACATATTTTTCGGCTTGACGGCTGAAAAAAGAAAACAAAAGGCTTAAAAAACAAATTCCAGCTACATAAAAGGCCTTGCTGAAAAAAGAGAGGGAAAGTACTCACTCTACTTTTCTCAACATGTGCTGAGGAAGCGGGCCCAACACTCGTTCCATCATCGCAAGGTGTTCTAGATTTTCGTGTGTTTGGAACAATGCTTCTCCCTGCCAAATACAAAGTATTCAGTAAAAGCTTATAAAAACATCAGCGGTTCAATTGTACCAAAACAAACAAAGCTTCTACTTACTGAGCATAACTCAATCAGGATACAGCCAATACTCCATACATCACACGGGTAACTCCATCCAAGCCCTGTAAAGCAATTAAACATTAATTAAGCAGAAATAATGGGGGCACCATTTTATACATAATATCAAAAGTAGCAAAAAGACGTACCCAGAATTACTTCTGGAGCGCGATAATGACGTGTTGATACAATATAATTCTGATTCTGACGTTCATAGGTTGTGCTTCCAAAGTCAATAACCTTTATAGCACTGGATTTTGGGACCCTTTTAAAGTAAGCACCATCTTTTGGTGACCGTGATGAAATCTGTCAAAATCCAAAGAAAAAAATATGAGAACCTACCTCATAATAGAAAATTCCCAGAGCACCACACAAAAACTGCAAGAAATATTCTTATATTTTCTTAATCTTTAAAGCCTAATTCTGCTTCTCAACAGTCTAATACCTTGTAATCAGGAACTTTAACATATTCGGGAGATACTAGAAGAATATTCTCAGGCTTCAAATCCGTATGGATAAGATGCAAATCATGCATGACTGCGTATTATAGAAATACACCAAATATTAACAACAAAATAAGTAAAAAAAAGAACAATCATCAAAACCTGACAGAACTGAATCAAGGATTATAAATTATTAATGCATTTAAATGAAACGTTTAAAACGTACTTCGAGTTAGAAAACGAGTATTGACTTTCAAAGTAGAAAAAACTCTTGAGTGAGTCCTTATAAATTTAAGGAGGCTCTCAAATCTTTATAAAAATATTTGTATAAAAAATATGATGATATGAAAATAAAAAACTGGCACAAGTGAATACTACACACATGATATACATCCCAACAGTTGGCTGCCAATCTCACGAACAAGATCAATGGGAAATGAGCGATAATTGTTTTTGCGAAGGAAATCATATAAGCTAGGTCCAAGCTTCTCAAAGACCTGTTGAATCATTGGAATTCACCCACAATTTTTAACCCCAAGCAACTTTTTTAATTGGGGAATTATTAATCCACTAAATAAACCATTACTTACAATACAAATATGGTTACGATAGTCAAACCAGTTCCGAATTTGCACACAACTGCAAGGAATAAACCCACTTAACAAACAAAAAGACAAACAAATCGCATTTCCACCAAAATATTAACAATATCAGTATAATAACATGAACAAACCGAGCCAACAAAATTTTACTCACCGTTCGCCACCTTTGTCATGTTTACCAAGCTGTTCTAATATATCCACTTCAATCATGGCTGCTTCACGATACTTCTTTATACCACGTACAATTTTAATTGCAACCATTTCGTTTCTTTCTCGGTCCCAACATTCCAAAACCTGGCCAAAGGTTCCTGTGAAAGCACGAAAAAAGAAGATTTAAGGATAATAGAAGGTGCAAAAAACCCAATTTCTAGAATGAAAAAGGTTCAGATAACTGCATACCTTCACCCATTTTGCTGTGGATCTTATCTGCAAGAAACAAATAAAGGGAAAAAAATCAGTCATACAAGTTTGATGTCATTAGCAACAATATGATGAATTAACATGAAATAAAGTAAAAATGAGCAATACGCATCCCAGTATCAGAAACAAAATCAAACCTATCCCTAATGAAATATTAGAGCATAAAGAATTATTCATGTTTTATTCTTTATAGCAACTATAACTAAGTATTTATTGGAAAGGGTAATTACAGCGTGAAGTCAAATTATCGCCAACTGCAAAAGTGTAATGCCCATCTTTATCATCGTCTCGCAGAGGGGGAGAACCATTTCGGGGCAAACCCTTAACAATAAAAGAGGAACTAGAGTGGTCTGCCAATGCTACTGATAATGCATAGTTCGCATCGTTCCCAACATCTTGTCCACAAAACAATTCTAGCTGAAATACAAAAACCACCATGCGATTTCAACACACAAAAAATCGAACCTTTGCTAGATACTAAATAATGGTAGCAAGAATACTCTCTTCCACCTATGATATAAATTTTCATTGTTCAAAAAATCAAAAAACCAAAACTACCAAAAGGTTTGCACTAGGAATCTTAACAAATGCACCAAAAACTTCCTAAAGAGGCATGGTGATGAAATTATGGTCTATGCAGTAATAATATATTTAACCAAGTATAAATAGGTATATTGAAGACCATACAGTATGTAAGTTCACATGAAATTAACGCAATAAAACTCTAAATTTCAACCGATTCGAGACCGACTCAACCCGCACAAGCAACAAATTCATATATTAAATCAATAATATACAAAATCTTTCAAGTGAGAAAACACAATTCTAGTAAGGCTGAACAGGTCAATTTGACGAGACTTGACATAAAAATACACAACAATACTCGAGTTGCAAAAAATACCCAAATTTAGGCCAATTAAATACCAAATCATAACAAGATGTGATTGTTATGCTAAACTGATGGCTACGGGAGTGAATTCAGTGATATCAAATTAAAAGTCGCAGATTAATAAAAATTAAGAGACTAATGCAAGAAAAAACCAAATATGAGCATAATTGATTTAAATCCAATGTGATTTCGACGAGATCTAACAACATAAACTGTTAATTTACAACTAAAAAAACCTAAATTAAAGAATAGGGCAATAAACCTTATTTTGATCGATTAAAGACTAATTCAACACATGTGAGATTAAGAGACTATTGAAACAAAAATCCAAATTTAAGCCTATTTAAGCATGTGAGATATATACGCATAAATAATACAAACCCAGAGTACATTTAGAACAGATCTAGAAAAGACTCACAAATTATACATAAATCAAATATATTTGATAGATTTATTAAAAAAACTAAGTGATTTCCCATAATCGAAAGATTTACACAAATAGTACATTATTTATTGATACACAGTTTATACCAAAAAAACTATATCAATATCGGCCAGATCCAGAAAAGATCTCACAATTAATACTAAATAAATAAAAAAGTTTAGCGCAATTAAAACTTAGTGTCCAGATCTGGTTGCACAATATAAACTACTATGTTTTATTTATTTAGTATTAATTGTGAAACGTTTTCCTACCTGGTTTATATTTACATAGCGCAATTAAAATCGTTATTGTATTAATAGATCTGGACAATAAGTTTTAATTGCGCTAAACTTTTTTATTAATTTAGTATTAATTGTGAAAGCTTTTCCAGATCTATAAAAAACTAGCACAATATAAACTACTATGTTTTATTTATTTAGTATTAATTGTGAAAACCTTTTACTACCTGGTTTATATTTACATAGCGCAATTAAAATCGTTATTTTATTAATAGATCTAGACAATAAGTTTTAATTGCGCTAAACTTTTTTATTAATTTAGTATTAATTGAGAGCTTTTCCAGATCTATAAAAAACTAGCGCAATATAACATAAACTACTATGTTTTATTTATTTAGTATTAATTGTGAAAACCTTTTCCTACCTGGTTTATATTTACATAGCGCAATTAAAATCGTTATTGTATTAATAGATCTGGAGAATAAGTTTTAATTGCGCTAAATTTTTTTTTATTAATTTAGTATTAATTGTGAGAGCTTTTCCAGATCTATAAAAAAAACTAGCACAATATAAACTAGTATGTAAATATAAACCAGATCTAACAATTAAAAAAACAATTCTTCTACAAATAACGCAAATTAGAGAAACAATTGCAATAAATCACCCTTAATTTAAATTCCAATTAAACACGTGCGATTAAATCAACGAGATCTATTAAAAGGGAAGGAGAAATTAAAGTAACAAAATAACAATAAATAAAAAAGAAAAGAAATAATTAGTACCTGAGGAGCAACGTCCCATCCCAAACGCTGACGTTTTCGAGGCCGATCGATTCTAGAGAGAGGAAACTCCACCGCACGTGCCGTCTCCATTAGAGAAAGAGAGAGATTAAAAGAGTTTTTTTAGAGAGAGAAAATTAAAAGAGGTGGCGAATATTGTGATAGATAGAAGAAAAATATAATGACGATATATATTTATTGAGTCTTTGACCTAATCTTTTGAGGTGAAGGGTTTTGATCGTGGCCGTACACGTGTTTCTTTACTGGCCTTTGGTTTCATTCAAGGAATACATATTACACTTTGGTGTCTTATGTTTTATATAAAACTTTTGTTCACTGTATTCATGTTTTTAAACTGTGCTGCTATTACTATTTTAATATAGCAAATTCTAATATTTTAAAAACATATTCAGTTGAACCTGCAGTTATATATATTTTTGTTCATAACTTTCTGCACTTTTTTGAAAAACTCAACAGACTCAGTAGCTTTTATTTATTTAGTATTAATTGTGAGAAAAAATTAAAATAGGAGACGAATATTGTGATAGGTACGTAGGAGAAAGAGATAACGACGATATATATTTTATTGAATCGTTCGACATAATCTTTTGAGGTGAAGTTACGATCGTGACCGTACATGTGTTGCCTTATTCGCCTTTGGTTTCACCGTATATTAGTAATATATTACAGTTTAGAGCCCCATGTTTGTATAATGATTTTGTTTAGTCTTTATTCATTTTTCTTAAAGTATTTTTTTTATTTTTAAACAAATTCATTATTATTATAGAACAACGAACAAAGATACAGACTTTCGGTACTCCTGGAACAGTCTCCAAGTGGCTAAGCAAAATAACATAATACAAAGTCACAAATAAGGTTCATAACTTATCTGATCAACCACACAGGAAATCGAAACAACCTTTCCAACGACCCTGCCCTAAGTGTAATCGCGTGCACCCATACTCATTTCGATGTGATGGGTACCCTCGCCAATGCTTCAACTGTGGAAGAATTGGTCATTTGTAACACCAGTGCCCATCTGGTTCTCGAGCTCAACAACCAGGTCCGAAGTTTCAGGCTCGTGGCGGAAATGTGAACGAAGGTCAGAAGCCGAGAGATGCGGCTCAAAGATCCAACTAGTTTGTTTGGCGTTGAGGTAAGTTTCGAGGACGAAACTTCTTTTTAGTGGGGAAGAGTGTTATAACCCGTATTTTTCTTTAATATTTATTTTAGTTTATCAAGGCAATAATTATTTTCTCACTAATATTAATAAGTAAGAAGTGATCACTTTAGTTTGAATTGATAGTAAAAGGTAATTATTAGAAATTAGTAGGAGATGTGACTAATTACAAGAAAGCTAAGGTCTAATTAGGTGTTTTCTATATAATATTAATAAATAAAAACTGAAAACAGTAATAACTATTTGTAAATGTCAAGGTTTGGTTTCATATAGTGAAGTCGTTTCCATCATAGTATTTATAATCACCTGAATGGGAGAGAAATAGAATAACACAAAACAATTTTAATTGTAGATCATTCTATTATAATAAGTCAACCAAGAAAAATGAGTCTGCCAAATTTTGCCCAATTTTTTCAAAAATACCCCCACTATGTTTTAATAATTACCAATATACCTAATCTAATTAATTAATAATTTGTTCTGCTATATTTTCCTAATTACAGATATATCCTAAATTAATTAACAATTCGTTTTAACCTGCATAACTAAAATAAATGATACCAAATCTGAATATTATGTTTAAAATAAAATATATTACGAGATTTATGCAATTACGCATCTCACGCGCGTTCTAAATTTTACTAGTATACTAGTATATATATATATATATACACGTATATAAACTATAAAGAGAGAGTGGGTGAAATCAGCTATATAATCAGAGTAAAAGCTTGAGTTTTCCTTCGTTGGTTTTCCTTTTCATCAGGTAATTACACGTTCTAGTAACAAGCCAATTTTATAATCGTATGCTAGTATGTGTTGTAGCTTGTAGAATTGACACTTGATTTATTAAAATCGTAGTTTATTAACTTATGTTATGGAATTGATATCACAATACCATGCTTATATGTTGTTTGGCATGCTAGTGTTTATTTTTCTCGATTGTTGTACTCTATAATTGGTTGGTAGTTGATACATGCTTGCTAACTCGAAGAAATTGAACTAGCTTAATTAAGTTTGTTCTTAATTTATAAATTTCTAATATACTAGCTGATGTTATGTAATTGATAGTATAAAGGTTAAGTGGTTGACAAATATACTAGTCAAGATATATTTCAAGCGGTCTTACAATTTTTCTCTGGAGCTACACTGCCAAAAGCTATGACTACTACAGTCATAACTCTTATTCCTAAAAAAAATGATCCAGATTCTTTTGCTGATTTTAGACCTATTAGTCTATGTACCTTTTTCAATAAAGTTATTTCCAAAATAATGAGTACTCGACTATCAGATATTTTGCCAATTATCATCTCAGAAAATCAATGTGTTTTTGTCAAAAAAAGAGATATAATAGATAATATTCTACTTTCTCAAGAATTTATCTCAAATTTGGATAATAAAAGCAGTGGTAGCAGTATTGCTATTAAGCTGGATATGAAAAAAGCTTATGATAAAATTTCTTGGCATTTTTTGGTTTCTACTCTCAGAAAAATGGGTTTTTCAGAAATTTGGATAGATAGGGTTTGGAGACTTATCTCTGATAATGGAGTCACTGTTATGGTTAATGGTGCTTCTTCTGGTTTCTTTTCTCCAACAAATGGACTGAGGCAAGGTGATCCTCTTTCTTCAAGTCTCTTCATAATTTGTTCTGAAGTTCTGTCAAGAAACTTGAACAAGTTAGAATATAATAAAAGGTGGAAAGGTTTTAAAGCACCAGTTGGAAGCCCTATAATTACACATTTAGCATTTGCAGATGACCTTATTATTTTTTCAGCTGCTAATACTAGTTTAGTCAAATGTGTGAAAAGTGTGTTGGACATGTACAACAAGGATTCTGGCCAGGAAATTAGTGTTGACAAGAGTTTTGTTTATATTTCTAAAGGTGTGAGCCAAAATCAGAAAGACACAGTGTGTAATTTATTGAATATTAGGTGTAAAAAACCTCCTTTCACTTATTTGGGTTGCAAAATTTATTCTGGAAGGAAAAAATGCATTATGTATCATGAATTAATTTTGAAAGTTAGAAAAAAGCTCTCTGGATGGAAGGTTCAGTTCTTAAATATGGGGGGAAGTTGATACTGATAAAGCATGTTTTAAGTTCAATACCTATATATACAATATCAGCAATGAATCCTCCTATCAAGGTTATTAAGGAAATAGAAAAGATTTTTGCTAATTTTCTGTGGGGAGAAAAAGATGGAAAAAATAAGCACCATTGGGTAAAATGGAAGAACATTTGTAGAACAGAGGAAGAAGATGGATTGGGTATAAGAAGTTTAAGAGATATTGCTGATACATATTCCATGAAGTTGTGGTGGAAGTTTAGAACTTCCAATACTCTGTGGGCTAAATTTATGAAGGCTAAATACTGTAAAAATGCTCATCCTGTGGTGGCTAAAGGTAGTAAAGGTAATAATACTTGGAGGAGAATGCAGCTAGTAAGAGATAAAGCAGAAGCAAGTATGCAATGGCTAGTTGGAGAGGGGAATATTTCTGTTAACCTAGATAATTGGTTGGGTTCATGAAAAATAAATGATGACAATGTTGATAATGGTTTAAGTGTAAAAGATTTGATGCAAGATGGAAGGTGGGACAGTCAAAGTATTATAGATTCAGTTCCTTCTTATCTTAGACATCTTTTTAAAGAAGATTTCAAAGCTAATGAATATGGGAAAGAGGAAATTATTTGGAGCAAAGAGAAGTTGGGTAAATTTAATTTTAAGTCTGCCTGGGAAATTACAAGAGCAAAGCATGAAACTAATTGGTTTAATAAGTATAAATGGGATAAAGCCTTACCTCGGAAAATCACATGCTTTGTTTGGAAACTCTTCAACAATGCTCTGCCTTTAGACTCTGCAATAAAAAAATTTGGAATTCAGTTAGCATCTAAGTGTGAATGTTGTGGTGTAACAGAAGAAGATAGAGAGCATCTATTTAGTTCAGGTAAGATTGCAAAAGAAGTGTGGTTATATTTTGATGATTTACTGGGTATTATAACTACAAATATTAGTATAAAGGGGAGGTTCTTAAAGTGGTGGTCTACATCTAGAAGTGATAAAAATAGAATTAACTCGTTTTTGCTAAAGGTATTACCATCTATCATTGTTTGGGAAATTTGGAAAGCAAGGTGTTCCTACAAATTCGACAATAAAGAGATGAAAACTACAGTCATCTGTACCCAAGTTAAAGATTTATTGTATCTATGTTCCAAAAATTATTCAATTTTTCCAAATACTTGGAATATAAATGATTCAGTAATAGAAGAAAAGGTTGTAAAATTCAAAAAGGCTTCTATAGTGAGATGGGTTACTCCTCCAACTGGGTATGTGACAATCAATACAGATGGGTGCTATAAATCTTTTTCTAGTGGTGTGGGAGGATTAATAAGAAGCTCTACAGGTAATTTTCTCTATGGTTTTCAAGCTATGGTAAAAAGTCAATCTGCTATAGAATCAGAAGCTAAAGCAATTCTTCTTATCTTACAATTAACGAATATGAATTCATTTATACTGGAAACTGATTCGATTCAACTGGTTAATATTATTACAAAAAAGACAGCAACACCTTGGCAAATTAGATCTATTGTGGATGAAATCAAGTTCAAGTTAGAGGGCAAAGATTACCTGATGAAGCATGTGGTAAGGGAGGCTAATTGTGCAGCAGATAACCTAGCAAACAGTGGCATCAAAGAAGGTTTTAGAGAATATTTCAATACAGAAGAGTTAAAAAAATAATTGAGGAATATAATCGATTTGGAGGTTAAAGGGGTTCCAAATCTCAGGTTTTGATGGGTGAAATGAAGGTTTTGAGTATATAAAAATGGTGAAAAAAGGAGATGATGAAAATCGGAGAAGAAGAAGAAGAGAGAGCCTCTCTCTACTGTGACGATTTCTATTCTTTGTGAAGTAATGGGGGAATTATTACACGTATCCAGTGGATTGGGTTTATTACATAAGCCAGTGTGATGTTAGTCCCTGACGTTTCAGTTTTGTATAAAGTAGTCTGATAAGTTGTAAAGCTTAGTATTTAGTTTGATTAGTTTCATTTCTTGTATTTTTGGTGTCACAATTGTGATGCTTTTTAAGTATTTTATTTCCATTAATCAATAAAAATGTGGGTTCTCCCCACAATTTATATAAAAAAATAAGTGGTTGACAAATGCATGGTCGGGAAAAGAATTTATGCCGTAGCTAATTCAGAATCTTGTCGGTTTCAATTAAATAGACCAGAATCATTCAACCATTTTATTTTAACTTATAGGATCTGAACACATAGGGACACTAAATCGAGATTTATAAAATATCAGCGGAAGTTTTGTTAAACCAACTTCCATTCTAATTTTAAAACTGGTACATGTTAGGCTGCTCTCAAGTTTCAAACCAAAATAAAGCCATGTTTGGCAATATAAGCTATTTCTATAGTATTGTTGATGACCGTAATATAGGGAACAAATTGTAACTTCCTGGAGCATGTGAATCGTGATAAATGTTTATACAAATATGTAGATCATTAGTTCGATTGATGTCTAATTATTATTGCAGTAACTTGTATGTGTAATTAGGTTTCACTTGATAAAAGTTAATCAAATAAAGGTGAGTAAACACTTGAATATAATCGGTTTCATGAAGATGCTGTAGTCACATATAAATATATAGTATGATAGCATGTGGATTTCTGTCTAGTTGTGTTAATTGTTCTCAGCTTTGAAACTATGATTACATGTTTAATTTTTGCCACACATTTACTGATGAGAATATGAATCTGTAGCTGTAAAGTTATTCCTTGTTATCATGTTTTGAGTTGTGATTTCAGTAGAAAGTTCATGCTAGCTAAGTCAAGTATCGATTAGATTGTTATTTGAAAACTGACCTATCTTTGTCATTATACTCAGCTACAAATTTGTATTACAGTAACTAAACGGGTATGAGTTTTAGGCAAAGGAAATGAACCAACGAATTGAACATTAGTAGTTTTCTATGTAGGCATATGTATGTGGTAGGACTTTTTGTACATTTTCCATAGGACTTTTTGTACATTTTCCACATGTTAGTTTCAACTGTCCTTAGTGAGGATTTGATTTATAATAACCTGTTTGGAACTCAAGTTCACGTTAAGGTAATAATTGGTTATTAGGTGTAGTTTTCCTTTTATCAGAACATTATTACATAGTAAGTTTGTAGAAGTCAGTCTCCTCGAGGATTGTTGATAGGTGATAAATAGTTGATGTCATTTTTGGTTCTAATTATTATAGTCAGTAGGTCGGTAAGGTGTATTGACAGATAGTTGATAATTATATTTCCAGGTTTCGGTGTCCCGAGCTATTTTCAATCCGGTATCTGTGTGAGTGGTTTTTCTTACTTGTTATTATAAAATTCCATTGCATTTTCTAACAAATGTTTGCAGGTTCAAATATATTTTGAAGGTATCAAAATTATATATGTATATATTGAATTGCAACCTACAGGTTTCAAAACGGAAAAGTTATTTGTATGCGTTGATGAACATAAAGAATAGTAAAATATTTATATGCGTAGATGAACATATATAGTTTAATTTTGAAAGAATTTTTTTTGTGTGTGATCATTATGGTATTATATTTAAGATCTAAGTTGAGGAAAAGAAAATGATATAAAGATATTTGAGAAGTACCGGTACAATGAATAAAAGAGACCTATAGAGTCCACCTAGGATTGGAAAGTCCAGTCATAGAAAAGAGATTCAGGAAGTCTGAGTTCAATGAATAAAAGAGATCTCTAGCATCCACCTAGAATTGGGAAGTCCAATCTAGATAGATATCTAATTTATATTATCGTATTGATCACACCTTAAAATTTTTAAAAAAGATACAGTTATTGATTGCATGCATCGGGAGTTTTATTAAAGTTTAAAATGTTGTTTTTCCAAGGAAATGATAAGATGATAAAACCTATTTCCGACCCTATATACAATATTGCAAGGTTGATCACTCGCTAAGCTCTTTTAGCTTATCCCTCGTTTTTGAAATGTTTTTAGGTATACAGGTTGGAGTCGTTCTAAGGAGTCAGGGTTAAGTTAGTTGGGAATCAGCCAAACCTTCATAGAATTCCGTTTTATTTCCGCTGCTAATAAAGTTCCAAGGTTAAAATTTTCAATTCATGTTTCTTTAGTATTACAATACCCTTTTTGAATAAATTACTATCGAGATTTGAATTTGATTTCAGGTTGTTGAGATATTCAGAAATAAAAACGAATGTTTGAAGTTATTATTTTAGAGTTTAAATCATTTGTTTAATTACTTTTAAGTTATAGGCCTTCGTCTAGCACGTATCAAGCCACGTGTTAGTCGGCCGTGTAGCACCCCTTAGGTTCTGGGTCGTTTAGGTAAACACGAAAGTATATTGTTTACAATTAAATATCTTATCTATCATTTCTTGTTATACAAAAAAGTCATGTGGGAGTTCACTTGTCCTCTCTTCATTCAAAAATTTAACGACTGATATGGCCTGACGCCATCTCGTCATGGTCGAAGCTTTCATTGTGTTTAGCCTGAATTGTTCGAATATGTTATGGACCTTCTCCAAAATTGTTCGAATATGTTATCATTTCTTTGTCAAATGGTTACAAAATGTGATTTGTGGGTGTTGAGTTGCTTCATGCATGATTTTTTTATTCTGTTCACTAAAAATGATCAATCAAAATTTTGGACTAATCAATTAAATAATAATAAAATAAAAATGCATGATATGATCCTTTGCATTATGCTCCCTAAAAATCAAAATATAGCTTGTTGGTCCTTCTACTTCTATCAAGTACTTATGAGCTATATGGCCCCAATCATGGTGATTTTTTTGACGGGACCGTGGTGCAAAAAATATGTTGAATAGAAGATAAAATAAATAGGGTGTAATTGAAAAATACATTTTTTTTATGTTTAACAAACATATCATAAAATAAATATGAAATTAAGACAAACGGTATTGAGCAATTAAATAATTTTTTTAGTAATATTGTTTGGAAAAATACAATGGTCATTTATGAAATTTGATAATTTTAAGATAAAAAACAGCTAACATGACTTCAACTCATAAGCTTCCACTACCCTAAATCCAATTTTACCACTACACCAAGAGCTCTTTTGTTTAATTAGGGGACCATCAATGCATATATCTTAGACAAATTCAAATTATACATATAAAAAAAAAAAAACGCCGCCGGGCGGATGACCCTGGTGCGCCCCTATATATCGAATTAAAAGTTAATTTCAAAAGAAAAATAAAAATAAAAGTTGTTGCATGTTTTACCTAGAGGTAGGTTAGGGTCGGGACCCAGCCCGTAAACGTTCAACCCGTATCCCGACACGATTATTTTTAGAAGTGAAAAAAAAATCCCGATCCCGACCCGACAAAAGTCGGGACTCGACTTTTTCGGGACCCGAATTTTCGGGATCCCATAGGGTCGGGATAGATTTATCCCAAATCTCCCGACATATTTTTGACGACGTCATTTTTTATTAACACTTTTCATTTGAGAAGTCTAAACATGTTATTAAAACGAAACATAATCCTAGTTTAAAAATAACATTCCTAATAAATGAAAAAAAAATTAACATGTAGTAGAAAAAATAGTGTGAAACTACAAATAATGGAGTAGATAAAAAAATTGATACGTTTTTTATCAGATTCTTTTAGTATTTAGTTTTATTCACACAAACAACAATTATCATACTAAATGAGATACATTATGATTATAAAAATTATAATCGGAAAATAATAATCATTTATCTTTCTTGAAAATAACAATATAATTTTTTAATTTAAGTATATTTTTTTATTTTAATAGTTACATATATTCAAAACTACAAATCTATATTATACTTATATAATTATAACTAATATATAAAAGAAAAAGGATCGTAACTCATATGATAGAGTGTTTACATCGTACCTTAGAGGTAAAAGGTTGATTCTCATCACTTCCATTTGATATAAATTAATTTATATTTATATTTTTATATAAAATATAAATTAATTAAAAAATCGAATCGGGTCGGGACAACCGACGAAATCAAAATTGTCATCCGATCCCGAAGTCCCGACCCAAAACTTTTACCCTCTCAACCACTAGAGGTTCCTGTCCAAAAAACAAACAAAAAACAGGTTCTGCAGTTAAAACGATAATTTAGTACTCCCTATTTTCTTTTCCTTGAATGTGAATATCCATCCTAATGGAACACACTCCTCAAGTTTTCATACTTTCTCTTAGTTGGTGACTGGAAACATTTCTTTCAGTTAAACATAAGTGTCAAGTGAATATATGTATCATTTATGGAACACTTTAGAAGATTTAGACCAACTCTTCAATCCTACAAGCACGCTGAAAATGTTCATGTTTCCATTCTTATCAACCGAACAAGCAGAAGCGGCTACGGTCATCATTTCCTCTGCAGAAACAGCAAAAGAAATCATAAAAACTGATGATCTCGTCTTCTCAGACCGGCTCAGGTTTATTGTTCCCAAGAGACTTGTATATAGTTATAAATGCGTGTCTATGGCCTCCTATGGAGAGTTTTTGAGAAAAATTAAAGAATATTTATGGGCTTGACCTACTTGGCAACAAAAGGGATCAAGATTTTCAAAAATCAAGAGAAGTAGAAGTTGAACTTATGATGGGAAGATTAGGAAAAAGACTAGTTTGGGGTTAGAGGTGAATTTGACCCAAATGTTTGTTTCTGTAACAAATGATGTGATATGCCGAGTGGCATTGGGTAGGAAATGCGGAGAGGGGCAAAATGGGAAGAAAATTAAAGGTTTGTTGAGTGATTTTGTGATATTGATGGGTGATGAAAGTGTTGGGGATAACCTACCTTGGCTCTATTGGACTAGTAAAATTAGCGGTTTTGATGTTAAAGTGGAAAGAGTTGGGAAAGGGCTAGCTTGATGAGTTTATAGAGGAAATTATTCAAAGATAGAATGACTAGTGATTTTGTTGTTGTTGAAAGGGATTTCATTAGTATTTTGCTTCAAATTTACAAGGATGGAAGCAGAGGATCATCTTTTGATAAATTTTGCATTAAAGCCCAGATTTTGGTAAAACTATTTCCTGCTTATGTGTTCTTTTTTTCTTTTTCGTAGCTTTTAAGCAAGGAACTTAGCTTTCTCAAACGAACCGCCGTTTTGGTTGCAGCATTTGTGCTCAACTTATTTGCAAGCTAAGCCCAGTGAGCATGATGCATGTTATATTTTTCTCTTTTGCTTCTGTGCGGTTTAAAAGTTAATATTTTTCTAGGTTTTTTGGCCCGAAAAAAGTAATAACTGTTTAGCTCTATGAACCTAGTTTTTCTCAAACTCATATTAGTCGGCTTATTAAATGCTAAAAAGCTGCAGACACACAACTTCTGAGAAAAAAACCAGATGTATTAGCTTGCTTCTTCTATCCTTTTTATGTCAAAAAAGTGCAAAACTATAGTTGAGCACTCAAATGCATATCGAGTTCGAAGCAAAACATGTTGAGCTTAGGAAACGGAACCAAACAACACTTGGTCTACAATTGAACTTGTAGATAGTCCAGTTAGGAATTAAACATCAAGAATATCATAGAAAAGTGCAATCTTTTAATTCCAGCTAAACCTTTTAAAAAGATTCAGTATCAGAGTTAGAACATAAATTGCATCAAATTTTCTACTCTACCAATATTAGAATCACATCTAACATTTTATATCTATAAATTGCTTTTGCAGCTGGTACGGGCACCACATATACATTTCTAGAGTGGGTAATGGCGGAGCTCATGAAAAATCCAGGAGTCATGAATAAACTTCAAAACGAGGTGAGAAAAGTTTAGCCAACAAACCTAACACACTCAATCGATCTAGAAAAAATGAAACATCTAAAAGCCACGATCAAAGAATCACTTCTCCTTCACCCTTCTATTCCGTTACTAGTTCCTCGTGAAGCTAGAGAAAATATTAAAATAATGGGGTATAATATTAACGCGGGGACTATGATTATAACACATGCATGGGCAATTGGAAGAGACAATCGGTATTGGGACGAGCCAGAGGAATTTAAACCCGAGAGGTTTTTGAGTTCTTGCGAATTGATTTTAGAGGACGATATTTTGAGTTTATTCCGTTTGGGGCTGGTAGGCGGGGTTTTCCTGGAATTGGGTTTGCAACGGCGAAAGTTGAGATTGTTCTGGCTAATCTGGTGTAGAGGTTTGATTGGGACTTGCCGGTTGGCGCAAAGGCGAAGGATTTGGCTATGAGTGAGATTGTTCTGCAGCTCATAGAAGGGTAAATTATGCTTTAGTGACCTGAGTTTGGACAAATTTCAGGATAAGTGACCTAAGTTTTTGTAATTTCGGTTTTGTGACCTAAGTTTAACTTTGTTAGCAATTTAGTGACCTGTCATCCTATTTTTCAAAAAAAAAACATATTTCTTGCTAAAAGGATTAAAATACCCTCAGATTTTACCCTTGTAGTTAACAGACGTGAGAACACGTGATAGCACGTGTAACGTATTCCGTCCACTGAATTGACGCAAGGTCACTAAAACCATACAAAAGTTAAACTTAGGTCACAAAACTGAAATTGCAAAAACTTAGGTCACTTATCCTAAAATTGGTCAAAACTCAGATCACTAAACCATAATTTACCCCTCAATAGAATTAAAGGACGCTTTTTTGTGAATGCAACTTACGTATTTGTATGCCTCACCATAATCATGGTTTTTGGATCATGAAACTGTTTATAACTGTGCTAGCGATACAAACCGCATATCAAAACAACAAAATTGCAATCCATGGTTTATTAATTGCTTTCGAAAACTTAGTCTTTTCGCAAGGTTTACACAATATCATTTTTTATGTTCAATTGTTACTTTGTTAGAATGCTAAAATCTGGAAATAAAATGGCTTGACACCAGGCCGTCCTCATTAGAATATCCTTTCTCGTGTGAGTGCATATGTTAACAACAACGTACTAATTATTTATAAGTATTTGGTAATATTTTCTCATCTCTCTTTACTAAAAAATAGAATAGTCCCTAACCCGGTCAACAATCCAAATACTAATTACACAACAAAAGCAAATAATAGTCTCACATTAATATTTTGCAATTTATTTCTCTTTCTGAATGACTGGATCTGAAAAAGACTTCTCGTCCCATCAGAGTATATAGGAGTACAAGTTAACAGTTAAGGTTGAGGCAAAGAAATTAACATTCAAAAAGAAAGATGCCTATGTATCTGCAAATACTAGAGCTTGAAACACAAAAATTCCTAATGAATTCTATTCCTTATTTACTTTCCATATTTCTACTTTTCCTTATTACCAAATTGCTTTTTAGCATTCTAAAAAAGCAGAAAAATCAGCCTCCTTCACCTCGAAAGCTTCCGATTCTAGGGAATTTCCACCAACTAGGTTCACTCCCACACCAAACACTCAAAATATTGGCTCAAAAACATGGACCGATTATGTCCCTTCAACTCGGTACAATTCCTACTATAGTTATCTCATCTTCTGAAGCAGCACATGAGATCATGAAAAACCATGATATCATATTTGCAGACAGGCCTACAACTAAAGTAACAAAAATACTTATGTATGACAATAAAAGTGTTGCTGTAGCTCCTTACGATGAGTATTGGAGACAAGCTAAGAGTATATACATACTTCATCTTTTAAGTAATAAAAGGGTCGAGTCTTTCCAGGGTGTGAGAGTCGAGGAAGTAGCAAATTTGATAAACAAAATAAGGGATTCGTCATCATTGTCATTGCCTGTGAACTTGAGTGAAATGCTTACAAATCTTACCAATGATGTCATAAGTAGGGCGGCGTTTGGAAAAAGGTATGGTGAAGGGGAAAGAGGTAAAAAATTTAAGCATCTATTACACGAATATTTGAGGTTGTTAGGTCGTTTTGATATGGGGCACTATTTTCCTTGGCTCGGGTGGATTAATCGAGTCAATGGATTTTACTCCGAAGTGGAGAAAGTGGCTAAGGATATAGATGAATTTCTCGAAGGAGTGCTTGAAGAACGCACGTACGCTTTGAAAGATGATGAAAGTGGTGGTAGTGTAAGTGAAGATTTTCTCGATACCATGCTTCGGATATTAAAGGATAAAAGTTCTGGGGATTTAATCGATAGGAATAGCATCAAAGCACTTGCTTTGGTAACATTTTCACTCTTTATAAGCTTGGCCAAGTAATTACCTGTGTCATAATTCCTAATTAACATTATTTTTCTATACTAGAGTATTAACAACGTAAATACCAGCTGTTCAATTTTCACAAAGCTTTATACAAATTCTTTAAATTGCATCCTCAACTAAACACAAAGAAAGGATTTGGGTGCTAATGAAGATATCATAACATTATCAAGAAATGGTTATTCTTCAGTAGTAACCTTGGAAGAGACGGAGTAATTTAAAGGTACGAGCTTTTAATCAATACCAAGGTCACAAATCACAATGATAAACCTTTGAAATAAAGCCTCTTATTTTTAAGAAAGAACACTGTGCTATTTTTTTAGCATTAATATGTTCAGGCTCAAAGATGGTTAGCAAGCTGAAATCGTTATTCAAAGAGGGTATGTATGGAGTTGTATCCTATGTTCATGAAGCTTTTGTTTGTTTTGTTTCTGTTGCGTCTGGTTTATATTTCTGTATTTTGGCTTCAATAGGTTGGACGTTAATTCTAAGCTGGATATACCTATTTAATTTTCTGAATCTAAAAAAACCAGCATACTTGTTTAATACGGCAACCAAACAAGCCTAAATGGGATTCTACATGACTTCTCTATACTATGGCTTGCAGACAACCTTTGCAGCTGGCACAGATACTTCCTCTACATTTCTAGAATGGCAAATGACAGAGCTCTTACGACACCCCACGGTAATGAAAAAAGTGCAAAATGAAGTAAGAGAAGTTCTCAAAGGAAAAACAAACATCACCAACGAGGATATAGAGCAAATGTATTACTTAAAAGCTACAATGAAAGAAACTTTCCGTTTACACCCTCCAATCCCTTTACTAGTCCAAAGAAAAGCTAGAAAACAAGCCAACATTATGGGCTACGATATTGATATTGGTACAGTGGTCATTACAAATGCGTGGGCAATTGGAAGGGACCCTACTGTGTGGGAAGAACCGGAGGTGTTTAATCCCGGGAGGTTTTTAAATTCTAAGATTGAATATAAAGGGTTTGATTTCGGTTTAATTCCTTTTGGGGCAGGTAGAAGGGGCTGCCCGGGAATTTCATTTGCGACAGCTGTTAATGAAATGGTGATAGTAAATTTGGTACATAAGTTTGATTGGGAGTTACCTGGTGGAATAAAAGGAGATGAATTGGACATGTGTGAACGCCCTGGTGTTTCGGTTCATAAAAAGGATCCACTAATTGCTATTGCGGAACCAGTTACCACCTACTAATGGAGACAACTTATTATTACTCAGGAGCTTGCAAATAAAGGAGACTTCAATCAACTTTGTGTCTGCAATTTGTGAGATTGTTTTGGAAAATTTGAACTTGTAACTCTCACTGAAATTAAAAAGAAATGTTGACGATTGACATTCTTGTCTCAGGATCTTTGTTTTATTTATGCTTTCATTTTGTTGTCTAAAAGAAAAGGTATAAAAAGATATTTGCAAATAATTGTGTTTTCAGCAGATTTTCTATATTTAAACCGAATAACAATTTGAAGCGGACAGCGTTAATCAGTTTCCCCGAGTTGTGTCTTGGCTCTTGACATAGTATCAGAAGTGACTGACGAGAACTGATGTTAGATTACAACACCTTTTGTCCAAAACAAGAGATAGAAAGATCTGATTTCTGCAATAGGCGCGGACTACCAAAGTGATGGGTAAAAGAAAAACAAATCAATGATAAGGGAAACCATTACTTTTTAAAGAGCAATTTAGAGGAAAACCTTTCATAAACTACAGCTCAAACAACTGCAAAAAATGTGTTAAGAAAGTATATTGAAAACTGATACTCCATTTTGGAGTATGCAAATGTAAACAGAGATGACGGAGTGGCAGGTAATCTATCGTTATCATTTACCAACTCCATTTTGTTTTGTTTTTTTTGTTAGTTTACAACTAATGTCGTAACTTATTCGAACTAATTTCTCCTCCGTTTGGAGCGCTCTGATTACTCAGCCTGTGAGTAGTTGAGTTTTTTCGTTGTTCTTGGTTGGTTTGGTTAATATAAACTTAATTTAAAAAAAAAAAAAAATATTGTCTGCCAAAATATGTGGAAAAACAAGGCCACCACATTAACATAATTCTGGTAAGCTCTTTTATATGGTTCAATGTGAAAAATAAACAAGGAACGTTCAAAATTTCCATCACTTCATCTGAACCTTCTTTTTCTTCAAGCTCAATGACACCAGTTCTCTGATATATTTATATCTCCAAATCTCAAACTACTATTAAGACTACTAGACTGAACTCACCCTCTCTAAACACGTCACGATAGCAAGGCTACGAGAAGCCTAATGACTACTTACCACACGCCAATAGCCTTTACAGTCAATATATAAAAGGGAATAATTATAACTAACTAGAAAATATCTGGTTATACGCAAAGTGTTCCCTTCCCATGGTCTATGGTGTTCAGATAAATTGTTCATCCATTCCACGTCCAACCCAAATAAATACTACTTTCCTACTCATTATTTGTACGTGTAATAAACATATAATGAAATAAACAGTAAACATATGAGCTCACTACTGAAGTACGATTTCAATCACAATCATCACCATTCTCTGATAAGAGTCAAAATTATGCACAAATAGTCGATTGGATACAAAAAATACCATGAGAGGAGGACCTTAAAATTTTATAGATGCAGTACATTCTTTGTCGATGATATGAACAGGAAGGCATTTCGCTTTTAAGTACTCTCATCCTAGCAAAACTCTATTCTCAACTCTGTGAAATTAAAGACCCTATTCCTAGATAATATCAGATTGGATTATGGAGACAAACTTTAGTGTGGTCTTATGTCCTGAAGATAATGACCAACTTGTTGAGCCCCTAGAAATAAGCCATCCGCGGCAATAATGACTCCGACCTGTGATGAAAAAAGAGTAAAACAAATTAGGTATATCTCGCACTGTTTGTCGTGTGGATTTAATAACGCGGTGTAGTTTGATTACCAGACGCGCGGTGAAAACTAAACGATAACCGAGACCCTCCTTGGCAGCTGCAGCTCTTTGCTGATCTGTCCAACTGGCAATAATCATAAATAAATCACAATATACTCCAAGTAAAATGGAAAAAGTACATCATCACTGGCTATATTTCTTAACATACAAGTAACCTTAGATGTTGCGATAAACAAAATGATGATGCGGGCAACTGGAGGTATCACGTATGAAAAAAGCAACCTACTTTAATATTATTGATTGGAACGGACAAAATCTTTGATAGAATAAACGGAGAGCAATTGGAATCGAAGAGAAAGCATACATAATTGTGATGAAGGGTGATAAACAAAAGCATCCTAGACAATAAGAGTTTCCTGTTCTTCCATCCTAAGATCTCGAATGAGAACAAATGTGCAAATTTTATGGAATAACCACTTGAGGGGAACTGGTAAAGTAAAAGTTTTCTTTCAGGAGTATCTTAGTAGTAGAATTTAACATACCTAAAGCATTCTATACAATATAAATCTGCTTAAGAAATTGCAAGTCAACCGAATAGGAACCTAAATTGAAGAGGTTTATATGCCGTAATGGGAAAACTTAGAAGATCAAATTCCATTCTTCAATTAGGGGGGGGGGGGACATGTAAGCTTGTAGAAAAGTAAAGACAAACTGAATGAGAGGGATTTATATTTGAATTTATTGTATTATTAGTTGATTACCCGAGGAACTCTGAAAATCCACCAATTCCTGCAAGTTTGAAAGGCTGGGGACCTTCTCTGACGAGATCCTGTCCAAATACAATCATAACCACTTTAGCGTTTCAGTTTTAATGGTCGGAAGATCAGATACTACCTTTCCCCATCCAACCCAAAACCAAACCAAATAATCAAATTAAATTTGCTTCTCGCATAGGCATTAATACCTCTTCTTCTGCAGCTTCCAGGCCCCCTTGAATCCAGAAGAGGTTTCTGTAACCAGCATTGTACAGTTGCTCACAAGCAGCCAGAGATCTACAATAAGTGTTATCTTTCAGCAGCAACAAGGAAAATCTTGGAAGTTAAAATATTTAGCAGGTGACGCTTTATTGGTTAAGTAAAAGCGGACCTCAATCCCTTTTGACATGTAACAATGATGTCTGTATCTCTTGAGAACTTTTCCCCAATTTTCTTCAAGAATTGTCTGTCGAGAGAAAGGAAAACAGTGGATTGGTAAATAACACAATCTTATGCACATATATTATATGAACATATACGTACAGAAGAAAAAGTGAAGAAGGTAACATACGTATCATAAGACAGTGCAGGCACACCACTCCACCAACCTCCTGCATAAATATAATTATCCTTAAAGAGGTAAGAAAGGCAAACATATGCTCTAAAAAGGTGAGAAAGGCAACTACTTGCACACCCCAACTATTTGACGGTTGAAATCAAAGATTAAGCAACTCAACAATACAATTGGTGAAGTGTAGCAAAAGTTCTGTAATCTGAATTCTGATATGATCAAACACAAAGGAAGTTGCTACCGTACCCAACATGAAGGTTGATATCTTTTTGGATAAAGCTCCGAAATCAAAATTGTTATCCACTTCAAATATTGGAATCCATGTCGATCCTTTAACCCATGCCTAATAAGCACAAAATGTTTACCACTTTAAACAGTTAAAAGCTCTCGAAAATATGATTTGCAAAACTGACAAATCATGCTGAAGAATTATTGAGGAATCAGTAGATTATTCAACCTTTTCATGTTCGGTAGAAGGGCGAACATCGAGCAATGTTTTTCCAGTGAGTTGAATTGCGTAGCCTGCTTCTCTTGCTGTCAAAGTTTTTACTTTTTCTTCCCTGACCTAAATAAAGCAGGTAACTTATTCAATATTAGCTGAGAATGATGCTAATAGAATCATTTAAGTACCTGAACATTCAAGTTAAGTCATCTACAGAACTATTATTCATATAATGGCATCTAACTTTTCTTCTTGTACAATAGATTTTTTGGATTAGTTCACTTACAGTATCTTATCATTTTAATTTTAAATCACACAAGTATCTTACACCTCGAATTATCAAATCCTCAATTGGAATTATCAAATCCTGCATAATAACAAAAAACATATTCGTACCATGTTTAGCCCTACCCATTTGTGGATCCTGGTTCCGCAACTGATCACGTTCACTTTATTCAGCTTACCTTTTTAAATACTATTGCATTGACAACGCGGTATAGCTAGTTCCATCATACTAGTATTAGTACTATAGATAAAGACCGTAATTTGCTACTTTTTTTTGTTGGCAACATGATCATACTCATGATTATTGGTAATAATGTGCGCTAGTACAAAGTTCAATTGCCCTGGAAAAAGTTCCAAGGGACTAATGACAAATAAAATATATAGGCACAATAGCCCTCCAACCCGAAACTGTGTACCTAAAATACTTCCTAGTTGCTAGAGTCTAGAGATAATAGATACGATGATAAAACTAGCTACATGATGCACCTGCAAGTTAAACAACAAATACAAATAAAATAAATACTTTTAATTTTTCAAGAAGGGAAAAAAATATACCAGAGCCTCCCATCTCTTTCGAGCTGCAGCCATGTCCTTCACCTGTTTCAACTCGTAATCCTCCTCACCCGCTTGCATTCGGATCCCGCTTCGACTCTTCAAAATTTAAGAAAACAAAACAAATTCATATTATATACACACTTGTGAAGTAATAACCATTGTTTTAAACAGCAAGCAATGTTGCGCGCTATACCGTTTTGTGAAAAAAAATACATACCCAATTTCGCTACTTGGATGGTAAAGTGCAAAAAACACGCTTTTGGGGACTGCAGCCCAAAAAAGCGCAACTTTGGGAATATAGCGTAAAAAGAGAGATTTTTTTAAAACCCCAGGGATTATACTCATCTCCTTTTACTCGAAATCCCAAAACCTTTCTTATGCTCATAAGGCATTCGATCAAATTCCCCAATCAAGCACTTTCTCTCTCAACGCCTTGCTCATTGCTGATACTGTCGCCCCCAACATAGATTCAGAACATTGTTCTGGTTTAAATAAGTATTACAATGTTTAATACTCCCTCCGTCCAATTTACAAAGAATTTTGGGGGATACGTGCAATTTTGCAATGCGAAATTAGTGTACATTAATTGTCAAAATTGTAAATTTCAAAAGTTGGTTACATAGTTAACATGCTAAACTATATGAATAATTTTTGAAATATATAATTACGGTATTTAAAGTACACCAATTTCGCATTGTATAATTCCACGTATCCCCAAAATTCCTTATAAACTGGGACGGAGAGAGTATTAAACATTGTAATAAAATACCTAATCCCCAAAATTCTAATGTTGGCAGTTATACAGTACAAATGTTATTTGGTTGCAGAATGCAGAATTTAAGCTTAGATATTTAAGTTTTTCGATAGTTGAACCTAGACAAAAGAATTACCATGGACAAAATGAACAGCAGTACCATGATCAAAGTTTAACGCTATTATTGTTATAGTTTTAAGCCAAAAAAAATTTACACCGAAAAACGCTTTGTTGCTACACTATTATTAGTAACATTTTTAATCATAGCGATGATATAGTCACCCTCATAACTCACCCGAAAAGTCTACCCTATGACATAACAGTCCTAGTCATTTTTTTTTAACACGTGTCAAAAAAATGATACTACTACTACGAAAAGAGAGACATTTCATTCTCAACACTAATTATTATCTTAATCCTTCTAGTTATTTATTTATACATATCGTTTATTTGTGTTCCTATTCAAAAACTTGTGGTCAAATTTTAAAAAAAAATACTCCCTCCGTTCTCATTTAATTGTCCAATACGAAATTACGTGCAATTTTGACCGACTTATAACTTGTATCAAAATTATCGAAATGAATTTTTTTTAAAATCTAACCATAAAATTTAACATTTGAACTATATGACCAACTTTTAAAAATTTTCATTCCGAAAATTTTGATACAAATTCTTGGCCGGTCAAAATTGCACGTAGTTTCGTAGTGGACAATTAAATAGGAACGCATGGAGTAGAAGATAGCAGTATAAGTCACGACACCTAATAAAAACACAACATACTAAAAAACCAAATAAAAATATAGTAGAACAACTACCCTAAATTTAAATATTAATTAAAAATAAAAAAATTGTTAAATCTAGTATTAATAAAAATTAAAACCTTTTTAATGAGGTGGATGTCATGTAACGTGAGTTAATCTTTTGGGTATGAAAAATGTATGAGTAAAAACATTTTTTTTTATCATAGCTATCAGGAAAACGCTACGTTATAAGGAAAATACTTTCTAAAACATTGGTTAAAACAGGATACTAGTATATTTAACCTTTGGATAAGATGGGAATGATGGGTTGAATCCACGTGGAATGTTTAGAAGCTTTTTGCAATGTTGATGATGGTTGGAAGAGAGAGAAAGTGGGAGTTTGAAAGTGAGGCTCAGAGCTACCATTGTTGAGCTAAGAGTGAGCTTGATAGTGAGACTTTTCTTATCCACTTTATGGTTTGAGAAAACAAAATGGATGTAATAAATACTCCGTATTATTAGTATTTAGTACTGTACTTGTAATTGTTTGGTTTGAACCATACTTTTAATTTTAATACTTCCTCTGAATAAAAATACGTGAAACTTTTTAAAAATAATTTCAAAAGTTAATTATCAAAATTTAATCATGTAGTTTATATTTAGAACTATATGATAAAAATTATAATTTTTTAATTTTGATATGAAAAATTTGATAGTTAAAATTATTGGTTTCCGTGTACGAAATAACAATAAATAAATAATACAATGACCGAAAAGAATAAATAACAAACAGTTTAATCTTTTATTAATTCAGAATGGGTACTGAAATTACAGATTACGAACTATACGGACTGACTAGTAATTAAAACAAACTGTTAGTTAGATTATTATTAATTAATAATATGATGGACCGAATTGTAATAAACAGAAATTGTTGGACTGGAAAATAGAAACTTAACGGCCGGATTGTTCTTATTGAAAAAGGAAATTACATGACTGAAATGAATCTATACTAAATTACATAAATGGAAACAGTAATTTAAATAAATTACAGAAAAGGAAATACATAATTAAAATACTACAGCTAGGTACAGAAATTAAAATACAGAATTAAATTACTGAAATGAAAAGACAGGAAAAATAAAAGACGAGACGACTGTTAAACAGTCCGTCCTTAACCGAGATTCGCCCAACCACCTTTTATGGTTGCGTTGGCGCTTCGATTCCAATATACAAAGTCTCGGATGACTTGCCGGAAACTGACGACGAGTCAAGATCGACCTGTTGGTGTGTGATTCTCTCTCTTTCTAAACGTTATGTATGCAGAGTATTTCAAATGTAAAATGTTGTGTTGTGTGTTGAGAGTGGGGGAGGAGCTACCTATTTATAGGCGGTGCTGAAATCTCAGCCATAAATGATCACTTAATTCAGCAATCGAAACTGCTGAATTAATTGTATAATTATTCTCATTAATTGCATCAGTTACAAGATTGCTGGAAATTTGGGGACTGTTTTATGATTATTCAAAACTCTCTGACTTTCTTGGAACCGAAACAGGAACATTCCTCAAGTCACAAGTATCAACTCTCAAGTCTCAAGTCCCACGCCCACGACCCAAGTCTCACCACGCCCGTGCCCGCAACCCGCGACCCGCGACCCGTATTCCGAAACCCGTGTCCGTGCTCATGCCCAAAACCGAGACCGAGCGAGAGTGCGCGTGTGTGGTGTTATTGCCTACACACACCTATAAGACTACACATTTTACCACTCACTAGTGATGGGTGTATATATAAACCATTCAAAATGGGTTTTCCCCTTTAATGTGAGATAAACATTTGAGTGACTTTCCCAGCTTTTTACTGTTTACAACCTCCAAGCTTTATGCTTTTTCCATGGTACAACTTCGAAATCAATTTTCATTCACACACATTCACCGGATAGGTCATGCGATATACCGTTTTGAAGCTCGTCACACGAGCTACTCAAACCATTTGAGTACGGTGTCTAAACTTTAGATTCGTCACATGCAAATTGACCAAACTTTTGGACTCATGACCAATTCGAAAAAACCATGTAAAAATGGATTTTTTCCAACAAAAATTACAAGTATTTTTGTTGGAGACATTTGTTTAGGGACGGAGGTAAAAATACTTAGTATTTACTTCAAATATGGAATAATAATGGAAAATTGATGAAAAAGTATACATACTATATATAATTAATTAAATAAAACTCACATTATAAATATTTTTAAATATTAGTATATATGTTACAACTATTATAGTATTATATATTCTACTGATAAAAAACTAGCTTGCATAACGGAAAAAACGTGTTCATAATCTTATATTTAGTATGTACGTATATTATCAAAGTTTAATCATGTTTTACCATTTATATTTAGATCATACCGAATAATAGAAGTGAACAGATGGCGGGTGTAACATTTAACAAATCGTCTCAATTCTTCTATTTTATTCCTCGCCTAACACTTTACAGCGATAAAGAGTGTGGACTCTATCTCTCTAGGCCAAAACCGAAAACCCTAATTCGTATGTTTTTTTTCCAATAGAGCGTAACGTAGGGAGTTGATAGGTGATTAGGGATAGAGGTAAAATAAATATTAAGTGTTATCAAATATCAATCACCCGAGATTTACACATCTTTATTAACCACAATTTATTTCACTAAATATTATGATTTATCTCACTTACCAAAATCTGAATATATTATTCGTTCCAATGTCAAACATGTTTATATCTCCTCATACGTAAAAATTAATCGGATACTCATTTATAAAATTAAACCACTAATTGATTTCTTATTAATAAACGTATTATACTTAAACCTGCCCGCTTAACTTATTTGCTGTGTCATATTATAAATCCAGCTGCACAGTTTACACGTACAAAACTATAAGGTTTCTTAAGGGAGTATCATCAATCTCTTACGGGACGTGAATTTATTTTACTACCAATAAACACTGCTATAAATAATGGTGCCATCTGATTAATTAGTTTTATTGAGCGGTAACGAATCTCAACATCTATGAATCAAAATGACAAACACATCCATACATGTCTAAATATCAATATAGTAATTAAGAGTATAAACAATACTCATGACCTCGAGTTATATATCATTTTATCTAGTCAGTTATCAAATGATTACCTCGTATTAGTCCTTTTCAATACACAAAAAATGTACTAGTAAATGAAGTTGGAAATATACCATTCTCTATAGTTAATATACACCTACTAAAACCACGTACTACAACTCTACCGATGTTGTGTGCATTTACATTTAAAGTTGTAAACATATAATTTATATTTCATTAGAGTCGACAGTCTAATTTTCTGCGTGTAAACTATACTCTACACACTATACCATCTACTAAATGAAATAAAATACCTTTTATTTAGTCATTCAATCAATAATGGTAAATATATAACAATTGCTCATAATATTATCATTTAATAAATCAATTCAAAACATTGTTAAATATAATAAAAAACAAGCATGTATGTCTTAAATTTAGTATATTCTTAACCCCTATTTCTTTTTGTTCTTTATAAATATGGGTGCAAATTATCTTAATTAACAAAGTGGTAACTCGTAATGATAAGCTTTTCTTATAAAATAAAGGAAAAGAAAATTATAAATTTGGTCGTATAAGTTAGAAACTAACTTCCAAATTTAGTTTATAAAGGCTTGTTTCAGACATTTTTTAAGTGCATTTTGTACAAGAAATTACTATGGGTTTGGTCCCGCCTTTCTATATTAATATATATAAATATTTCGCTTAAAAAAACCTTCTAAATTTACAAAGTTAATTTTTAAATTTGTTTTCATTTTTATTGATTGTTTTGTCTTTTTAAGAAAAAACTCAAGAAATATGAGAATGAATTTGTAAAATCACAGAGTAGAGTTTATAAATAAATTACTCATTTTTTGACTATTTTTGGTATTTTGGCCCTTTTTTTTATCTATCTCTAAATATTATTTGTAAAAAAATAGAAAATTTGTTAAAAATAATAATTTTAATTTATAAATCTGAGTTTTTACTTTGTAAAACCGAGCTTCGCAACTTTTTTTTTAAAAAATATTTTCCTATAATTTATATAGGTTTTTGTAAGAAATTTTCAGTTTTTTTAATAAAAACTTATCAAATACAACAAAAAAAAACATACAAAAAATTAAACAACTGAAAAAAAAAAACTACATATTTATATGTTAATTCCAATTTTGTAACTTTTAAACTCTGTTTTAAGTTTATTATATTTTTTTCAGCAAATTTCTATTTTTCTATAAAAATTCAGAAATAAGTCAATAAAACAAAAAAAATCCAAAAAAGTATCAAAAATGACTTTGTAAGTTTTAAAACTCTATTTTTAACTTTCACTACCAAGTTTTATAAATTTTACGAATCTTTATTATTATTGATTAATTTTAGTTTTTTTAAAAGGTCAAGAAAGGGTAAAAAAAAAGTCCCAAAAATAAAACAGAAATTAACTGTGTAAATTTTGAAACTCAGTTTTTAACTTTTATAACTAGTTTTAAATTATATATTGATTTTTTTTTTCAAATCCAAAAAGTAAAAAAAATCAAAAAAAAAGTTCACTCTTGGTTAAAGTCATAAATTGGTGGATTATGATATTTGGACGGTTAATCGTCCGTAGTAGTACTTGTGTGCCCAAGTTGGAATGATTGTGAGTTTTCAAACCTAATTAATTAGCTTTGAGGATTAATGACACTTGATACTTTCTTAGTAATTTTGGTGTACTTGATTTTAGTTTTGTTTTGCGAAGAAATTCCGAGTTTTACTCGTGAATGCAGTGATTTACCGAATAATTATAAATCTATGCAGTATATATTTTTCATACAAAGTTGTACTGAAATATTTGCTTTGTACAGAATGGTCTCTTGTCAACTCATTGGTATTAACTTCACTATTTCAATCCTGGCAAAGCAGATCATGCTTATGATTTATTATCATACTGCCATGTATTGATTTTTTGAGTCATGTATTCACATGTTGCATCGAAATGCGCTTATATTGTAATGCAGGGAACTACGAGGTACACCTGTTGGCGAGGGGATGTCGGCACCCCCTCGTCCGGACCGATATCGACCCTACAGCAGGCGATCCGGGCCTCTCGAGCATGGGTGACGCATCATCCCGGATCTTGGGGAGCCGGACCGTGCCTAGGCCGGCCCAGAGAAGCTTGCTGAGCACTCTTCCCCAATTAATGCTGCTGCTCCCTTGGGGGACCCTTTAGGTGTTTCATCGACGTGGCCCAATCACAGGCCAGCCTGTGGGCCCCGGATGATGAACAGTACCATTGTCAGAGTCATAAATGACCTGGAGCCGTTGGATCTTTATTAGACAGTGCAGTGATCCAAGGGCTAATAATACCTCTGATCAGACTATAAATACCCCCCCTAATACCAATTAGGAAGGGACACAAAAATACAGAGAGGAGAGATAAAGCTAAAACATCCCGGGCCATCAGAATATCAACCGTGACATCTGACGCCACAACTCGTAACTGGACCAATCCCTCATCCTTAACTATATTCCTACCTTCAGTCTATACCGATACTGACTTGATCGTCGGAGAGGGAAAACCTGGTACCAACCCCGGGCCCCTGTTCGTTTCTTGTGCAGGCTTAGAGAGCACCTCGACGACGAAGCAGATACCACCTACGTCAACGACCTTGGAAGATCGGAGCCGACGCGAATAAAATATATAAGCCGAGCTTGGGAAGAAAATCAGGCTCGCCAATTGGCGCCGTCTGTGGGAAATCAAAGCGGTAGCTCCGACAATCCGTTTCCAAGGAACGATGACGGATAATGAACGGTACGAGAGCCCTCCCCCACGGCATGCCCCAGTATTTGGAATGCCGAGGACCCTCTCTTTTGGTACGCCGGGAACTGCGCCTGAGGGGCAGCCTACTCCACTCAATGCGGTCCAGGGGACGCCCCGATCGCGCGACGAGCTGACTCGCATGATGCTAGATATCCATGAGAAGGAACTCGTTGCCTTGGCGGCTCAAAAGGCGTTGATCGCCTCTATGATGGCATCCGAGCCCGGACCCGTCTCTCATGGCGTAGAGCAGCCAGAGCCCGTTCGCATCCCCACCAAGAGCGTGATGTCGCGGTTGGGACCCTCAAGACGACCCCCCCTAGAGGTTCCTGAGGAGCCGGCTAGGGGAAAGGAGTCGAGGCGGTCCCACGAGGGGAGTTCGCACCGTATAAACGACCGAAGCGTACACTCGCGAATCAGTCGACCCGGTGATAGTCGCGATTCGCGGCCCGCTTCGAGTCATGCTCGGACTGAAAGGCCTCCCCGGAGAAGGAGGCGGGGTCGTCGCGCTGGCCGAGATGAAGTCGCGGACGAGGCAGCGCTAAAAATCGTTGCCTCCACCCGCAGTACCCCGTTCTCAGATGAGATAGAGTACAGTGCGCCCCCCGGAAATTTCACTGCCCCCGTTCTTCAAGTGTTCAACGCGGATTCTGACCCGGAAGCCCACCTCCGGCACTATCGATACCAGATGAACCACTGGTCCCACCTCGATCGTCTTATGTGCAAATGCTTCCCCGCCAGCCTGGGGAGGCTCGCAAGTAAATGGTTCCAGTCTCTGCCTGCCAACTCCATCCACTGTTGGGATGATCTGGCCTATGATTTTGCACACCGCTTCATCAACTTGAAGGAAAGGGCTGCCCAACCGGAGCAGCTGTACCAAGTGAAGGCCCAACCCAAAGAGACCCTCGAGAGCTACGACAATCGGTTCTGGCAGAAGCACGCTGAATGTGCCGAATGCCCCGATTCTACAGCTATAGCGGCTTTCAGGCAGAACATGATCGTGGGAAGCAGAATCCGCAACGAAATGATAGCAACCCCTCATGGCTCAGTTTCCCAGCTCCGGTTACTAATCAAACAGCATGTCGATATCGAGAAAGACATGAGATCTGCTGGAGCGACGCGTTCAGTCGCCAGCATCGAGCAACCTCGGGGAGGAGCCGTCTCAAGGAGCAACCGGCGAGATCGCCCCATAGCGAAAAGGTTGGGGAGACCTCGAACGGTGGAGAGCCAGCAACCGGCCCCTAAGCGTAGAAGGGAGGACACCCGTCGGGCTGGCCCTTCGAACCCAGGAAATGCCTACTCCACCACATTCCGCCTACCACTGACCGATCTGCTCTTCGAGATCGAGAACGAGCCATTCTTTTCCTGGCCTCCCCCGCTCAGGAACGAACCGGCCCGGGGGCCTAATGACAAATTTTGTGACTATCACAGAGGCCGCGGCCACTATACCAATGAGTGTCATGGTCTAAAGGCGAGGCTAGAAGGATGGGTCCGGGACGGCTTGATGGAGAAATACGTCAAGACGTGAAGGGATCCCGATCGAGACCGAGAAGGGGACGACGAAAGGCAACCAGACCTCCCCCCTCCGGTGATGACCTGCCAGGTTATCCATTCTGGTCCAAAGAAGCCGAAGCCAAATGGGGCGGAGAGAACCGAGGCCCGTGAGGCCACGATGAAAAAGCACGTCTGCCTCGCCGAAAGCTCGAAACCCCGAAAGAGGTGCAAACAAGGTACCAAGCCGGACCTAAGCTTCACCGACTTCGACCTAGTGGGGGTAGACATGCCCCACTACGACGCCCTTGTCATCACGGCCCAAGTGGGCCATTGTTCAGTAGGACGCATCCTCGTTGATCAGGGTGCGTCGGTGAATATTCTATTCGGAGACCTCTATCAAAAGATGGGGCTGACGGAGGGGCAGCTAGATACCAACGCCCCCCCTCTGTACGGATTCAACTCTGAGGCCGTTCAGCCCAGAGGGAACATAACCTTGCCTGTTAAGACAGGAACTAAGGTTATGAGCGTGGAGTTCACGGTGGTGGACGTCCCCTCCGTTTACAACGTCATATTAGGGCGCGCGTGGCTTCACGAGATAGAAGGCGTCTCATCCACTCTACACCAAAAGGTTAAGTACCCCACTGCAAATGGAGTCGAGACCATATCGGGAAACCAAAAGGTCTCGAGAAGCTGTGCCATGGCCGTGTACTCCGGCAATAAACCGGTTCCGGCCCAAAGCGCTATGAACATAGAAGCTGAGGATCCCAAGCTGCTGCGGGAACTGAACAAGAAGATGGGTCCGGAAGCCGAAGACAAGGTAGAAGGAGAATTGCTGAAGGTCCAGATCCCGGGATACGACGGGGACCACTTTTTTATGGTGGGCGCGAGGCTGAGCGAGCCCGAGGTTTCAGGTCTCGTTAAGCTACTGCTCGAATACCTCGATAACTTCGCATGGTCCCCATGCGAAATGCCGGGCATCAGTCCCGACCTCGCCTGCCATAAGTTGAACGTCAACCCGGATGCGAAGCCTGTGATGCAAAAGGGGCGCCGTGTTAGTCCGGAGCATGCCGATGCCATAAACGAGGAAGTACAAAAGCTTCTGCTAGCTGGAGCCATCAGGGAAATCTTTTATCCTAGATGGCTCGCTAACCCCGTGGTGGTCCCTAAGAAGAACGGGAAGCTGCGTGTCTGCATCGATTACACGAGCCTTAACCGGGCTTGTCCTAAGGATCCCTTCCCTCTGCCTAAAATCGATCAGATAGTAGACTCCACCGCCGGAGCTGCCAGAATGAGCTTCCTGGACGCCTGCTCCGGCTATCACCAAATACCCATGTCGGAGGCTGACCAAGAAAAAACCGCCTTTATAACCCCAAGGGGGAATTACTGCTACAAGGTGATGCCGTTTGGGCTTAAGAACGCCGGGGCGACCTATCAAAGAATGGTCACCAAGATATTCGCTAAGAGGATAGGCCGGAGCATGGAGGTCTATATCGACGATATGGTGGTGAAAAGCGCCCAGGAGGGTGACCACCTGTCCGACCTGAGAGAGGTGTTCGAAACGATACGAAGGCATGATCTGAAGCTGAACGCCTCTAAATGCGCCTTCGGAGTTGGGGCCGAAAAGTTCCTAGGGTTCATGGTGACCCATCGCGGTATAGAGGCGAACCCGGCCCAAATCTCTGCCTTGAAGAACTTGAGAACCCCTGAAAAGAGGAAGGATGTACAAAAGCTAGCCGGAATGGCCGCTGCCCTCAACCGGTTTATAGCCCGGTTCGGAGATCGATGCAAGCCATTCTTTACGGCTCTGAAGGCTCAGAAGAAGTTCGAATGGAATGACGAATGCCGGAGTGCGTTCACAGAGCTGGCGAGCTACCTCGGAAGCGCGCCTCTGCTGGCCAAACCTGACGCCGGCGACGTCCTTGCGTTGTACCTGGCCGTATCCGAGATAGCCGTTAGCGCCGTTCTCATCAAAGAAGTCGGCAGGGAGCAAAGGCCAATCTATTACGTGAGCAAAACCCTCCTCGACGCCGAGGCTAGGTATATGCCTCTAGAAAAGCTTGTCCTGGCACTCGTCATGGCATCGCGAAAACTGGCCCATTACTTCTCGGCACACAGTATCGTGGTGTATACGGATCAGCCCGTTCGGGAAATACTCCAGAAGGGAGACCTGTCTCGACGTATGACGAAGTGGGCTTGCCACCTGAACGCGTACGACATCCGGTACGAGCCGCGAACCTCTGTCAAGGGGCAGGCCTTGGCCGACTTTGTGGCAGAATTCACCGGAACGACGACGTCCCGCGGCGTCGAGGAACGAGCCCAAGGAACATGGACCTTGCACGCCGACGGAGCTGCCAATAAAAAGGGATCTGGCCTCGGGGTGGTTCTCCAATCCCCACAGGGTGATGTAATCGAGAAGTCAATCCAGCTTGGCTTCCGAGCCACCAATAACGAGGCAGAGTACGAAGCCGTGATAGCCGGCCTGAAAATGGCCCGAAGCCTCGGCATCAAGAAGATACTGGTGCACACTGATTCCCAATTAGTCAGTGGCCAGATCAGTGGTGAATTCCAAACAAAGGACGAAAGGATGGCAAAGTACGTGGCCATCGCCTCCGAAATACTCCGGAGCTTCGAGTATCGGGAGATCGTCAACATCAACAGAAACGAGAACACCCACGCCGATGCCCTAGCGACCTTGGCCTCGGCTATGAGTGATAAAAAAGAGCGAGTCATCACCATAGAGTACGTCCCTTCCCCTAGCATCGACGCTGGGGCAAGCGTTAACATGGTGACCGACCTTCCGCCGGAGCTATGCTGGATGGACCCTATAATCGAATACCATCGCTCCGGCGACCTTCCTGAAGATAAGAAGGAGGCTGAAAAAATAAAAAGAAAGGCCTTAGGGTTCTGGCTAGCACCCAACGATAAACTTTATAAAAGATCGTTCTCCGGGCCCTATCTCCTCTGTGTCCACCCTGATATGGTGGTAAAAGTCATGGAGGAGATACACGAAGGCACGTGTGGGAGCCACACCGGGGGCAGGTCGCTTGCCAATCGTGCCTTGACTCACGGATATTGGTGGCCCCTCATGCAGAAAGATTCTAAAACTTTCGTGCTCAAATGTGAGAAGTGCCAGAAATACGCCCCCATACCTAGAGCCCCGGCCCAAAAGATGAGCAGCGTGACTTCGCCTTGGCCCTTTGCCCAATGGGGCATGGACATCGTCGGACCTTTCCCTCGGGCCCCGGGAGGCAAAAAGTTCCTCCTCATGGTCACCGACTACTTCTCAAAGTGGGTCGAAGCTGTGGCATTAGCAAAGATAACAGAGGCCGAGGTGATCAGGTTCCTCTGGAGGGATGTGATCACGAGATTCGGAATCCCCTACTCTATAGTGGCTGACAACGGGGGCCAGTTCACCGGGGCAAAGTTAAAGGCAATGTACGCGAAGTACCACATCCGAAGCTATTATTCCACCCCTTCGTATCCCCAAAGCAACGGCCAAGCCGAAGTCTCGAATAAGACCGTCCTCGACGGAATAAAAAAGAGGCTAGACGAGTCCAAAGGACGATGGGCTGATGAGCTGCAGCACGTTCTTTGGGCCTACCGAACGACAAGGAGACGGGGAACCCAACAAACGCCCTATAGCCTAACCTACGGGATGGAAGCCGTCATCCCGTTAGAAATCGGGCTCCCCTCGCTCAGAACCGACATGGTGGAGAACGGCCTGAACAAAAAAATGATGGGCCTCGAACTCGAATATGCTGAAGAACGAAGGGAAGTGGCGGCCATCCGTAACGCCGAATACAAGAACGAGCTGGGACGTTCCTATAACAAAAGAGTGAACGCCAGACGTTTCCAAGACGAAGACCTAGTGCTGCGGAAAGTAAACAACAACACAAGGGTACAGTCCGACGGAAAGCTAGGCCCCAACTGGGAAGGCCCCTATCGAATCCTCGGTGCGGCGGGCAACGGGGCCTACCTGTTGGGTCGCCTCCCCAACGACACCCCGATAGATCGACCTTGGAACGTCAATAACCTAAGGAGATACTATCAATAGGGCTCGACTTTTGCGTTTTGATGTAAAGAAAAATATGATGTAAATTTATGCCTGTGGGCTTTATAAATGAAAACTGTTGTTATAAATTTTCTGAGTGTTTCAGAACACGAGCCTATACGGCACCCCGGTTCATATTTACTTGAATTTTTCAGTTCATTTAAATTTTCTCTAAGTGTTTCAGAACACGAGCCTATACGGCACCCCGGTTCATATTTACTTGAATTTTTCAGTTCATTTAAATTTTTCTAAGTGTTTCAGAACACGAGCCTATACGGCACCCCGGTTCATATTTACTTGAATTTTTCAGTTCATTTAAATTTTCTCTAAGTGTTTCAGAACACGAGCCTATACGGCATCCCGGTTCATATTTACTTGAATTTTTCAGTTCATTTAAATTTTTCTAAGTGTTTCAGAACACGAGCCTATACGGCACCCCGGTTCATATTTACTTGAATGTTTCAGTTCATTTAAATTTTCTCTAAGTGTTTCAGAACACGAGCCTATACGGCACACCGGTTCTGTTTACTTGAATTTTTCAGTCCATTTACATTTTACAAGTGTTTCTACACGTGCCGACTCGATTTATGATGTGTATAAAATGAGCGCCCCAACGCCGAAGCATAAGGGCCCCCTCATTTGGGAGCATGTATACAATGAATGATGTATAAATCACAACGGAAGTATAGAAGTAAAACACAGAAGAATAAAAGACAAGTCCAAAATTGTTTTTCATTTCATGAAAAGCTATTACATGCTAAGTACAAAAAAGGAAACTACACTAAAAACAAAAGCCTAAATCTACCCTAGTTCTGGCTAGCTCCGTCCTCGTCATCCGAGAGAGCTCGAGGAGTCAAAGGCACCACATCCGGAATGGGAGCTGAGGGGACGGGAACTATAATATTTTCTATGTTCCATACCGGGTGATCCGGTCCCGCCCTCATAAAGGCAGCCGCCTCAGACCACCCCTCGACGTAGAAGGAGTTGAAGTCCTTCTGTGTCTTTTGGGCCCAGGCGGCACTCAGCTCGGCTTGGCCATTTTGGACCGCCGCCTTTATCCTGTCGTTGATGCCAGCCTCAGCCTCTTTTAGGGCTGCCTGCGCAGCCTGGGCACGCTCCTCGGCCTCCGCTCTGGCCTTCACGGCTTCGACTCTTCGAGCCTCAACTGTAGCGTTGAGGCCCTCAGCTCTCTCCGCCCTGAGTTGGGCCTCCTCAGACCTTCTCTGGGCCTCCTCCACCCTTTTTTCGGCCTCCTCCACGAGCTTGGCATTAGCCTCTGCCTTCGCGGCCCATGACCTCACCAGCTGGCCTTGGTGATAGACATATTGGTTCATCATTAAGTAGGCCTACAGGGGAAAAAGGCAAAACACTTAGCAAAAATATGTGGGAAGAATGTGAAAACATACAAAACACTGTGCACGAACCTGAGGTATCATAGCCATGGCCGATGCCATGGAGGAGGCGAGGTCACGACCTCGGTGATCAGCTTCTACGCTTTGCTGCTGGAGCGCAGCCAAAGCTAGTAACCCGGCAGATGGGTGAGCCTCCATGATGCTCTTTACTCCCGTGGCCGCCTTCACCTCCTCGGGTGTCTGCACAGGCATCCTGTGGGTCGGAGAGGCAGAGCTGGAGCTTGAGCCTTGAGTAGGGCCTGGAGCGGGACCCGACGTCCCCCTAGGCTCCTCTACGACCACAACCTCGGATGGGTTACTCCCTCCGACCTTGGCCCTCTTTTCCCCTTGGAGGGACTTCATCCCCTCCACCTTTCTCTTCCCCAGAAGCGCCTTGCGGGCCAGCCTATCGAGTCTGGCTTGAGCTGCCAAATCGTCCGGGCCAGCAGACTGAGGCAGGATTGCCACTCCCCTCTCCCCCGTCACCACCACATCCCTCTCCTCGGCCACGACCTCGACCACTTCCCCCTCGGGCTCCCCCGTCTCAGCAACCCTTTCGACCGCCCCTTCTCCTTCTTCTTCGCACCCAACCACAGCTACCTCATCCTCGGCAGCTATCTCTTCCACCCCCACCTCCTCCTCAGCCTCTTCATCTGCCTCGTCCTCCTCATCGGAACGGACCACCTACACAGGCCATACAAGCAAGAAGTTAGAAAAATTAACACAAATTTGTAACACAATTTAGCTAAGTGTAAAAGTGCAAAACTGGAGGTATTGAAGCATAGAAGGCGACATACCCAGGTCCGAGAGGTGCCTAAGGTTGGGCCAGTGGGTTCGGCCTCTGCAATGTCGTCTTCCAAGCGAAGGGGACTCCCCGCGGTGGGCTCCCGAGACCTTAAGGGAGTCACCTCTGTCAGAGGCTTCCCATATTGGTCTATGTAGTTGCGGATACCGTCCGGCCCCACCCTGTAGTGGAGGACGGTACCATCCGGCCGGGTCTCAAAGTGTACCCCGGCCGATGCAGGAGCGGAGGAGACCACCATCACGCTCTTCGCCTTGCTGCTTGGCTTCGGCTTAGGCTTCGGCTTCATCGCCTTTTTAACCGCAGGCACCACCACGGCATCGGCCTCCTCCGCTACCTTGGGAGGGAGGGTCGACTCCAGACCATTCTCCTTCTCCCATCTCTCCCTGGAGTACCCCACGGGACAGAAGGTCCTATGGGGCCATTTGAAGCTATTCCCCTTACAGGAGGTGGGGGAGCCACAGATAAGCAGGCGCTCCGCATCGCGCGCCCCTACGTCGGTCCCATCTGGACCCCACCAGTTAAGAGCCACCTCCAACGACTCTATGTTGGGTTCGCCCAATCCCCTAAGCTTTGAGGCCAATGTGAATTTGTTGTCTTTGGTGCTCATCACCCTCCCCGGTCTGGTGGGCAGAACCAGGTCGTCGCGGTGGAGCCAGTGCCCTTCCACCACGACTACATCTTGCGTGTAACCCCGATTCGAATCGGAGTTACCTGTAATCAGCTGATTATGAGACCGGCACCTCAGGTAGGGTTGCCGACTCTTAGACTGGGAGCTTGGCTCGGTCTGCAAGAATTCGTAGCAGGCCAAGAGCTCTTTAAGCCCCAGTGGCTCCGGGATGTCCGGGCCCAAGGCGACACTTAGCGCCTTTATTCCGGCGCAAATCCGGTGCGCTTGCAAAGGCCACTGGCATGGAAGAGTCTGCGTCCAGGCGCAGAGCTCCGCCAGTAGCTCCGGAATAGGGAGGTGGGTACCCCCGTAGAGAAGAGTAGAGAGGGAGAGAGTTACCATACTCTTGGGATCAGACACGATCCCATTCACCTCATCTGCAGTCGCACAGGTCCGAAGCCGAAACTCCCCCCCTATGCCGCATAATTGGCAAAACTCGTCGAGGTCAGCCCCGTGCTGCCTGACCATGATGCTGCTGTCGTTCACCGCCACGGATATGGCCGGGTCGATAACCATCTCCCGGAATGGCAAGGCGTTCGCCATTACCTCAAGGCGCTTCGGTTGCGGGGCAACCATCGGGCCTTTTCCGGCTCCGTGTTTGATTACCATAATGGTTGGTTGTTTGATGAAATTTGCTAAGTATGAAGTGTGAGGGAAGAGAGAGAACGGGCTGCTGTGTAAAAATTTTAGTGAGAGAGTGAGAAAGTGAAAATGAGATTTCACTGAGGGTATTTATAGGCCCTCACCAGAAGATGAAGAGACATTTACCAGAAGGTGAAAAGACAGTGGCGGTTCATTACACGAACTCCCACAAATAAATGCTATCACTCAATCGACGCAGTACACGTGTACAGCAAATAGAGGACAACTGCCAAGTGTCACTCACCAGCCGTTTTAGCATTGATGGCATTGATGGGATCGAAGAGACAGAGGCGGCGCCTCATAAATGCGTGGTGAGCGTGCTCCACGTGTCAAAAAATTCCAGCACACGAGAACACGTGCCGGGCTACTCCGAGGCGTTTCCACACCGTCAAGCACAAGAACACTATGACCGGAGCCCCCGTAACGACTATAGATCCCTGAAGACCTCGTCCTTAACGACGACTCCGGACAGGGAGCTGTTGGCGAGGGGATGTCGGCACCCCCTCGTCCGGACCGATATCGACCCCACAGCAGGCGATCCGGGCCTCTCGAGCATGGGTGACGCATCATCCCGGATCTTGGGGAGCCAGACCGTGCCTAGGCCGGCCCAGAGAAGCTTTGCTGAGCACTCTTCCCCAATTAATGCTGCTGCTCCCTTGGGGGACCCTTTAGGTGTTTCATCGACGTGGCCCAATCACAGGCCAGCCTGTGGGCCCCGGATGATGAACAGTACCATTGTCAGAGTCATAAATGACCTGGAGCCGTTGGATCTTTATTAGACAGTGCAGTGATCCAAGGGCTAATAATACCTCTGATCAGACTATAAATACCCCCCCTAATACCAATTAGGAAGGGACACAAAAATACAGAGAGGAGAGATAAAGCTAAAACATCCCGGGTCATCAGAATATCAACCGTGACATCTGACGCCACAACTCGTAACTGGACCAATCCCTCATCCTTAACTATATTCCTACCTTCAGTCTATACCGATACTGACTTGATCGTCGGAGAGGGAAAACCTGGTACCAACCCCGGGCCCCTGTTCGTTTCTTGTGCAGGCTTAGAGAGCACCTCGACGACGAAGCAGATACCACCTACGTCAACGACCTTGGAAGATCGGAGCCGACGCGAATAAAATATATAAGCCGAGCTTGGGAAGAAAATCAGGCTCGCCACACACTACCATGTGTTATGGGATGGCAGAGGGGGAGCCAGACTATACATTTAGTATAGTCTGGAAAACTCTCCTCTGTGGCATCATTGGATCAACAGTAGGACCCATATACTGTTTGATCCAATGATGTCACAGCAAGAGTTTTCCAGACTATACTAAATATATAGTCTGGGACACCTCCTCCTATGGGATGAAGTTGGATTCTTGTAGTTATCAGAGAAGCACAACTGCAATTTCCGTAGCAGCCCCACGTTCTTGGTCATTATTTGATATTAATTATGTAACATCCCAGAACCTAAGGGTGTTACACGGCCGACTAACACGTGGCTTAACACGTGCTAAACGAAGACCTATAACTTAAAAATAATAAAAATAAATTAATTAATTTAGACTCTAAAACAATAACTTCAAACTTTCGTTCTTATTTCTGAATATCTCAAAAGCTAAAATCAAATTCAAACATCGATAGTAACTTATTAAAAAAGATCTTATAATACTAAAGAAACATGAATTGAAAATTATAATCTTGGAACTTTATTAGCAGCGCAAATAAAACGGAATCCTATGAAGGTCTGGCTGATTCCCAACTAACTTAACTCTGACTCCTTAGAACCTGTATACCTGAAAACATTTCAAAAGCGAGGGGTAAGCTAAAAGGCTTAGTGAGCGATAAATCTTGCAATACAATATAGGGTCGAAAATATATTTTAATCATTTAATCATTTTTCTTCGAAAAATCAATATTTTTAACTTTACAAAATTCCCAAGCATAGGGTAATATAAAACGTTTCTTGAACACTGAAACATTCTTGAACAAATAAAAATACTAAATATTTTAAAATGTGTGATCAATACGATAATATAAATTAGATATTTATCTAGATTGGACTTACCAATTCTATTTGGATGCTACAGATCTCTTTTATTCATTGGATTCACACTTTCCGAATATCTTTTATATGATTGGACTTCCCAATCATACGTGGACTCTATAGGTCTCTTTAATTGTACCGGTACTTCTCAAATATATTTATATCATTTCTTTTTCTCAACTTAAATCTTAAATATAATACCATAATGATCACAAAAATAAAATAAACTTTCTTTCAAAATCTTATACGTTCATCAACGTATATAAACATTTCACTTTCTTTACGTTCATCAACGTACACAAATAACCTTGCTCTTTTGAACCTGCAACTTTGCAATGATATATATACATATATAATTTTGATATTTTTAAAATATAATTTCAATATGCAAATATTTATTAAAAATGCAATGAGATTTTATAATAGCAAGTAAGAAAAACCACTCACCTGAATAGCGGATTTTAAAGTTACACAAACGGATTAGATTAGTGTGAGTTCTGAACTTCTACTACCAAAATGGAACTGATCCAGATATTTTCTTTTCTATCTTCTATTTGCAATACTATTATATACATAAATATAGTAATATAGTAGGTATATAAGTAGACTGTGTGCTTAAAGCCTAAACAAACATATCTTTTCTCCCTCTATTTTGCCTTCTCTCTGTATGTCGCATATATATATATATATATAGGCATAAAATATTTAAACCCTTCACTGATCTTTCTTCTCACCGTACACTGTAACTCTCTTTTAATAAATATGACAATTTAATATATCATAAATTATACTATAGGCAAATACACATAACGTGTGTCCATTAATTATATGAAAGTGTGTGTTTATTTTATTTGCATGAAAGCCCATTAAATTTTCACATTACTATATACTATTCCCATTCCATACTCATTATGCTATAACTCATGAATTCAAAATGTAATCCCAATTACGGTGTATCCAATTATGAATGGTCATAAATTGAAATACTGGCCTCGTTTGGTCGCGTCTTTTATGTTCAAAAGTATACTTTTTGTAAGTGGGTTGAAAAGTATACTTTTCTGTTTACTTTTTAGTAAGTAAATGCTGTTTGGTGAACACCGTAAAAGTATACTTTTCATATCCTGTTCATTAAAAATGTTGTTTGGTAAAATATGTTTACTTTTACTTTTTGAGTGAAAATGAATTGTTTATTCAAATAATGCACAATATGTACCACTTTTGAACTTATATGTACCTCCATAAGTTCATATTCTCTATAAGTACTACTTTTTAATTATTTACTTTATTTACCAAAACGCCATATACATATTTCATAAAAAATGGAAAAAAAAACACATAAAATTATATAAAATAAAAAAAATCTCAAAATAAAAGAAAAAAAAATCACAAAAAATGAAAAATAAATAAAAAAAATCACAAAAAAATAAAAAAATCACAAAAATCACAAAAATGAAAAAAAAAATTCAAAAAATTCAAAAAAAATTACAAAATTTTTTTAATTTTTTTTTAATTTTTTGTGATTTTTTATAAGTTTGTCATTTTATATATTTTTTTATTATTTTTCGGTATAAAAAGTGTTATATTGACAAAAAAAATATATATATTTTTTTAAATTTTTTTTAAAAGTTTGTGATTTTTTTCATTTTTTGTGATTTTTTGTAATTTTTAAATTTTTTTTTCATTTTTATAATTTTTTTTGTGATTTTTGTATTTTTTTAATAATTTTTGGTATTTTTGGTATTTTTGGTGATTTTTTATAATTTTTTGTTTTTTTTGTTATTTTTTATATTTTTTGTGATTAAAGATTTTATTATTTAAAGATTAAAAAATACAAAATTAGGAAAATATAATGATGATAAAAACTAGGTTTTGAACTGTACTTTAAAAGCACATTCAGATTAAAACCTACTTAAAAGTATCATCAAAAGTAAAAGTATCATCAAACTTACTTTTAAAAAGTATCATCAAACTTACTTTTAAAAAGTATCATCAAACTTACTTTTAAAAAGTCTACTTATAGACATTTACTTTTCACCGAAAGTATACTTATGAGATGACGGCCAAACAAACTAAATATAAGTAAAAGTAAAAGTAAAGTCAAAAGTATACTTAATGGTTTACTTTTATAAAAGTAAACTTTTTCATATCAACCAAACAAACTTTTTACTTTTTATAAGTAAAAGTAAAATTAAGTAAAAAGTAGTGTCAACCAAACAAGCCCACTAACTCCTTAAGTACCTAACGTTTGACCTTTTAATGTCACTACTCAGGTACTATTTACTAATGTAGCTACACCATTTTAATATTGTATTACAAAATATCATTTATTTAAAACTTCAAACTTGTAATTCCAGTAACGTACTGCTATAAACATACACCTATTTAAATAGGTTGTCCTTAAATTACTTAAACGACCCGTAAACTCATAAAGTTCCAGTAATAGTCTTAAAACAAAATATCGGACTCATTAATAATTAAAATAAATATATATAAAATACGGGATTTTACAACTTACGTCAATATGCTGTTCTTTTCTACGCAGCATCCTATACTTTAGACCTTTTAATTAGTCTTTCATTCAAGTTGTATATCCGCCTTTTTTTTATATATCTAATGGTCGAAACATATAAGAAAGGGGGTTGTTCAGGCTGATTTCTCAAACTTGCAAGATGATGTGTAAGCAAATGTGATTTTTTTCCTTGTCATATCTAGTAAATGCAAGTTGATTATTTATAATTAATTCTTAAAAAAAGCTCCCTTGTTCTAACGTCTATGGTTCTGTTCTTTTGTTGGCAGTGGCTCCAATATGCTATGCTCATCTTGCTGCAACTCAAATGGGACAGTTCATGAAGTTCGACGAAGCATCAGAAACATCATCGAGCCAGGGAGGTCTGACATCTGCCGGGGCTGGGCCTGTTTCCCAGCTGCCTCGCCTGCAAGAGAACGTCGTGAGCTCTATGCTCTTTTGCTGAGAATGTCTCATCATCAGTTTCTAAATCTCTTTTGTTATGTTGTACATATCAAGTTTGCGTATCTATCTAGGTTTTTCTGTGTCTGCTCCAAAAATATTATAATATTACTTAAAAACAGATTATCATACGTGTTTTCTTTTATTTTTAGTTCTTAATTACACATTTATAGACGAGTTTGTATATAACACGACTTTTGGAAGGAAAAAGTTCTACCTCTTGAAAGTATCCAATTTCTTTCAGATTTTATGAATTGTAAGTCATTGCTTACCATTTTTACTTTGTCATTTATCTCCATTCTTATCTTTTTTGGGTAGAGGATTGTTATATGGATTCGAAAATCTTACGTCAAAATCTTATCCGTTAACGTGACGGATTATGTGCATCAATTGTAATTTAAATAAAAATATATTTTCAATATCAAAGCAAAACTAATTGATACACATAATCCGTCACGCCAACGGATAAATTTTTTGGGTAATATTTCGGATGGATATAGCAATATTAATCCTTGTGTATACTAGCTAGCTAGTACTTGTGAAACGGGCCGGCATGGACTTGTTTTTTCACAATTCCATTTACGTACTCCCTGACAATAAATACACATTTCATAAGATCACCAAATAGTATAATTTTTCTTTTGAAAAATATTTTTAAACTTTGTTTTCTTGGGGTGTTATTTAATTGATTCATATTCAATGTGACACGGGCACATGTTATGGTAAATATAATATGAAAATAATCATTAACATGATAATAGAATTTAATGTAACAATATTGTGTAATAATTATCACTATAATTATGGGATTTCAAAATTAAACATGTGGTGCATATTTGGAATTGAAAATTTTGGTTAATCAAAAGATTTATTTACAAAACAATACATATAACTTTACATCACAGTAAAAACTCAAATAAAATTATAGAATCATAGTTGATACTACACTAAAATTAAATATTAATTAACGTAATAATAAAATATTGATTTTTAATATATTTTATGTGATGGAACATGGTCTCGTCTAACAATACATTTTACTTTATAATTGGAAATTAAATATATGTAATAAATTTGGATTAGTAATATCTAATATTGTAGCAAAATAATAAATGCAAAATAATTTTCAATGCACTACCTTATTTACAAGATTTTATATAATTAATGATACATGAAATCATTTCCATAATATTAGTATAATTAAAGATATAATATGTATTGAATATCATTTGATACTTTAAACATGTGACCGGGAGCACACGTTAGATTTTCTCTTTCTGGTATATGCATCCGGTCATACTTTAAATATATCTTCTGCATTTGACTCTTAAGTTAACATACAAAATTAGGTGAAAATAGCTGAAACCATGCGACTAAAAATCTTAATCCGTGCTTATAAAAAAAAAAACTTTATATGTGCCTGTCCTCTTACTCTCAAATTCTTAGTTCATAGAAGTATTTGCTAAGATAGTTTTCCTGTTCACTACAAGAAATTTGTCCCTTAGCAACAAAAGAAAATAAGGAGAAAATTTATGTTGCTGATTAGTAACATAATACTAACAAAACAGCAACAAAAACAGTATGATACATTTAGTAACAGAATCACCAACTATTTATCAACTTAAATTTAGCATCACTCTTATATGTTGCTAACAAGGTGTTACAATTTTTCGAATAAAATCAGCAACAAATTTACCATCAAATCAGTAACACGGTATCCCCATAAAAATTAGCAACATAAAATATGTTGCTATATTTATTGTTTACAACATATGATAAGATGATTTATCACTATTTTGTAACACACGTTTTTTGTTGCTATAAGGCGGTCGACATATTATTGTATTGTGTGCATATATATATGTGTGTATATATATATATATATATATATATATTTAAATATACTTATATTTATATCTATAAAATTCTACGTTATGATAGATAGTACTTAATGTTAAAAGAAATTTTCCTCGTAATTTTCTTTTTATGTATTTCAATTCATTCCAATTACTTCTTTTGCCTCATGGCTATGTCTATTATAACCTCGAGCAAAAATCCATTACGAGTTGTAAGTTTTTAATTCCTGATTAGTGATGCTTTGGTAAAGTGTCGTTTGGTCCCTTAATTTGTTTTAGATCAAATATAACCAAACCAATCATTTTCAAGTGGTTTGGTCCCTAATTTATCCAAATACCAAGTCAAAGCAAACGAATACCCCTAAACCCTTAAACAAGACTATCAAATCCATATAGCTACCAATCAAGATGAACTAATGTTAATAGCAAGCTTCTCGAATTCAATGAATGACAATGAATACGATTAGGGCTGCAAAAGAGTCGAGTTCGGCTCGATGCAAGTGGACTTATGAGTGAGGCTAGTGGTTCGTATATAGAGGTGTTGTAATTCAAAGAAAAAAGCGGGAGGCTAATAAACTAAATTTATATGTAAAATATACACATATTGATAGAATTATTCGTGATGTGAGGGTGATTGTATCCATCGCGAGCCTCATTCTAGCTCCTCAACTAAGTGGACTTAGAATACTTTTCCAAGCTCGCATCGACTCTTGATTAGTATAACAAAACAAGTTCAAACTATGCTCATGACTTATTTGAAAAGTTCAGGTTCGTGATGATTAGGCTTGTTAAACTCTAATGATCCAAGTTAGCCTCGTTAAGCTCTAATGATCCGAGTTAGCCTCGTTAAGCTCTAATGATCCGAGTTAGCCTCGTTAAGTTCTAATGATCCGAGTTAGCCTCGTTAAGTTCTAATGATCCGAGTCAGTCTCGTTAAACTCTAATGATTCGAGTCAGACTCGTTAAACTCTAATGATTCGAGTCAGACTCGTTAAACTCTAATGATCCGAGTCATACTCGTGAACCTCGGCTCTACTCGCAACAAGTAGGGGTGGGCAAAAATTCCGCAAACCCGCCCCGTAACCCAATCCGTGCGGATTGGTGCGGATTGGGTGTCAAAAAAAGTTAAATCCGATCCGCCCCAATCCGTAAAAAAATTCGTGGGTTGGGTTAGGGTTGGGGTTTCCAAACCGTGGGTTAATGCACCCCAACCCGTTTCAATCCGCATATATATATATAAATAAATATAAATTTTCTCAAGATCTTTTTTAATAAACTGTCCAACTCTTCGTTTCCCAATGTTCAAAATAAACTCTCCAGTTCCAAATAAGCTATTCACTTTCCATTCTTCCTCATCTCTTCACTTTCCATTCTTCCTCATCTCTCCAGTTCTGTGCTCCTCTCTCTCTCTGAAAATGGTAAGTTTCATTCTTCTTATTCTTTGATTTTCAATGGTTGTGATCAAATCAATTAATTAAAAAATATAAAACAATATTTTTTTTTTGAAATAAATATAAAACATTCTCTCCCTTTCTTTTATCGTCTGACAAACTCATGTTCTGCCCAAATTAAATATTCATCACGAAAGACTTAACAACATCATCTTATATGTTTTATGTGTACACCATATGTGAAGTGACTTAAGCTTAATAATTTGATTGATATATTGTCTAATACTTGCAAAACTTTAGGAGTTTCTATATTATAATAGTATTGATTTAAGAAAAAATATATATATACACAAAAAATCTTTGGATTGTCCAAACTTAAGCTTAATGATTCGATTGATATATTGTCTTATAAATTCAATGTATTATCTCGTACTTACAAAAAGAAGGAATTTTTAATCTGGGTTTAGGTAAATTATGCGAAATAATGAAAAATTAATAACTAAAATGAAAATTCAAGAAACAAACCGCACTCAATCCGCCCCGCTTGATAATGGGTTGAGTTGGGTTGGTTGGGGTTTAAATTATAATGGGTTGGGTTGGGTTGGGTTGAGATTTGAATTTCACTAATCCGCCCCAATCCGTCCCGCCATTTATTTTACGGGGCGGATTGGTCGCAATCCTAACCCGCCCCGTAAAATAAATGGCGGGACGGATTGGGGCGGATTAGTGAAATTCAAATCCCAACCCAACCCAACCCAACCCAACCCATTATCAAGCGGGGCGGATTGGGTGCGGGTTGTTTCTTAAATTTTCATTTTAGTCATTAATTTTTCATTTTTTCGCATAATTTACCTAAATATTTTTAAAAAAAATTCTTTCAAATAGAAATATAAACTAAAAGCCAACCAAAATACGTTTAGAATGTTCGGAACAAGTAACAAAGCTAAAACAAAACAAAACAAAACAAATTATTCTTCATCAACATAATCAAAATAAAGTTCAATAGCTAATTGAATCCACAAGTTCAATAGCTACAGATTTCGTAATAACTTTATATAACTTCATATTTGGCTATACTTCAATTACAAATAAAGTTTTTAAAAATAAATTAACCACTCATACTACCTAGACCCAGATTAAAAATTCCTTCTTTTTGTAAGTACGAGATAATACATTGAATTTATAAGACAATATATCAATCGAATCATTAAGCTTAAGTTTGGACAATCCAAATATTTTTTGTCTATATATATAATTTTTCTTAAATCAATACTATTATAATATAGAAACTCTTATTAAAAAAAGATCTTGAGAAAATTTATATTTATATATATATATATATATATATGCGGATTGAAACGGGTTGGGGTGGATTAACCCGCGGTTTGGAAATCCCAACCCTAACCCAACCCACGAATTTTTTTACGGATTGGGGCGGGGCGGATTTAACTTTTTTTGATATCCAATCCGCCCCAATCCGCACGGATTGGGTTACGGGGCGGGTTTGCGGATTTTTTGCCCACCCCTACTAATAACAAGTAATCACTACTTTTCGCATACTATTTTTTGTAAAAATTATATATATACACATATAAAATTAAGCAAAATTATGACTTATTTTCGAAAATTTTGATTTATTTGATAAAAATGGACTCCAAGTCTCCAAATACTAAACCCCCTTCCCCCTTTTTATTTTGAGATTTCTCCCCTTTTTATTTCAATTTCAAGATTTCACCCTTTCATTTTTGTTTTGCACCTTTTCCCCCCTATTTCTTATCAATTCTTGGATAATAAAATACACAATGTGCAGCAGAGTGTTCTCTCTCTCTGCTCAAAAATAAAACAAGCCCTAGATCTTATATTTCCGCCGCTCCAGTCTTTTGCTCATAGGTCTCTCTCTTTCTCTATCTTCCCTCTTTATATACACGTTTGTGTTTGCTTGCTTATGATAACCGTCTATTTATTATTGATCAATATTTGTTTAGATAGCTTACTTTTTTCCAGCTTTTGTGTTTATTGCTTTTCTTCTACTGAGATTGTCCATACTATTAAGGTGCTCTCCTCTCTCTCTCTCTCTATATATATATATATATACTCCTCTAATTCTCCATATCTTTATATTAATTCCAGTTTTACTCAAGAAAATGTTTACAGTTTGGAGATTGTTTAGTGATTATTTCAAATTAAAACTTGGCTTGGGTCCAAACAGATGTGCGATGAAATTTGTTCAGGCTTACAATTTACAGGTTCAATTTATGTTTTGGATTTCCACTCTGTGCTTTGAAGGTATTCGATTAAATTAATCAAATAAAAAATTACTCCTATACACTCTTCTTACTGCTTTTTTTCTTCTTCCTCTTCTTCTTTTTCTTCTTCTTCTTCTCACAGTTTTGCATTATGGAAGGTTAGTAACTTTAAAGATCTTCCCACTACTCAGTTCCACGATTGGCTCGGGTTGCTCGGCTCCACCCATTCTTTTCCATGGTCAATTTTCATGAACCTATTATTATCCTTTTCTTCGGTACACATAAGCTATACTTATATATTATATAGTTGCTGAATTACATGTTTTTTCATGTTTTGGAACAGCTTAATTTCTGACATGTTAGTAGATTAAAATAAATGTTAAAAGTTTATAAATTATTTTTCCCAGGTAAACACATACCAAAATAACGAGAATTGAACATCCTTATATGAGAGTGACAACATCTATTTAGAATACGTTGTTGCACCGTTTACTTCCCACTCTTCACTAGTTAGTACTTAGTTAATGAAAAGAAAGTACTTAATTGTATATGTGGTTGTTTATAATTATTCATGTTCTGTTGTTGTGCGAGGATGTTCATAAAATTGAATAGAACCGAATAGGGTATGCTTGAACCTACTTTTAAAAGAATTTCGGGATATAACACCACAACAGAAACCCATTGAATACTTAAAAGAAGTTCAAAAGAGAACAGTTGGTCTACACATACTTATGATTTTAAGTTCTCTTGTTTCTTCTCTCTGTATTCATTTTAAATATGTCACCAAACCCATAAAATATTTAGTGCAATCCGGCTACACATTTGCGGAAATGAAACCACTTGACTACATGATGTGTATATATGCTTCATCATTATATGTTGAATATAGTTATAATTTACTCATATCTTAGCCAGATTTGTGTGGAATCACATGGACACGTAATTAATTTTTGTCAATGTGTAGACTGCTGTTTGATTTGGACAAAGACACGGAATTGAGAAAAGAGAAAACTCGAAATACCGAGTGACGAAAAAGAGCGAGGAGATAATAGATGGCTTTGTTTATCTCCAATCTGAGGTGGAATTTCAGTTTGTTTATTTTACAAGTTCATCCCTACTCTAAGTTTCTTACCTTGTACAGCTACTTAAAAAAAATTCCTAGATTAGTCTTTGATCAATAACTTACTGATGATCTACTTTAGATGCTCCTCGTACCGATATTAGGTTATGACAAAGTTACATGTATGCAGATGTTGCAGGGCTTGCTATGTCTTTTGAAAAAATCAAGCTGATGAACACTGAAGTAAGTTTGAATTATTTGTATTTGAGTATCTTTAAATTGCACTAAATATTTTATGGGTTTGGTGACATTTAATTGACTTCTGGTTTGTCAATTGATATTGAAGTTTTGTAAAGGAAGTTTCATCCCATATGCAACTGCAATGTTGATTACTACTTCATTCTTATTCTTGCAAGAACGATTTGATTATTTTTTTGTAGGTGTCACGTGTTCTCAGTATTAAACCACTCTCTAGCTATATAAAGAGTAATCAAACTGCATATTTTGAGCATATTTTCTCCCATCGCAAGTACTAACATAGTTTTTTTCATTTGTCATTAGTCATGACTCATAACCCTTGTCCAAAAAAATCGTCTTCCCTACTCGTGTTGATACATAATATTTCACGTCGTTTTTAAAATTTTCTATTGTAGATATCCAAACCAAACAAAAATAAGATTGTATAGGTGCACAGATCTTAACTAGAAGTCTACACAAAACTTTCATACCGACTATACTTCTTTTACTTCTCCTTCTGGTTATGTTGTTTATAGTACAGAATAGGCAACACCAAACACAGTTGATTTACATATGAAGTCACTTGGCTTAAGAAGGCATATAATATATTGAACTGCAGCAGTCTTTTTCGATTACATTAGTGTTTCAGTGAATTGCAGTAGTACTTTATTGTTTCATGTAATTAGTTGATATTTAGCCCATTTCCATTGTTGTTAATTAGCTTAGTTTTGTTAGGAGTTGATATTTGTAATGCTTGTGATTCTGTTTTTCAGTTTGATTTTGTTTCAATTGCAGGCGGTGTTTAATTTAAGACAACAAAGTTAGAACTTATTCGTGATCCAATGAGTATTCCTTATCTATATTTGAAGAAGGTTCGTCAAAATAAAACAAGAAGCCAGCCTCATCTCTCGGTTGGTGATCATATAAACATGGTTCTTGTTGTGCAACGAATCTTCGTGTTTTAGTAAACGCAAACTTCAAAGCCAACGAGTTCTAGCTCTCTCATACAACTTGATGATTTGTTCATGTAATATGTTTCAAGAAGAAGTGGTTGTGTAAAAGTTTCGCTTGGTAGTTATCCTAGTTGATAGTTGGATCTATTTTGTTATGGTATATTAGAATTCTTGTTTATATTCTTTTGTTAGTTAATTGAATTGTAAATGTTACAATTAATAAGTTATAAATGGTTTGTTAATTTACTGATTATTTGTGTTTTGGTTACTTTTGGTATAATTATAGAAATTGCTACAATAAAAGTATTAAATAAATATATTTCGTGTAGTTTAATAATTAAAAATTGTAACAGATTTGCTTCAAAAACATTTATGTTACAAATCTTGTTGCCTTTTACTTCAAAAAAGTAGCCAAGTAGCAACATAAAATATATGTTACAATTACCTGTTACTGATTTAGCAACATAAAACCATGTTACAGTTATGTTACTAAGGATAATCATGTGTTACTAATTTAGTTGCTGAAATCTGCAACAAGACAAACAATAACATAACAGTTTTTGTTGCTAAACAGTTGTTAATCATCGTTTGCAACAGAAATAGGTTAAACACCAACAATTTTTTTTGTTGCTAACAGACAAATTTCTTGTAGTGGTTATTTCATTATTTGAGCTAATTTAACTTCTTCTGTTTTTATGAGTTGGCTTGACAAAACAAGCTAGTAGTGACTTAAATTCAGGATCGTGTGCAAATTGATTATAGGAGTATGACACATTGTTAGTTAAACAGGTGAGAAATGAAAACTTTGAATGAGAAATGATATAAGCACCGCAAAATCTTGCCCGCTGATTTGACATGTTAAGTGTATCAATTATTTTTGTTTCGATATTGAAATCATATTTTCATTTAATACATAATTGGTTCAGCTAGTCCGCCACGTCAGTGAGTAAAGATATTTTGGGTAACCTTTTTAAGTGTCCGTAGCAATACTCATTTTGAACAGGTGTATGCTAGAACTGTCTTTTATATCTTTTATTTTATAATATAGAGAATAGCTAGAGACGAGAAGACATCATGATAAATATGATTGTTACCTACCAAGGACTATAAATAGAAGTCGATGACAAATATTGCTGTATATATAGAGACTAGAAATATTTCTTATGAATTATGATTAGCTACTCGAGTTAATTTTAAGTTTTACCTTTTTCCCTTTCTACTCTTATTTGTCAGAACAAAAGCAAATATACTAATATATTTCTCATATTTCTACCCTAATTCAATTTACATGCAGCGGTTATTCATTCGAACAACTATATATTTTTGTTACAAATAAACATATCGAATGCATATTGACCTAGTTATTGGAGAAAATCACATCAATATACTGTAAAATATATAAGTTATTTGTATAGAGATGTTAGGACCTATTCTAGCATTCTTGGGTCGACCTATTCTATACGTTATTTGTAAAATATATAACTTATATAAGTTATTTGTAAAATCACATCGATATAGCCAGAGATATTTTGAAAAACCATGATTTAGCATTCTTGGGTCGACCTATTCTATACGCGGCTAAAAGATTCAGCTACAACTCTACGAGTGTGTCTTTCTCGCCTTATGGAGACTATTGGAGGGAAATAAGAAAAATTGCTCTACTAGAGTTACTAAGTTTGAAAAGGGTACAAACATTATCAAGAGTACGCTACCAAGAAGTGACTTCCATGGTTAAGTTCTTAGCAAACTCTCGGTATACTGTCGATCTGAGTAACCTGACACTTAAACTCGCAAATAATGTCATGTGTAGGGTGTTGTTTGGCGGAAATGGGGACGGAATAGAGGAGTTTGGAAAGAAAGATATAAGTGAGATACCTAAAGAAACACAAGGTTTGTTGGACAGATTTCACTACAAGAAAATTCACGCTTGGCAACAGATAAACCTATAGAGTTTATACTTGGAATGAAATTTCCTAGTGCTGCTCTGTTTAGAAAAGCTGTAAGGGAATATGCAATTCAAAGAAAAAAGGATGTTTATTTGAATGTTAACTGCAAGTTAAAAATGTATGGTATTTGTAGAAATGGAAGTACTGATAACCCATGTCCTTGGTTGATATATGGTGCAAGAATGAGATGGGAAGAGACAGTACAGATAAGAACTTTTGTGGACAGACACACATGTTCTAGCACACTGGTGAATTCAAATCTTACACCAAAATACATTGCTCAAAAATTTGAAGTGGATATTAGAGAGAATCCTAAGTGGGATGCAAAAGCATTTCAAAGGTTTGTGGCAAGAAAAACAAAGTGTAAGGTAACTATTTCCAAAGCATATAGGGCTTTTGACCTTGCAAAAATTCAAATTGAGGGCACTTCTGCTAACCAATACAAACTACTTTGGGACTATATTGCTGAGTTAAAAAGAACTAACCCAGGTAGTACTTTTTTGGTAAAAACCAAGAATAGATCAAGTTTAGATGCTCCATATGTGTTCAGAGGGATTTATATATATTGGGGGGCCTTGAAAAGAGGGTTTTTAGAAGGTTGTAGACCAATTATTGGTGTTGATGGGTGTCATCTAAGTGGGCCACACAAGGGTATAATGTTGACTGCAGTGGCAATAGACCCCAACAACTGCATGTATCCTTTTGCTTATGCAGTTGTTGGGAAAGAAAAACAATCTACTTGGAGGTGGTTCTTGAGGTTGCTCTCTAAGGACCTAAGCATTAAGTCTGCAGCTGACTATACCTTCATTTCTGATAAACAAAAGGTTAGGCTTGTAATTAAAATTTTCATTTATTAATTTATCATTTATTTAATTTGAAACAATAACTTGTCATTATTCTTTAATTTTATTCTGTAGGGTCTTATTGCTGCCATGGAGGAAGTGCTATCTGGTGTGGAGCACAGGTTTTGTGTAAGACATCTCTACAATAACTTCAAAAAGGACCACAAAGGGTTGACATTAAAGAATCTACTTTGAAAATGTGCTAGAGCTAGCACTATCGAATACTTTACCAAAGCCCTAGAAGAGATGAAAAACCTTAATGAACCAGCTTATCTTTGGTTGTCATCCAAACCAGGTAAGAACTGGTCTAGGTCTCATTTCTGTTTTCAACCAAAATCAGATATTCTATTAAACAACTTGTGTGAATCCTTTAATGCTTGCATTAAAGAAGCTAGGGGAAAACCTATTTTGAGTATGCTTGAGGATATGAGGAAGTATCTCATGGATTTAGTTATGAGAAAAAAAACTGCTATGGAAAAGAAAATTTCACTTCACATATGTCCTAAAATTCAGGAAAAACTTGAAGGTTTTAAACTTAGATCACATAATTATATACCTTATTCGAATGGTAATCTCATTTATGAGATTGATAGTGGTCATTCTTGCTATCAAGTAGACCTTGCTAGGAAAACTTGTGGTTGTAATGTATGGCAGTTAGCTGGGATACCATGTGTTCATAGTATTTGTGCCATGAATTGTGAAGCTCTCAAACCAGAGGATTATATACATAGTTGTTATACAAGAGAAACTTACCTCAAAACCTATAGTAACACTTTGGTACCAATTAATGGAATTGATTTATGGTCCAAAACCAACAAACCAGTAATTTTACCACCAGTGGTTACTGCACAACCTGGTAGACCAAGAAAGAATAGAAAAAGAGCTGTAGATGAGCCTAGGACACCCTCTCATAAGATAGGTAGGGTTGGTACTTAATTACATGCACAATGTGTAAAAAAGCTGGTCATAACTCCAGAACATGTGGTAAACCTTCAAAATAAAAAAGCCAGGGGATAGAAAAAAGCAGAGAAAACCAAAGGCAATTCCACATTTAGTTGATGAAGATAACAGTGACAATGATGATTTTGGTATGGATGAGGAAGATGATGATGGTGTTGAAACTGTGGTGGAAAATATGGTGGAAAATGATGGTGCTGAAACTAATGTGGTGGAAGATATGATGGAAAATGATGGTGTGGGATATGGTGGAAATGGTGTGAGTAATGAAAGGGAAAATGAGAGTGATAATTTATGTCATAATGTGGTTCTTAGTGCAAATGATATAGCTGAAAAACAGGATGAAGTGCATCAAACATCAAGAGTAGTATCCAGTCAACCTTTGGGAGCTTTTACTGGAAAAAAAGAGAGCTAAAATAATAGTAAGTTCTCTTAATTTCATAAAACCCTTACTTTTTTTATTAGTGGTTTTTGGTCTAATTGCTATTTTATTACTCTTAGGTACTGTAAAATATTTTCTAATTACTATTTTTATTGACTGTATAAAGGTGAGAAGAAGTATGAGAATAATAAATTCACCAAAAAAAAGGCCCTGCTACTGTGAGAGAGAATGAGAGTGATGATTTCTGTGATAATGTGGTCCTTAGTGCAAATGATATAGCTGAAAAACAGGATGAAGTGGGTCAAACATCAAGAGTAGTGTCCAGTCAACCTTTGGGAGGCGTTACTGGAAAAAAGAGAGCTCAAATACCAGTAAATTCTCTTATTTTATTAAAACCATTATTGTTTTTTATTAGTAGCTTTTGTGTTAATATATTCTAACTGCTATTTTTATTGATTGTTTAAAGATGAGAAGAAGCATGAGAATATTAAATTCACCAAAAAAAGGGCCTGTTGTTGTGGATTTTGAGGATTTAACCAAGTATGGTGAGAGTGGCAGTGACACACTTCATGCTGGCATCTTAAACAAAACAAAAGGTGGTGGAAAGTCAACAAAGGGACACATTTATAAGGATGGTAAGATGTATCTCACACCTGCTGCTCTTAAACTTGAGTTGGAGCTTAAGAAACAATGGAAAGCAAAACAGAGTCAATCTGGCCCTAATTTGTAGTAAGCTACATTTATGTAAGAAATATTTTATCAATTAGACTTAAAAGTACTTTTAATTTTCTTTTGTTGGTTTGAGAAGACCTGCTAATGAATTGAATGACCTGTAATGTACTTATTGCTTTTGTTTTTATTTTGGTGGCCTATAATGGCTTTGCTACTGTATGAATAGTAACATTTTGGTGTCTGTTACTTGCCTATGAATGAAGTATCTATTTTGGCAATTTAATGGTGTTATTTTGTTTCTATAGTAATTTGATTTACTGTTTTTATTGAGTAGTTTTGATAGTAAATGTTGTCATCTCAATGATGTTTTTGTACTGAGAGATGACCATTGTGATATTAGGTATTTCTGAGCTCTTATGAGTAGATGTTGTCATATCAGAAAACAGTCTTTTTTGATCTCAAAAAAGAGCTCTTATGAACTCAGAAAGAGCTCTTATGAACTCAGAATGAGATGAGATTTAGGTATTTCTGAGCTCTTATGAAAACATCTCTGAATTGTCCATTTTATGATGAGATTTGGTTATTTATGATCTCAGAATTGACCAATTTTGGGACTGATTATTGTCCACTTATAGCCATCTCAGAATGGGGCTTTTGTGAACTCGGAATAGTTCATTTTTTGACTGAGATTTGGATACTTGTGATATCAGAAATTTAGCATCATCAAACAACACAAAAACAAATTTCATTCATTCATACTCATACCATTACATGAATTAACCCTTCATTCATTCATACTCATAGCATTACATGAAACCATTACATTAAACATTCTTTTCAAATAAGCTCTAGACATGTATTTTTTTCTTTCTCAAACAGGTACACCATTGACAGGACAATAATTAAAATCACAAAAACAGCAAGTATACAACCATTACTATTTTTTCTCTTTTTCTTCTTCACTTGCTTCATGTTTTTCACTATATCTTTTTTCTTCGCACCTTCATATTCTTCAACCAGCTGCATTAGACAAGCTTTTTCATTCTGCAATTCATTAATTTGTTTCTTCATTTTTGAATTCTCTCTTTGCATTTCTTTCATGTCAGCTTCCAAGGTGTTTTTTCCTTTCAATAAACCTGGGATCAACCCATAAAAAAAATGAACAAGAGTTGGTTTTACAATTTCTAAACCTGCGACCTGGATTTTCCGCAGTCCATGATGTGTTTAGTTTTGTGGTTTTCCTACAATGGCAGTGGTAGTCCATTGAAGAGAGTGTTAGTGAGAGAATGACTATCTGAAAATTAGGGTTATGGGTTTTGGGTTAGTGAGAGAATTGGCTGGGTGTAATGAGTTCTGAGGTGTAAGTGATTTTGGCGCTAAATATATGCCAAAAATCCCACGTAAGTTGTTTTTTGCCAACTGTGTGTTTAATTGCTGACATGTCACGAATAGTATGCTTATTGAGCGATTTCTGTTAATTTAGTTTGTAAATTGTTAAAAATATTAGTTGAGTATGCAAATTGTTAAAATGCGATAGTTTGGTACAGAAAACATGAATTAACCCTAATGACAATTAACCGAGACAATTAAGCTTGCTTGGAACGAAAAAATCATCTAAAACAACTATTTTTATTTCAACTTAACTTTTTAATTAATAGTTAGATGCATAGTTTGGCAAATTACGTAGGGCAGATACGCCTAATTGACTAATTATATATTGTGGTACTCCCGTAACTTTGACTAATTAAATGATGTGTGAAATGTGACATTTTTTTTAGCCAAAATGTGAAATGTGAAATTTGACATGAAATTGAATAAGAGATAATTAGCGATGGTTTTTGTGACGGGTTTGTGATAGTTTAGTCAATTTGCGATAGATTTGTGACAGATTTTTAAATCGGTGACATGCTTGTGACAGCTTTTGATTCTCACTAAATCAAACATTAATTTGTTATGCATACTAGTTCCGTGCTTGTTCAGAACCCTTCACAGTTTTTATTGGCAAAAGAAACAACGTACATCAATAGAGTATCTTTTTATTGATGAGTATATATTTTTGAAATTTTAATTGACAACGCACTCCATAAACAAAAACGTAATTAATACAATATAGCCATAGAACCTACAAGAGTGAGAGGAACTTTCTTATGCATAGTAAGCCCAAATGCTTCTTCCATATCGACATCTTCTACTCTCATCCCTTGAGGCAATAACCAATCAAACTTATCGAGCAAATTTGCTAGCGATTAACGAAATTGCAAAGTTAATCCCGGGAAATTTGCTAGCCAATAACGAAATTGCAAATTTGCTAGCCCTCGAAAATCAACAGAGTTATCCGAAAATCAACAGATAATGAAAACTCTTGTTTTTCGAGGGATTTCGAATTCTCCAATTTTACAACTTTGGTTAGTTTCACGGGGAATTAGTAACCAGATCGGAGGGTATTAGTCCCTCTTTTAGGACCATTTTCATGTATGGAAATTTTGATAGATCGGTTTCTTTCACACTCGATTTGCTATTGATAATCCCTCGGATTTCGTTTTGGACTTTTTTCATTATTGATGGATGCTTGACGAGCTCCGTCATTACCCATACAAGTGCTGCTGAAGATGTATCAGTACCTGCAATGAACATGTCCTGCCACGAATTTCGTAAGATAAGATTTTATAATTAGAAGAAAATTCAAATTCAAATCGATAAATATAAAATTTAATAAGATAACGAAATTGATCTGTTGATTTTCAAGGGCAACATTTTGAGTATTTACCATTTGGAGTAGGGAGGAGGAGTTGTCCCGGGATTAACTTTGCAATTTCGTTAATCGAGCTCGCACTAGCAAATTTGCTCTATAAGTTTGATTGGTTATTGCCTCAAGGGATGAGAATAGAAGATATCGATATGGAAGAAGCATTTGGACTTACTATGCATGAGAAAGTTCCTCTCACTCGTTCTATGGCTATATAGTATTAATTACGTTTTTGTTTATGGAGTGCGTTGTCAATTAAAATTTCAAAAATATAAACTCATCAATAAAAAGATACTCTATTGATGTACGTTGTTTCTTTTGCCAATAACAACTGTGAAGGGTTCTGAACAAGCAAGTATGATATTGTTGGAGGCGGGAGTACCACAATATATAATTAGCCAATTAGGCGTATCTGCCCTACGTAATTTGCCAAACTATGCATCTAACTATTAATTAAAAAGTTAACTTGAAATAAAAGTAGTTGTTTTAGATAATTTTTTCGTTCCAAGCAAGCTTAATTGTCTCAGCTAATTGTCATTATGGTATAAAAAGCCCGACTTTGCTATAAAAATAATATTTTTTTCCAATTTATATATGATTCTGCTACCAAAAAGCATAATCCTTGTCTTGTAAACAAAATAGGTACTGTTGTAATATATTATTGGACTATTGGGCTTTACTCATAGTGGGCCTAAGTTGGGTTTTATATCTTGTATAACCCTAACCTTTTCTATATAAATAAGGTTAAACTCCCATTTTATTGAGAGCTTCTGATTAATAAAGTCTCGCTTATTGTTGTCTCTCATACCTCTCTCTATATCTATACATATCAATATATATATCTATAACGAGCTAATATGTCATACAACACGTAATTACCATGAATAAAATTTACACGTATGACATTAGAATAATAATTGTGATATATTTTATACTGATTGGTAAATTTAGATTGATTGATTGTATTAGATATTGCTAAGTGTGATTTAGAATATCTTGTTATAATATGTACTACAAGCAGGTACAATTTAAATATATTTAATCACTGCCATGTTTACAATATGAAAATTTGCGAAATCACATATTTTCACATTTAAGTTGGAAAAATTATGAAACTTCCCCAATTAGGCTCAACTATTTGGATACGATGTCTAGGAAAGATATAGGCGGAAGTCGATATCCTAATGAGGTCGGGTTTTAAGTGGCATTCGTGTCCTCCACCCTCACCGTCTTTCCTGGTCGTTTTTCAAGTACAGCTACCGAAAGGGGTTGACTAAATAATAATTTCCCCGAGTGTGTTTATATATTGATGTATGTTTTGTCGAATTGGTGTTTCAGTATCGACACGTCGTTCGATCAATGAAAACCGATTCACATGAGAAGCAAAACTAATGTTTCGAACCTGTCATTTCGAAAAAAAGTTTGTGCTTGTGCAAACCATAAACATATAAACCAGTCGTTTTATATGATAAATAATCCAGAACTCCCAACACATGTTGGATGCCATCTATGATGAGAAAAAATCGTAAAAATATACTTGCGAAATGACTGTTTAAACGTTGATTTTAATCCGTCACCACATGTTACTCACCCTGATGTGTGAAAATGTGATGCCCAAAAATTTTTTTGGATGCCATCTTTGATGAGTAAAACACGAGTTTATTGTTATCCTCATGATGAATGCTAAGGCATTGATTTTATTCCGCCGCCACATTTGAGACATGATGACGTCTATGGTGAACAAATGTCTGAAATTAACATATTGGAGCAATCCTTCACCAAAAATACTAGCTTGGAAATTGTATTCCATAAGCAGTATCGTGAATTTATATTCACCATGTTCCTTTATCACCCATCCGTTATTGGATAGGAAAATTACCCCGGTGAGTAGTTTTAATCCTATTGGGTCAATGGCGAATTGTTTGCCTGATATTAATGTTTTTCGTGTACATTTTTTTCCACGAATCGAGAACCGAGACAAGTGTTATTTGTCTCGAACTGTCGTGATCCCGATGAATCGCCTAGCCAAGCGAGATTTTAGACAATTGTCAAAATCGAAAACTTATGGCTCCAAGACAGTAATTGAAAGGAACAATATGGCCCGTTGTCACAAAGCAAGAGATAATGCTCAATGAGGCAACTCTATGCTATAAAGACAAAGGTCATGCACGGTTAGTCCTTAAATAGTTCAAAACTATTACAATGGTGAAAAAACGGATGCTAATGTGGTTAAAGCTAACTGAAAGGAAACTCTTGAGACCCCCGGTATTGTGGCTCAAATGAGTTTGGGACCTTTCTTTATTGATTTTGATAAATCATTGAGCCATTTTTTCGCTCATCTGAATTAGGTTTTCCATTTGGATTATTATTTTTCCATTTGGACCATACTTTTGGATTATGGTTTGCCTGTTTACAAAATTTCTTGAAATAATTTAAAGTGTTTTGAGCAAATTCCTTTCACAAATGTGACCAAACTTTAAATTATGAAATTTTAGGCAATACTTGTGGGATAGTTGATTTTTTTTTGGAAATAGTGGGTAACAGTGTACCACATAATTTCACCAACTATTTACCTAAAAGAGTATTCAGTGACAACGATTCTGGACCTGTCGTTCCAAATTGAAATCTTTGGTAAAGACAAATTGATTTGTCAAATATGAGGCGTTATACTTCTGTAGGTCCTGTCGTACCTTGTTGAGTTATAAAATATTCGAGAAAACCAGTGTTACCTGGTAATATCTCATGAAAGAATTAAAATTTCTTTACACAATCTCCACTCAATACGACCATAAGCATAGTCATGGGTAGTTGAGATGTCTTTCAAGTGGTTGCTACCACATTTTTTAAAAGCATTTAAAGTTACCTTATCATTTCGCCTGTCGTCGATTGATAAATGATTTAGATGCTAAGACACGATTGTCTGTACTATCATTCACATGTCGTCGATTAATAAGAGCATTTTGCTATTATGGCATTGACCGGATGAGATATTCCCGGGTCAAAAGACGATGATTGATTTATAATCGCATCGCATTTGGATTCTCTTTGAGAATATATTTCGTGATTACTCCGAAATTCATGCCACTAATGCTCAATTTGAAAGACTAGTATGTGTAAAGATCACGAAATGAACTCGTAGAATTCTTGTAAAGAATTGAAGGAGTTATTGTGGACTTATCCAACCATAAGACGGACCATAAATATAAATGGTTATGGTTGATGCATCGATAATAGGTCACATAATTATTGTTGTCCACAGAAATGCAGCATTTCCCAAACTTTTAGCCCTATCATTAAGTTGATGGCTCTTGATCCGGATTATCCTGAAAAGTCTAGTCGACTTGATAATACCGAAGAGTAAGAATCGAAATTTCGATTTGAATTACTTGAGTTTGGAAATTGAACATCCTGTCGATTATGTTTAGACCCAAATGGACTCACGGAAAGTTTAATGATGCGACTTCAAATGATTGCACGCACTTCTTGGTCTTGCATACCAAGATTTATATTTCCGTATGGGGTTATGTTATTTTGCTGTATTGGTCCGTTATGAGGCCCATAGACACTCAAACACCATATGCGTACCAGCTGGTTACTGGTTATGAGCCAAAAGTCTCATATTAACGCGTGTTTGGAGTGCTTAATTAATATTTTGATTGAACCGCTATAGCGTTCAAAATATGGACCTTTGAAGGGGACATAATTCGATTATGAATCCCATGCCTATCATTTGATAGAGTAACCTTGGCAAGCGATCTCATTACCGCATGATATGCGAAAGTGACATTGTTAAGACTGTTCTCCCCATCGTTAGAGGGAGATTTGCATGTTACCATTGATAAGGAACGACGTGAAGTAACGTGGCATAACCCACTCAGTCTTAGCTTGATCCCCAAAACTGCACTTAGTGATAAGTAAGTGCATAGACTCCATCAAGTCTAACTAAATGTCAGATGCATTTAATGACTTTATGAGATGTCACGAGATCATTTATATCTGCTGCAAAATGCTTGCAAGGATAGACGTCCCTGTCGGACGCCGTGTTCCTGTTGTAACACGTTGCTTTGGCCGAACCCGACAAGCAAAGGACGCTGCCGTCGGTCGTCAGTCTGTCGTCCTTCCTAAGATATGTGGAAGTTGACCGGTTCTTAATTTGTTCAGCCCCAGAGGTGGTGAACTAAAACTCGTTTGTCGCACGAGATTATAAAGGAGCAAGAAGATGTATGATTTCCTCCTCATCATAAGAATCTCGAAATATCTGTCGATCATTATATCTTAGACGATATTGAAGCGAAATGAGACTGTCATTGATTACTTGTTCATATATTTAGTGATGACTGATAATATGAACAAATTATGACAGAGAACCATATACCATTGCCTGAAGTCAACGTAGAATAGACTGGACTAATGGAAACTTGCAATCCAAGTAGACTCCTAGCGAAAGTGTGTTCGGACCTGTAGCTCCAACACCACCAATGTTAAACGAGTTCGTTTATTTGGTTATTCGTAAGGAAAATTGATGAGAATAATGAGATTGTAGAATGCTCGCCTAATAGCGCAAGGCTTCTCTCACACCTTGGAATTGATTACGAGATGGTTGATTTCCTCGTAATGGACATTATAATAGTCTCCTACTTTACCAGTTAGTAGTTTTCAAAAAACTGAGTATGCAGCCATGAATGTGGTCACGGTTTTATCTCTATGGGGATTTAGACAAAGCGATATAGATGAAGGTCCTTGTGTGACTTCATAATGCTTGAATCAAGTAGTTCCTGACAACGGAACACGATCTCAATTAAATGAGACGTTCACTATATGGATTAATATAATCCGAGCGGATGTGGTATACCCGCCTAAGTGAGTACTTGATTAGCTTGGGATACTTGAACAAGTATTATGCCCTTGCGTGTTTTATTACGCAATCCAATTTTTTGGATTTGCCTTCGAGATGAAGGATCTTGGGAAGACACGGTAGTGACTCGGCCTGATGACCGAGTCCCATAAAGATTGAATCTAAGTCCATGATTCATACTACACCCAGAAGGTGTTATGACGTTTTAGTCATCATGACGCTAAGTCGTCAGATTCTCCCATGATCGTTCGATCACTAGACATTGATATAGACCCAGTCCGTTCCTGATGAGACGATGAAGAGATATTGAACCATGATGTTTATATCTAAGTACAATAAGCGCATCATTGTACTTGGTCTAATGTGCTAGGACGAACATCTCGTTTGCTGTGAATGGTATAGCTCGACACAGCATCGCGCTAACACCCTGCCATCGAAATGGCATAAAAGACATTTTCCCATTACCTTAAGGTAACTGTGGATGAGGGCTTGTCTTATCCCATTTGCATCATCGAGTGTACCTATCCCCTCCGGTACTCGAATTAACGCAACCCTTTTTCGGTTATACCGATGACGGTTACTTATCAGACTCGCATAAGGGATATTCCTAACATGGTATGTCTTTACCATTAGGAATAAAGCAATATCTTGGAGGTCTTGGAATGACTCCAAACGAATCACTCTGATCTACTCGTGCTCTATGAGACGACTAGAGAGTGTATATGGCTTCGAGCTATTATTAGCCATATTTGAATTACATATGCCCTGTCTCACGATCCAGATAAAACACTTGTCTTATTTGAGGACAATTTGTTGTTATCGATCAAGAGAGACATGACTAGATTATGCTATTTAGCATTTTTTGCCGAAATAAATTTTCACATATGAAGTTTAAGAGCATCCTATCGAATGCTCGTTTTATTTCACGTTATATTTTCTTGCATCCAACCGTGTGCAAGTGAATGAAGCATCCAGTCGAATGCTTGTACTCTTTATTCGAATATGAAATCATTGCACCCAGTCGTGTGTAAGTGAGGGGGAGCATCCAGGTGAATGCTTATTGCACTAATTACTACTTAGTCGAAATCCTCGCACCCTGTCGTGTGCAAGTGAGGGGGAGCATCCAGTCGCATGCTCGTGTACTCTTTTTGTCCTTAGACCAAGGTTTTTTCCCACTAGGTTTTCCTTTGTGAGGTTTTTAGCGAGACACGTTCCCATCATACCTCACTTAAGATTGCCGAAATTAGGGGGAGTATCATGTTGTATACTTATTACCACTGTGTACTCTTTTGTCCTTCGACGTGAGGTTTTTTCCACTGGGTCTACTTTAGCAAGGTTTTGATGAGCCACCTGTTTTGTGGTTGATCCCTACTACTACCATTGTTGCACTCTTTTTCCTTTGATCAGAGATTTTCCCATTGGGTTTGCTCTGGCAAGGTTTTGATGAGCCACACTATTTTGTGGTTAGTTAATTACATAGAATTTCGGCCTCTATCATTCGGCTACACAGTTTCTCCTAGGTACCGGTTTTGTCCCACACCGGGTTTTTCGTCCCTAAGGTTTTTATGTGTTTAGCACTGCGAATGAACTCGACTCAGATCGACTGTATAAAGACGAAGAGACGTCCAAAGGGGAGTGTTATAGGAAATTATTGGACTATTGGGCCTTACTCATAGTGGGCCTACGTTGGGCTTTCTATATTGTATTGAAATCTTCTGATTAATAAAATCTCCCTTATTGTTGTCTCTCATACCTCTCTCTATATCTATACATATCTCTCTATATATATAACGAGTTAATATGTCATACAACAGGAACGAAATAATTAACGATTTTATTTTACTATAATATTGTAGCTTTTTTTATAAAGAAGTATAAACAAGAGTGACATGGTGCACATATATATATCTCTAAAGCGCAAAAAAAAAGTAAATTAGAGGCGGCAAACTAGTTAGAAATATGTCGCTAAATTGAGTTTATAATGGTTCGGGGACAATAAAATAATCGTCCCCATAATGAGCTTCACAAAATCTGTGACAGAAAAAGGGGCGTCGCTGTTTTGTTGAAGACACGGCAACAAAAAGGTTGCCGAAGAAACAATAACAAGTTTTCGTCGTCATCCTGTCACATCTATGGTTGTCATTTCGCTACCAAATCGATGAGGCCCGTCAAGATTTCAATCGTTATGTTTGGGGAAAAAATGATAAATGTTCTATTAATATTAAATGTGATTTGTTTGCTGATTAAATTAACAAAAGATTAGAATAATATAATTTTAAAATCGTAATATTTTAATTATAAATCATCTTTTTTATTGAAATAGAATTACAAACAAATGATACTAGGGTTAATAAAAAAAACTAAATATCCATCAAGAACGAAACCTATACTTAAAATCAATGCATTTGTGGATTCAGACATAATTTTTCTAAGCTTCAACATAAATCGAGGCTCGATCTTGAGTTGGTTTGAGATTTGATTTTTCACTGCATAACAATAATATCGACGTTTATTTATGGATATTCCTTGATTAATAGCAGTAAATAAATTGAGAAAACGTATTTAAGTTGGATTTTTAACTTTGTTTCAACCAGTCACTTGTATATCTATGGTTGAATCATGGGTACAAGTGCCTATTTTGATCGATGGGGTGTAAAACTAATTGTAGTTCTTATTTTGGGCTGATCATTTGTAATTTCTAAATTACATTAGAGGACCAGCGGCACTTATAGCGGGATATAGGTGTCGGTGCACTGAGGATTATTGTCAACCACGAAGCCGATGCTTCTAACAAAAGTCAACTCCAAAATCTGGCTAGCAAGCATGGCCGGTTTTGAGCCGGTGCAAACCGTGCCGGAGCACCGGGTCTTGAAGATTAAAAGGCCCAATATTTAGAAAAATTGTTAGTATATAGGAATTTATTACGAAATATATTATATTTGATCGACTTCAATGAGTAGATGACACTGTAGTCCAGTTGAAAATTCGGAAACTTACTAAGCTAGAGGTCTACAGTTTGATTGTTTTTACTGACCCTTATCCCATTTTTTTTCTTGGTTATAATTTGGTGGTAACTATCAAATGAATCACCACAGTATTTAACAATTCCATTTACTTCCATCAGTTTGAGTCGTTTGACATTTAGAGCCGAAATGTCTACTCTATTTAGTGCTTAAACTTTCACTTAATAAAATTTAGGTCTACTTCTTTAAAGAACCTATGAAAATAAGTTCTTATTATCATGAAAAGCAATCATAGTATATCCCCAATACATAATGTTTAGATGTACATATATTATTTACAATTTTCTTCACTAATAGTCAAACAATGAAATGTGATCGGGATGTTTAAAACTAATCCTATGATTTTTTTTTTTGTTAGTTCCGCTTTAATTCTATTAGTATATTGCAAAAAAATGGCATAATATCAAAGTAAAAATTTAATACTAATGTTGTTCCCACAATTCAAAGGCTAACTGATAATACTTCATTTCATATTTAGTGATGAAGTTAGTAAAGAAGTTTAGCATTGTTTTTAAATTTTGGTTTGAGAATAATACTTTGAGTAAAATATTATACCTTTTTCAATTTTTAGCATCGGGCCTTGAATATATCAGAACCGGCCCTATTAGTAAGTTATGAATCGTTTCAAAATGCAAATCACCAGAAATCAAGTTTAGCCCGTTAAAAAATCGCTTGTAAACCCCGCTTGGTTTCATGACGACCGGTTAAGTAACCGCATGTTCTAGGTGGGGGAATTACCGGTTGGTCAATTTACCAACCGATTGGTCTTTGGCAGATTTCAAAATTGTGTTGTTTCGTATTCGTAAATCTATGTCTGAAAGCCAAGATATGACGCCAAGCGGTCATGAGAATGACCCGTTCTAATTAACTAAGACTATTCTTACATCCTTTTCTCTTTCTCAAATGTCACCGAGACGTTAACCACTTAACCTTAGCCATCATTTACAATCAAGCAAGATCCAAACAAGCTCAAATGATACCCTTTATACATGTTTTCCATCTTTCTAATTTTAAGTTTCCGTGTTTTAAAAAATGCTAAGTTGATTAAAACATTATTATGAGATATACGTTAAAAGCGTTAAAAAAGCATCTTTAAAGCGTAAAGCGTAAAAAATTTATTGTACAAAAATATACATGTTAGAAATATCTAAAAAAAAATGTACATGTTTAATATATATTTTGAAAACATCGTTTTACGATTTTCTATATTAGAAAATTTGAAATATTTCATAAATAGCAAAAAACAAACGAATTTAAGTCTTCTTGTAAAAATTGTCAAATGTTGTAGTTCGTCAAAATCAACGATTAAGTATCACTAACATATGTGGTAGAATTTATTTAAAATTATGTTTTTTTTTTAAAATTCCTAACCCTAAATCAGTGTTATTTTTGTAGTTTTTTGGACAAAATTTAAAAAAAAAACTAAAAGTCCTGAAAAAGTGCAAAAAACGTGATAAAAACGCAAAAAACACACTAATAGAGCTTTATCGGCCAAAATACGAAAAAATGTAGACATTTTCATTTCGCAAAACGTTTTTAACGTTTTAAAGCGCGATTTTTAAAACGCCTATTCTAACTAAATTATTGAGTGTAACCTTTATTCTAATCTTATAAACATCAATTGGTAAGGAATTCAGTGGCTTTGATTGTATTGGATCATATTTCTGTTTTTCTAAAATAAAATTCAGTCTAATTAAGTCGGACTTGGCCTAGAAAAAAGACAGCTAGACCGACCTTATCCGGTTATCCCCATCTTATTTATTTGGCTTATGGTTTAGGTAGAGGATTAATACAGACGTTAATGGCATAAATTACGTTACGTACTAAAAACTAAACATATTAAAAACTCAAATAAATATATTGAAACACTAGTTAAATTTACCCTAAATTTAAATATTAATTAAAAATAAAAAAATTATATTTTTTTTATATTTTTAATAGATTGAGTTTTTATTACGTGGCGTGACTTGTTCCATTACCCATTAGATCTGCATACAGGGCAGACCTATTTAAAATTTGTTAATAATCTTACCATTTGACCATTAAAGCTGCAGACGCCTACGTTTTTTTTTACTCGAAGCCATACCAACTTTTTAATGCTAGGAAGGGTAAAACGAGTTTTTATACAGAGTTACTAAATTTCACCAACTGAAATCAAGAGAGTTCCTAAATTATATATTTCAAAGGATAAAGATAAGTTTTTCACACAATCCTCTACTCTCTAGTTTTTACACACTTGATAATGAGCTCCCAATATTATCTCCCCCTCTCTACCTTTCTCCTCTCTATTCTCATCTTGATCCTCTTTATCAAGCAAAAAACCAAAACTAAAAACCTTCCTCCAGGTCCTATTAAGCTACCCTTTATAGGAAACTTGCATCAAATCGGCAACGCGCCCCATCGGGCTTTCCAAGTCCTAGCAAACAAATTCGGCCCCCTTATGCATTTGCAGCTCGGGTCAGTGACAACCCTGGTCATATCTTCAGCAGAAATAGCCAGAGAGGTTTTCAAAAATCATGATGTAGCCTTTGCGGGACGGCCCATTCTATATGCAGTTAAACGATTCAGCTATAACGGCGCTAGCATGTCTTTTGCACCTCATGGAGAGTATTGGAGAGAAATCAGAAAAATCTCGATTCTAGAGTTGCTAAGCATTAAAAGAGTACAATCATTTTCAAAGGTACGCGATTTTGAGATTGCTTCCATGATTGAAAACATAGCAAAATCTCAAGATAGTGTTGATTTGAGCGAACTGACAATCACTATGACGAATAACGTTGCACGTATGGTGATGTTTAGCGATCAAGGAAACAAAAAAGAGATCGGGAAGAGAAACCTTGGCGAGATTTTCGGGGAGATGCAGACTCTGTTAGGTGGATTTTGCTTGTCTGACTTTTTTCCATGGATGGAGTGGTGGAATAAATTTAATGGGCTTGAAGCCAAGGTGGAAAGGTGTTTTAAGGAATTGGACACATATTATGACGAAGTGTTAGAGGAGCATTTGGACCCTAAAAGAGAAATTCATGAGCATGAGGACCTTGTTGATGTGTTAATCATGTTACAAAAGGATTCAAACCAAGCACTTCAACTGAAAAATGATCATGTCAAGGGTGCTCTCACAGTATGCCTCTTTCAACCTTGTCTGTCTAATTTTTTAATTCACATATCATGAATTACTTTTATTATTTATCTAGGGTATTGTACTCAAACCTTAGATGCTTTAACTTTTATGTTGAAATCGATCGAGAAAAGATCCGTGTAAGTGGAAGAATATCTTTATTTTAAAAGATCTTATTAATAATTAGCCTAGATATAAAATGAGAGTCTGTATATCTAGTTCACATGATTGTTTCTGAAGATAACCTTTTTGGGGAGGGGGGAAGGGGCTCATTGTCTCAAAGCACATTCATCCGTGGCTATAATACCACTCTTCCTTATTTTTATGGACTCGATCAAAAAAAATCCCACATCAGTTAAGGTTCACCTTGGTGGCACGAATTGGGTCGACATTAAAATAGTTTGTCGCACTTTTACATTAATTTCGATTACCAAGACTTACAAGTCACAGTTGAGCCTCTTACAAATCAAGTTTACTTTTTGCAATCAACTCTTACAGATCAATTGTTTGTTTGTTGAACTCAATTTCAATTGGGTGATCACTACAAAATTCGTAGAAGGTTGATTTGGTTAGAGTTAAAAATTGTGCAATCTTGTCACTAATTCAAAAATCTGTCACAAATCTGTCACAAGTTGACTAACTGTCAAAAACTCATCACAAAAATCGTAACTAGTAAACTCGTCACAAAAAATACCGTCACTAATTTCGTAACTATTTGGCCATCTCTTTTCTAGTGAATTTACGCGGATACTATTTGTCACACACTTCTGCAAAAACTTAAAACTTAGAGATCGTTATTGATCTATCTTGATATATATGCATTCATAAAACTGCCATAAACACATTAGTGTGTATAAAAAATTCTCTACCTGTATCACCACCAATTTCAATATCTTAAAGAAAACAAAAACTGTAGCATGTGTTTTCTATCATGCCTTTTAAGGTTCATGGTTTATACTTTGTAGTGTTTTATTGCTTTGGAAAGTACTAGAGATCATGACTTCTAAAAAAATTGGCAGGACTTGTTTATCGCCGGTACAGATGCTACATCGGCTGTTCTTGTATGGACGTTAACAGAGCTCATAAAAAACCCCACAGTCATGAAAAAAGTTCAAGACGAACTTCGTGCAGTAGGCAACAACAAACAGAAAATAGAAGAATCTGATCTCTCGAAACTTCCTTACTTGAAAATGGTCATTAAGGAGGGACTCAGACTACACCCTCCGCTCCCTATAATCCCACGTGAAACTACCCAAACTTGCACGATTAAAGGATTCGAAGTCCCAGCAAAAACAAGAGTATTTGTAAATGTGAAGTCGATAGCAACCGATCCCAAACATTGGGAAAATCCTAATGAGTTTAATCCTGAGAGGTTTTTGGATAATTCTATTGATTTCCGTGGACAACATTACGAGTATTTACCATTTGGGGTAGGGAGGAGGAGTTGCCCTGGGATTAATTTTGCACTTCCTTTAGTTGATTTAGCACTTGCAAATTTACTTTTCAAGTTTAATTGGTCATTGCCCAAAGGGATGGGAGTTGAAGATGTCAATATGGAAGACAAATTTGGTCTCGCGGTGCTTAAGAAAGTTCCTCTTTGTCTTGTACCTTCCCCTGCGAATCACTAGGAGAGTTACCTCGTGGTCCAAATTTGCATTCAAAACTGGGTTTGAAAGATATAATAACAGATCTACTCAAGTGTTATTACGTTTGTTCTATAGTTTCTTTTCGGTTTATGTCATTTGTGTTGGAATAAAAGAGTGTGCTAAGAATAAAGTTTCGTAATCATGTGTTTCGAAAAATAAACTTTAATTTTTTTATCATGATTCATGCATGTAATGCTACGTACCCCACCATTTTCTATCAGTTGTCCTGGCTAGTCTTAAATACAAGAGAAAATAATATTTAATATATTCGATTATCCTATATTCCTAATTTATTATACAGATCTAACAAGTTTACTGATTAGTGTAATTAACTAAATAAAAACTTTTGATTTAGTATATTATCGTCCAATTGTCTAACAAAAATAAGAAAAGTACAAAATTACACTTATAAAACTTACACTAGTTTCGATTTAGTATATTGTACTAATATATTTTTTCAGTTTTGTACACTGTTTTTTTCTATCAACTTCACACTTATTCATTATTAATAAAGTAGTCATTGTAGTTTCAGAATATAATCAATTTAATACTTATAATCTCAAATGTATCAAAATTAAAAAATATATATAAAAAATAATCGGTAGAACTAATAACTTACTCTACAAATAATAAGTACTTTTATTTGGTATATTTGGTCACGTATGGACACTAAAAACTATAACTCGTTTTTTTCTCATTCATATTTAAATTGTTTATAACAAATAAAAAAACTCTACATTTATAGCTTAAATACTACTCATTATTAGAAATGTTTTAAAAAAAAGGAGTTATTGAAGAAAAAAAAACATGTACGACCAAAATAAAATTATACTACAAAAATAAAATACTTTTAGTTAGTGAAATTGATAACGTGTAATGAAAAAAATTAGACCAAAATCAATTTTTTTTGCACCCTTTTAATTTTATTTAAGAAAATCGATAATTAAAAAAATGGATGTATAAAATAAAAAATAATAATTTTAGCTGGTACGTTTGGTCATGCATGTATGATAAAAACAAGAACTCGTTTTTTCCATTCAAATTTAAATTGTTTATAAGATAAAAACCCCTTTGTTTAGAAATTGTATCTTAAATACTACTTATCAGAACAAAGTAGAATTTTTTTTAAAGGAAGTTACTGAAAAACAAAAACAAAATAAAAAAATAAACATGTAAGACCAAAATAAAATTATTTTATTTAGTAAAATTGATAACGTGTAATAAAAAAAATAGTCAAAAATCATCTTTTTGTTGCACACTTTTTAGTTTATTTAAGAAAATTGAATCATGTGTATAAAAGATTAATCTAGTCATTTTCACATTTGCTGCAAATTCTTTTTAAACCCGTCAATGAATTTTATTAATTCTGAACAATTTACATCCCAATTGCAATACATTTGAAAATGTAAGGACCAAACTGAAACAAACATAACATTTGAATTTTTTCAAATTTACGAAATCAGATCCAACGTGTATATATACACATTTATACACAGATAGAGTATATGTATATACATAATGCTGTTATTGTAACCAAATTGTTGGTGGTCAAGTGGTTAAGAACCCTTCACTTTGATTAATAGACCAGTGTTTTTTTGTTTTAGTCAATTTTGTAGGTAAAAAGACCATTTTGCCCTTCAAATTAACTGAAAACGTTAGATGACGTCATTATTTAAACGTCAATTTGGACGGTAAATATCAAATCGAAAGTTTTCATTCAGTTAAGTATACTAATCAATAAACTTGTTAGTTCAGTATAATAAATCGAAAACGCATGATAATTGAATATGCTAAACATTAATTATCTCTAAATACGAGGATGAAAGATACTTTGATTTACCTAAATTTTATGTGGCTTTTCAACGATGTCATCAATGCCTTCTTTTTCTCTCATGAAATCACAAACCCTCTTTCCTTTTGCTCCGTAAATTTTTTAATTTCTTGTATTTTCTGGACCGATTTTTTAATAGAATTTGTTTTTTCTCCGATTTCATTTTATTGTTATTAAAAGAAAATTAACTTTTTAGTCAATATATAATTTATTTGATAATATAAAGGACAATATTTTTAGGAATTCTCTATAAACCCTCAATGTGGCTAATTCTTACTGGACAAATTAACTAAATTATACACATTTAATGTTTGAAATAAAATAATTTATCAAATCAAATATTTCCTTATTAATTCACGAAATAAATAAAAGTATCTCAAATCAAACTAAGAACACATGGAACTGTCTTTTTAAATCATTTGAATATGGAAATTTAATAAAAAATTCTACCTGAGAAGATATTCAATCTTTTTCTCTGCAGTAAAAACTATCATTGAAGTAAAATATTTTTGTAACCGCTATACTATCATTTAAGTAAAATGAATTTTCTCTCGTAGTAAAAATATTATTTGTAATTGCTATACTATTATTGAAGTAAAAACTGTCATTTAATGTTTAAAGCCAAATTTTTTTCTTTTGTGTTCCTTTCACTTGTCCTCCAATGACATCAGTTAAGTAGAGTGTATGTAGAGTGGTTTAAGGAATAAAACAACAAATGAAATAGATAAGAAAAGTTTTGATTTGCATAATAAATATTTTAAACCGATGCTAAGATTAGATTTAAGTGAGTTATATGAACATTAAATTTCATAGTTAGTGTGTATAATTTAGTTTGACCAATAAGAAATAGCCATATGTAAGGTTTGTAGAGAATTCCTACAACCTAGAAAGATAAAAGCAAATTATTTGGATTTCATCTAATTTATTCCCCAGACATAAATTCAAGTCAATTTACTTATTTGAGGAACCAAAACAGATGAAATCCAAATAACTACTGCTACCATTTTTGTTTATTTCTGTTTTGGTTCCTCAAATAAGTAAAATTGAGGAACCAAAACAGAAATAAACAAAAATGGTAGCAGTAGTTATTTGCAAGAGAAAACATGAAGTTTGTCGTTGGGAGGGGAAATTATAATATGTTTAATGTATTAAATCCAAGTCGTACGATACAGATCATTTACACACATAACTTAATAAAACATTTTAAAGTAACAGGAAACACGACGAATATAGATGGAAAAGAGTATCATAGCTTAACAATGTTACAACACGCTCTCAAATTATATCTTAGGCCCTGGATTTAAAAGGAATGGCCCTTATGACAATCAGGTGGTACATAGCATGTTAGCACTCATATTGAAGCGAATCGAGATGAAAACGAATGATCGAAATTAGACAAAACTCGTTTAGTTTTTGAGTTTTTCGTTATTATTTCGTTTTCGTTTACGTTTAATAATGAATGAAAACGATACGATCTCTTAACGAAACGAATACGAATTTTTTTACGAACTTTTCGTCATATTCAAACGTAATCACATTACGCGATCCAGTATGTTACAAGTTACACATAATCATATTTACACGTCACATTATATATTTTTATATAATGAGTTTTAGATTCATATTACTAATTTAGTATCTTTTATTATATTTTTATTGCTACAAACACACGTGTATATATCATGTATAAATTTATACACACACACACACACACATATATATATATACTAGTAATCGTAGCCTACGCGCTGCGTGTGTGACACGTAGTTGCATAAATATAAATATGATCCGGCATAAACAAATTTAATATTTTCAAAAATTTTACAAAAATAATTGGATGAATATCGTAAAAATATAATATTTTATTGTTATAGTAATATAAAAATACATGTATCATGATTTGTTTGTGAGATGATTTGATATGTGGAAAAAAAAGAATATTTATTTATTTATTTAAATTACATTAAGTTATTTTAATAATTAGTAAATTAGAATAGATGCATTTTTGAAAAAAAATAGGTAAAATTGTGGAGCCTCAAGATTTCTTGAGTTTACTTATATTAATAGTATGATATATATATTAGACAAAAACGAAATTTAACGAAACAAACAACATTATGATCATTATTATCTCGTTTACTAAACAAAGTGTATATTTTATTTCATTATCATTTTATTTAGTAATGAACGAAAACGAAACGAGATTTGTGAAAATCCACGATCTGGTGGTTTTTACAGTCAATATAATAGGTATATTGACAGATATATATATGTATATATATGTGTATACATTCGCCAATATAGAGAGAAAGAGAGAGAGAGAAATAAACTGTAAACTTTTATTAATAAAATGTTCTGTGTATTTACAAATGAGTATAGGCAGTCCTTATATACTGCAAATTACAACTTTCATACTTTACAGAATTGGTCCTTCAATTACAGAAAGTAACACATTATAACTTTCTGTTTTAACACAATTGATCCTTTAATAACAAATAATAACAAACTTTCAATTACACAGTTTTACTAATCTACAGCTTCATTCATTTCAGTCCTGGTACTTCTGCAATAACACTTATTAGTCCAACATATAAATATATATTCAATATACCCCCCTGAAGTTGGGCTGTGTAGTGATAAAACACCCAACTTGGACAATAAATTTGTAAAAATTGGTGCACCCAAAGCTTTTGTAAACATATCAGCCAAATTATTGGCAGTATAAACATGTAAAAGATGAATAATTTTCTTCTGTATTTGGTCTCTTATAAAATGACAATCTACTTCTATATGCTTTGTTCTTTCATGATGAACTGGATTATGGGCTAAAGCTAAGGCAGACTTACTGTCTGTATAAAGTATTGCAGCTTGTTTATGTTCTAAATCAAAATCTTTTATTAACTGTAGAAGCCAAATTATTTCACATGAAGTTGCTGCTAAAGCCCTATATTCAGCCTCTGCTGAACTTCTAGATATGGTATGCTGTTTTTTACTTTTCCATGAGATCAAAGATTCACCTAACAATATGCAAAAACCTGTAATAGATTTCCTAGTATCTATACATGATGCCCAATCAGAATCACTAAAAGCCTTTAAACTGAAATTACTAGAAGAAGAAAAGAATATACCTTGAGCTGGATTTTTCTTGACATACTTTAAAATTCTCATAGTTGCTGTAAAATGTTGCTTACTGGGAGATGCCAGAAACTGACTAAGTGTATGAACTGAAAAACTAATGTCGGTCTGGTGATAGTTAAATATAAAAGCCTACCAATCAACCTTCTATATTCAGTTATGTCATCATGTAAATATGTATTCTGTATAGTGTACTTTGTTTTTGTATCCATTGGAAAATCTATAGGTTTAACTGCTAACTTGCCAGTCTCAGCCAATAATTCTAAAGCATATTTCCTTTGACAAACATGAATACCATCCTTATTTCTAGCTATTTCAAGACCCAGAAAATATTTAAGTTCACCTAAATCTTTTAGTTTGAACCTTTTATCTAAGAAAATTTTAACTTGATTAATTAAAGTGGGTGATGAACTCCCAATCAATATGTCATCTACATAGACTAACAAAGCAAGAAAAACACCATTCTTATTATAAGTAAATAAAGAATAATCAGCAATAGACTGAACAAAACCAAAATTAATTAAAGCATTACTAAGTTTAGAAAACCATTGCCTTGAACCTTGTTTCAAACCATATAAAGACTTCTGCAATTTACAAACCATATTGATATTTTCTTGATGAAAACCAGGTGGTACAAGCATATAAACTTCTTCATCTAAATCCCCATGTAAGAAAGCATTATTAACATCTATTTGAGATAAAATCCAGTTTTTGGAAGCAGCTATAGCTAAAAAAACTCTAACAGTAGTCATCTTTGCTACTGGTGAAAAAGTAGCTTCATAATCAATACCCTCTAGCTGTGTATAACCTTTGGCTACCAGCCTAGCTTTATATCTTTCTATACTACCATCAGCTTTATACTTAATTCTATACACCCATTTACAACCAATTGGTTGTTTTCCTATAGGTAATGTAGTTAAAACCCAAGTGCTGTTTTCTTCAAAGGCCTTAATTTCTTTTTGCATTGCTTCTTGCCATAAAGGATTGTTGAACATAGAGTTCAATAATGATTTTGATTATTACTTTGATTATGCGTTTAATGATTTTACGATTTCGATGATATAACTCTTGTCTTGTCCAAAAATAGAAAACGTATATTTCAGGTCTTTAAATGATAGAGCATTCGATAACGAAGCCATAGGTTCAAGCGGAACCAAAATCGGAGCTAAAACGAAGGAGTTATGAGCATTCGAAGATTTACGGGACCAGGATTACAGTCGACCGATCGACTGGACAAAAACGACCGATTGTTTTTGATCCAATTTCTTCCAGTGAGTCCAGTATAAAAACAACCGATCGTTTTCAGAAAACGACCGATCGTTTTCTGTAAAACGACCGATCGACTGTAGAAAACGACCGATCGTTTTCTGCAGTTTTCGAAAACAGCTTTTCAGCTTATTCTGGAAAATAGCTGTTAAAACCTTTCAACGGTCATAACCCAGAAAAACAGACTTTGCTGTTATATAAACCACCCCAATCTCTCTCCTAAATCACCAATTACAATATCTATTAACATCCTTCAACCTATCTCATAAAAACCCAAAAATCACCATTTTTGGTGAATATATTCGAGAAAGAGGGAAATCAAAGAAAAGGAGATTCAAGCTCGATCATCATCAACAACTCACCAATTAGCTTTTTAAGAAGCAATTAGAATCGTGAGCGAAGTTACATTTTTGTAACTAAATTTGTATCGAGTGTTTTATAAACTCATTTTTGTGAGCGAGTGATCGGGTAGAGGCTTTGTAAGCGAGTAGCTTAAAAGCTCTAGGTTTTTCATTCGGGTACTCATAAATTGAGGGGGAGTCGTTGACTCATTAGACGTGTATGCTTGCACTTGTATCAAGAGTTAGGAACCTCGGGTAGAGGGTGAGCCAATCGATTGATTGAGCTAAATAGGATTTGTAATATCCGCAAGAAGATTTTTAGTGAAATACTCGGTAGTACCGAGAAGAGGACGTAGGCGCGTTTGCCGAACCTCTATAAATCGCGGTGTCATTTCCTTTCCCTTACTTTTACTTTACGCAACTTATTTTATTGCTTATTTTCTTGTTTGCGTTAAGTAATTCTAGCAATTCTTTAACTCTTGTTATAACGCTTAAGCTTAGAGTTGCATTAGTTGGGTGGTTAGTTGCTTAGAATTTTAATTAGGCGAAAATCGCCAAAACCTTATTCACCCCCCCCCCCCTCTAAGGTTAGCACGCGGGCCAACAATTGGTATCAGAGCCGAGGCTCTTGCATATAGGAATCTAACGATTTAAGAGTTAAGATCCCGATGGCTAACTTATACAATTTCGCATCCGGCATAGCTTCATCACCCAATACACCTCCATATTTTGATGGAATAAATTTTTCATATTGGAAGGATAGGATGAGCATGTTTCTACAAAGCTATAATGTTAGGCTTTGGATGACCATTAAAGTAGGATATTCCGCACCTACATCTGAAAATAGCGAGAACCCAATCCCCGTAGAGGACCTAGATAACGCTCAACTAGAAGCCTACTCTACGAACGCCAAAGCGATGTATGCTATTGTTTGTGCCGTTTCTCCTAACGAGTACAACAAAATTTCCGCTTGTAAAACCGCTAAGGGTATGTGGGATAAGCTAGTAGTAATGCATGAAGGGACTAACCAAGTTAAGGAGTGCAAACTCCAAATTTTAGTTCATGACTACGAGCTTTTTAAAATGAGCGAGGGTGAAACTATTTCCGATATGCTTGCTAGATTTACAACTATTACTAATGGATTAACATCTCTTGGTAAGTATTTGTCTTGTAAGGAAATGGTTTCTAAGGTGATTCGGAGCTTACCGAAGGAATGGGAACCAAAGGTCACCGCAATTCAAGAGGCGCACGACATGAATACCTACTCTCTTGATGCTTTGACGGGTTCACTCATTACACACGAGATCACCCTCAATAGTCACAAGCCAATCTCGAAAAAGAGGGAGATAGCTTTCAAAGGAACGACTTGTGACGATAGCAATGAGCTATCCGAGGACGACGAAAATTCAATGGAAATCATTCGAATCGTCAAGGAAATACTAAAGCTTAAAGGCCAACGCAAACATAAAGGTAAATCGTCAAATAATTCAATTTATTCTAACGATTTTGTTTGCTATACTTGTGGCAAAGAAGGACACATGGCGAGAGATTGCGCCAAGAATCGCAAGAGCAAAGCAAAGAAGAAGATATTCGATTCAAGCTCTAGTGATAGCTCCGACCAAGATGAAGTCGCGTATCTTGGTTGCTATATGGCCTTGGAAGACAACAATGAGCCTAACCAATCGTCTTCAAGCGAATGTGACCACTCAAGCGAAAGTGACAACGATGAGGTAAAAGAATTCTCTCATGATGAACTTATTCATATGTGTGGAATTTATTCCGAAAAATTTCCTAAGCTTGTAGAGAAGGTCAAATCTCTTAAAAAGATAAATTCTTCTCTCAATGAAGAAATAAGATCTTTAAAAAGAGATAAAATTGAAAATGAGTCTATTCCGAAATCGTCATTTTCTTTAAGTGATATAGATGACGAAAAGGAAGACTTAAAAGATAAAAACAATGATCTCATTATTCAAAACGAGTCTTTACAAACCGAGATCAATTTTCTTAAAAATGAGATGTCTAGACTTGCTAAAACTCTTTCAAAACCATCTTCTTTAGATTGCGATTTATTAGAAAATTTTGAAGAGTTAAAAGATGCTTTCGATAAAGTTAAAAGCAAAAACAAGGTTTTAAGTTCTCATGCTTTTAACTTAAATGACAAGGTCAAGGTTTTAGAAACCGAGAATGAATCGTTGAAAACTAAAAACAACGATCTTGTCATTTCCATTGAAAAACTTAATTTAACAATTTCAAAGTTTTCTAAAGGTAAAACCGTTTTAGATAACATTTTGAGTTGTCAAAAAGATGTCAATGATAAGAGCGGTATAGGTTTTGATTGCATAAGCTCTACTTCTAACAAACCCCGCTTCGTTAAAGCCTCTAACATTTCTAAAACTCCTACTCCGCCTAAACAAGAGGTTGTTTTTACCAAAAGGAGCACTTCCAAGATTTTTCAAAAATCTTTTAATGATAGGAAAGGTGTAGGTTTTCAAACCAAATCGGATGCTCCGAAAAACCTTTCCAAAACTACGTATAACTATCGTTATACTAAAAAGTCTAAGCATTGTGTGCATTGTAGTAGAAATGAGCATATTTCTTCTAGATGCCCTTATCGTTTCCATGTTAGTATAAGCGATTTGAAATGGGTAGTAAAGACCCGAGCCACTAACAATGTCGGACCCAAAAGAAATTGGGTACAAAAAGACAAATCTTGTGTTGTAGGTATCTCCATCCAAAAGGAGAAAATCAACAAGTGGTTGGCAACGCCGACAAAAGCCGTGGAAGTCAAGAAGATCGACTCCACCATCAAGGATGAAGTGCCATTAATCGACAAAGGTGGAAGGCATACCAACAAGTGGTACCACCTATTTGGAATCGGCAACGCTCAATGCAAATGCCATTAGCGAGCGGACTCGACTCCACATCACATATGCGGTATACTCTAATCTATAATATCTACATATATGTGATTAGTTGGGTCGGGTATAAGCATCATAATTACATTTTTCATGTTTGGTTTTTCTTTAAAAACCCTTCACATAACCCCATCTTTTATTTTTTGATTGCATTTTGATAATGCCAAAGGGGGAGAAAAATGATATATTTTGGTGTAAATGCGTTTTGTTAAAATGGAGGAGATATTTTTCTTGTATCTTGTAAAATCATCATTAGTTTGTCATAATCAAAATGGGGGAGATTGTTGAACATAGAGTTCAATAATGATTTTGATTATTACTTTGATTATGCGTTTAATGATTTTACGATTTCGATGATATAACTCTTGTCTTGTCCAAAAATAGAAAACGTATATTTCAGGTCTTTAAATGATAGAGCATTCGATAACGAAGCCATAGGTTCAAGCGGAACCAAAATCGGAGCTAAAACGAAGGAGTTATGAGCATTCGAAGATTTACGGGACCAGGATTACAGTCGACCGATCGACTGGACAAAAACGACCGATCGTTTTTGATCCAATTTCTTCCAGTGAGTCCAGTATAAAAACGACCGATCGTTTTCAGAAAACGACCGATCGTTTTCTGTAAAACGACCGATCGACTGTAGAAAACGACCGATCGTTTTCTGCAGTTTTCGAAAACAGCTTTTCAGCTTATTCTGGAAAATAGCTGTTAAAACCTTTCAACGGTCATAACCCAGAAAAACAGACTTTGCTGTTATATAAACCACCCCAATCTCTCTCCTAAATCACCAATTACAATATCTATTAACATCCTTCAACCTATCTCATAAAAACCCAAAAATCACCATTTTTGGTGAATATATTCGAGAAAGAGGGAAATCAAAGAAAAGGAGATTCAAGCTCGATCATCATCAACAACTCACCAATTAGCTTTTTAAGAAGCAATTAGAATCGTGAGCGAAGTTACATTTTTGTAACTAAATTTGTATCGAGTGTTTTATAAACTCATTTTTGTGAGCGAGTGATCGGGTAGAGGCTTTGTAAGCGAGTAGCTTAAAAGCTCTAGGTTTTTCATTCGGGTACTCATAAATTGAGGGGGAGTCGTTGACTCATTAGACGTGTACGCTTGCACTTGTATCAAGAGTTAGGAACCTCGGGTAGAGGGTGAGCCAATCGATTGATTGAGCTAAATAGGATTTGTAATATCCGCAAGAAGATTTTTAGTGAAATACTCGGTAGTACCGAGAAGAGGACGTAGGCGCGTTTGCCGAACCTCTATAAATCGCGGTGTCATTTCCTTTCCCTTACTTTTACTTTACGCAACTTATTTTATTGCTTATTTTCTTGTTTGCGTTAAGTAATTCTAGCAATTCTTTAACTCTTGTTATAACGCTTAAGCTTAGAGTTGCATTAGTTGGGTGGTTAGTTGCTTAGAATTTTAATTAGGCGAAAATCGCCAAAACCTTATTCACCCCCCCCCCCCCCCCTCTAAGGTTAGCACGCGGGCCAACAAGGATTACTGTGTGCTTTTTTATAATTTCTAGGTTCAGTTTTAGCAGAAATGGCTAAGCAAAAAGATTTATACTTATGAGAAGTATTCTCATAGTTAACATAAGAAGACAAAGGATATAAAGAAGTAGCTAAAGAAGATACTTTATTAGAATCAATATGATAGTCTTGAAGATATGCAGGAGCATTATGTGTCCTTTTTGGTCTATTACTAATACTATCTACAGAATGAATAACATCAGAAGTGTTAATAACCTTAGGGTTGAATGTATCAGTAAACAACTCAGTTGTTTTCTTAGCTGAAAGATCAGAATTATCAAAACTACTATCATTAAAAAACATTATATGTTCATAAAAGGTTACATCCCTAGAAAGAAAAAATTCTTGTGTTTCACAATCATATAATTTGTAACCTTTTGTACTAGTGCCATAACCTATTAAGACACATTTTCTTCCTCTTGGATCAAACTTAGTCCTATTTCTGGATAGTGTACTAGCAAAACATAGACAACCAAATACTCTAAGATGACTGTAAGAAACCTTTTTGTTATATAACATTTCATATGGAGACTTGTTTTTTAATAAAGGAGTAGGCATTCTATTAATTAAATAAACAGCAGTAAGTATACAATCACCCCAGAAATTTAATGGCAAACATGAATGAAATCTTAAAGCCCTTGCTACATTAAGGAGATGCTGATGTTTTCTTTCAACTATACCATTTTGTTTAGGTGTTTCTACACAGCTAGTCTGATGTAGAATACCATTATTCAAGTAAAAATTGTTTAGAAAAAACTCAGATCCATTATCTGACCTTAACACTTTAATAGACAAACCAAATTGAGTACTAACCATTTTAACAAAATGCGTAAGAACAGCAGCAGTATCAGACTTATTTTTAAGAAGAAAAACCCAAGTACATCTAGTGTAATCATCTACAATGGTTAAGAAAAATTGATGACCATCATGTGTTTCTACTGCATATGGTCCCCATAGATCACAATGTATTAACTCAAAAGCAAGAGTAGTAGAAGAAGTTCTTAAAGGAAAAGGAGATCTATTATGTTTAGCAAGATGACAGGAATCACAAACAACACCAGAATCACTATTTACATCATTAATAGCAAGTCTTAAAACTGAACTACTAGGATGACCTAACCTATAATGCCAAATAGATGGCTTATTCTGAGAAGAAGAATTACAAATAGGAAGCTTTTCACTAACTGTACTAAGAATAACAGGATTCTGAAAGAAATACAGGCCATTTTTCTCTGCAGCACTACCAATCATCCTCATAGAGCCCTGGTCCTGAATATAACAAAAACTCTTCTCAAATTTGACAACACAAGAGACATCCCTAGTTAACTTACTAACTGAGATTAGATTAAAACTAAAAGAGGGAACACATAACACATTGTATAATACTAATCCAGACTTAAATTTTACTGTTCCAATCCAATTTACTTCAGCTTTATGACCATTAGGTAAATTTACATAAGGAATACTACTAGTTTTGTATGATAAAAATTTAGAAAAATCATTAATCATGTGTTCACTAGCTCCACTATCTAATATCCAAGTATTTTTATAATTACCAAACTCTAAAGAATCATAGATAGAACAATTATAAACTGCAGGTGTACCTGTCATGTTAGTAAAGGTGAGATTGGATATGGGTGTGTCAATAACAGCAGCTTGCTGTGAAGAACTAACATCACTAATTTGAGAAGAATGAACAGTGGATAACTGAGTCTGATCTATTTGAGCCTGAGGAACTTGATTCTGATAAGAATCTTGATAAAAAATCTGATTCTGATAAGGCAAGAAATGAGGAGACTGAAAATTCTGCTGAAAAACTCCAGAAGGTTGAGAAGTAGAAGCTAAATAAGCTTGTGGTCTAGATTGAAAAGAAGATAGCCTAGGTCTGGGTCTCCAACCAGGTGGATACCCATGAACTTTATAACACTTGTCCCTAGTGTGTCTATTAGATCCACAATGAGAACACTTCATACTATTGCTGTCTCTTCCAAAACTAGGCCTATAACTACCCTGATTATACCCAACAGCCCTTTGATTACCCTGAATATTCTGAGACTGAACACTTAAAGCTAAATTCTGAGACTGTACCACATGATTATTATGAACATTGTTCTGCTTCTCATCATGACTAATCATTGAGTAAGTATTATTCATACTAGGCATGGGCTTCATAAGCAAAATCTGACCCCTTACCATAGAAAACCTTTCATTCAAACCCATCAAGAAAGTCATTTTGAACATTCTATTCTCTTTAGCAACAATAGCAGACATCACACTACAAGTACATCCAGCAATTGTACCACAACTACACCTAGGAATAGGATTAATAATAGACAAAGCATTCCAAGAAGTTTCTAACTTGGTAAAATAGGTGGATACAGACATATTTCCTTGTGTAGTTGAATTAATATCCTGATGAAGTTCATAAATCCTAGCCTCATTATCCTGAGAAAATCTTTCATTTAATTCCATCCACATTCTAGCAGCTGTGTCTACATAAAGAATAAACTGGGCAATATCCTCACTAACTGATTTTATTATCCAAGACATTACTATCAAATTACACTGATGCCAAGCCCCAAACATTTGATCCCCCTCAACTGGGCAAGATAAAGCACCATTAACAAACCCTAATTTTGACTTAGCCCCAATAGAAATCTCCATAGCCCTTTTCCAAGAATGGAAATTAGACCCAGATAGAACAGGAGAAACCAAACTAGAACTAGTATTCTCATTAGTCCCTATGAAGTAAGGATTCATAGTAGTAATCACGGGTGCAGCTATATTCTCCATAAAAAAAACCTAAATAAAAAACAAAGAAGTAAGACTAAACCCTAATGTTCCAAGAAAGAACACAAAACAATCTTTTTAACAGAAAACCCCTAATTCCTTTTAAAGAATTGGGGCAAATTTTACTTCTGTTTTGAAATTAATCAACAAAAAAAAACTTTAAACAACAAATTAGTCTTAATTGCAGTAAGCTATATCAATACAAAGATCTATCACAGAAAACCCCTAATTTCTTTTTAAAGAATTGGGGTAAATTTTACTTATGTCTTAAAATATTCAGGAATAACAACAAAAAGAAATATCAATAACCAAAAAAAACAAATTAACCTTGATTTGTAATAAACTCAACAATATGTACACAAAAAACAGAAAACCCCTAATTCTTTTTAAAGAATTGGGGTAAGTTTTACTTCTGTGTGTTGATCAAAAGAAACCAACATATAAGATAATAAATCTATTATCTTTTAAGAAAGAAACCCTAAAAAAAAACTCAAACCCTAAAAATTAGAGTTTAAAGAATATCAAACCAGCTTTGATTGAAGGCGAAATTAACAGCGGAGATGAGCAATTCGCTCTGATACCATGTGAAAATCCACGATCTGATGGTTTTTACAGTCAATATAATAGGTATATTGACAGATATATATATGTATATATATGTGTATACATTCGTCAATATATATATATATAGAGAGAGAAATAAACTGTAAACTTTTATTAATAAAATGTTCTGTGTATTTACAAATGAGTATAGGCAGTCCTTATATACTGCAAATTACAACTTTCATACTTTACAGAATTGGTCCTTCAATTACAGAAAGTAACACATTATAACTTTCTGTTTTAACACAATTGATCCTTTAATAACAAATAATAACAAACTTTCAATTACACAGTTTTACTAATCTACAGCTTCATTCATTTCAGTCCTGGTACTTCTGCAATAACACTTATTAGTCCAACATATAAATATATATTCAATAAGATTTTAACGAAACGAAAACGATATTTTTCAGGAAATTTTCGTCTCGTTTACAAATCCAATGAAAACTCATACTAATATATCCACAAAAGAGTACTAAATAATTTATCTACCCTATGCGGATGATTTAATTGGTAACATGAGACATCATGGTGCGTAACATTTTTGGGGTAACAACTATTTTCAATTGGAGTATACAACAAGCAATTACCCACCCACTGACATTGTTAGGGTTGTGCGGTGTTGTCATAAGTCCTAACTTTATATAATTTAAGATACGGTACGGGTATACTATAAGATTATGTTAATATGGCAAAAGTTAAATTTTTTTGGATATTACTAATATAAGTCAATCCAAATATTTTGAGACTGTCAAATTTTGATCAAATTTTCTAAAAATGCACTCACTCTAATATTGTAATTACTCTTAAATGTCATAACTGATCAATTCAAATACATAAATAACTTAAAAAATGTTATTTTCCACACATTTATATTCTAAACAAAATCGTTGTGTATTTTTTATAAGAGTAAAACATTATGTTACTTTTTATATACGATTGTTGATTAATTATATTTATTCATTTGATATTTAAATTTTAAAAAAAAATTAAGTTAATTTGTCGAAATCATATTTATGTCACTACGTATCGCACACGCAACACGTGAGCAACGATTACTGATTACTGGTATTGATATAGGAGTGTGTGTATATATATATATATATATATATATGATGTGTGTGTATTTACTAGTTAGAACAAAAAAAATTACTAGTTAGAACCAATAAATATTTCGAACCACTTACGTACCAGTGACGTACCGGTCACGTACGGGCGACGTAACATAAGCTCAAAACCTTAAAAAAAGCGGAATGTATTTTGACATACCCGGTATGTATTTTGTCGTATACGGAAACTTTTCAATTTCCAGCGTAACGGGTTACTTAGATGCATAGTGAGGTAGACGGAGAGATAGTGAAGTGAGACGACGTTGAAGCTCTGACAGAGAGACAGATAGGGAGGGGGTTGTTAAGAGTGTCAAGTTTTTTTCTTTTGTTCAAATTAAACCGACCTAGTATATTAAAAAGAAGCAAAGCTTCTGTCCAATCGGACAAGAAAAATACAAACTATATCAACCTATGAACTAAAAAACGACTAGTCATCCACAAAATTGGGGCTTAATCGTCAAATACTAACAAGGGACTTATCTCTGCATGAATTATAAAACTTTCCAAAATTTATTAATACAATTGAGTACATAAAATTCAATTAATTTAAATACATTACCGGCACTCGAGCAAATCCCTTCATACACCCTTAAATTTATTTCTCTCCAAATATAATACATTGTTGAGGCGAAGAGCGTTCTACCTAGACAAACGAATGCCGACTACCCTTTGAAGATGTCTGCTACCCACTTCACCAACTACTTTCACGATTTGCAAGAACCTATAAATCCCGATATAGCTCGACCCAACGAGTAAACTCTTCTCGAAAAGTCACACCAAAAAAACAAATGATAAATATTCTCCACATTTTTAAGACAAAACGGACAACCATTTACACTAATAATTAAGGTTAACATGGGAGCAATGTCAGAGAGAATGTATGTGGTTAAATTGGAAGGATCAGAATTAACCTAATTTTGCCAAGGTATATACTAAAACTAATTAGTTTTTTTAATAAAAGGCAGCTTACCTGTATTATAAAAATCGATAGTATTAAAGCTTAAAAAGGAACCATGTTTTAAAAAGTGCTAACATAATTAAAACATATTTACAATAGGTACGCTAAAATCACGAATATCGTAATGTTGAAGCGTAAAGCGTAAATTTTTTACAATACAGAAATATAAATGATTATAAATAGATATTTTAAAAATATATATCACATTCATGTTAATAATGTTTTTTTTTTCTTTTTGTTTTCAATAATGTTAAGACTCCTAAAAATAATAGTATACGGAATAAAAAATAGGGTAAATTTTGGATTGGTCCATGAAAACAAAACTAATTAAGGATTGGTCCATGAAACTGAAACTAATTAAGGATTGGTCCATTTGCTGACATCATTAAAAAATTGTTGACGTCATCAAAAACAATTAAAAAATAAATTAAATAAAAAACAGTCTGAAAAATAAACAGTCTGAAAAATAAAAAACAGTCTGAAAAATAAAACAGTCTGAACTTTTTTAAGTTATTTTAAAAACAGTCTGAACTATTTTTAAGTTATTTTAAAAACAGTCTGAACTTTTTTTTTTAAAACAGTCTGAACTTTTTTTTTTAAAACAGTCTGAACTGTTTTTTTAAAAACAGTCTGAAAAAAAAAACAGTCTGAACTGTTTTTTTTAAAAACAGTCTGAACTGTTTTTTTTATGAGAAGATCTGAGGAATGGAACATTTTTTGTGTATATATATATCTCTGTGTGTATATATATATATATATATAGATATACACAGATATATAGATATACATATATATATATAGATATATATAGATATATACATATATACATATATACACAGGCGGCGGTAGAAACAGGCCGCTGGCGACGACGAGAGGGGGAGAAGCAGGCCTCCGACGGCAGCGGCGGAGGTGGAGGGAACGACGGAGGAGCAGTTGTGGGTTAGGTTTAGGTGAGTTATATATGTATGTAGAGAGAGAGAGGGGGAGAGAGAGATAGTTTAATGAGAGATGATCGAAGGTATCTGATATTAAAACATAATATATGTATTATATATAGTGGACCAATCCTTAATTAGTTTCAGAAATAATGGACCAATCCTTAAATAAATTTTATAGCCGGACCAATCCTTAAATACTTTTGTTTTTGTGGACCAATCCTTAATTTTCTCTAAAAAATAATCTTCCAAATAGATAACTGATTCAAGCCCTAAAGTTTAAAAGAAGACATAATTATCCTTCAAAACTATCGTATTCACAAGAGTGGCTACATTCATTCACGTCACCTCTAGAATATTGTTAATTAAATTGAAAGAATTTTTCTAAAAAAATAAAGAACACAAAATGTAGTTTAAAAACGGCATTCTACGATTTGCTATTCAAGAAAAATAAAAGTAGAGCTAAAAATATGTCATAAGACTCATAACTAACAAAGATCAAACACGTACGTTTAAAGTTATCCGATATTTAAAATAGTAAAATCTTATATAGTTTGCCAAAGTATAAAACGAATGAGGCTTATTGACACAAGCGATAACATATGTTTGAATGAATGTTTTTCATAAAATTACCAACTCTAAAACAACGTCATTTTCGTAACATTACCAGTCCTGAAAAGCAGACTAAATAGCACAAAAAAACATGATATTAACGTAAAAAGCGCAATATTAAGGTTTTAACAACAATACAAAGGAACCACTTATGCAAAAGTTTTCCAATTATAACCACTATATTTTATCGGGATAAAAACAAAACACTACATATCACGCTTTTTTTTATAACCCAACCGGTTATGTGGCAGGTCGAAACAACCACCCGGTCTTAAGAGATGGACCGAAAATAAATTATTTTTTTCTAAAAAAAATTTGTTTTCGATCTGAAAATTGAAATACACTGGTTTGGATTGGAAAAAGGCAAAAAGGGGACAAGTTTGACTAATTTTTTGCCTCCTCTCACGTTTTCTGTCTCTTGATGCACCCAGATATTCATTCATCTGCTTAGTCAATGCCAAGCATGTGCATCTCATTAATCAAATGCGTTCTTTTCCTTATTTCTCAGGGAATTGTGATAAAGAAATGGTTTACACTCGTTACAAACTAATGTTTGATTTGGTGAGAATCAAAATCTGTCACAACTCTGTCATTAATTTAAAAATCTGTCGTAAATTGACTAAACTGTCATAAATCCGTCACAAAAACCGTCGCTAATAAGCTCGTAACAAAAAATACCATCACTAATCCCGTCGCGATTTGAGTTTTTTTTTTTTTTTGTGGTCACCGGTATTTCTTTCATTCTGTAAAATTAACATAAGGCCAAGGCATTCTTGTATTTGAGAAATATAGATGATTCGGTTACTAACTATAACAGTATAAAATTATCATTTGGCCAATAATTTGTCATTCGTAAATTGTTATGAATAATAAATGATAATAAACAAATCAAAGTAAATAGTGTATTGTTATGATAAGTAAATTGATAAGAAAACTGAAATTTTATGTAAAAATAAACGGTTCTTTAAAAGCTGTAAAAAAACGTTTAATATGAGAAAATGGTTATGATTGTTGATGCAGTTATCTTCCTCAAATATTACACCCCTTATTAAAATAAATAACTCTTCAATATTACTATCATTATTTTTCTCCTCAACTTCTAAGCGGCTCCACCTAAAAACCATTTTCATTACTAAGCGTCATTATTCATTACTCAACGCTAATATGACCATCACAGCCGCCCCTTGCATCACAGACGGCCACTTGTTGGTCAACGAGAAGGCTGTTACAACTATAGTTCCGTCTAACGTGACTGTTACTGCCGTTGGTGAGCGTTTGAGTTAATGTTTTTCATAAAATCACTAACTCTAAAACAACGTCATTTTCGTTGTTTTTGTAAAAATAAGATAAAAAATTACACTGTAATTTCTGAAAAGCAAGTTTAAGGCCAAACACCACAAGAAACATAGTAGTAGCTTTAAAAAAGTCGATATTAGCGCTTTACCAACAATATTATGAAACCTTTTTTTTCCAATAACCATTATATATTGGAATAAAATCACTACATACAATGCTTTTTTATACACTTAGAGCCGGTTATGTGACAAGTCAAAACAAAACAACTATATTTATACTATTACTTTATGTCAACACCTCTTATGAAGTCTTGAAACAAGTATTTACAAGAAAAACCATTCAATTACACAAATTGCAAATAAAATAAATACCAAATAAAATTGCTATGTTACTTGACTGTCATCCCACTTTCAAATTCATTTGTCTATTTTTGGTTTCTCTCTCATTTTCTCTCTCTGTCTCTCTAATTTTTTTACTATTGCAGGTATGAAAACTTTCTTTTTTTTTCCAATAATATTATTATTAATAATTTATGTGATTTCAATTTTATGATTGTTAAATTTATATTCGATTTAAGTAGTATCTATGAATATAAGTTACCGTCAGACTAACACATCACATGGACAGATTCGTTAGTACCGGTTTATATGACGAACCGAAAAAAGTTTTTTGTTTTTTTTTATTAAAGAAAATGTTTTGGATTGAAGAGAGGGGACAAGATGACTAGTTTTTAGCCTTCGTCTATATTTATCTGCATAGTCATTGCCACCTCTTTTTACGTAACACTTAAAATGAAATGTCAAAATTAAATAATATCACAACCTTTATAAATAACTTTCCAATATTACAATCATTATTATCCCCAACTTTATCAAAGGTGCGCTACCTAAAAACCCTCTCATCCACTAATACTAAGCGTAATTATTCATTAATCAACGCTAAAATGACCGTCACAGCCTCACCTTCCGTCACAGACGGACGCTTATTGGTCAATAAGAAGACCGTTACAATCGGAGTCCCGTCTAACGTGACTGTTACGCCCGTAGGTGACAGCTCCGCTTTTATTGGTGCCACGTCATCTGTTTCCAGCTCTCGACAAGTGTTCAGTCTTGGTGTTTTTCGGTTAGTATTTTTTTTTCCTTTTTTTTTTTGGGATTATTGTATTAGTAAGGGAAAATGATCATTTAGTACATAATTTAACACTTCTTTTTTATTCTTTGTTTTTAAATATGCTATGTTTGATATTAAATCAGAGTTGAAAAATGTAGGTTTTTTTATATTAAGTGTGTTTTGTTTTTAAGACTAATCAATAATTCTCCTTATTATTAAGTTATAAGTGGCATTATTTATACAATTATAGTTAAGGGCGCGTTTGGCATCGGCTTTTTTTGGTCAGAAAGTGCTTTTAAAATCAGAAGCTAAAACTAGCTAATTGAGTTCTTTTATTAATGCAGTATAGATCTGTAATTCTAAATTCCGTAGCGTTCCAGAAATTATTTTGAAAATAGGCGGTTTAAAAAACTGATGGTTTAGGAAAGTGTCGATATATAGGGCATTGCGAAACCTAGGTTTTGTTTTCTCCTTTTTTTATTCAATTTTTTATTTTTGGAATTAGAAAATTATGAGTTGTTACCAAAAAGGAGTTTATTGAATTTTTTTAAAGAGGATTGATAGACTTTTTAAGGGAAAATTAATGTTTATTACAAACTTTCGTACTTAATTATCAAAAACCCGAATTTTTGCTTTTTTGTTTGAAAATTTGGTCCATATCCATCTAGCATCATTGTGTACTCGACTATAAACACAAAGATTAAAAAGAAGCACCATTGCGCATCTCTATGTATTCTTACAAACGATTTTACTTTCGGGTTTTTGATAACCAAGTTTCAAACCTTGTAATAAATGATATTTTTCCATATACGAAGTGGCATCATTTTGTACTTAATTATCATTTAGTATAAAAAGGAAAACTGAGTAACCTGATTATGAGAAATTATACATTATTTGGTAACAAGGAATTTAGAAAAGTTAAGTGACATTGAGGACTTACTTTGACATCTGTTTATAAGGAACACTTGTTTCCGATTTAGTGGCATTTTCAATGGGAATATTGTTAAAACGAATTGATTTCTGATTGATATTTGTTCAATAAGCTGGTTTAACTTTTTGATGGAGTATGATTGAATTTTAACTAACACGCTCTTCAATAAAATGATGTAATTTTTCTATGAGGAATTATGCATTGTTATTACGAAATTCGGAAAAGGTAAGTGACATACTGGATCTCATTCACTTTTATTTACTCTGTATAAGAGGAACTTGTTTCCAGTTTAGTGGTACTTTGATGGGAATACACTTTACTATATTTTGATTCGATAAAATACTTTACGATATTGATTTAAATTGACATATTGTTCAACAAGTTGATTTCATTTTCAATGGAAAAATACTTTAGTAAATTGATTTTAGATTGACATTGCCCAATATATGTGATTTTATATTTGATGGTCATCTATTTTGATAAAATGACTTTGGACATTACCAATCTCTCTTATTGAGCAGTAAGTATTGCGCGATTTAATGGGATCTCTGGTGCACTGGTTTTGCTAACTTTTATACCCCAAGAAAAACTTACCCTTATATGTCGGTTTTGAAATCGTCTATTCTTTGTATTTTAAAAGAACCAGTAAATAAAGGATTGAGTGGCACTACCTTTTAAATAAGATAAAATATGAGTCTTCACCATGTATTCTAATTTCTACAAGTTTTGCATAAGTCATGAATAATCAAGTAGCTGGGGAATCTTGCTTCCATATGTTTGGACTTATATCAAGTTCACTTGTAAATCATGAAAATCAGAAGCTAAAATTAGCTACTTGAGTTCTTTAAAGCAGTATGGATTTATTTCTGAATTCCATAGGTTTCTAGAAATTGTTTTGATAATAGGCGGTTTAAGAAATTGATAGTGTAGGATGGCGTCAATATAGGGCATTGCGAAACCTGACTTTTTTGTTTGTTTGTATCTTGCAGAGGATTTAGGTTTTTGTCTCTTTTTCGGTTCAAGATTTGGTGGATGATACCACGTGTTGGAAATTCGGGAAGTGAAGTTCCAATGGAAACTCAATTTCTTCTCGTGGAAGTAAAAGAAGGGTCGGTTATAGACGACGAAAACTTATCTGAGCCTACCACTGATGGCACATTTTACGTTCTGTTTATTCCAGTATTAGAGGGAGCATTTCGTTCTAGTTTGCAAGGGGCACCTTCGGATGAGCTCCAGTTTTGCGTCGAAAGTGGTATGTGATTTAAAAGTTGTTTTAAAATCGAGGATCGAAGAAAAAAAAAAGATATTGGCTAAGTGTAGTGGATAAGGGGTCTGAATGAATAGTTTATAACCATAAACTGATATATTCATGCTGCATATTACCCAAATCCTTTGTATCAATTTGCTCATTTGACATATTATATTGCCTGACAAATCAATCTCGAATTTTATCCTCTTCAAGTAAAACTTAAAAAATTGGTTCTCATTCCATTTTTCTTTTGCTTCTCCCTTTTTTGAATTTGTGCTATATTTATCGGTTCAGGAGATGCGTCTGTACAAACAAATAGAGTTTCTGAAGCTGTTTTCATGAATTCCGGGGACAACGTGTTTGAGCTGATTAAGAGTTCCATAAAGTATGGTGTTTCTCCAGATTAGCTAGGTGAATAATTTATTCAGTGATAAGTGCTTAGTTTGAACAATTGTTATTTCCCATTAATGTAGGATGCTGGCAAGTCTCAAAGGTACATTTAACCATATTGACAACAAAAAGGTAACAGATAATACTGTAAGAGACTATATTTAGATATTGTGTTATCATAGTCTTTCTATATATTTATTCCGATTTTTGGGTAGGTCCCAGCTCACTTAGACTGGTTTGGTTGGTGCACTTGGGATGCTTTCTATAAAGATGTCAACCCAGAAGGAATTAAAGAGGGTCTTCAAAGGTTCAATAAAAACACCTTTTCCTGTTATATTTAGCTTGAAACAGATAGATTTTATTAGTTATTCTAAGAGATGTATATGATTAGGTTTTCTTCACTTGCAGTTTCTCGGATGGCGGTTGTCCACCTAAATTCCTGATTATTGATGATGGCTGGCAAGAAACTGTAAACGAATTCCAATGTGATGATGAGCCATTTATCCAAGGGACTACGGTTAAAGAATCAGAGTGAGTTACTTAAGGTATAGTTTAGACTTAGTAGTGTTGATCTCCTGATTCCCTTCAACGTTTGCCAAAATTTGATTAACCCTCCCACTTTATCTTTGCGCTGTGAACGTGTACACTGCATGGGAACGTAGCACGTTATCTTTTACCCTTTTCCTACCGTCTCTGTTTACAATGTTTATTGATGATAACTCTTATAGATTTGAAAGGGGGCATTAGCATTTGTTGGAAAGTAATCATATATGTTATCTTACGGTTACTAAGGCCTTATTTTGTTGCAGATTTTAAAGTCATTTTTCTTTCCTTTTTGTTGTAAAGCATGACTGTATTCGATTGACCAGCTTAAACAGCTTTAAATCTAAGCTTCCATGGTTTTGGCCTGAAAAAGGCAGAAACTGTAAGCTGAATGACCAGATTTTCCCCTCCAATAGTAAAAATGCTAGCTTATTTGCTTAAAGGCTGCAGGCAAGGAAACCTTAAGTGAGTCTTATTTGACTTATGCTTTTGTTTTATCTTCCGCTTAACTGTTCAGGTTTTCCACGAGATTGGTGGATATCAAGGAAAACAGCAAATTTAAAAGTGTGGGCACTGATGATTCATGCCCCAATCTTCATCACTTTGTCACCTTCATCAAACAGAACTATAGTCTTGAGTACGACACTACGACCCAACGACATATTTTCAATTAGGTCAACAACGCTTTAAGAGATATTAATTAGCTTATGTGTTGTGCAGAGCTGTTTACATGTGGCATGCTCTAACTGGTTATTGGGGTGGTCTCCTCCCAACTTATGAATCAATAAAAAAGTATAATGTGAGGATTATGTATCCCAAACAGTCCCCTGGAAATGTGGGGAATCTCAGAGATGTTGCTATGGATGGGTTAGAGAAGTATGGTATTGGGCTTATTGATCCTAATAAGATTTATGATTTTTATAATGATCTCCATAGCTATCTCGCCAGCTGTGGTGTTGATGGAGTTAAAGTGGATGTTCAGAATGTTCTGGAGACCTTGGGTTCTGGGTTTGGCGGGCGAGTATCATTGACTCAAAAGTACCAAAATGCCCTTGAACAATCCGTGCTCAGAAACTTCAAAAATAACAACATTATTTGCTGCATGAGTCACAACTCAGACTCCATTTTCAGGTAGGATATGTTTTGTTTCCTCTTAATACTAACATTTTCGATGTGACCATAATAGGATTTTTACGATAAGAATTAAACTAAACAAACCATGGATAAATCCAAGCGACCCTTTCTTAAATCCAAGCGATCTTTTCGTAGGCGTTTACCCCCGATCCAATCGGGGGATCGAATTGATTATAGAAACATGAGTTTAATTAGTCGATTTATTAGTGAACAAGGAAAAATACTATCTAGACGAGTGAATAGATTGACCTTGAAACAACAACGTTTTTGGGGTTAGATGTATTGGATTATCCATAACAGTAGTATTTGTTACTCACTACTTGTTCTAAGCATGCTTTCTGTACATAAAACATGAACAATTTTGAGAGGACACTGATAGAATTTGATAATCCTGTGAGCCAAACAAGAGTAAGAGAACGTAAAGGAAATTGAAGAGAGTTGTATTTAATTGATTTATTTTCTCTCTCCTTTAATGTATTTTCCAAATATGTTAAAGTGATACTTAAAAAAGTTGTTAAAAAATAGAGAAATCAAAAGACAAATTTGAGGAGATTGATAGAGAAGATGAAATATTGAACTAACTTTAGAATGAGTGATGAAACTTTATAAAGTATGCATTTTCATTTAAAAAATAAGGAGAATGATAAAGAAAACTGATACAGATGGAAAACCTTTTATAGGCAGACAAATATAACAAATAGATATATATGCCAATAGTCATAGTCTCACAGAAGTAATATATACTTGCTATGTTGTACGCAAACATTCTTTCTCTATGTACAAAAATGGGTATGTTTTTTCGCTTAAGTATTGAAGTAAGCTGCTCGAGTCTGATGATCTTTCGTACATTATCAGCTTAAAAAGAAGTGCGGCAGCAAGAGCATCAGAGGATTTCATGCCGAGGGAACACACCTTGCAGACACTACATGTTACTGCTGTGGCTTTCAACAGTCTTTTCTTAGGAGAAATTGTGGTGCCTGATTGGGACATGTTCCATGTAAGTTTTTTTCGAGATTTGTTGATTAAAATAATCATCAATTTAATGCTTCTGATCATAAAGATGCGGTAATCTTACCCTCGAAGTAGTTGAAACAAATTAGTTTTGTGATAGTCTGGTAAACTGCACACCCTGACGAAAGATAATTAATTTAATTGTTTGTTTCAAAAGCTTTGTTTCAAAGCGCTTGAAGCCTGTTTTTTTATCGCAGAGGAAAAAATTGATTTGCTACATTTGCTGAAAATTCTAATGTGCATTTACTGCTCCCGAAAATTATAATTTAATCTTTGTTATTTGTCCGAAAAGCATAAGCATAAATCTATTATCTCTTGTTATAAATGACAAAAGCTCGTTATTGTTTTATGATTATTAGCAATTATGTTTTTTATTTAAATTGCAATACAAAACAAAGGATTTCAATCGACATTTGCAATGTTTTATTCAGCTATGTGCTTTATTGATATGAATTATGAAAATGGCATCTAATCTATAGTTATTTTTATGGATATGAAAATAAATTATGTGGAACTCACCCTTTAAGCAGTGGCGCTTGGTGTAGCTTTATTAAGAAAGTTTTAGCTACATTTCACGGTTTTAACATTGTCCTCTTGACTTGAAACTGTGTCGATGTCGATGCGTACTTTTTTTTTTTACAATTTTCTGGTGTTTGTTAATCTTCTTTACGCTGGTTTTTGTCTCTTTGAAACCATGTATAGAGTAAACATGAGGCTGCTGAATTCCATGCTGCTGCAAGAGCAATAGCAGGATGCGCTGTGTATGTCAGGTGATAAAACTTGAAAGACAAATTCCCATTTTTGATTCTGGTCTTTTTTTTTCTGGAACCTTTTTATTTTACATATTTTATGGATTGGGTAGTCGTAAATGTCATCTTGTTAATTTACGAAATTGCAGTGACAAACCAGGCATGCATGACTTCAAAGTTTTAAGGAAGTTGGTATTACCTGATGGGTCGGTCCTTAGAGCTAAATATGCTGGACGACCTACTAGAGAATGCTTATTCACTGACCCAGTCGCTGATGGAAAGAGGTAAAATAGCTTTATCTGACTTTATAAGGTTAAAAATAGTATTGTCTACTAGGCATCAACTTATCAGATTTTGAACTTGTACACCAGTTTACTAAAACTAGCAATTAGTACAGCAATGATCAATCTAGCAATATTCTTTTCTTATGTACACTTCTTAGGTAAAAATATAGATTGGAATTTGGAGACCATGCAGAGAAATAGCATGATAGATAGTTTACAAACATGGGAAAGTTGATGTTAACGACTTACTTTCGGACTTAATTATTAAAAACCCCATTTTTTTTATAAGAATTGTTACATATGAATGTAGCATCAGTGAGCAACACTTCAACACAAAGAGTAACAACTAACAAGAGGCAGCATCATTGAACATCTATACCTAATGTTAAAGATATTTTAACCATGGATTTTTGATAATTATGTCTCCAACTTTGTATTAAATGATCATTTTTCTTACGAACATCTGTTTTATTCATACGTACCTATATTATTTTTTTAAAACTTTGATGCAGTAAGTATTAAAAAGTCTCGAGAAATGAAATGTTAGTGAATTATTTGCTAAAAAAATTATCGACTGCTATACAAAAATCAGAATATGCTGTGTTGCTAATAACATAAGTGTACAAAACTGTAATTAACCAACTTTTCAAATTAGAGAAACGAGAACAAAACATAGTAGTTATTCGGTCATCTGTTATATGTTTTAGTTTACTCAAGATCTGGAACTTGAACAAGCTTACTGGTGTAATTGGCGCGTTTAATTGCCAAGGATGTGGAACTTGGCCACTGATACATGCACCAACAGAAATTCCAAACTCGGATTCTGCTCATTTACCATTATCAGGTCGTGTAAGTCCCAAAGATGTCGAATATATAGGAGAAATCACAACTGACAATTGGAATGGGGACTGTGCTGTGTATGCCTTCCATTCAGGTCTGCTGCCCACTCTTCTCAGTTCTTTCGAACAGCCAATACAAAATTACATACCTATAGGTCGCTAAAAATGCTAAGTTGCCTATTTTTCTGTATAAATTGAAATAAAGTTATTATTGAAGCGGCTGTAATTTTTTGGGGGGTATCTTTGTAATTTTCAAGATGCAATAATTGCGTCCCTAACAAATTTAGGTGGCATGTGAATATTGGCACATTTGTATGGTGGCTATCACATTCTGTGCCTATGCGTGATGACTATTGGCACATCTGTACGATGATTATCACCTTCTTTACCTATATGTGATGACCGTGGGCACATTTGATACTGCAGGAACAATTTTAAGATTGCCAAAGGAAGCAGTTATTGACGTGTCATTGAATACTTTACAATGCGAAATCTATAATGTTTCTCCAATTAGGGTGAGTAACTCGATTCCCTGGTTCTACTTTCTTAGTTGCATACATTCTCCTATGGACAAGTCTTGTTGACAAATATGTTGTTTTGTAGTTCATATCTCTATCGACTACAGTGTTATGTATCATACATTAATGATCAACCTGGCCATTGTTTCTTGTTTCTGTACACTACATTGGAAACAAAAAAATCATAGATTGTGCAAAATTAAAAAAACCACCTGATAGAATCATGAACAAAATTTAACAAACGTAACCGGATAGTGCAAAAAATAGTTGGATTTTGCAAATAGTTAGTACCGAATCTATGCTTTCCCCCCCTGATTTGGTACATTTGATTGTACTAAATGTCGAGCAATGGGAAGTTAGTGTAGTAATTGCTAATCTTTGTAAAATGGTGTGCTAAATCAAGGTCTGATGGTTAGTTTGTGTACAGAACTGTAACTAATACTTTGAAATATGGCCAAGTTATTACATACAGAAAAAGTGAGTATTGAAATTTCAATTGATTTCAATGAACAGTTCTTCGATGAGAATGTACACTTTGCTCCATTCGGATTGATCGATATGTACAATTCTGGGGGAGCACTTGAAGCCATAAAGAGCAAATTTGAAGATTCATTGTGCAAAGTTAAGGTACGGGTGCATGGTTGTGGCCGATTTGGAGCTTACTCTAACGCAAAACCGAGCCAATGTATGGTGGATATGTCCAAGGTGGAATTCATTTACAGGGTTGAAGATGGGCTGTTGACGGTTATAATTAAAGGAGAAAGTAAATATCGAGATGTAGAAATCATATATCAAGCTTAAGGTGTGGTATAGAATTATGTAGCATTATTACCTATGAAATGCAAGTGATCTACCACTATCTGAAGAGAGAGTCTGTCATCTACCGCTATATGTTAATTTTTATTTTGTTACTTGTTACATTACTTTGTATCAGAGATTCATATCTATGCAAAAGGTATATCATGATTGGAAACACAAGTGATAATTTTGTTTAATATTAATAAGCTCTGCTACCTTTGCAGAAAATAATAAATAAATGATCTGTATTTTATGTTCTGCTTGTTTTTTTGCTCAGACTGGCGCAATCTATGAAAAGATGGTTTTTTTTTTGTGTGTGTGTGCGTGTATGTGTGTGTGTTTTTTCTGGTTTACAATACGTGTATAAACCAGAAAACACTTTCACAAGTAAAAAAATAACTGCAATGAGGGTTAACTTGTTATGCACTTTTACGTACTTTTTATGCATATTTATGTATTTTTTATGCAAGTTTATGCACTTGTTATGCATCTTTACGTCCCTTTTATGCACTTGGTATGCATATTTATGCAATTTTTATGCACTTGTTATACACATATATGCATTTTTATGCATTTTATATTCACTTTATACATTTTTTTATGCACTTTTTATCCACTTTTTATGTACTTTTATACACTTTTTATGCACATTTATGCACTTTTATAAATTTTTTATGCACTTTTATAAAAATTTTATGCACATATATGCACTTGTTATGCACATTTATGTACTATTTATGCACTTTTATGTAGATTTATGCACTTGTTATGCATTTTTTATGCAGATTTATACACTTATTATGCACTTTTTATGCACTTGTTATCCACTTCTATGCACTTTTTATGCACATTTATGCACTTATTATGAACTTTTATCGACTCGTACGTATTTTTTATCGACACGTATGCACTTTTTATGGACTTTTATTTGCTTTTTATGCATTTTTTTATATACTCTATTATGCATTCATTATGCACTTTTAGTGAATTTTATGCACTTTACTATTTATTTTAGTCAATTTTATACACTTTTGTGATTATAATTATTTTTGAATTTTTTTTCAATATTTTGAGTTTTTTTGGGGGTTTTGAGGTTTTTTTTTTTTCTTTCATTTTTTTGAGTTTTTTCCGTATGCACTTTTTAAATTTTTCTTAGTTTTTTTTTTTACATTCTTTTTTTTTTGTGGAAAAACTTTTTATTGTGTAAAAAAAAATTATTTTTGTGAAAAAACTATATGTTTTTTTAATGAAAAAACTATTTTTTTTTGTGAAAGAAGCTATTTTTTTTGTGAAAAAAGTAAGTTCATATTTATTTTTATGCATTTCTCCTAATTTTTGTTATTTTGAAAATATTTTTAATTTTTTCATATGTATTTTTTTATAGATTTTTTGAGAGAGAAATTATAATTTATAGACTATGATAATGGCAATTTTGTAAATTTATTGAATTTTAAAAAAATGTGACTTATTAGGGATGAAAACATTGAACTGTAACCTTTTAAGAATAAAGTATAAAAATTGTGACTAATGGAAAATTAGCCCGTTTTCCATGTATGTCACTATCGTTATCGTGATGATATTCACTCTTCCCCAACTGATAATGATTGATCTCGTGTTTTAATATCCAGTATTTATCCTTCATAACACTCATATTTCATCAATACCACCTACATAACCGTTTCTGAAAAAGGAAAATACACTTTTTTTTCTTAAGTAATAAGCAACATATAATATAATTACTTACTAAACCAACTTTATTTAAATACCTTAATCTGATTCAAACAATATTATTTTATATCTTGCTTTTTATCCCTAGCCAAAACATTACAAAAAAAATGTCAGTTTATCATCAGAGCGTTTGTTGCTAAACTGATAATAAAATGAGTTTCACTAAATTTAGCAATAGTTTATGTTACCAAACTGTTGCTTAAAATTTAACGATACTCGCCTTACCTTTTTAAAAAAAAAACAACTTTGTTTTTGCTGGGAAAACTATTATGTAGTGGCATATGATTCACTCCTTTTTGCTTTTTCTTTAGTAATCATTCTTTTACTACTTCACTCATTCTCCACTATACGTGTCTTCACCATAACTGTTTTTAAATAAAAGTTTATTGTAATTAAATATCGTACATATTCATTCTAGGTCTCTAACTGCTTTGTTGCTTATGAATACAGATCTTCAAATAGAAAAATCCAGGGAGATTTTCCTAGGAACTGAATGTGATTTGTTATTATTTTTAGAAAATTAAGGTAGGCTCCCTAACCAAAAGAAAACTAGATGGGCATAGCTTTAAAACTGAGATTAAATACTTAATTAAAAACCAAATGCTGTCACAATTAAATGGAAAATTAAATAAGTAAGCCAAGCTTATGAACTCAACTCAAACATGCACAATATGGTTTGACAGTGTATCCTTTTAAAAGTAAGTTAACTTATTCTGATTATGTAAGACGGTAGGATGCCTTTTAACTTGCAAAAATCCAACGTAAAGGAAAAAAAATATATCTATTGAACTCTTTATTCTAAGTCTTTATGTGTACAAAGGACTTTAGACATGTTTGCTTGGACCTTAAATGCCAGACTTCCTTCTTTTTGTTTATAAGTTGCAATGTAATTAGTTGCTCTGCTTAATTATGCAAGGATTTTTGTTTTATTTTGTTTCTTCTTTGAAAAACGTCAAAAAATTTAACTGAATAAATCATATTAATTTCCTCCGGCTCAATAAATCTTGTTCCGTCGTGGCTTTAAAGTTCATAATTTTTCTTATCTGAAAACTAGAAATTTCAGAACGGAATGATTGTCTTTCCAGCATCAAAGCTGTAGTCAAAGAAGAGACTCTATTTGTTTAAAAATTGCAGGGTTACAATATTGAGCTTCATTTTCTTCACACTGAATACATTGGGTATTTTCTTTAAGGACACCATTATTTCTTTAGGACCATTATACTCAAACTAACTAGTGACTACACTACTTGTATCAAGTATAGAACCTTTAAAGGAGCATTCCCTTTGTAGGTAAAAGAACTGCTGACATAGAATAAAGACACGGTTATTGGGACCCAATATAAACAGATTCTCTTATCTGGTTCATAAAAGACGTGCTTATCAAAAATCTAAACCTCCCTGCAAGCAAGGTACATAATTCAGTTAACTTTAAAACACTATAAATAGCTTTTGAATCATAACCTTAACCACACCACAAAGCAAAGCAAGGCAAAGCAAACTGTCCCTTATTTGTATAATCTACTTTTTTCCCGCTTAAAAAATGTCGATTCACCAACATGCTCCTTCTAAAATGCAACAACTCATCAAAAGCGAACGCCGGATGTTTTCAGCATCCGATGATAGCGCAATGATGAAACAAATCCAATCCACTCATTCTCCTGATGGGCGTGAGGTCGACGTTGGTCCCATTCTCCGCATTATTGAGGAGATTTTTCACCGTTCTAGTCCTAGCATCAACGGTGCTATCCATGTGAGGCTAAGTGCATTTTTTTCTTAAAAGAAAAATTAAGTATAATTTAGGTTTGCTTGGTAATGTTGGTGACTTACATATGTTGTTTGTGTATGCAGGGCACAATGCTTGAGCAATCAGATGCAATGTTGGAGGGAAAGGCTATGGTAGCTGGATCTGATGGCATCCTAGAGGCATTGGCTTACATTATACAAAAGATCTCTTGTGAGGTTGTGTTTTATCATGAATGCTTGTATAAATACTTGCAAGTGAAAAGAACTGTTTAAAAAATGAAACTGAGTCTAAGGAAACAAAACAAACCTTCACTTTGTCATATATTCTTGTTATTACTGATCGGGCTCCAGACTGAAATATAATACTAAAGTTTTTATAAATTCCATTTCTATTCTAGAATAAGTATCTTTTCTAAAGTCTGAAAGGTTGGAATCCGGCAACGGCAGCAAGGACAACCGGTTGTAGCCTTGCAGGTTCTTACTATTTTGATGTTTTCAGAGGAATCATTTGAAAGCTCTTGAGTACCTATACCTAACGACCTTAACAATACTAATTTGTGTCAAGTCTTGTAATAAAGAAGCTCAAAAAATACTTTTAAAACACAAATTTCTCGAAAGGGTCTAAGAGAAAGTAGGAATTTTAACACCATTGTAACTTGCTCAATGTAGAAGTCCACACGGTTGCTCAGTGTAGAAGTCACACACTCCTATATGTTCTTAGTAACTTCTTTTGTTCAGAAATACCGACACTAACCATAAGTATTTCCTTTAAAAAATATTTTGAAATTGTAACGCCAGTTGTCATGCAAGTGTGCTGGGGGAGCAGATGCTCACGCGACTACAATGGCGATCTTTAACATGCTCTCTAACTACTCATGGGACGCAAAAGTTGTCATCTCCTTGGCGGCATTTGCCGTCAACTATGGCGAGTTCTGGCTCGTGGCCCACTTAGCCGCCACCAACCACCTCGCCAAATCAATTTCTCTCCTCAAACAGGTCCCAGATATCATCGAACATGGTGGGTCTCTCAAGTCTCGTTTTGACGCAATCGACCACCTTATCACTGCCATGTTGGATGTGACTCGCTGTATTGTCGAGTTCAAGGGTTTGCCTGAACAGTATATTTCGCCAGATACTCCGCCTATGTCGACTGCTATGGCTCATATTCCAACTGCTGCTTATTGGACTATTAGGAGTATGGTAGCTAATGCTTCTCAGATCCTTAGTCTCTTAGGCATGAGTTATGAGTAAGTTTTTTTATGCATTTTTCTAAAAAGAATAGTATATTTATATTTTCTAGATGCTAAGTTTTCTTTTAATATTAAATGCAGGCACATTACATCTACCACTGAAGCTTGGGAACTCTCAAGCTTGGCTCATAAGGTCAACAATATACACAGTCACCTTAAGGAACAGCTTGGGATTTGTCATCAACACATTGGTGAACCTTGGAAAACTTTGTCTAGTTGTTATGATACAAATAATTATATACATGTGGGACAGTTAATATACAAAATTTGACACTCTGCATACTCTTGGCGCCTTGGCGGTACCATCTAAGTTATATAAATTTCTATTTGTAAGACTACGAGTACCATTGATACCCAAAATATGCAGTGTCTCAAAATTTGTCGAAGTTTATGTCTTATGAATGAATATATATATATATATATATATATATATATATATATATATATATATATATATATATATGAGATAAGGAAATTGTTATGGTTTGAGAATCAGAAGAAATTCTAAGTTGGTATTAGAAGGCCAAGCGGCTAAAGTGTTTTTTTGTGAACACCGATTGCAGATGAAAAGAGGCATGTGGAAACTTACCAGAATCTCGTTCGCCTTTTTGAGATGGCGCACATAGACAACCAGCGGATTTTGAAGGCGCTAATATACGCGAAAGATGATATGTTGCCACTTCTAGATGGCACTACCAAGACCAGGGTACTTCATAATTTTCTTTGTGTTTTACATATTTCATAACATTTGTCTTTTAACTTAGTTAGACTCAAGTCACTGGCATATATCACTTGTTAAACCATGTTGATGTTCAAACTGTGGAATGCCTCCGTACTTAACAAGAAAGATATAGTAAGTCATCTTTATATGAGCAAATCACGCATGGGTTGTTTGGCCTCATTTTTGAGTAATTAAGATGGTATTTTTAAACTACTAAAAGATCTATGTTTATCCACTTTATAAATTCTAGCTTTCAAATGAAAACAAAAAAATCTTGTTTTTAGCCACCATCGAAACAGGCACCGATGTTTTCAAATTTTCTTTTTTTTGAAACAAACGCAGGTTGGCGTTGAGGTTCTGAGGAGAAAGACAGTGTTACTCCTCATAACAGACCTCGACATCCTACCCGAAGAGATTTTAATTCTAGGCCAATTCCACCAAGAGATGAAACAACGGCAAGATCTTCACTACGAGATAGTGTGGCTCCTAATCTTCGACCAAACCAACATTTGGACCGAAGCTCACCAGAATAAATTCGAGGAACTTTCGTCGATGATGCCGTGGTACTTCTGAAATTACGGTTCACGAACCATATAGCCGTGGCTTATTTTCCTACTATAGCTTAATTCGCGAGTTTAACTGTTTTGTATACAGTAACCTAACGTAAATACATCAACCATGGTATATCCCTCTACATTAACGAAAAACATTACGTTTTTATAGTCTCTTTTGTAAAATAATGTTTTTCGTAAATACCATGTTTAAAAAAAATAGCACATTAACCTATTTGATAGTTTTAAAGTTAATAAAAGGAGTGTACTGATTGAGCAATAAACATTAGGATAACGTACTAATTACAAGACATTAAAGGTTGGTATAAAAATTGAAAGCCTGATGGGTTGATGTACAATTACAATAAAGTAGAAAAGCGCGCCTCTCATGACTATTTTTTGCCAAACAGGTACTCGCTCTACCACCCCTCGTACCTCGAACCGGCGGTTGTTAGATACATAAAAGAAGTGTGGCATTTTACAAAGAAGTTGATACTTGTGGTGCTTGATCCACAGGCTAAGGTTGTTTGTACTAATGCATTACATATGATGTGGATTTGGGGGAATATAGCATACCCTTTTACAAGCTTGAGAGAGGAGTCTTTGTGGAAAGAAGAGTCTTGGAGACTTGAGCTTATTGTTGATAGTATTGATGTTGAGATACTTGATTGGGTAACAATTCCTTTTTGATTCATTTTTTAACCAGAATTTGGTTTATAGAATGTGTCCCTAATATGGGCTTTTTTATCTGCAGCTTTAAAGTTTAAACAGATAAACTGAAATTTTTAAGTTTGAGAAAAGAAAAAGTGGCTTCATCCAGCTAAGGCTTCTAGCTTTTTCACGCAAAAAAACAGGATACCACAGCTTTTCAAGTTGTAAACCAAATACAGTCTAATTTTAAGAAAAAAAGTAATAGAAAAAAAATGGAAGCTACCAAACAAGGCCAATGAAGCCATCGTAACAAGCTAAGATTGGAGTGGATGCCATTAGACCGGCGGACTTAGATGCATACTATCTATCCATGTATGTATATTTAGAACACATCATTTACATCATCCTTAATTTTTAGAAGGGTGATACTTGGAAACAAACTAAAACTAACTTATACAACCAAACTATAATGTATCCTATTGATTTTATACCTGTAATCTAATTTTTTTTCAACCAATATTCATATCTTCATAGTTGTACCCGAAAAGATATTTCAATTATTTTCAGATAGTTAATATTTTTCTTCTTGGTGCGCAACATCTTAGATTACGCAAGGAAAATTCATTTGCTTGTACGGAGGAGACAACATTGAGTGGATCCGAAAATTCACCACAACAGCCAAACAAGTCGCCAGGTCAGCAGGGATAACCCTCGAAATGGTGTACGTAGGAAAAAGCAAAGCAAAAGAGCGCGTCAGGCGTATTAACGAGGTCATCATGAGTGAAAATCTCAGCCATTACTGGCCTGATTTCATATCCATCTGGTATTGTTTTATACATGTATATTGTAGGTTGTAAATAATAGTACAAAATTTCTAAAATTTGTTGTATTCTGGAGATGATTTTCTAGAAACCCAATAAGAACTCAATCAATAAAGTCTTAATTCGGTATTAATATTTTTATCTGTTTTCATAATTTCCCAACAGGTATTTCTGGGCCAGGCTCGAGAGCATGCTCTACACAAAAATGCCACATGGAAAAACCGTACAAAACGATCGTGTAATGCAAGAGGTATTAACGGTTCTCGGTTTTGATGGGAGTGATCAAGGGTGGGCGATATTTAGTAGGGGTAACTTTGAACTTACTAAGGCTAAAGGGGATACAATATTGACGAGCTTACAAGAGTTTGAAAGTTGGGAAGATGAGGTGAGACAGAGGGGATTTGTGCCCGCGTTAGAAGATAAACTATCACAATTACATACGCCTCAGCATTGCAATCGTCTTATTTTGCCTGGGATTAATGGGGATATATCGGAGATGGTGGTTTGTGCTGAATGTGGGCGCCCAATGGAGAAATACTTTATGTATCGTTGTTGCACTGATTAGATAAGTGTGTTTTCGATGTCAGGCCCGGTTTTTTATAAGTTTGTGTGCTTACGTATTACTAGTGTGTTTGTTTTATATGTATACGGGAAGTTTAGTACCGTGATCTTTAAGCATTATGTTGTTTGGTTAAATAAACTACATGAATATCCAAGTTTAGAAGTTTGCGTGTGAGTTATGTGTGAGATTATTTCAAGGGTTTGATGTTATGTTAAAACTTGATTGTAATAGTATATGAGAAATATTTGTAATATGATTTAATGCCTGGTTTAGGTTTGTTCTTACTGTATAAGCTCTTGATTCTGATAGGATTTTAAGGTGATTTTTATTCTTGACTTGATATTTGAGTGTCAATTAGCATTTAATTTATTTGGTTGTTGTTACTTTCATAATATCTTCCTTTTTTGAATCTCTGTATTCAAGAATCCAGTAATTTTGATATTTTTGGTCAAAGTACACTCACAAATTGGGTTTTACCACAAAGACACAGGGTTATCAGTTATAAAAGGAAAAAAGATAGAAAAACTAGCTCCATTTTTTTATTTTATAAATTATAGTAGGGTACTCCACCTAGCCCCATCTAATTACAAGTAAACCGCAATTAAAAGCTGGTAAAGATAATTACCTCTGTACGACATCTTTTTTTTAATTTTTGTAAAAAGAACTGTATACTGTATAGTACTTCCTTTAAATAATTTAACAGCATCCAAGATCAGACACACAAAAATTAGTTATATAATAATAAAAAAAAAAGCCTTATTTACCAATATGATCATGAAGACCATAAAGAACTTCTTATGTTGCAGTATAAAAGCTTAGAGTCCGAGTTACTGCCAACCTTTAAGCTGGGACCGAGTTTTAAACCGGACATTACCGGGATTTCATTAAACCTCGAATAAGAACTGTTTTTGTTTTTTATTTTGCCTATTTCAGGTTATAACTGGAATAAAAGCCATAGTTATAAAGCCTTATTTACCAATATGATCATGAAGACCATAAAGGACTTCTTATGTTGCAGTATAAAAGCTTAAAAGTCCGAGTTACTGCGAACCTTTAAGCTGGGACCGAGTTTTAAACCGGACATTACCGGGATTTCATTAAACCTCGAATAAAAACCGTTTTTGTTTTTTATTTTGCCTATTTCAGGTTATAACTGGAATAAAAACCATAGTTATATACCACCCCATGCACAAGTTGCTATCAATGAATTATTCCATTGGCTCATAAAAAAATAGGTACTAGAATAAGTATATTCCCTCCAACTTTCTTGGGTCCTTTGTTCTCGTTACTTTTGTGAATCCCCTCAATCAAAATACTTGATAGATTATTGCTCCTTTACATTCTCTAATCTCGTTGGCCAATCAGGAACATTATATTGCACAAACACACATATTTATCCAGATAAAATAATTTTTGAAAAAAAATCAACTTATTTTTTGAAAAAAACAACTTTTAAAAAAAATGACTTTTTTGAAAAAACTAGCTCTTTTTTTGAAAAAATTAACTTTAAAAAAAAACAAAAGAAGTTGCTTTTTTTAAAATATTAACTTTAAAAAAAGAAAAAAAATTATAAAAAAAGTTAAATATTTTTAAAAAAAGTTCCTTTTTAAAAAAAAGTTCCTTTTTAAAAAAAAGTTAGTTTTTTCAAAATAGTTATTTTTTTTAGAAGTTGTTTTTTTCAAAAATAAGTTAATTTTAAAAAAAAATCAGGTTAAAAATGTAAAATTATAAATGTTTTGGGTTAAATTCATATGTTTTATAAAATTTAAAACTGAAATGTAATTTAAACTTAAATTCCGTCAAATTAAATTGACGGAGGTCCCAATATAGGAAAAAAATATATAGTTTGGTGCATCAATTGTTAATGTCAGTAGTTTGGTCCCAATTTTGTTAATGTCAGTAGTTTGATCACAATTTTATTAACGTACGATAGTTTGGGTTAATAAACCAATTTTTTCTATATTATTAGTTTATTATGTGACATAAAGCTCCAAATACTAAATGCATTTAGAGCATAAATATTACTTATACTCACTCCATTCCAAAATATAAGTCAATTATACTATTTTAGATTGTTACATAATATAAGTCCATTTTATCAAAATAGAATTTTTTTTTTGTGTAATATTAAATATTTATCCATATTTTTAGTTTCTAGTACAATGTGTATGAATAAAAATGAAGGTAAAAAATGAAAATAAAGGATAAAAAATGTGTAATAATTGTATTTTCTCAATAATTTGAGTTTTTTATTTATAATTTGAAAAGAAGGAATAGTCCTTTTGATAGAAAAACAAGAGAATAGTCGCTACGAAGACTTGTGAGTCAGTCAAGTCACGTCCAGACCCTGGCCCATAAAAGTTGCTGGAGTAATAAATACAGAAAACGATGGAGCATTTCTAAGTATCTATAGGCCATAATTAGTTAACATTACAATAAATTTAATAAGATTTGCAGATAATCAGGTGAATGCAGTGGCGATCAGCGCACATTCTTGACAAGAACAAAACAAAAGCCACGGTGAGGTTCATAAAATCTTTTCAGATCACAATGCGTTAGCGATTTTGATAATTCATCCAAAGGGTAATTAGGTTTTTATGACCTATGTGTTTTTGGTAATATGAGCTAAAAACAGTTCAACTAACGAATTCTTTTGAGAAAAAACTTCAAAAGGGTTGATAGTTCAAGAAATTTGCGGGTATTCCGGTTTGGTTTCTAGTCCACTTCATTAGCATTGTTGTGGTAAATAACGGAAGATTAACAACTGGTAATCTCAAAATTATACTTTTATGTTTTAACATACCTGAAAATTCTAGAAAGAAAATTATAATTAGTTTAAGCTCATGCTACTATCTACAAACCCTACATAGACCTTCCAAGCAATTTACACTTTGAATGACTTGTCCAACTCAACCCGCGTTATTCATTTAAGAAGAACACAAAGAGCCTCAATTAAGTACTATATAGTTTATGAAACTTAAAATTCTGGGTTCCACACGTTTTCTATTGTAATTTGTAAGCAGAAAAAAGTTACTTTGTTCTTTTTCACTTTTTGTCTTCCTCGTTAGCGGCAGATCTTTTTTGGAGTTTTTTTTATCCTATAAACTTAGGGAAAAGTCATCAGATTCTTTAGATACAAAATGTAGTTATTTGAAAATAATTCTTCTAAACAAAACTGAGTTTTCAAGTTGACTGACCAAATCAACACAACTTACGTCTTGTTTGGCTGAACTGCATGCATTTCGTTGACCGGCTTTCAAGTCGAGCTCTTTCTGGCTTTTCCACATGAAAATAAACTAAAAACATTAAGTTCGAAGAACCCACCTAAACTTAGCTAAAACAATTTTGCAAGAGCTACACTAAAAGTGCAAAACGCGTAAGCTTTTAGCAGTCTAAAAAGCGGAAAAGAAAAAAAAAGCTTTTCAGGATTTTTTAAAGATTTGAGTCGAGCTTTTTTAAAACAGAGATCACAAGTACTAAAAAGAAATGGAAATAACCATTAATTTCCACGTGAAAGAAAAATCAGCTACTTTCGGTCCCACGACAAAGTGTCTAGTCATGTACTATCCATTTATAAAATAAAATTCCTCACCACTCAACTCTTATACATAGCCAATAACCGCTTTTTTTTTTCCGGAGAAACCACCACCAATGGCTCCGACCACCCGACGAACGCACCTCTCTCTACTCTATCTCCTCACTCTACTCATCCTGACTCATGCCAAACTCATCACCCTATACCACTCGGACCACGAGGTCCTTTTAATTGTTCTAAAAAACTTGGGACTTAAAACCCAAGATTTTAATAAAGACAATCTATGTAACTTGAATGGAGTTTTTTGTGAAAAGAGAATATTGGACAACTCTTATGTTCTCCGAGTCACACGTATCCTTCTCGACTCGCACCAGCTTACTGGATTTATTTCTTCAGAAATAGGCCTATTGTCTGAGCTTAGAGAGCTCTCTTTATCTAACAATAAAATAGTCGACGAAATCCCGCCGTTCATAGTTGACTGTCGCAATATCGAAATTCTAAACCTGGGAACTAATTTATTATCAGGTGAGATCTTCTCGGAGATATCGTCGCTGGATCGTCTACGGGTCCTTGACCTGTCATCTAATCAATTTTCCGGTGATGTACCCTTTTCTATCAGCTCCTTTCGGAGACTACAATTTTTTGATATTTCTGATAACAATTTCGACCAAAATGATTTTCCAAAACGGTATATGTTAGCAGAAAGAAATTCGACTCTAGTTATGAACTTTACTAGGGGTCGAAATTCAAGAATTTCTCCCGCTCCTTCGCCTGCACCAGTATCCGCACAAAAAGAAAACAAACAGAAACATAGAAATGTTGGGATGATAATACTAGGGTTCATGTTGGGAATAACCGGGGGGACTTTTTCGGGAATAATCTTATCCATTCTCTTTAAAGTACTATTGGGCTTATTCAAGTCTAGAGGGGAAACTTTCGGACCGGTGATATTCAGTTCCCTGATTAAAAAACCTGAAGATTTGGATTTTCTAGAGAATGAGGAGGTGTTCTCTACTCTAGAAGTGATTGGCGAGGGTGGTTGTGGTAAAGTATATAAAGCGCCTCTACCGGGAAATGAAGGTAAAATTATTGCAATCAAGAAAATAATTCCACCCTCGGGAGATGCTGGTGAGTTAACAGATGAAGATACCAATCTTTTGAATAAGAAAATGAGACAAATTAGGTCCGAAGTTAAAACCGTAGGCCATATTCGGCATAGAAATCTTCTCCCACTATTAGCTCATGTGACGAGGCCCGATTGTCATTATCTTGTGTATGAATTCATGAAGAATGGAAGCTTACAGGTACAAGTAGAAATCCCATTTCTTATAAAGTCACATGTGTCGTATTATTTCAATGTCCCACTCTACCTTTAAACATGTCATTTTTGGGGTAAAGATAAGAAAATATATAATGATAGAAATTAAATTCTGATCTAAAGAAAGAGTGACGAATTCGTATGAGCTTAATTTATTGACTGTTGAAACTTAAACAAAACTTCCAGTGCTACTGTATAGTAGTATTAATCAAATCCAGTGTTTATCTCATTTAACATAGGCCTTGTTTGGTTGCAGCTTTAAGCTCAGAGAATTTTCTTTTTATGCTTAAAGCTGGTTTGTGTTTGGCTAACCAGATTAAAAGAGCTGAGCATTTATGGATGTTTTTCTAAAAAATCTAGAAGATTTAAGCTGGATGAACCCAGCTTTTTTCTCAACCTAAAAAGTCCAGCTTGTTTGCTCAAAATCTTCGGTATGAATTTTCACTTTAATCAACAAGCCACACGGAATTTTCACTATAAATTAACCTCGCCCAAGCCAGCAGAATCAACACCACTCAAAAGGAAAATTAAGTCTTTACCAGAATACAAAACTAAAATCAGTAAAAAAGCTTACACTTAAAAGTTCAATTCCCAACAGGATATGCTGAGTGCAGTTTCACAAGGAACCAGAGAACTGGACTGGTTAACGAGGCATAAGATAGCTCTCGGAATAGCAAGTGGGCTCGAGTATCTCCATTTCAACCATACACCTCGTATAATCCACAGAGATCTTAAACCAGGAAACATCCTATTAGATGATGACATGGAAGCTCGTATAGCAGATTTTGGTCTCGCAAAGGTTGTCCCAGATGGAAACACTCACATGTCAACTTCTCATGTGGCAGGTACTTTAGGGTACATTGCCCCGGAGTACCACCAAACTTTGAAATTTACGGAGAAATGTGATATATACAGCTTCGGAGTGATTATCGGTGTTTTAGTGATAGGAAAGTCTCCAAATGATAGCTTTTTCCAAACTACAAATGAGGTCGGTTTGGTGAAATGGATGAGAAATGTAATGACATCAGAAGAACCGAAAAGAGCAATCGATATCAACCTGATGAATAATGGGTACGAGGAACAGATGCTATTGGTACTTAAGATTGCTATTTTTTGCACTAGGGAAGATCCGAAACAGAGGCCTAATAGTAAGGATGTTAGGTCAATGTTAGCTCAGATCGAGCATAACAATCCTAGGCAGGTTGAGACTGAGTAATCGCTTTAGGGACAGGAAAGTATGGCGTAAAACTGTAAAAGTCAGGTTCAAAATAACCCTTGGTTGAGTACTTCCGAAAGATAAATTACTCAATAGGCTGTTCTATCAATTTGTTAAGATATATCCTATGGGTTGGTTTTGATGTACTTAAAATAAATAATTAAAAGTGTAAAGATTGAAAAAAAATAAAAATTTATTTCTATAATGGAATATCACTCTATTACGAAATTCCGACACTTGTAGAATGTAAATGATATTAATTAAAATTGCAGACAGAATAATATAAATTATTAAACTGCTGGACTGGTTTGTAATTAAACGAAACTGTCATACATAATAGTATAAAACTAAACTGATGGACTGTTTCTGTAAATAAATTACAGGACTGAAATGAGACTAATCTAATTACAGAATGGAAACAGTACTTTAAATAAATTACAGAAAGTTAAAACAGAATTTAAATGTTACAGCTAAGGACAGGAAATTGAAATACTGAAATTAAATTACAGAAATGAAATGAATTAAAAAAGGCATAAAAGAAATAGACGAGCCTACTGTTTAACAGTATGCCTAGGGGTGGGTACGGGACGGATTGGGGCGGATTTGTTTCAATCCTAATTCAACCCGTAAAATAAATAGCGGAGCGGATTTATGAAATTTAAATATCAACCCAACCCAATCCAATCCGTTACAATTAAAACTCCAACCCAACCCATTCCAACCCGCAAAATAAATTGCGGGTTGGGGCAGGTTGAGTTTAGATTGATTCTTAAATTTTTATTTTGGTACTTCATTTTTCATAGTTTGCATAATCAACCCAAATTTTAAAATAAATTGAATATTTCAAACAGAAATATAAATTAAACTCAATCAAAGTACGTTTAGAACATTCACGAACAAGTAATAAAACTAAAATATAATAATAATTAAAGGTTATATATTAAAATACACATAATGTGTATGTATATATATATATATATATATATATATATATATATATATTGCGGGTTGAAACGGATTGTGACGGATTAACCCGCGGTTTGTGAACCTCAACCCTAACCCAACCCGCAAAATATATAGCGGATTGGGGCGGGACGAATTGATTTTTTTTGGACATTCAACCCACCCCAACCCGCCCCAATCCATGCGGGTTCGGTTATGGGGCGAATTTACGGATTTTTTGCCCACCCCTATGTATGCCCTTAATCGATATTCGCCTGACCACCTTTGATGTTTCTGGTTATGTTTGGCGCTTCGATCACAAGGGTACAACGTCTCAGATGACTCGCCAGAAATTAGCGACGAGTCAAAGTCAAGCTGTTGGTGGGTGACTCTCTCTGAATAAAATGTAATGCTGATTCAGAGAGATGATATATGCTGTTGTGTTTGATTTCAGAATGTTATGTTTTGACATTAAAGTTACTTTAACTTTGCAATGAATTCATATTTATTACAACAGTTACAAATTTGCTGGAACCTTTTCCCGAACAGGCGTGCGCTTTCGTCGAACAGGATACACAATACACACATGTGTATGTGGACACACAACTTAATATTCACAAGAGATAGCTCTGTATATACATTGTAAAAATGACTCTTCATTTTCCAATTTGGTACAATTTCCAATGAGTTATCCTCATTTAACCCATTTTTCCAGCATTAAGAGTTTTATTCAATCTCAACCCCAATCTTTGATGCCAATTTCCATTCACTCATATTCTAAGAATAGATCATGCGACATACCGTTACGAATCTTGTCATACCATCTACTCAACCGTCTTGAGTATGGTGTCAAAAGACAACGACTGTCACTCAGAATCTTGACTCAAAAATGGTCTCTTGACCCTTCGGAAACTAACATGTTAAACGTGGTTTTTCCAACACTATGTTCCAAAAGATTGGGTGAAGAGGTTAATTTTATAAGCATTTTAGCATAAATGCTTATAAAATTATGCTTATAAAATTATATCGTCTCCACTCTCCAGTAGTTTCTTCCCTGATCACCGTATATCATTCACTGCATTTATGTAAAATTTGCATCTACACCCAAAATCTGAAGATTTAAAAAAAGATAAAATGTGGCCAAGATAATGTAAATAATTATGCTAACTTCTTTGGTCAAAATTAAACAAAACTTTACATGTCCATATCACAGTTTAGAATCATTAACGACAACCACAAAGTACATAACATTCAAGGTAACAACAGATAAAGCTTTATAACCAATCATCTCATGCTTTGAATATCACAAAAATCTAAAAGTAGCTGCAGAAGTAATCTTTTGAAATGAGTTGCTTCAACTTCATCAACTCCTTCAACTACAAATTAAAATTTCTATTCTAAAACTGTGAATTTTTTTGAGATAAAATGCCACAGGACTTACAGTATGCATAAATAATATATATATATATATATATATATATATATACACGTTCGACCTGTGAAGGCCTCCAAGAAGTTCCGCAGTCCCGCAGTGCTACTTTATAGCATTCGAACGTGAAACGCTAATCAAACTTGCAAATATTTAGAAACTTGAAAAGCCTAATATAATTTCATAATCGTAAAACATGTTTTTTAATTTATTTTAGACTGTAGATTACTCATTTATATGCATGAAAAATGCATGATAGCATCGCATATGAAGAAATTTGTAAAGAATCCTGGACTTCAAAGAGGAAATAGTGAAAGAAATTAACAAGAAACTAAATATGATTTATAGATGTATTTTTGAGAGAGGAAGGAGCACTCCATCTTTTATGATAATTGATGTGACAAACCTTAACATGACAAAGTAAAAAGAATAGAAGTAAAAGAGATAAGTAATACTAATGTGGACCACTTAAATAAAAATAAAATAAATCACCAAAAGTTTCGTGCCTAATTAAAGAACCACACCAATAATAATTAATACTCACATTTTAATTCAGAAATATGGTAGTTTTGTAATATAATTTATTATTCAAGGGGTATATTGATCTTTTTACACTGAAACTAATTGGCGGATGCATGTGTCCCCATGTAGATCCTCCCATGATGACTAGTCGTTAAGAATTAGTAGACATAATTAGTACACCTAAACCATTGGAAATCTTATTACATTAATCAGTAGACATAATTCATAAGTTTAGTAATCTAGTGTTTGAAATTAGAGTTGTGTAATAATTAAACATAAAAAATACTTCCAAAAAATAGAGTGTTGCTATTGCAATCCAAAAAATCTACTTAAAACTCTTACCCGATTAGCTGGCTTGCCTAGTCATACTCATACAAACACTGTTATATATAGATTCATGTAACTCTAAATATATGAGTAATGTATTATAAATATTGATAACCAAAAATACAACTACAAATTAAGAAAAAATGAATAAGTGATAATTGTATTTTAAAAAAGAGTTTTGTTATTACTACCTTCAAATTCAACTCGCTGACGTGGATTTTACTAATCACACAATACATATGATAGACTCATAACTTACACACAAGTTACACACTTCATAGGCTAATAAAATACATATTTATCCGTCCAAATATATATATAATTCTATAATTTGATAAATCAAAATATTAATATTCACATAATAAAAATACAATCTACTAAAAACTCAAATAAAGATATATTAGAACCCTATTTGAATCTATTCTAAATTTAAATATTAATTAAAAAATGTAAATATAAAAACTCAACCCACTAAAAATTCAAATAAAAATATAATAAAATTCTAGTTGAGCATATCCTAAATTTAAATATTAATTAAAAAAAAATTAAATATAAAACTCAACCCACTAAAAACTCAAATAAAAATATAATAAAACCATAATTGAGTCTATCCTAAATTTAAATATTAATTAAAAAAAATGTTAAATCTATTATTAATAACAATCAAAACCATTGATTATGTGTATACGTCGTGTAATGTGACACATCAGCATGTTAATTTTTTAGATAGAAAAAATGTGTGAGCAAAATCATTTTACATTTAACATAAATTATTAAATTGTTACCATTTAACATTAACAATTAAAAGTCATGATAAGTGGATTTGCCATGTGCATATACCACATCAACGGGTTGATTTTTTGGATAGAAAAATAGATGAGCTAAATCATTTCCCAAAAAAAGTATATCTTTTACTAGTAAAAATTATATTTAGTATTCTTTTATTTATTACCTGTGTCTACTATTTAGATAGAATACCGTCACCCATTCTTATTAATAAACTGAAAGAAACCTCAAAAACGGAAGAAAGAGATGTAGAAATAGAAACAAATTACGAAACGAAGAGGACTAAACAGGAACAAGAGGGATCCATCGAAGAAGATCCTTCTCCTTCCCTTTTTTCGGAAGAAAATGAGGATATTACATATGTTTTTCCATTTATAAGGTGGTGTCATTTTTTTCCCACTCTGGAAAACAAGAAAAATAAACAAAAGACGATTAACACGTGGAAACATTAGGGAAAGCCATCATTTGTTTTTATGAAAATGTATTTTATCTAGTATTTCATCGTTTTAATTATAAGATTAATACTAATAAACATATGGATTTGAATTTGAAATGTTAAGAGTTATGAATAAAATTGTTTCCAACAGAGATGTAAAGCCCTTATAGCTCAGTGGTAGAGCGCCAGTCTTGTAAACTGGAGGTCCGTAGTTCGATCCTGCGTGAGGGCATTATTATACAACTTATTTTTTCATAATTTACTATTTTTTTGTCACTCAAAACTTAATTTTTGTTCTGAGAAAAAAAGAAAAGAATAACAGCTCCCTAAAGAGAACTTTTAACTGGTATAGTGAAAAAAAAACAGTTTACAACATTTACCAACACTTTCACAAGATATAATCAGTTCTTCAACCACATAATTCCATTTTTTTAGAAAATTATCGAAGAACATATTTCCTATATTAGGTAGAGTTTGGTGTTAACATAAGTTTTCTACTCTTCTTTTTATCTCTCTCTCTTAACAGGATTATGCAATCCTTATAAGGCTCACAAGGCTCGTAATACTGTTCATTTCATAATATGACCTCTCTTTTTGAAATGAACAATATTACGAGCATAATGTGAAATTGTAATGAATTAATCCTTATAAGGTTCACAATTAAGTTTCGTACTTGATCACATAACTAATTTCACATTATGCTCGTAATTACGCCAAGTGAATCCAAGAAACTAAGTTTTGACAAGTTCTTAAGGCTCAACTATTGGTAGTTTTGACAATATATGGATGTTAAATATTGTTTGAGAAATCACTTTGGACCTTAGCTTCTTATACCACTTCATTTTAATGCATATTCGCTAGTATCCTATCCTACCATATAATCATACTAGTAACAGTTGCACACGTGACGTCTAATAACACATATATGTTGATCTAGGTGAATAAAGCTAATATTTTAAAAAAAATATTGATTGAATGATATAATGTTTACTTTGTTATAAAAAATGCACGTAATAAGGTTTTGTTTGGTGTATATAGAAACATAGTTGTTTTGAAAACATCATGATTTTTGTTTGTTATATATGGTTTCAATTGAATAAATGTTCATGAGTAATTAGTTACAGAATGAGCGCATTTTTTAAAAAAAAATTATCAAAATTTGACAGTATTAAAATTTTTTGGGTTGACATATATAAAGCATGATAATGGGAGATGAGATTTCCATGCATATGATCAAGTCTGATTTTAATTTGTTTGTTTATCCCTTTGTTGTGTTGCACCAAAATTATATTTACTACTTTCAGATTACAGGTCATGTTTTTTATATCTACATGTAACCTTGAAGAGACTGTAAAAAAAACACTCTCCGTATAACAAGCTTTCTAAAAACTGAACAAAAAAATTCCAAAATTCTTATTTTCCCAAAATACTCCTATATGTCGTAACGCGTTGCTACGACCCAACTTGTCTCTATTAAGACACGTGTTTAATTTTTTTTTGTTGATCGGTAAAAGTCGTCACCAGAGGCTGATAATTGTGCCTAACAATATCTATAACGTATCCCCAACCATAGGAATGATCAAACAGTTTTATTTATTCCCCCAGTAATGAATCATTAAAGTAATAATCAAATATTGAAATGTGCATTCAGATGCAAAAAACAAAATTATTTATACTGTCAAAATGTTAAATAACTTATATTACACGTTTGAAGATATTTTTTTCCCACTTATAACAAGCGTATAATATTAAGCCAGGAAGCAAAATACTAGTGGATTGTTTTAAAAACTACCAAAACGAGCAAATACAACAAAGCAAGCAATATTTATGAATGTTAGCAATTATTTGTTTCCAAAATAACTAGGTTTTCACTTTTTAGTTAATAAAGTTTGCAAAATTGGTGACTTTATTTGCACACTTGATAATAATCGTGGCCCAAAGTCTTCAACTGCCATAACGGACCCTTGTCACTTTCTCTCATGCAATCCCTTTTTAAAGATATAACATACGCAATTGATTTATTTCAAAAAAAATTAAAAAAATACGCAATTTGACGTGTTTCAAAAGGAAATGAATAAGGGATCATAGTTTTTTTCTTTATTAATTATGAACTTATGATATCACTTTTGTGATTCCATACATTGAAAATATTTCATGAAGTGTCTGGAGAATTTATTAAAATGACAAGTAGAACTAAGGATTTTTTTCAACACGTAACCGGATCTACAATTGAAAATATTTTGTGTAAAATAATTCGTGTGACTTGTTTTTGTATAATAATTTATATCTAAATCAATAATATGAACATAAATGTGTTGACCGTAAGTTCGGCTGAATATGTATTTAGAATGCTAGGATTTGCTATTTAAAAAGAACTTGTCTGATTATCTCAAACTCATATATAATAATTTTACTCTAATCAGTTTTATTAATACAAGGAAAGAGAGAAATGGATATTGTAAACAGAAAAAAGATGACGTATTATTTAAAAACCATATGTTTGATCAATATATATAGTCCATGAAAATTAAAACTAGACACTGTCGCGTTACACCTATTTCATGCCCAATTATTAATATTCTAAATTAAATGACATCAAGAATGATTATTGCCTGTTCTCGTGGTATACCATTAACTTTAATTGTGCAGGTTTTATTTCTGATTGCTTGCTCACCTCTCCAATATTCCTCTCTTTCTTCCCTGATTTCAATTTAATTTGTAATGTGTAAGCAAAAAAGTTCTTGCTTGTGTACACAAGCATGCATGTTTATACAGTTATTTATATATATCCACTTTACCTTCTTCTCCATAACTAGGCACTAGTCTCAATAATTGTTTACTTGAGATTAATCCCCATAAGCAACCATCTAGTTGTATCATTCAATTTTTCTACAACATTTTCACACTACTATCTCTATATAAGGTATCTTCATTAGTACAATAATCCATAACTCAATATACATACCAATATTTAAAAACAATGTCGATGAACAAATGTTTTCTCCTGTTTGCAATCTTTATTGCATTAGTGTTGGGCATATCCCAAGGTTTTGATTTCCATGAAAAAGAATTGGAAACCGAGGAGAGCTTTTGGGCGTTATACGAAAGGTGGAGGAGCCATCACACGGTCTCGAGAAGCCTCGACGAAAAACATCTACGGTTCAATGTGTTCAAGCATAATGTAAATTATATCCACAACTTCAATAAAGAAGACCAACCTTATAAACTGAAGCTCAATAAGTTCGCCGATATGACTAATCATGAGTTCAAGGCTGCTTATGTTAGTTCTAAGATTAGTCACCATAGTGTATTACGAGGGATAAACCATGGGAATACTAGTTTTATGTATGAAAAAGTAACCTCAGTTCCGACTTCCGTTGATTGGAGAAAGAAGGGAGCTGTAAATCCTGTTAAGGATCAAGGACAGTGTGGTAAGTCTATTCCGTATTTTTGTTGCTGTAAATTTTTCTACACGAAAACATGAAATTTCATTTGAGCTAGACATGCAAATGCTATCCTCTTATAAACATAGAATCTAGATAACCTGAGATTTAACAATGAAATCAAACAAACCCTTGGTAAGTCAATTTCGTTTTTTTATCTGCATTTTTGTACCCCAGTTTTTTTAATTTTTTAAGGCGAATTTTGAGGAAATAAGCTGGCTTACTTGAGGTAAAAAAAAATGGTTTACTCCCGCTTAAAACTTGTAAGATTTTCATAGCAAACAAAAAAAAACAGAAAAAAGAAGAAGAAGAAGTGAGTTTGAAGTAGGACTATCAAATGCACTTCAGCTTAAACCATACAATCAAAGATGAAATCTAAAAGCTGAACCCAAAAGGCCCCTATCAATATACAAATTGATCTTCCAATTCTGTTTTTGCATAAAAAAAGTGTAAAGCTTTTGGGGTATTTAATTTATGATAATTGGCGTTACAGGTAGTTGCTGGGCTTTTTCAACAATAGCGGCCGTAGAAGGAATAAACGCAATCAAAACAAAGAAGCTTGTTTCATTATCGGAACAAGAACTAGTTGATTGCGACACCTCCGAGAACGAAGGTTGCAATGGAGGGCTAATGGATTTGGCCTTCGACTTTATTAAGAAAAAGGGAGGAGTAACTACAGAGACATATTACCCTTACAAAGCTCAAGATGGAAAGTGTAACAGTGCTAAAGTAAAAAAACTTCCCTAACACCATATAATATTGGTTCAGATTTTTTTTAAATTTTCTTTCTTTCAATAATTATATCTTATCATGTATTTTATGATGCTTTTGAAGGCAAATTCCCCGGCGGTGATGATTGATGGGCATGAAGATGTTCCACCAAATAACGAAGATGCGCTCCTGAAAGCGGCAGCTAATCAGCCAATCACAGTCGCAATTGATGCCAGTGGTTCTGATTTCCAATTTTACTCCGAGGTAATTTAATATAAGTAAACCAAATAGTCTTATGGAACTGGAAATAAGAAAAGGAAGTACAAAGTACAAAAATACTCATTTTTATTTATGTTTTTAATGAAGGGGGTATTTACCGGAAAGTGTGGGACCGAGCTTGATCATGGAGTAGCGATAGTTGGGTATGGTACAACAGTCGATGGTACGGAATATTGGATCGTTAGGAATTCATGGGGAGGAGAGTGGGGAGAGAAAGGTTATATCCGTATGCAAAGAGGTGTTCATTCTATGAAGGGTATTTGTGGAATTGCAATGACAGCTTCTTATCCGGTCAAGAACTCCTCCACTAACCCGAAAGGACCAGAATCTACCAAGGACGAGCTCTAGGCCGTCGAATTAACACAACACCACATTCTTATATGGTTTAAGTTTCTATTTGTTTTTCAACCACGCGTGATTTTACCTATTATTTCCTGTCTCATAAACATTTAGAATTTGTCTGATTACAAGTCACAAATTTGATAAATGTGACATGCTTTGTATGTATTATCAGCTATACTATGCTGTAGAACATGAATTTAATAAACTTATTACTTGCCTGCTATTTGTATAATTTTCATGTTTTGGAAAATTCCTATACATCGCATCACTAAATTAATGCATATTGTTTCTGACACAGTTAGGCATTAGCTGATAGCCTAATACTAACTCTTAAGGATTCAACTTCATCTGTGATATGTTTTTTTCGGAACATGGACAAATTTTCACGATTATTTGCGTCATTTTCATAAATATGTAACAGAAACTAGAACAAGACCAATTAAAAAAACATATGGGGGATTTATGCCACCAAGATACTAGGCTAAGTTTAGTTAAGGGAACCAAGTCCAAATAACTAGAGGCTATTCAGAAGTGGCCTTCTTAAGCAACATGATATTGGCTTTGGCCAAACTGCGAAATTACAAGATCTTAACTGTCAGAATGAATGTCTGGACTTTTGTTTCCATAAGTAGTCAAGAAAAATTTACCAAATGATAACATTTTCTTTCCATCACATTTCAGCTGCTATAAAAATATGGTCCGATTTCCTTTATTTACCTACAAACAAAGCACCAAAAGAAAACTCCCATGGTTTATACTTTATGTTATAAGGTCCAATTCACTATTTTCGTTTTGCACACTTCTTTAAATTCACAAATATCGATAAAGTTTGTGAACTTAATGTTAGTTTTGAACTCATGTTCAACAAAGATAACCTCTTTTGCAATCAAGCGCACCAGCTTCCGCCGTTAACGAACCCACAATGGAAGATGAACTGGCAACCAGGCTAGAAGACATGGAGATAGGTCCTACCCCTGATGCCGTGAAAAATGCCCCGTTTAACATCAAATCCCCCTCGGATCTCCAATTCCACTCCTTCCACTCACTCTCTGATGCATTCTCATGTTTTGTTACCTGCTGGTAATGAAACATAAATAATTAGATATAATAGTAATGATATCAAGTTATTTAATCATTTCTCAATCCAAATCCTGCATCACCACTCACATAAGCGGGCCAGGAAAGCAGGATGGAAGAGGCTGAAATTTTATGAGTATAATTTTCTAGTATTATGGGGGATTGCAATACTAAATTCTGAGGATTTAAACTATGATACTTGGCTACTATTAATTTTTTGTTTTTCTTGGGAGTCCCATTTTCTTAACTGAAATCCTATGTAGATGTTTTTCCTTACAATGAGCCATGAGGGAGCTTAAATGTAAAGTTTGATAATTTTACTTGGTACAGATTTTTTGTTTTTATTTTTGTTAATTTTTATCAAAGATTTAAGAATGCCCTGATGATGACTAACATCCCGGTCTCCACCCAGTTCCTCTCTTGTTACCAATATTTTCTTACCATCACTGGATTCACTGCAAAGATAACCAAGAAATTGTGTTTATTTGCAGTGAATGAGTTAATTCATTCAAACTCTTTTCTACTTCCTCCAATTAAATTTAAATTATTGCATCTTAAAAAAATCTTAATTAGTCATCATAGTTAATGAATTATTCTCACAGTCTCACCTCTTTGCTGAATCTGTCATTGGGTGCAAGAAATCGGTTGCCTTGACTTATGATGGTTGGTGCGGCACTCCCTCCGATCGCATACATCTCCCAATGGCTATAGTCATTGTTCACCACATGGAAATAACCATGTCTACATCTACATTCAAAATTATATCAACAAAAGTAAACCAAAATACTACTCTCAATGTCTCTTTCCAAACTCAAAACAGAGAATATATATGAGGACCAGATAGAACTTAATTGCTCGATGGAACCAATGGTAAACTTGATAGTGACTGTTTCTAGCATATAAAGAATGGGAAAATGATGAAAATAAACATATAAGTGCTAATTCATTATTAAAAACAGAGACTCTAAAATAATTTTAAAAATTAATACATCTACTTACTTTTACTATTTGTTTTTAACTTTAATACTACAGAATGCTACATTATATATATTAAATTTTAAATAAGCCTTGAAAATTTGGGATTTTTGAAATTAAGTATGTTTTAAGGGGTATTTTTGTTTTTTTTACTTGTACTAACACCACATTTCGTTTTTTAGCCCCATAATACCATTTTTTTCTTCCGCTTCCCTCTACTTATAATCTTTCTTTTCTGTGAACCAGGTGTGAAATATTTAACAGAATTGACAGCATGTGCTGTCACGTGACTCATTTCCGCTAACGCGTTAACAATGGTTTAAATCACGACCAATCCTACGCATTTTTACATCTAAGGCGTATTTTTTTGTGCCTTTTTTTAACTTCAACTAACAATTTTTTAAAGTTTGCCCCTTAATTGACAATATTTGCCCCTGCCATTAACGAAAATGGGTCATGTGACAGCACGTGTTGTCAATTCTATTAAATATTTCATACCTGATTTCCAAAAAGGAGAAAAATTGTAAGTAGGGGGGAGCGGGAAAAAAAATGGTAATAGAAGAGTGAAAAACGAAATGCAGTGTTAGTACAGTTAACAAAAACCCTATGTTTTATGTACTAATCAATGTGTTCCCCTATAAAAATTCTAGTTTATAAAACGATGAACAAAAACAATTTGAATTAAACCGACAAATCAAAAAATAACCAGAATAGAGCATTGTTTTTATACCTTGGCATTCTTTGTACAAGCCCTTCTCCAAAATGATTAAAAGCTATTGTAATTTGCATATTCTTGTCTTCGATGTAAGAATCACTATGCCCTAAGAGCATAACTTTGTTATGATGTGCCATGTAATTGTTTGAAATGGTAATAGCTGTGGATCCACGAATAGCATCGATGAGTCCATCGTGACAATTCCACATGGAGCAATGATCGATCCACACATGGCTCCCCCCGAATATTGACACCCCGTCACCATCCGATATAGTCCTCCACCCGTAATGTTGTGGGGTGTCTCGCACCATAGCATTCCCCCCTTGCTTACAATCGTGGATGTGTATCCCATGTATGATAATGTTACTTACATATTGTATCGTTATACAAGGGCCTCCGGATATGTGAACATTTGCACCCCTACCATCAATGGTCTTGTGAGAATTCATAATAAGTTCTTCCTTTAATCTAATTACCATGTCATGCGCGAAAATAATCCATAGTGGCCCATCCTGAATGACAGCATAACGGAGCGTGCCTGGCTCAGGGTTAACCGGGTCGAAGTCCCTTGAGTCCGTGACCACGTATATTTTGCCATGTTTCCCACCTATTGCATTTTTTCCAAACCCTATGGCGCAGTCAGCGAGGCGATGGCGGTTCCTCGTCCAGTTTGGGTCACAACGCCAGCAATCATCTATTGGGTTGCCGGTTAGTCTACAAGAAAAGTAGCCCAACAAATTCAACCTCGACTCATTCATTCTCCTGCACATAACCAGAAAGAGAAAAAAGAGACGGTATCAATGTATGATTGAGAATCATTGAACATTCGTACCTAATCTTACAGAATATTCTAACCAAGAATTTTCGTTAATAAATCTCAAATTTGTACTTATCCACAATTCTCTCAATCAATATCTTCATGAAGATAATTCTTACTCGTATACTTGTTGTACAACTAATTCAGGATCTTGACTTGATGGGGACGTCGTGTGGATGGCAAGCAAGAGAGGAAAGAGAGAGAAGATACAGAAAAACACAAAATTCCCAGCCATTCTGTCTTATTTTCGGTGTACTGGAAATGAAATAACAGTGGAGAAGATCAAGATGGTACATAAAGTAGGTTGATCATGCGAAAGATGAATGGAATTACATATACAGGGTGAGTTACACAAATAATCCTTCCCCAACGTTTCAACCAAAATTTTATTTAATCCATGTAGTTTCAAACTGAGCCGTTACATTTGCATGATTGCATCAGGTTCTGGTATTTCACACCAATAAATCTATCGGTCTCTTAGACTCTTAGTCTTGTGCACTCTCTAGTCAGAACTTTCATCTGATATGGAAATATTTGACTATACATGAACGATAACAAGGTGAAATTCCTATCCGCTGTTCTAGATGCAGTTTTGCATTAAGGCTCCAAGTGAGGTTGGAACTGCAGTTAGAACCAAGTGTATAAGGTTCCAAGTGAGGTTGGAACTGCAGTTGGAACCAGGTGTATTAATGGACAGAACTGTTTTAAAATTAAATGTACTTGAAAATAATTCACACGCACATTTAGCAACGGAGTTCACCTAACTAGGCTACGTCTCCGGGGCACTTACCCAGATTATGATATTATAAAAAGCTTACAATATATGACTCAAGTCTTAATGAAAAACTTAGACTCACTCTAGGTTTTTCTGCCTATCACTATATTGCTCCTACTCTATAACTATCAAATATAAATCAATGGCATCCCACCATTGTTTTCTTTTTGAAGCTCACGTGTATTCTCTCTAGAAAATAAGTTCTTTATAATTTAGAACACACAACATTTACAAGCTTAAGTTACTAAGTATATAAACAAGTAAAAACAATCTTCTATCTTCAATATCTTTTGATTGCTTTTGACTTGGTTGATTAGCTTCAATCTCTCCAAGTATCACGAGATTCTTCAGCATGGATTGACTCTAATCATCTTTGATTAATACCTGTTTAGTAACACACTTGAAAGTAGGAGTTAATCTTTTCCTTTGAAAGAAAACATATAAAGATATGATCTCTTAAAGATAATATCTTTTCATATACATATGAAACATTTAACTCCACATATCAATCAATCTTTAAACATATCTTTACTGAATATTATAAGGATCAAAAGATTGAAACAAGTGATAAGGACAAGCATAAGAATAGAGATTTATATATTAAAAGGAAACATAACCTTATAGACTAATCTCTTTATTTCTTTTAGAAAACATCTTTCCTTAACACTTTGATATTCTCAATATACGCATATTAACCATGTTAAGATCATATGAGAATATATCCTGCATACTTTAAAACACATAATTATTATTAAAAAATAGTTATGCAGATTTATAGAACAAGACAGAATTCTGCTTAACAGCAGGTTGGAACTAGTGGTTGCAACTGAGGTTGCAACTTACTTGAAACCTGTCAACACAGGTTGTAACTGAGGTTGCAACTGGTACTTGAAACCTAATACTACTAACTTAGTAGGTTGTAACTGAGGTTACAACATAGCTTGAAACCTGTCAATACTGTCTTAGTTCTTAACAACAGTTAGGATTTATTTAGTAAAAACCAATAGACAATAAACAATATTTAGACCAGAAATCTGGTCCTAACACAAGGTATTTACAATAAATTTCCAGAGAAGTTTTTTCGGATTATATGATTGCAGTTGAAGCTGTCAAGCACAGAGTTCCAAAAAAATTAGAAAAAAGAGGGATTTTTTGTTCAATGTCGATGAAATTCCATACCAAATGCCGAGAAATTGTACCAATCAAGCAAAATGTCATCTCCTCAAGGTAATTGATGATATAATTATCTTTATTTCCATTTCCTTTCTGGCTAAAATTATACAAGTAATTTTGAGAGTAGAACATACTATGATTGTGAAAAAATATTTGGAACTATAGCGGGGTTATCTTATTAGTCACAAAAGTTCATCAACTTCATCAATCTTTATAAAGAAACTTTAGCTTAGACAAAAAGAATAAAAGAAAACTAGTGCAAGTTTTAAATTTAAACACAGTAAATCAAATATTATAAACTACAAGCAAACAATCTACCCTACACGTATTGACATGATCATCTATCATGCATCCTTAACCAGAAGGTCCTAAATGTAAATAGAGCTCATTATCTCAAGGTAATACACTCAGGATAGGTAAACGGTAACGACATTACATATCTTGCAGTAAAAAAAAAATCAATTGGGAAAAATAAACACAAGAAACTATTATCTCAGCATAACAAATTTTACAATGAAATGTTGCAAACATGCAATTAAGGAAAATGAACATAACAAAAGTTTTTGGACTTGAAAATTATTCCAGCATTGCATATCTTACAATGCAAACTTACAATTGAGGAAAATCAACACGACAAGCTTTACAGACTCGAAAATTATTTCACACTTGAAATGAAATAAACTTGCACTCATGATACGTGCACACTCAAATAATTTATTCCCACACAATCTTAAGATGAAAGGAAAATCCCAATACAAGTGAGAGTAAATCAAACAAGGGGAATAGGATACTTTAGCAGTGCATCAATTGGACCCTTCAGTATTTTTGCGGGATGTGTATAACCATCGCCTTTGCGGTAAGCCACCTCTATCAAACGCGCAAAGTTGATGAGCCTATGAAGAAAATGCTTTGAAACAGGAGTAGGATTGATAAATTCTTCGTTTAAATCTTTCCATGCTTCCTCAGCCCTCTGGTTGAACTCATTGATCGCATCTTCTTCTGATACACCGTACTGATGCATGTAGCATTCTATACCTGTCACTTTCTGTCCCCTTGCTTTCTCAACCTTTTATGTTGCAATTCCATAACAAATTAGATCAAGAATTAATGTAACGAGGGAAGGAGCTAGGCGGAAACATTCACTCTTCCCCCCTTATTTTGATAAAAAAAATGATGGAAAAATATTAAAAAAAAACAATGTGTTTTAATCAAAATCTAAAAAAATAGCGTTCCTCCTCAATTTTACGGAAATAAACTTGATATGATATGAAATATATATATATATATATATATATATATATATATATATATATATCATTCTATTATAATAAGTCAATTCAAGTCAAATGAGTCTGCCCAATTTAGGCATTCTTTTTCAAAAATACTCCTATACTTTTTTATTAATTACAATAATACCATTCTCACATAAAAAAATAAAATAAAAAATAACAGCTAATAACATTATGTGTTCCTCTTTAACATTCAAATATTTTTTTAAGTCTTTTACTATTTTTTTTTGGTATTATACACGTATTTGTATCATAACTACACTTATTTTTTATATTTTAATTACATTGCGCGTCACACACGCAACGCGTAAGGCACGATTAGTAGTATATATATAATGTCTCTCTTATTTTTAATTAGTCCCTGGTTACGTCACTGTGTAATGAAATGATGTAGTCCAAATATATGTGTGTGAACGTGTTTTATGATGTTTATAGATTCATAAGCGTGAGAATTAAAATAGGTTTAAACCAGTCCAACAAATGGAATACACACAAAAGAACTTGTTTATCATAGTAAAAGTAGACCAAAGTTGTTTCACGTTAAACGCTTATATTGGTGTAGTAAACAAATAAGAAATTGTTATGTGACATATTAGCTCGTTATACATATATATAGAGATATGTATAGATATAGAGAGAGGGAACAACAAGTCTTTATTAATCAGAATGTATGAATACAAGGAGACCCTAACCTTCTTTATATAGTAGAGGTGCCCAACTTAGTCCCACTATGAGTAAGGCCCAATAGTTCAATAATATACTACAACAGAAATCATGTTGTCTTTTATAATATAAAAAAAAACTTGCAGCAAGCATCACCTGACCCGATTTTTAAGCAGACTTCAGAATAAGAATATTGAATAAGTTAACTTTTGGTTTATGTTATATGATTAATACCTCATATGTCCCTACATCATCAACGAGACGGGAAATTGTTGTGATAGCCAATAAAGCTTTAGGTTTATTCTGTAGCCAAACAAATGCTTTTTCGTTTTCGGTAGCTTCTCTCATTCCCAAAAAGGATGCTGGAGTAGCTAACAAGTATGCGCTAGTGACTAATCCATTGGCCAAATAGCCTTCAAATGATGGCTTTTCCCCTTCCAGAAACCAATTGGCTTCGACAAAGTAGGCTCGGATTAAATTTTGAGTCTGAAAAAAAAAATTAACCCACAACTTCTCATGGACACGTTTTAAAGTGACTATATTTCCCCCGCATATTGAGAAAAACATATTATGTTATCAAGTACATAGATAAGATTTGGCGATAGTGGCCATTAAGTCAACCATAATAGAGCAAAAAAGAGGGTTAAGAAAAACCTCAGGCTCTCCCATTTGTGGATCCTTACACAAAATACTTTTGTACATTCTGATTGTTTAAAGTAGGATATGCCCTAAATATCATGTCTTTTTTTCTTCTTTACTGTATACAGCAATATGATAGCGCGTTGTCAAAGTGTGTTTTGTTTAGGTTCTTTTATATCATTTAAAAATCTCTCTTTGTTTCTTCCTTAACTGGTATAATATTTTTGACGACACAATTATTGCACAATTTTATTTTGCAGAAGAACATGTGATTGAGAAATCTGTTGGATGTAAATATACCTCTTGCTTTACATAATTTAGTGCATCAGAACTTCCCTGCGGTGTAAATTGCTGATTGAATTCTTCAAAAAGATCCAAAATACTCTTATACAATACTTTCAGATAATCCGGAAGAAGCTGAATAGTGTTGGCATCCCATCTGAGAATAGAATTTACATCACAAATTTCTCATTTCAAATATATTTTGATAGAAACAATAGAACTTTAAAAACTATATATAAAGTAGATACCAAAAATTCTATTAAATGTGTGCTTAAAACTTGTTTATAACTGATAACACCGGGGGCCACTGAGCCTGTGTCATAATACAATGAGACTAGATTTTTATACTACACTAATGATGTTGGATTTTGTACAAACCGTAAATTTTCAGTGCAAACCGTACATTTAATCTACGGTTTGCCTGAAATTTTTAGAAATTACAGAACAGTCCCTGCATTTCATAAAAAATGCATATTGGTCATATCAATAAAAATACTGAATATTTTTTTAAAAATTAAACATGAATTTTTTTTATAAAAAATTAAATGATATATTCTTAAAAATATACATAAAGCGGGTAAATATTAATAAAGTCTAACTATTTTTATTTTTCCCAATCAAAACAAATAAGGAACATAAACATGTAACATGATAACCAAACAATTAGTAATAAATATCTAAATAAATTTTTTTGAATAAAAACCCTATTTTTTTTTATAAAATGGGACAAATATCAACAATTGTAATTTTTTATAATTAATATAAACAAATAACAAGCAATTATAATCGCTAAGTGAATAATCAATTGACATATTTTATATATTTTTTCCTATTTTATAAATTGAAACTACACAAAATAAATAATAAATTAGGAAATAAAGAAATACCTTAAATTAGGGTATATTTTTTGATTGATGATTTACGGTTTTTGTATGGCGAAATTTGATTGATGATTTGAGATTTTTTTTTAAAGAAATTGAGGGTTATTGTCCTCGATTGATTTGGGGGTTTTTTGGGTTGAAAAATTTGGGTTTTTGAGAAAGAGAAAGAAAAATTTTGTGTAATTTTTTCAGGGACTGACTGTGTAAATTGACACAGGGACTGACTGTGTAATTTTGACGCAGGGACTAACTGTGTAATTTTGCACTGAAAAATTACACAGTTGCAAACCGTACATTTAATCTACGGTTTGCACTGAATCACTGCAAACCGTAGATTTTTTGTACGGTTTATACGTTTTTTCACAAAAAAATGTAGTATAAAAATCCGGCCTCTAAACTAATACGTGGCTTTGTGACTTTGTCCCAAAATAGACTAATCTGTTTTGTGTGTACACCTTTCTGTTATTAATTATCGTTTTAGACTCTACTGACTCTACCTTTGTGTTTTTAGTACTTGTGGACATTCTGTGTTATTTCTAATTAGCATGTTAGCTTAGTCTTGATAAAGAATTAAGTGCAGAATTTTTTACCGTTATTTTGTTTGTGTGAACTGTTAAGTTTAATGAAAAGGGTCAATTCCCAAAACATACAATGTGTTATGAAAAATTACCAAAACATACAACTCAAACAAATTATTCCCAAAACATACAACTAATTAAAATTATAAATAATAAATCATTTCTATTTTTTTTTATCTCTCTCTCTCTCCCTTCTCTCTTCTCTCTTTCTAAATCATCATTTTTTTTCCCATAAAATAGTATCTTATTTAATGTTAAAATGACTTCTAAACCGAAAAAAATAAAATTACAACAAAAAATAAAAAAAATTCAAAAAAGTCGAGATGCCGAAAAAACCAAAAAAATGCTGAAAAAACCTTTAAAAAAGTCGGAAACCCGAAAAAATCCAAAAAAATGTTAAAAAATAAAAAACCAATAAAAATCCAAATTCACAAAAAAAATGAAAAAAGTTCAAAAAAGTCGAGAATCCGAAAAAACCCAAAAAAGGCTGGAAAAACCTTTTAAAAAGTCGGGAACCCAAAAAAGCCCAAAAAATGGTTAAAAAAGTAAAAAAAAACAAAGAAAAATCCAAAATCACAAAAAGAATGAAAAAAGTTCACAAAAATCGAAAACCCGAAAAAACCAAAAAAGTGCTGAAAAAACCTTTAAAAAGTTGGGAACCCGTAAAAACTCCAAAAAAGTGACAAAAAATAAAAGAAAAAACCAAGAAAAATTCAAATTCACAAAATTAAATAAAAATAAAGTTCAGAAAAGTCGAGAACCCGAAAAAAGCCCAAAAATATGGTAAAAAACAAAAAAAAAACAAGAAAATTACAAAATTACAAAAAAAAAATGAAAAAAGTTCAAAAAAGTCGAGAATTCAAAAGAAGCCAAAATATGCTGAAAAAACTTTTAAAAAAGTCGGTAACCGAAAACCCAAAAAATTGGTAAAAAAACCCAAAAAATATCCAAAATCACAAAAAGAATGAAAAAAGTTCACAAAAGTCGAGAAACCGAAAAAACCAAAAAAGTGCTGAAAAAAACTTTAAAAAGTCGAAAACCCGAAAAATCTCCAAAAAAGTGGCAAAAAAAAAAACCAAGAAAAATCCAAAATCACAAAAATATATATAAATAATGTATTGTGTATGCTCGTATTAAAAAACATGTATAAATTATGTATTGTGTATGCCTGTATTAAAGAGCATGTATAAAAATTGTATTGTGTATGAATAATAAGAAAAAAAACAAAAAAATGGACAGTGTCAATGGATACAGAATGTATTGTGTATGACTGTATTAAAGAGCGTGTATAAACAATGTATTGTGTATGCCTGTATTAAAAAACATATATAAAATATGTATTGTGTATGTCTGTATTAAAGAGCATGTATAAATATTGTATTGTGTATGCCCGTATTAAAAAAACATGTATAAACTGTGTATTGTATATGTTTGTATTAAATAGCATGTATAAATAATGTTTTGTGCATGCATGTATTAAAAAATATGTATAAACTGTGTATTGTGTATGTATATATTAAAGAGCATACATAAAATATGTATTGTGTATGCAAGTATTAAAGAGCATGTATAAATAGTGTATTGTGTATGCATGTATTAAAGAGCATGTATAAAATATGTATTGTGTATGCATCTATTAAAGAGCATGTATAAATAGTGTATTGTGTATGCCCGTATTAAAAAACATGTATAAACTGTGTATTGTGTATGTCTGTATTAAAGAGCATGCATAAATAATGTATTGTGTATGCCCGTATTAAAAAAACATGTATAAACTGTGTATTGTGTATGCCTGTATTAAATAGCATGTATAAAATATGTATTGTGTATGCCTGTATTAAAGAGCATATATAAAATATGTATTGTGTATGACTGTATTAAAGAGCATGTATAAATAGTGTATTGTGTATGCCCGTATTAAAAAAAACATGTATAAACTGTGTATTGTGTATGCCTGTATTAAAGAGCATATATAAAAAGTGTATTGTGCATGCATGTATTAAAAAATATGTATAAACTGTGTATTGTGTATGCCTGTATTAAAGAGCATGTATAAAATATGTAGTGTGTATGCATGTATTAAAGAGCATGTATAAATAGTGTATTGTGTATGTCCGTATTAAAAAAACATGTATAAACTGTGTATTGTGTATGTCTGTATTAAATAGCATGCATAAAAAATGTATTGTGTATGTCCGTATTAAAAAAACATGTATAAACTGTGTATTGTGTATGCTTGTATTAAATAGCATGTATAAAATATGTATTATATATTACTGTATTAAAGAGCATGTATAAAATATGTATTATATATTACTGTATTAAAGAGCATGTATAAATAGTGTATTGTGTATGCATGTATTAAAAAACATGTATAAATTGTGTATTGTGTATGTCTGTATTAAAGAGCATGTACAAAAAGGGTATTGTGTATGCCTGTATTAAAGAGTGTGTAAAGTGTATTGTGTATGCCTGTATTTAATAACATGTATAATTTTGTATTGTGTATGTCTGTATTAAAGAGCATGTATAAAATATGTATTGTGTATGCATGTATTAAAGAGTATGTATAAATAGTGTATTGTGTATGTCCGTATTAAAAAATATGTATAAACTGTGTATTGTGTATGTATATATTAAAGAGCATGCATAAATAATGTATTGTGTATGCTCGTATTAAAAAAACATGTATAAACTGATTATTGTGTATGCATGTATTAAATAGCATGTATAAAATATGTATTATGTATTACTGTATTAAAAAGCATGTATAAATAATGTATTGTGTATGCATGTATTAAAAAACATGTATAAATTGTGTATTGTCTATGTCTGTATTAAAGAGCATGTACAAAAAGTGTATTGTGTATGCCTGTATTAAAAAGTATGTATAAAAAGTGTATTGTGTATGCCTGTATTTAATAGCATGTATAATTGTGTATTGTGTATGCTTGTATTTAAGAGCATGTATAAACGATATATTGTGTATGAATAACAAAAACACAAAAAAGGGGAAGTGTTAATGAATACAAAATATATTGTGTATGGCTAGTATGGAAAATGAAAGCGATAAATTCACAATTATTTAATTAATTACCAATTATGCCCAAAAAATGAGCATCGTTCCGATCGAATAAAAACAAAATCCTAATTCATATAAAAAAAATAAAAATGAAGTTATTGGTGGAATGAGTTTTGATCGGACGGTGGGGATTGTAGTTAAAATAGGAGTGTAGGGAATATGAAGGATTGAGATTTGAGGAGGTGGTGACGGGATCGGAGATGGAAGATAGGTGACGGAGAGAGGAGGACGAATATTGTAGTTAATATTTTTGTATATATATATATAGGAGAGAGAGAGAGAGATTAAAAAAATATAAATTATTTAGTATTTATAATTTTAATTAGTTGTATGTTTTGGGAATAAAGTGTTGGATTGTAATTTTTTGGTAATTAGTTTAAAATAGTTGTATCTTTTGTAATTTTCCCTAATAAAAATGAGTCTTAAACTTAACGGTCTTATTATCAGCTATTTCTCTTGATTCTTCCCTTATTTCTTGAGTTTGATCTTGTTTCTCCTCTTAACTCACAAAGAAACCTCACAGTTTCATCAGTAACATGGTACTTCATAGTATCGGATAATTTACCTTTCTATGGCGTCTCTGAAAACTTCAAGTTCATCAAGTGTACCATATGAATCGTGAGTATCATCCAAAAGCGATATCATGCCAATAACTTTACAGAGTGCAATCCGAGAGACACTGTATTGAGGTTCAAAATATACTCCCAAACTCCAAAAGTAGCATTCGACAATTCTATCTCGCGCATATAGGAAATTTGATGAAAAGTCCTTCCACCACCTACGAAACATAGTTACTCTCTTAGAGACAAAACCTATTTTATTAGTCAGATATGAAAAAAAAAGAATCATAGATGTTCTGTAGAGGCGAGTAGGCGACCTGGCCTTTATAATTTTAAAATTCTATGAATTCATAATATATTAACATTTATATGCTTATAAATCCTCTCACTTTAAGACGGCAGAGATTTCCTGGAGGTGCAACAACTGGAGCAAGTTGTAATCAATTTTTGCAAAACGTAATAGCGTTTCATTTCTCGAAGGATCTTTTCCATATTTATCAATGTAGTTTCTAGCCTCTATTCTGACCAGACTCCTATGAAGGGAGAGGTTCGTCGAGCGTGTTACTTGTTCTGCCAAATCTGAGCTTAACTTTGGTATCATAGTCTGAAGGCGATTCTTGGTGAAAACAAGAGCTTCCTCTAAAAACGCATCTCCATCTGTTGCTAAATGTGCAGCTTCATACAAACTTAGCATACCTCTTGCATCTTTTGTCAAGATTTCTTTAAGTTTGCCATCACTTCCTTTAAACTTGTTAAAAACATCTGAGACGAAATGATGAGATACAAAATCATTATAACTCAAGTTAGTCTTTGCAATATGCTATAGAGTTAACGATATAAGACCTAAGATAATCAAAAAATGCGAGAAAAAACACTATTAAAAGTAGTCTCTGTAAGTACTTGGAAGAAAGGGTAGAAAAAATGTGACTACGACTCCACAAAGTTCAAGGAAAATAGAACATGCATAAGTATGATTCCGTACGGATCATAGTTTTCAGATCATTTCTGTAATTCTCAAGTTGAAACAATTTTATAATTTTACTTGTTATTTTCCAATATCTTGACTTGGATGCATATCTTGACTTAGATGCATGACTTAAGAATTAGTTTCCAATATGACTTACCACATGACATTCTATATCCGTGTTGTCTGAATATGCGAAAGTGAAGTGCAACAGTGTACAAATCATGGTCTTTGTTGTACTCAAAGTTGTCAAATAATTGTTGCACAATTTCATCAATTTCATCTTCAAAGTGATATGCTACACCAAGTCGTTGAAATGTATCAATGAGAACCATTTTCTCTGCCGGTTCGCGCTTTTCATAATTTAGTACACTTCTTATTTGTTCTTTTAACTCTTCATCCTCTGCACTGTACTTTTCCCATAACTGCCAATGTAAAGAAATAATGTAAAGAAAATAGTATAATTAATTGTATGTGTCATGGGTATTCCATGTATTCCAATGTTGATTTATTCTATAAATTATGGTCCTCACTCTTATATTGTGAATAGAGAGAAAAAAGAACCAGTAAACCAATAGATGGAAAATAGACTAGTACCACTACAGTTTATGCAAGTTAAAAACATAGTAGTCCCATAACATTTAAGGGACGCTAGTTAGCTTACTTTGTTGGCAAAGGAATAATACTACATTATTTTTTGGAGAGAGAGTGATAAAATAATCAAGTTCTCATCAAGAAAAAATAAGGAAGAATAATACCATTAAATAGCATGAATAGAAAAACGAATATGTATATATGAAGTTTTGAAGTGAGGCTATACATTTATCAATGTTATATAAAGAAAGTAGTTTACACGACCTTCTTAGTTCATTAAAAGCTCAATGTTAACAGACAAGAACTTATTTACCTCAATATCCAACTTGAAATTTAAGAAAAAATCACCCCATATGCTCTTAGGAAAAGTGTTGATCATGCGGTCGAACTTCGGTTGATCACCCGTTTTGTGGTTGAGCTCGTCAAAGTTTGAAACATCCATAGCTAAATTCAGCTTTACTCTTGAGTTGGGCTGTCAGTCTACATAAATATTTCCATTGAATTAATTAATGCTTAAATAATGAAGGTAGCGCATCAAAATATATGTAGTTGAGTAATTCATGAACTTACCGAAAATAGTATAAACTCAAAAAGATAAAATATGTGACTGATATTGAGTACCTGCACCTGTTGGTTTGGTGTTATGTTCTATAACAATTCAGCTCAATACAATTCTTCATACATGAAATGGTATTTATAGAGAAGAGCAAAAGGGTCCACTAACACCCTAAACAGTAAAACCTATATTCCCATCTCAAACATTATATATTGATATTCATTTGTTTGTTTATATAAATTATGTACATTTATCTTATGTATATACATTTAATATTAATTTTTTATTTTTATTTTTATTTGTAAACTCTACTTAGGAATAAACTTTCATAGTAATATTTTTTTAGGGGTACTAATGATATGACTATATACAGATTTTACTGAATTTATCAACACTAAATTTTTTTGGTAAAACAAGGATTTAGAAGTAGTCAATGTTTTAAACGGCGAGTCAAGAGGAAAATTAGACGGATTATAGACAACTACATATTGAATAGGCGGTGATTTAACGGAATGATGCAAAGTTAGGCACTAAGCGACTTATTTCCGTATAGAATCCGGCTTCCACCTAGAATCCGCCTTCAAACCTTTAGAACATACTTTAGTAATTAGTTGTACGTCAACTGTAAACCTTCAATATAATTTTGTTATCTAAAATTAATATACATTTTAAAACTTATCTATAACTAAGGATCTTTATTTTGCTGATTGAAATTAAACGAAGTGACCAAAGACGACCTTTTTCGAGACTGGATGAAGCATTTTGAAAGTTTAAAAAGTGGCACTATTCAAATGTAAATATGGTATATGGTCTTTTATTGAAATGGCCATGACTATGCGTTGTTGTAAAATAAATTTCGTGTGCAAATTGTTGATTTGTGGCACGTAGCCCACGTTTTATTTGCATGAAGGAAAAAAAAAATCAAAACCAAGAAAGAAGTCAAGTGATGAGTGATCATTTTCCTAAATCCCAATTCAGCAAATATTGACTCACCATCCATTTGTGACCATCCATTTGTGTTTACAGTTTACACCTTCTTTTTATGATTTCAGTATTCACTTTAAAGGAGAAAAAGAAATTAGGTTAAAATTCTATATTAGAAAAACCACTTAAAAAGGTGAAATAGGAGAATATGTCCATGAGAAAGTTGAGATACTTGCCTCCATTGGTATTTCACAGGACCATAACACAGAGAGAGATGTTAATTACTTAATTACTTCCATAAGATGGTGCATGAGATTGTTCGCCAATTGGAAAAATGTTTTCTTAGGTAAATCCATTATGCTGGGGACATTTTTTTCTTGGGTAAATCCATATTTTTGTTCAATCTCGATGTCAGCTCTAACTATAGATTTCCAAACACCTTTGCCACACGACACGACTATTTAAAGTATTGGAGATTGGAAACATCAAGCAAAAATTTGCCATGAACCGCGAAAAAAATTGCGCATTTTCAACTAGGGATGTGCAACTCAAGTTCTTTCATCCTCGCTTAGTTACATCCCAAAAACCTTAATTTCTCGAGCTTTGGGCAACTCGCGCGAGAAAGCCTTATAGTTGAACCATCCTCGTGACGGGTCAGCCCGTGGGGCCGGGTCGTTACAGCCGCATTGTTTAATTTGGTTATATATTATCTCCTAAAAAGCTAGTGTGTGTTTTATATTTTGAGATTTTCTGTTAGTATAACTAAAGTTGAAGCTTAAACTGGATGAACCCGGCTCTTTCTAAAACTAAAAAAGATCAAATACACAGTTTAACAAAAGTTGGACCGTTAAATTCGAGTACATATAACTGGACCCTTTTATTAAAACAAGGGATAGTCTATCGATATAGAATTGTGTTTGAGTATTATAATGCGATATACGCTCAAATATGAGGTGCTGTGTTTGAGTATTATAGAGCGATATACGCTCAAATAAGAGGTGCTATGTGTTTTAAGTACTATTGAGTGATACGTTTGCTAGACTTTGGTAAGCTGTGTAAGTTTTTTTTTTTTAAATATGTTTATGCGATACTGCCAAGGCTATCCTTCTCGCAATTATTTATGTAATCTGCAGGTAAGTGGTTACAAATCAATAGACGATACCCAACTTGCTCATTCTTCTAAGGAAAAATTAGGCGTTTGGGCCCCTTTGGAAGTATATACTATACATATGTTTCACATGTGACATTCAAGAATTGATAACTTATGCTATAACGTAAGAATCTAGAACTTTAAAAAAATCGTCCCAGCATTTGAACTCGAAATTTTTTATGAAAGCTGACCTTCACATTTTTTTTTTAAATAAGCACTGGACCATCTTTTATAAAATAACCAAAAATCTTACAAAACAAACCCATATTGGCAATTACAACCGGAGACCGCTAACCAACAAACAATTACAATCAAAAATTGAAAAAAGCGCCTTTATTGAAACTTTATTTTGGGAAACTTTTCTAATGCGACCATCAACTCTTATCATGTTTAGTAAACAAAATGAATGCAGATATGAGAAGTTCGTCAAAATTTAAACTTGTCAAAGCAGAGGTGTCTTGAGGCATTTCTCAAACCACCAACCAGCTTGGTTTGCACATTTACCAAAACAGAGGAAACGCAAAGGGATTATTCCAGTAAACTCAAAATTAAGATCACTTAAAGGTGCAAACCAGTAAAAATAATCTATAGGCTCTCATAAAAATATAAAGGACAAGTGAGCTGCCCAAAAGGCTATCAAAATAAAAAGCAAATCTCCACTCTTCAATACTGCATCTGCAGTCTTCTGCGTGTGAGTAGGGGAGCATGCTTATTATATGATAGAATACCTGTAAAGACACCGATGTGTTTTGTGGGTTCTTTTATGCGAAACCTTCAGAAAAAATTCATCATTAGCATATTAAAGACCTTGGAAAACCAAGATCTTAACTAAGGGACGGAAAATCTACAAGAGAAAACCATATATCTTGCTGCCATTTAGAAGAAGTACTCGCTAGCTTCAGCCATTTTGCATCATTAGCTCAATATTAAAAAATAAAAACACTCTCTCTGAGGCAAGGTGTCTTATTTTGATCCAACCAATATGCTGCATATGTATCACTTGAAAGTTCTCTTGGAAAAAGGAAAGTCCCATTTTGCCCTTGAGCGTCTTTTTTTGCAAAGCTATCTGCCATTTGGTTTTGTTCTCTGAATACATGACAAATATTAGTGCCAACAAAACTCATTAGTGATAAAATACCATGCCAAATGTAATCAAATTTAGGGCCAGGAGATGTATTATTTTTCCACCAGTTAACCATTATCTCAAAATCAGTTTCAATAAGCACGTTAAAGAAACCCAAACTGTAGCAAATAAGCAGACCATTTCTCAAAACCATTAGTTCTGTAAAATTATTTGTGTGGTTGCCTAAGTTATAAGAAAAGGCAAAAAGCATAATGTCTTTATCATTTCTCAATATACCACCACACCACTAGGAACAGGGTTGCCATATGCAGAACCATCACAGCTTAGTTTTAGCTTACCTAAGGGGGGGCAGAGCCAAGAGACTAGCTTTGGTCTCTTCATTCTACAACTGATGTTATTAACATGTAAAGCATTAATAGTAAGAGCTTGAAAATTAGCAGTTGGAGATTTAGGTTTGATAAGCATGTTAAGTTCCCTTAACCACTTATTAACCTTATCAATTATCCTCTCAGAGCTCATACAATCATTATCAAACCTGTAGATGTTCTTACTTAGCCAAATTTCCCAACCTATCAGAAAAGGAACTAAGGCTGCCAGTAGCCCAACCTGAGTTTTGTCACAGCTGTTGCACCAATTAACCACATAACTTTTCCACGTACCTTTCACATACTTAGGATAGCCAATATCATTATAGCTCATGAGGTGCTCAATGGAGTCTGTGGAATGAGATATACAACAACAACATTTAGTAGCAATGATAATGCCATATTTTTTAACATCCTCATCCAATTTAATAGCATTGCACCAAAGTTTCCAGAAATATATACTAATTTTGAAAGGTAAAATTTGGTTCCAAATGTGTTTAGCAATAGGCAGAATGTCTTTTTTGGTTCTGAAAAACTCAAAAGCATTTTCAGTTGTGAAAACTCCATTAAGAGTATTAGGCCAGTATCTAGTGTCCTCTCCCTTTGTGAAAAGGAAATTATAATTAGACACTTTAGCAATAAGGTCATTACCTCCCATAGTGTGAAGTAGCTCATAATCCCAACCACTTGCTTTATAAACCTGGTTAAGAAGTACATGAGGATAAGTAACAGCAAAGTTATTAAAAAGAGAACCCTCCCCCATCCAGTTTTCAAACCAAAAACTAATAGCACCTTCTTTTAAGTTCCACCTGCTATTTGCCATTAAGACTTTAAAGTTAGAGCTAAAAGTCTTCCAAGCAATGGAATGTGAGGGATGAACCACAGGGCTCCACCAATTTTCAGCAATACTAAAATATTTTTGAAACATGAAGGTTTTCCACGGTGTTATAGTATCAATTAACCTCCAGCTCATGTTACTATGAAGTGCTTTCATGATATCATTCAAACTCTTAATGCCTAAACCCCCTTCAGCTACAGGGCAAACTAATTTAAACCATTTTAGCCAATGATGCTTATTTCTACCCTCATGCTCCCCCAAAAGAAATTTGCAAAAGCTGACCTCTACATAATTATCTTTTATTCTATTAACTATAATCTCACTTAGAATATTTTATTGGATTGGTTGACTAGAACTTAAAAAATATTGGAGTCCAGTACTTAAATTCGGAGAATCTTATGAAATATGATCTCTACATAATTATTCTATTTACTATAATCTCGCTTACAATATTGATTGACCCATACCGGTATTTTTTGGTCATTTGATTTCCGTTTTCAAGATTGGATCATTGCCCGGTAACCCGTCCGATGATATTTAACATCAATAAGATAGTTGAGAAGTGAATTTTTTTACTTATTTTTTTATATAAAGGGAAAATAGAAGTATTGTTTTATATAGGAAAAAAAGAAGTATTGTTTAGCCTGGATTTTATAGTATTGTCTCATAATGAGGAAAGAAGTGTGGAGGCAAGCAGGAGATGATTAAAGCAGTGTGTAGCTAGCAGCTGAAGCGGAGCCAGCCAAAAAAAAGAAAGAAATCGAATGGGTTGCTTATTAGGAAAAATATGATTTTTGTCTTGTTTAAATATAAGAGGGTAGATGTAAAATGTAGCAAAATAGACGTGTAATTGTATTGTAGTTGTTGTTTTGTTACATATGACATACTCTTTATATAGACTAGAGTTTAACCAATAAGTAAACAATATACTTGTTTTACAAGAAACAAATCTAATCTTAATATAATAGAAAGTAACATAAAATCTCTTCTCAATCCGGTAGATTTCTCCAATCAAATATATATTCTAATATGTTTAAAAATAAAAAATAAAAAAATAGAAATACATAGTATAGAAAAATTGGTTATTTTATTTTTTTGGTTTAGAGCAACTACAATGGAATGGTTAGTGTGCTCGTTAGTATCAGACTTTAAGAGAATTTATCAAAGGGGTTGAACTTTTCTTGTATATTGGAGTAGTTAATACACCCACTAAATAAACTCTTTAATGTCACTAGATAAATTCATTGCCACACTTGGCTAACATGATAGTGGGTGATGTGCCTTTATAGTGTTATTAAATTCATCACTGTCTTTATTTGAATGTAATTCTCTCCTTCATGTGGATTCAAAATTTAAATTAACTTATTTATTTTACTTCATTATTTATAACTGAGTTTTTTTATTATATTTTTAGTGAGTCCAATATGGTAGGCATAAACAAGTTAAAGTTATTGGGTATTATTTTAAGTAAAAAAAAGTCATTTTGTTACACACATGGTATAATATATCTAGCAAATTCCAAGATGACCAATGTGGATGCTCTTAGGAGGTGGGATGACCGGTTCGCTTGAATTGTTGACACTCCATTACGACCGGCTCTAAGCTGAACGAAAGCTAATAGCATGCAACTTCTTGACGGACATATATATAAAGCAGACAGTTCATGATCAGCCCACAAGCGTGCTTTTTTATATAGTTAATTTTTTTCATTACTTTGCTTAGTATATAGTGACTGCTTAATTTATACAAAACACAATCCAGTGTCTGTAAATTAAGTGTTTTGATAACTGACCCTTCTATTAAAAATTTCTAGAAATTAGTCCAGCCAGCAGCAACATTTTTCATATAAAAAATTGACGATTAACATAAATATACCCTACACGTATGCCTCGTTTAATTGCGGTATTAGTAGTAACGGTACTAGCAATACCTTCGGACTATGACGGGATAACAAATGAATGTGAGATTAATAGTAGATACATAAAATATCAATGAAGTGTTTGTTTGCTTTTTATTGGAGTTGTATTATTTTATAAATTCACATTTATATTTATAATAAATAAACTTTCAATATATATATATTTATGATTTTAATATATATATATATATATATATATATATATATATATATATATATACTACACCTCATTTACTCCAAATACTCTCATTTCTCAATAACACATTCTCCCTATTATTTCAAATACCAATATTTCTCATCATTTCTAATCACATGTTACTAATAATACCGCTTTCCTTTTTCATAGCAAACACGGTATTTGTCGAACCGACGATATTTCTAATACATACTACCCTAATCTCATCATAATACCTAAAAAAATATACCCTAAAAAAATTAAATTATCAAAAACATAAATTAAATTAATAATTAATAAAAAAAAAAAAAAAACTTCATTCATGATCTATTTCATCTCTCTCTTACTCTCACTCTCTCCCCAATCTTTCCTATCTTTCTTTCTTGCTCTCTCTTTCTAATATTTCTCTGCTCCGTTTTCTCATTTTCTCCAATCTTTCTCTTCTCCTTCTTATTTTTTTCTCCGATCTCTCATTCTTCCGATCTCTCTCCTCATCTCTATCTCTTTCATTCTCATTCTCTCCTCATCACTCTCTCTTCCAATCTTTCACTCTTTCTCCCTCTTTTTCTCCAATCTCTTTATTCGGTGAAGATTGAAATGGAGACATCCATCGGAGTAGACGATGAGGGCATAGGGTGAGGTCGAAAACTCAAGTTTGATGCCGACGGAGATGCGGTAGTTCGAGATCGGATGGCGAAAAAATATTGAATTTGTTAACTAGTGTATAAGGTTGAAAAATAAGTGTATAAATTCCGTAAATTAAGGGTATGAAATTAAAAATTATGGATATGAATTATGTAAATAAGAATATGAATTCTGTAAATTGGGATATGAACTTTGAAAATAATGGTGAATTTTACGAATTAGGGTATGAAATTTTAAAATAATAGTATAAACTTTTGGAATAAATGTATAAAAATACACAAATCAATGGATGAACTTTTAAAATAAAGGTATGAACTTTTGGAATAACGGTATGAAAATATACAAATTATGGTATAAACTTTTAAAATAAATGTATGAAATTTTTGAATAAGTATATGAAATATACAAATTAGTGTATGAATTTTTGGGTATTTTTTTTGTAATTAAAAAATTTTGGATATGTTTTTGTTAATTTAGTTTCAAAAATAGTATGCTGTGTTAATTTATATTATAAGGACCAACACACAAAATCAAACACATTATAATGTTTTGAAAATAAACAGGTTTATAAAATCCCAATAAAAAATTTGCAAATTAAAAAACTTAATCTATTTTTGTTTTTTCTAAATACGATTATACTCCTCTCTCTCTCCCTCTAAAAGGTATATATCTCCTATTTCTTGCTGTGTGCAATATCTTTTTTTAATTTCATATTTATTGATTTTAGGTGTGTAGAAAAACTAGCTACGTAGTTTACAATCTAAGTGAGAGCTATCTTTCAGTTAATTGTGGATTTATCTTAATATTTTTCTATAGTAAAAACAATGTAAAAACAATCTTGTTTGGCTGCGGGATTAGATGTCCCGGTATTACAAATACATCCAAGATTGCAGTTGGATAGTGAGAGAGGGTGTACATGTAGTACCGGGATTATAATACGATCCTCCCACTAGTACTATTTCGAGTCATTTGTTATCTCATATCACTAATAATCTCACTCATGTTTGCCCATCCAAACATACTATTTATGTGACCCATTGCATTTGTAATCATATCCCACCCTAATCCCGTCACAACCAAACAAGACCAATTGTATTATAAACTTTTAGTACTTCAACTGTAGTTGCACGAAGCGGGAGAGGACCGGGAGGTAGGCTAAATAATAAATTTTTATGATTGTCTGTGATAAAATAATATTTAATATAATGATTTTCCAAATACTTTAAATATAGAGTACAAATGAATAAGACTCTATTATGGGTTAACGTGGTGCATGAGCCGACTTGGTAAGATATCAAACTGTTATACGTTTTCGATATATTAATGCCCAGGATCCGCCCCGTCATTTTGATAGTGATAAAATTTGGGGGGTTTACAATCTGTATCGATCACTGTGAGGATTCATATTGAAATAGCAAACTGAGTTTATAATACGAGTCCAATGCGCCTATTAGTTTGCTTTCAATTGAATTGATTGTGGATAGATCCTGGCGAGCCTGATTTTCTTCCCAAGCTCGACTTAATCAATTCGCGTCGTCTCCGATCTTCCGAGGTGTCCGATGCGAGTCAGGTCTGCTTCGGTGACGGGATGTTCTCCGTGCCTGCACAAGGAACGAACAGGGGCCCGGGGTTGTTACCGGGTTTTCCCTCTCCAACGATCAAGTCAGTATACGGGAGACTGAAAGTATATAGTGTAGGGTGAGGGGTCGGACCGGTTACGAGACGTGGTGTCTGGTGTCGGAGATTGTACTGCTTTGGTCCGGGCTATATCAGGTTTATCTCTCTTCTCGCTCTTTTTCTGTCCCCCTCTAAGTAGTGTTAAGGGGGGTATTTATAGTATGATCCAGAGGTGTATTAACTGTTGGATCACTGTACTGTGGGATGCTGATCCAACGGCGTTAGGTCATTTATGACTCTGACAAGAGTACTGTTCTCTCCCGGGGCCCACAGGAGGTGGCCTGTGATTGGGCCACGTCGATGAAACACCAGGAGGGTCCCCCAAGGGAGCAGCAGCATTAATTGGGGAAGCGTACTTGACACGCTTCTTTTGGGCCGGCCTAGGCCCAGCTCGGTCCCTCTTAATCCGGGGCATCACGTCGCTCAGGGTTAACGAGGCCCGGACTGCCTTCTCTGGGGGTGGTATTGCCCCGGACGAGGGGATGCTGACATTCCCTCGCCAACAGCTCCTTGTCCGGAGTCGTTGTTAAGGACGAGGTCGGCGAGGATCTTCTTCACTTCACGGGGGCTCCGGTCATTCCGTTTTCATATTTGGCTCTCTGGAGGCACCTCGGCATGGTTCGTCTGGTGACACATGTCCAACCATTCATGGATTTCTTATACGTGGAGCAAACCTGTTTAATATTTATGAGGCGCCGTCTCTGTCTCTTCGATTCTATCAATGCCATTAATGCTAAAACGGCTGATGAGTGACACTTGGCAGACGACCTCTGCTTGTCGTACACGTGGAAGGTGTTGATTGAGTGGCGGCGGTTAATTGTGGGAGTTCGTGTAATGAGTCATCGACGTCTTTTCAACTTCTGGTAAATGTCTTTTCACCTTCTGGTGGGGGTCTATAAATACCCCCAGTGAAATCTTATTTTCACTTTCTCATACTCTCTCCAAAATTTTCACAGCAAACCATAGCAAACCATTCTCTCTCTTCCTTCATTCTCATACTCAGCAAACTTCTTCTTTAAACACTCAACCAGAAATGGTGATAATACACGGAGCCGGTAAAGGTCCGATGGTTGCCCCCCAACCACGGCACCTGGCCGTGATGTCAAATGCCCTGCCGTTCCGGGCGATGACTCTTGACCCGGCCCTGTCCGTGGCCTTGAATGACAATAGCATAATGGTCAGGCTACACGGGCCCGACCTCGACGAATTCCGACAACTCTGCGGGATCGGAGATGAATTCAAGCTCCGGAAGTGCGAGAATGTCGACGAGGTGAACGGGATAGTGGCTGATCCCAACCACATGGTAACCCTCTCCCTTTCCACTCTTCTATGCGGGGGTACCACCCTCCCCATCCCGGAGTTGCTGGCAGAGTTGTGCGCTTGGACGCAGACTCTTCCATGCCAGTGGCCCCTGCAGGCGCACCGCGTCTGCGTCGGGATGGAGGCCCTCAATGTTTTGTTGAGTCAGGCCCTTCCAGAACCATTGGGGCTCAGGGAGCTCTTGGCCTGCTACGAATTCTTGCAGATCGAGCCGAGCTCCCAATCTAAGAGCAGGCAGCCATATTTGAGGTGCCGTGCTTATAACCAGCTGATCACGGGTAACTCCGATTCTAATCGGGGTTACACTCAGGACGTGATAGTGGTGGAAGGTCGCTGGCTGGAGCGGACCGACCTGATTCTCCCGTCCAGGCCGGGGAGAGTGCTCAGCACCAAAGAGAATAAGGCCACGATGGCCTCGAAGCTGACGGTCCTAGGGGAGCCCAACATTGAGTCACTGGAGTTGGCTCTCAACTGGTGGGGTCCAAATGGGATCGATGCAGGGGCGCGTGATGCGGAGCGTCTGCTAACCTGTGGTTCCCCCACTACCTGCAAGGGGAACAGCTTCAGATGGCCCCACAGAACCTTCTGTCCTGTGGTTGAAGAAACTGAGGCCGTGGTGGGGCCTGCGGTGAAGAAGGTGGCGGCGAAGCCGAGGCCGAAATCGAGCAACAAGGCGAAGGCCATTACGGTAACGTCCTTTGCTCCCTCTTCTGCCGGGGTCCGATTTGAGACCCGGCCGGATGGTACCGTCCTCCACTACAGGGCGGGGCCGGACGGTACCCGCTGTTACATAGATGAGCACGGGAAGCCTTTAAAAGAGGTCGTCCCCCTAAGCTCTAGGGATCCCAGCGAGAGGAGTCCCTCTCACCTTGAAGACAGCCTCGTGGGGGAAGAACCCTCCGGGCCAAGCTTGGGTACCTTGCGGACCAGGGTAAATCATCTTTTGTTCTTTACATAATTCCAATTTAGCACTTAGCTAATTTTTCCGAAATTTTCTAACTTCTTGTTTGTCTGACCCATGTAGGTGGTCCGTTCTGATGAGGAGGAGGAGGAGGTTATTGCCGAAGCTGGGGGCGAGGAGGTTACTGCCGAGGCTGGGGGCGAGGAGGAGGTTGCTGAGGCTGGGGGCGAGGAGGAGGTGGTGATTGGGGCCGAGGCCGAGGTGGAGTTGGGGGCTGCTGAGGAGGTCTCCGAGGAGGTGGTCGAGGCTGGGGAGAGGGAGGTGGCGATAGTGCCTCGACCTGGCACTAAAGTGGCGGCGAAGCCCCTGGTGGCCGTGGAGGATCTGGCGGCTCAAGCTAGGCTCGACCGGCTGGCTCGCAAAGCCCAGCTCGGGAAGAGAAAGGTGGAGGGGACGAAATCCCTCCGCGAGGTGAAGAAGGCCAAGGTTGGGGGGAGCAACCCGCCTGAGGTCGTGGTCTCGGAGAGGCCTAGGGTGGCATCGGGCCCTACCCAAGGCTCGAGTTCTTCTGCTGCCTCCCCGACTCATCGGATGCCCGTGCAAACACCCGAGGAGGTGAAGGCGGCGACGGGGGTGAAGAGTATAATGGAGGCTCACCCCTCCACCGGGCTACTTGCTTTGGCTGCGCTCCAGTAGCAAAGTGTCGAGGCTGACCACCGAGGTCGTGACCTCGCCTCCTCCATGGCATCGGCCATGGCCATGATTCCTCAGGTACGTAACCCCTTGTAGTGTCATTTCGTATGTTTTCATTTATTTCCAAATATTTTGCTAAGTGTTTTGCTCTTTCCCTTGTAGGCCTACTTGATGATGAATCACTATGTCTATCACCAAGGCCAGCTGGTGAGATCATGGGCCACGAAGGCCGAGGCTAATGCCAAGCTTATGGAGGAGGCCCAAAAAAGGGCAGAGAAGGCCGAGGGCCTTAATGCCTCGGTGGAGGCTCGAAGGGTTGACGCCGTGAAGGCCAGGATGGAGGCCGAGGAGCGTGCCCAGGCTGCGGAGGCAGCTTTAAAGGAGGCTGAGGCTGGCGTAGCTGATAAGCTGAAGGCTGCAGTCCAGACCGCTCAAGCCGAGCTGAGTGCTGCCTGGACCCAGAAGACACATAAGGATTTCAACTCCTTCTATGTCGAAGGGTGGTCCGAGGCGGCTGCCTTTATGAGGGCGGTATGGACCATCCGGTATGGAACGTTGACAACATTATCGTTCCGGTCCCCTCAGCTCCCATTCCTGAGGTGGTTCCCCTCACTCCTCGAGCTCTCTCCGACGAGGAGGATGAAGAAAATGAAGATGGGCCAGCTAGGGCTAGGGTAGTTTTTAGATTTTGTTTCCGATGTAATCTCCTTTCTTGTACTTAGCATGTAATAGCTCTTCATGAAATGAAATGAAAAACAATTTTGGCTTATTGAACTTGTCTTTATTCTACTGTTTTTATTTTTTTATTTTTACTCCCCTTGTGTGTTTATTATGTGTATGTGCTCCCAAATGAGTGGGCCCTTGTGCTTCGGCGCTGGGGCACGCATTTCATATAACTCAGAACTCGTAAACCGAGGTACCACATAGATATTACACAGGAGTAACATAGATCAAGGCCGTAGGCCGTATAGGCTCGGGTGTTCCGAAACACTTGTGAACTTTAAATAAACTTAAATTGACACGAATATGTGTCGGGGTGCCGTATAGGAGCAGGTGTTCTAAAACACTTAGAAAATGAATTGTGATATAATTCGGGGCGCCGTATAGGCTAGGGTGTCCTGAGACACTTAGAAAATGAATTGTGATATAATTTGGGGCGCCGTATAGGCTAGGGTGTCCTAAAACACTTAGAAAATGAATTGTGATATAATTCGGGGCGCCGTATAGGCTAGGGTGTCCTGAAACACTTAGAAAATGAATTGTGATATAATTCGGGGCGTCGTATAGGCTAGGGTGTCCTGAGACACTTAGAAAATGAATTGTGATATAATTCGGGGCGCCGTATAGGCTAGGGTGTCCTGAGACACTTAGAAAATGAATTGTGATATAATTCGGGGAGCCGTATAGGCTAGGGTGTCCTGAGACACTTAGAAAATGAATTGTGATATAATTCAGGGCGCCGTATAGGCTAGGGTGTCCTGAAACACTTGTGAAATTAAAATAAATTTAAATTGACATGAATATAAGCCGGGGTAATTCTTAAAGAACGACGGTTTCATTTATAATGCCCTCAGGCATGTTTACATCAGATTCTTATTTACATCCAAACAAAAAGGCCGAGTTCTACTGATAGTATTTCCTTATGTTGTTGATGTTCCAAGGTCGATCTACCGGTTCACCGTTGGGAAGGCGACCCAACCTGTAGGCCCCGTTCCCTACTGCACCGAGAACCCGATAGGGGCCTTCCCAATTGGGGCCAATCTTGACGTCGAACTGTACTCTCGTGTTGTTGTTTACTTTCCGTAGCACGAGGTCTTCGTCTTGGAAACGTCTGGCGTTCACTCTTTTGTTGTAGGAACATCCCAGTTCGTTCTTATATTCGGCGTTACGGATGGCCGCGACTTCCCTTCGTTCCTCTGCATATTCGAGTTCGAGAGCCATCATTTTTTCATTTAGCCCGTTCTCCATCATGTCGGTTCTGAGAGAGGGGAGTCCGATTTCTAACGGGATGACAGCTTCCATCCCGTAGGTAAGGCTATAGGGCGTTTGTTGAGTGATCCGTCTTCTCGTCGTTCTATAGGCCCATAGGACGTGCTGCAGTTCATCGGCCCATCGTCCTTTTGACTCGTCCAGCCTCTTTTTTATTCCGTCAAGAACGGTCTTATTCGAGACCTCAACTTGTCCGTTGCTTTGGGGATACGACGGGGTGGAATAATAGCTTTTGATGTGGTACTTGGCATACATCGCTTTTAATTTGGCTCCGGTGAACTGGCCCCCATTATCCGCGACTATCGAGTAGGGGATTCCAAATCTTGTGATCACATCTCTCCAGAGGAACCTGATCACTTCGGCCTCCGTTATTTTAGCTAACGCCACGGCTTCTACCCACTTCGAGAAGTAGTCGGTGACCATGAGGAGGAACTTTTTGCCCCCCGGGGCCTGAGGGAATGGTCCGACGATGTCCATGCCCCACTGTGCGAAGGGCCACGGCAAGGTCACGCTGCTCATTTTTTGGGCTGGGGCCCGAGGCATGGGCGCGTACTTCTGACACTTCTTGCATCTGAGCACGAAGGCTTGGGCGTCCTTCTGCATGAGGGGCCACCAATATCCGTGGGTCAAGGATCGATTGGCCAGCGACCTGCCCCCGGTATGGCTCCCACATGTTCCTTCATGTATTTCCTCCATTACCCTTTCTACCATATTGGGATGGACGCAGAGCAGGTAGGGGCCGGAGAACGACCTTTTATAGAGTTTATCGTTGGGAGCTACCCAGAACCCTAGTGCCTTTCTTCTTATTTTTTCAGCATCTTTCTTATCATCGGGAAGATCACCGGAGCGGTGGTATTCGATTATGGGGTCCATCCAGCTCAGCTCCGGTGGGGGGTCTGTCACCACGTTAATCCTTGCCTTAGCCTGGATGCTAGGAGAAGGGACGTATTCTACAGTGATGAGACTCTCTTTTTTATCACTCATGGCCGAGGCTAGGGTGGCTAGTGCATCGGCGTGGGTGTTCTCGTTTCTGTTGATATTGACGATCTCTCGACATTCGAATCTTTGGAGTATTCCGGAAGCGACGGCCACATAGCTTGCCATTCTTTCGTCCTTTGTCTAGAATTCACCACTAATCTGGCTGCTGACCAACTGGGAGTCCGTGTGCACTAGTATCTTCTTGACTCCGAGGCTTCGGGCCATTTTCAAGCCGGCGATCACGGCCTCGTACTCTGCCTCGTTATTGGTGGCTCGGGAGCCAAGATGGATTGACTTCTCGATCACTTCACCTTGTGGGGACCGGAGTACCACACCCAGGCCGGATCCCTTTTTATTAGCAGCTCCGTCTGCATACAAGGTCCATGTTTCTTGGGCTCCGTCGATGCCGGGAGATGGGGTCGTTCCGGTGAATTCTACTACAAAGTCGGTCAGGGCCTGCCCTTTGACGGGCGTTCGTGGCTCGTACCGGATATCGTACGCGTTCAGGTGGCAAGCCCACTTCGTCATACGTCGAGACAGATCCCCCTTTTGGAGTATCTCCCTGATGGGCTGATCCGTATACACCACGATGCTGTGTGCCTAGAAGTAGTGAGCTAGCTTTCGCGAGGCCATAACGAGAGCAAGGACGAGTTTTTCTAGGGACATATCCCGAGCTTCGGCGTCAAGGAGGGTCTTGCTCACGTAATAGACGGGTCTTTGCTCCCTGCCGAGCTCTTTGATGAGGACGGCACTGACGGCTATCTCGGATACAGGGCAAGGACATCGCAGTTGTCAGGCTTGGCCAGTAGGGGTGCGCTTCCGAGGTAGTTTGCGAGCTCCGTGAACGCACTCCGACATTCGTCGTTCCATTCGAACTTCTTCTGAGCCTTCAGAGCCGTAAAGAACGGCTTGCATCGGTCCCCGAACCGGGCAATGAACCGGTTAGGGGCAGTGGCCATCCCGGCTAGCTTTTGTATGTCCTTTCTCTTTTCGGGGGTTCTCAAGTTTTTCAGAGCAGAGATCTGGGCCGGGTTCGCCTCTATACCACGATGGGTTACCATAAACCCTAGGAACTTCCCTGCCCCAACCCCGAAGGCGCATTTGGAGGCGTTCAGCTTCAGGCCATGCCTTCGGATTGTTTCGAACGCCTCTCTTAGGTTGAACAGATGGTCCGTTTCCTGGGTGCTCTTTACCACCATGTCGTCGATATAGACCTCCATGGTCCGGCCTATATTTTTAGAGAATATCTTCATGACCATCCTCTGGTATGTTGCCCCGGCGTTCTTGAGTCCAAACGGCATCACCTTGTAACAGTAATTCCCCCTTGGGGTTATGAAGGCAGTTTTTTCTTGATCAGCCTCCGACATGGGTATTCGGTGATAGCCGGAGTAGGCATCCAGGAAGCTCATTCTGGCGGCTCCGGCCGTGGAGTCTACTATCTGATCAATTTTGGGCAATGGGAACGGATCCTTTGGACAGGCCCGGTTAAGGCTCGTGTAATCGATGCACACCCGCAGCTTTTCGTTCTTTTTAGGGACCACAACGGGGTTGGCAAGCCATCTAGGATAGTAGATTTCTCTGATGGCCCCAGCTAGCAGAAGCTTTTGTACTTCCTCGTTTATGGCATCGGCGTGCTCTGGGCTGACGCGGTGCCCCTTTTGCATCACGGGCTTGGCATCCGGGTTGACATTCAGTCGGTGGCAGGCGAGGTCTGGGCTAATGCCAGGCATCTCGCTCGGGGACCACGCGAAGTTGTCGAGGTACTGGAGCAAGAGCTCAACGAGTTCGGTTATCTCGGGTTCGCTTAGCTAGTACCCACCATGAAAAAGTGGAGGAGACGCCTTCTATTTCATGAAGCCACGCACGCCCTAGTATGATGTTATAGACGGAGGGGACGTCCACCACCGTGAACTCCACACTCATAACCTTGGTTCCTATTTTAACAGGCAAGGTTATGTTCCCTCTGGGCTGAACAGGCTCAGAGTTGAATCCGTACAGAGGAGGGGCGTTGGTATCTAGCTGCCCCTCCGTCAGCCTCTTCTTTTAGAAGAGGTCTCCAAAGAGTATATTCACTGACGCCCCTTGATCGACGAGGATGCGTCCTACTGAGCAATGGCCCACTTGGGCCGTGATAACAAGGGTGTCATAGTGGGGCAGGTCCACCCCCACCAGGTCGAAGTCGGTGAAGCTCAGATCTGGCTTGCTACCGTGCTTGAATTTCTTCCGGGGGTTCTGGCTTTTGGTGAGGCAGACGTGCTGCTTCATTGACGCCTCGCGGGCTTCAGTTCTCTCCGCCCTGCTCGGCCTTGGTTTCTTAGGCCCTGAATGAATAACCTGACAAGTCATCACCGGTGGGGGGAGGTCCGGTTGCCTTTCGTCGGCTTCTCCTTCTCTACTCCGATCGGAGTCCCTTTGTGACTTGACGTATTTATTCAGCAGACCGTCTCGGGCCCATCCTTCTAGCCTCGCCTTCAGACCATGACATTCGTCAGTACTGTGGCCTCGGCCTCTGTGATAGTCACAGAATTTGTCGTTGGGCCCGCGAGCGGGCTCATTCCTGAGTGGGGGTGGCCAGGAGAAGAATGGTTCGTTCTCGATTTCCCTAAACAGGTCGGTCAATGAGAGGCTGAAGGTGGTGGAGTAAGCAGTTCCTGTTTTCGAAGGGTCGGTCCGACGGGGCTCTTCTCTTCTTCTCTTGGGAGGCGGTTGCGGATTCCTTTCGACCCGAGGCCTTCCTATCCTCTCAGCTATGGGTCTGTCTCGTCGGGGACTCCTCACGACGGCCCTCTCACGGGGCTGTTCGATGCTGGCGACCGAACGGATTGCCCCGGCAGATCTCATATCCTTCTCAATGTCGATATGCTGCTTTATCATCGTTCTGAGTCGGGAGACCGTGCTAGGAGGGGTCGCTATCATCTCGTTGCGGATTCTTCTCCCGACGACCATGTTCTGCCTGAAAGCAGCTATGGCGGTAGAATCGGGGCACTCGTTGCACTCCGCGTGTTTTTGCCAGAACCGGTTATCGTAGCTCTCGAGGGTCTCTTTAGGCTGGGCTCTCACTTGGTATAACTGCTCTGGTTGGGCAACCCTTTCTTTCAGGTTGATGAACCGATGAGCGAAGTCATAGGCCAGGTCATCCCAATAGCGGATGGAGTTGGCGGGCAGGGACTGGAACCACTTGCTGGCCAACCTCCCCAGGCTGGCGGGGAAGCACTTACACATGAGCTGATCGAGATGGGACCAGTGATTCATCTGGTATCGATAATGCCGGAGATGAGCTTCCGGGTCCGAATCCGCGTTGAAAACTTGTAGAACGGGGGCAGTAAAGTTCCCAGGTGGGGCGCTGTATTCTATTTCGTCCGAGAACGGGGTGCTACGGGTGGAGGCGACGATTTTTAACGCTGCTTCGTCGGCGGCATCATCTCGACCAATTCGACGGCCGCGCCTTCATCTCCGAGGAGGCTTTTCAGTCTGCGCACGGCTCGACTCTGGCCGAGAGTCGTAGCTGTCCTCCGGCCAGTGGATCCGTGAGTGCACACTTCGTTCGTCGCCACGGCGGGAATTCCTTTCGTGGGAATGCTCCGACTCCTCACCCCTAGTCGGCTCTCTGGGAGTCTCTAGGGGGGGTCGTCGGAGGGGTCCCAACCGGGACAGCACGCTTTTAGTGGGTCTGCGGACCGGTTCGGAGGGGTCTCGGCTTACGACGGGCTCGGGCTCTGGTGCCATCAGCGTGGCTATTAATGCCTTCTGGGCCGCAAGAGCAACGATCTCCTTTTCGTGGATGTCGAGCATCATCTCAGTCAATTCGGTCCGGCTTCGAGGTGTCGCAGCTATCGCCGCTAGGGGAGCAGGATCCCTCGTTGACGCGGTTCTCGGGGTATCCTCAAAAGAAAGTGTCCTAGGCATCCCGAGAACGGGGGGACGGGACGATGGGGTGTCGAATCTATTATTGCCAGACATGTTTCCTTCAAGGTCGGGACGTCAGAGCTAACGCGTTCTCTTTTCCCACAGACGGCGCCAATTGGCGAGCCTGATTTTCTTTCCAAGCTCGACTTAATCAATTCGCGTCAGCTCCGATCTTTCGAGGTGTCCGATGCGAGTCAGGTCTGCTTCGGTGACGGGATGTTCTCCGTGCCTGCACAAGGAACGAACAGGGGCCCGGGGTTGTTACCGGGTTTTCCCTCTCCAACGATCAAGTCAGTATACGGGAGACTGAAAGTATATAGTGTAGGGTGAGGGGTCAGACCGGTTACGAGACGTGGTGTCTGGTGTCGGAGATTGTACTGCTTTGGTCCGGGCTATATCAGGTTTATCTCTCTTCTCGCTCTTTTTCTGTCCCCCTCTAAGTAGTGTTAAGGGGGGTATTTATAGTATAATCCAGAGGTGTATTAACCCTTGGATCACTGTACTGTGGGATGCTGATCCAACGGCGTTAGGTCATTTATGACTCTGACAAGAGTACTGTTCTCTCCCGGGGCCCACAGGAGGTGGCCTGTGATTGGGCCACGTCGATGAAACACCAGGAGGGTCTCCCAAGGGAGCAGCAACATTAATTGGGGAAGCGTACTTGACACGCTTCTTTTGGGCCGGCCTAGGCCCAGCTCGGTCCCTCTTAATCCGGGGCATCATGTCGCTCAGGGTTAACGAGGCCCGGACTGCCTGCTCTGGGGGTGGTATTGCCCCAGACGAGGGGATGCTGACATTCCCTCGCCAGATCCCATCATCAATTTAATGTCTTCGAGTAAAAAATATATGTATAAAAAGCTAGCTTAATTTATCGGTTACTCATTGTTCAAGTTACATGTTCAAAAGATCCAAGCTTTTACGCTACACAAAACGAACCGTGATTATCGGTTACTCATTGTTCAAGTTACATGTTCAAAAGATCCAAGCTTTTACGCTACAAAAAACAAACCGTGAGCATTCTAGATTTATATCTCCATATTTTGATTGATCTTGAGTGTTAAAAAAAAAAAAAAACTAGGTGGTTTACAAACTTATGAATTAATTTTGAACATTCCAAGTAAGTTTTCAATCCAAGTATGGCCTCTTAGTTAGCTCTTAGTTAATTGTGGAAGTGTATTGATCTCGTCTTCAATTTTCTTTTATTTCACAAAAAAATGTGTTATAAGCTAGCTTACTTGGTTGGTTACCAAATGTGTATTACGAAGCCTATAAGCATCCATAACAACTATATTTTCTACCATTTTCCAAAATATTCAAGCTTAAAGCTACAAAAAAACGATATATTATATTATATTTATATATATATATATTTGTGTGTGTGTGTGTGTGTTTTTTTTAGATTTTGAGGGTTTTGTTGAGGTTCAATGCAGGGATTGTTTATAATTGATGAATGTTCCGTATAATTTTTATGAGAATGATCTGGTTTCTATTGAGTTTAGTTTTTTTTTTTGTTCGCTATGTTTTACGGAGTAGTATAGTTATTGGCTATATATATTTATATATATAGACCGATGATATAGGTAAAAACTTTTTGATATTGATGTACATCGATATATACATATATACGCATAAGTATGTGTCAAAAATACTATACATGTATCATTATTCAGACACACATTTATAGACTATCCGTTAAGAACATATTCTGATATTCGTCAAATCAATATAGCTTCTTTTAACACCCAATATTAGCTAGCTAGAATGATTTTTTATTTGTTTTTGAAAATGGGTTACATGAAACGATGACAATTTTGTCAAAAATATATAAGCCCCAGTATTAAATGGACCCAGGGTCTATCTTTTTTCCATCAGTTAAGTCACTAGTGATGGTAAATCTTTTTTCCCTAGAAATGCATGGCTGTTTCTATAGAGGATTATATGATTTTAATTTGGTCATATATGGTTCAAAATATAACGAATTGAATTGAGTGGGGTATTTTTTTTGAAAATATCGGATAGAATCTGTTGTGCTCAATCTATTTCGTAAATAGGTTTTAAAAAAAAAGAGTTCAAAAACTAAAATGTAACGATTTGTATGAAGAGGGCGCCCACGAGGCGATCTAGTGTGCGAGATTGCGCGGGATCCCAAATTTACTGGATTCCGGAAACCGAATGGGAAAAATAAACATAAAATCACACATTCACATGCATGTAACAGTCAAAACTATTTTTAATATGACCTTATGTTATGTCGGATATCTGAATATGGCTTTGTATTATGTTACAATTATCGGTTAACTTAAACTTGATTATCAAGCAAAACAAGAAACACTTACAGATGCGCTTAAACTTCTTTTTTAACTCCACCTTATGCTCATTATTGGTAATTCTGAAGTAGTAGTCTGGGTACTTGCTCTGATCTACACAGTTTGACGGTGTCGCAGTTCCTATCGCCATGACCGTGGCGAGTCCTTCAGCCCTCGGTGCCCTGTGAATATCTCCAACTGTCATCATTTTACTTGATGAGATACAAACTCGATGGAGAGGAAAGTGTTTACTGGTGAGGTTGGCTTAAGCAAAAGTTTGTAGGAGAAGTGTATGAGATTGTAATATGATCACATGATGTATATATACTACAATTAGTAATATATTGGGTTTATCAAGTTCAATGGGTCCATTTTCATCAAATTTTCGGTTTTTCATATAATTCATAAATTTTTTTGATTTTTTTTTGTAAATTAACGTACTATTTTATTTATAAAGTGTTTGTGTAAAAAAATATGTAAATTTTGACATTTTATATTTTTTTTTTTTATTTATTAATATTACTAAATTATAAATTATCAAACAAACAATTAAAAAAAAAATATATATATATATATATATAATGTAAAATTTTACAGATTTTTTTGAACAAACACTTTATAAATAAAATAGTGCATTGATTTATAAAAAAAAAATTAACAAATACATATAAAAAAACTAAAAATCTGATAAAAACTTGACCATTCGAACTTGATAAAATTTAAACGCTATCTACTTTCGTGGCTACCTGCTATATTAACAATTAATTTGGCCTAACTTGTCACATCAAATTCCCATTTTGGCGTTTGGCCTGGTTGGTAAATAAATTTCCATTTTGTCCCAGTAAAGTCGGGATATAGCAGCGGTAACGAAAACCAAAAATATAGTTAAAACTTTACGAAATATGAATGTGTGGTTATGTTGCATCGGTATGATACGAGATATTTGAATAAATTATGATACGGTACTATCACACACTCTAAATTTTATAGTAATATGTGTCATTTTGTTTTGTTATAAATAATAACGTAATTATGAGTCTTATAACCCTTTCAACTTAAATATTAATTTGTTATAAATAATAACGTAATTATGAGTCTTATAACCCTTTCAACTTAAATATTAATTGAAATAAACTAAATTATCGGAATGTATTGATGCATGAATATGAATGTAAAAAATCTCCGACGCTTTCTATTTTTCTCATGTAGTCACTGTTAATATCTAATATTGGTTTTTTGTAATAGCCCGCCCAGAACTTGACCACAACATTCTTCAACCCCGTCATCATTGTAATTATCGGAATGTATTGATACATATTTAATTATAATTGTAGTAATTTTTTTAAATAATTATTTTGTATTAAAAAATCAATAAGAAATAGAATGAGACAGAGATTAGTGATAGAGTATTTGGACACATTTATTAGACATTAACTCCATAATTATATTCAACCTACCACCTCAACATAATGACATTATTGGGTCCTATAAATAGGGCTTATTAATCTTCTAGAAGCCCGTGGGCTTCCCAATCAATTAAGGTTCAAACTTTCAAGACTAGGTATATGAAGGACGCATAAGTGGCGTAAAAGCGCAACCAGCTTCCGAGCCCAACCAAGCGCGTATGGTTGGTCCCATCCTCCTTCTTCATATTTTTAAACTAATCTATTACAGAAGGGAAAGTTGGTTGGTCGAAACAGTTAGACACTGTAGTATTAGTATATCATGCTTATCAACACGATGCGATTCCTGGCGGACAATGCCTTAAAAAAATGATTATTATTATTATTTAAAAAAAACTATTTAAGAACGAATGGGTGAATTTTTGGGGGTGTTCATTTCGTCAAGTGAAGGCATTAGACGGGACGGGGTCCGCTTATTTCCGGTCATTAAATTATCAAATCAGACGAATCCTTTTTTATATTTAAATTTATTTTTTAATTATTTAAAAATAAGTTTTGATAAAGTAAAAGTAACTTTACAACAATATAACCCGAATAAAATTATAGAAAGTTAGTTATGAGTTTTATAACCCTCCAAACCTAAATATTAATTGAAATAAACTAAATTATCGATTGTAATATAGTTTTTCAAAACAGGATATCGTGCCGTATAACATATCCATGGGAGAAAATAAAAACGTGTCGCATAAACTAGACATTGGTCTCAACAACTTAAAGATCAATTTTATCACTTCATCAGACATGGGGCTAACTTTACCTCAAAATAAAATTACAAGGAAAGTGAGAATACTCAGTAAAAATATAAGGACTGGATAAACAACAACTCAGAAATCGGAGATACATACATACATACATACAAAGATCATATCATATCATACTATTAATATAATCAAACCCAAGAAAAGTTAAGACTGTCCAATTTTACTCAAATTTTTCAAAAATATCTCCACTCTATTTTAATAATTACTAATATATATAATCTAATTAATTAACTATTTGTCTTCACTATATTTTTCTAATTACGGATGTACCATAAATTAATTAACAATTCGTTTTAACTTCCATAACTATAATAAATGATAACAAATTTAAATATTATGTTAAAAATAAAATATATTACGAGATTTATGTCATTACGCGTCTCACATGCAACGCATGGGTAAATTTTACTAGTAGATAAATATTGTGAGAAACACTTTTTTTCATTTATATTATAAGCTCAAATTTTAAGAAAATAGAATCCAAAATGGTAGATCGATCCCGCTTGTCTGCTGTGTTCCTAACTATTCGAACTAAAGTACTTAAAAACTCATATTTACTATAATCGAAACCCAAATATAGCAAAATATATTTCTTATTTTAAGAATATATATATATATATCACACTTTTATAAAGATTCTAATATTATAGAATTTTGAGTGTGTTACAAATATACAATCCCAAATACAACACGGGTTTGAATAGTTATACTTGTTTCTTTTTAAAAGTCTAAGTTTTGAATAGTTATTCTCAGTATCGTTACTACCCCCTCAAAACCAAATAGAGTCAATACCCTTATTTACGTTATCCAAAAGTTTAATTCATCCTACTTTTTTTCCTTTTCAAGTTTTTATTCTTGTGTTTTTAGGTTATTAATCTGAATAGGCTTCGCTCTGTTTAATTTATTGATACCAACAATATCACAAAACTGGATTATAAACCATAGGTGATAGAGTAGGGATGAAGAAATTCTAATACTTTGAAAGTAATGATTAAGTTTTAGTTAGTTTTTTTATTTTTAATTTTGTTTGTTTGAGCTTTTCTAGCAAAAGATTAAATCACTTCATAAATATTTGTCATTACAACTCTATAAGCGTTTCTTGGATATTATCTTTATATACGAAACTTTTGAAGACAGTTTGTAATCCGCACTGAAATTGTATATATGAATGGAGAATACTGGTAAAAGGTTCTGATTTCTTTATACAGAAAGTTGAAGAATCCAATTTTTATTTTGAAAACTTGAGAATATTAACTTCGCAATAGTTACTCACTTTTTTTAGATTTTTTGTAAGATAAGGGTAGTTTGGATGTTGAGAACTCAAAATATGGGAATTCATCAACTCGTGATCCAAAGTTTTGTGGGATCAAAACTTACTTATTTGCTCGGCATGGAGTAATGCTACAAATGATTCTGTAGTTGGCATCGGCCAGACCGATGATCATTATATGGGTCAAAGCAGTGCGTTAAAACAACGCTTTTCACGAATTAAAATAGCAGTGAGCAAGTTTTGTGGACATCTAGTCCAAATTGGGAATTTGAGTGGCCATACCAAAGAAGACAAGGTAAAATTATTGTGTTTATTGTCTGTTAAGTTGTACATATTTATTTGTAATGTAACATAAACTTTTTTGGTTGAGATGTACACATGAAAAGCATAACCTGATATAGCAATAGAAGTCATCTTATATGTAACAAAATTTATGGTAAGACATAGGGTTATTATTTTGTATCAGAATCTAAATATAAGTTAGAATTTAGACACTAAACTAGTGAAAAAAGAGCCGAGACTATATGACATTATGATCAGATTTTCATGTTGAAAACACAAGTGATTTCGCAAGCTAACGTCAAATAGTCTACTGATGAGGTTGTCATGTTTGATTCTTTTAATAAACTTGTACAGATTGCATTGGCTCACAAAATATATTCTGAATTTGAGACTAAGATATGTGCTGAGAAAAATAAACAACCAAGAAATTCGGTGTTTGCATTTGAGCATTGTTAGGGAGTGTTGATAACGAAGTTACCTTAATTATAAAGTCCAAAGATAAATTAAGTTGATGAGATTTTAATGGCAAAATTAAATGTAGAAGATATGAAATTAAATGTGGAGAGTTAATTTTAATAGTTGAGCGTTGAAAAAGTAATGAGTGTGAAAAGTGAAAGTACAAAATAAATATTATTTTATAATGGATATAAGTTTTAATATCCGACCTGTTGTGCACATGAGTAGGAAAAAATAATACTAAACTAATATTTTCTTGTGCACATGCATTTATGGACAAGTTGCAATATATGTAGTACCGTTGGAAATGCTCTGAATATATATACCTACACACATACATATACAACTGCAAATACACCAAGTATATCACTTCATCAAACATTAAGACCAATTCTATCACTTAATCAAACATTAAGACCAATTCTATCACTTAATCAAACATTGGGGGCCAACTTTGTCTCAAAATAAAACTACACGCATAAAATAGATTTACAGTAAAACTAAAGTGACCAAATAACAGTAGCTTAGATAGCGTAGATGCATACATATACTTAATAGTTAATACATACTCACAAATAGTACGACTTCTATAATTTAATAATCGATATATTAATAAAATCTCTCAAATAATACCGACTTAGTCCAATGTAAAAAATTGCTAATTTCTATAGATTAATAAGATAATAAATTTTCGTAAGATTTTTATATACATATTTGGTCACTACAAAATCATAAATTAATAATTTTTCAAAATGACAAAAATGAATAGGACAATTTAGTGAAATATGATTTTATAGTCGTTTTCTTCTTAAAATCTAAATATAGTTGAAAGATCATTCCTAGTTTAATTTATCTAATGTATATTCTTAAGTTGCTAGACGGATTAATATGTAACAAAATTTATATATTAGTAATTAAAATAGTGTATTTGAATTTTATAAACGGGTTTAACGAAAAACATTAATAATATAACGAGTTTTATGTTAGTAACGAGTATATTTATTAAATCGATCGAAAACTTTTTTTAAATAATAAATTAATAGATATTTTTGGTCCGAACAATATTAATTTATAGTAGTGGTTTTAGACCCCCTATTCTCTACCTCCTTCCATGGCTGCTTACTTATTTTCACTTAAATTTTAAATTTTCACAACTTATACCGCAACTTTATAAACTTTTATATTATATTGTATTCAAATTTTAAAACATTTGAACATAATATTGTTTTAAACAAATTTTTTTTTTGATAAAATAAGTAAGAGAGCACGGAAAGGGGTAGAGAAATGGGGTAGAAGATCTGGATTAACCGTCTCAAAAACTTGGTCAAACTGTCTCAAAATAAAATTGCAAGGATAAAAAGAATAGTTATTCAAACTACATGTACCAAATAAACGACGGACATTTGGTCATCTTATCGTTTTTTTCAAATGTATTTGTAATTTTTTTAAATTAAGTTTTTATATTATTTCTAAAGTTTTTGTAAAAACAAATCGGTAACATTTGACTTTCTTATATTTTTTGGGTATTTATTAATATACTATCTTATAAATTTATAAAACAAACAATTAAAACAATAAATACCAAAAAAAAAGTACCCATTTTTTTTTTACATAAAATTTAGAAAAAAAAAGTTAATTTAATAAAAAAAATAAAAAAAAATGACCAACATTGCACCTAAAAAAAGAGGCTGGATTTTTCCACTGCAATTTATCTGTTTCCACGCTCAAACCGTAAAAAAAAATTCTGAACCGTAAAATTGACTTACGATGACTTACGGTCAAAACCGTAACTTTGACTTATGGTTCGTAAGTTAATTTTACGGTTTATCTGTGAAATTACCAAATTGCCCCTCGTTGAAATTTTCAAATTTTACAGTGGACCGATTGATCGGTCATCACATCCGATCGATCGGCCAAGCATTTTGTAATATTTTACAGTAGACCGATCGATCGGCTGTCAGCTCCGATCGATCGGTTTGTGTACAATCTCTCTGGAAAATTTCAGAGAGATTGGCCGACCGATCGGCCATTGCAAATTTGCACATATATAGTTCTAATATTTCACTCTTATTATCGCTCTCACTCTCCCACTCTCTTACTTAAAAAAAAATACCCCAAATCAACATGCTTATCAAATTCGTTTTAAATTCGATCAACTCCAAATCACATATATCGGTTAAATGTATTATGTGATTTGGAGTTAACCCCCGATCTATGTGATTTGGAGTTAATCGAATTTAAAACGAATTTGAGAAGTATGTTGATTTGAGTTTTTTTTTTTTTTTTTAAGTAAGAGAGTGGGAGGGTGAGAGTGATAATAAGACTGAAAGATTAGAACTATATGTGTGTAAATTTGTACTATCCGATCGATCGGCCAAGCTCTTTGGAATTTTTCAGAAAGATTGTACATAGACCGATCGATCGTAACTGACAGCCGATCGATCGGTTCACTGTAAAATATTACAGAATGCTTGGCCGATCGATCGGCTGTGATGGTCGATCGATCGGTCCACTATAAAATTTGAAAATTTCAACACAGGGACAATTTGATAATTTATCAGATAAACTGTAAAATTGACTTAGGAAGCCTAAGTGAAAGTTAAGGTTCGGAATTTTTTTGTTCCTTCGTTTTTTGAGAGTGGAAAATAAATTGAAGTGTGGAAAAATACAGCCTCCCAAAAAAACAGTATCTTAGAAAGCGGAGATACATACATAAGTCTATAGATACATACATATATATATATATATAGAGAGAGAGAGAGTGGTGGTATAGAGTGAGAAAGTAAAGGGGGAAATTAATGAAGAGGTTTTTCCAGCCAATTGGGAAAGACGGGGGAGCTGTGAAGAAACCCAATCTCTCTCCGAAAGACAAGGAGAGAGATTGTTTTACTCAGAGAGATGAAAATAGAGAAGAAGAGAATATAAAGAGAGAGCCGAAAAAGTTTGTGACGTGGAATGCAAATAGCTTTCTCCTTCGTGTTAAGAATAACTTGATTGAGCTTACTAAGTTTCTTCAAACCCTAGATCCTGATGTTATTGCCTTACAGGTCACATATATATATATATATACACATAGTATGTGTGTTTGTGTTATTTTGTTGAAGTTTTCATTGTTCTAAGTTGATTTAATAAATAAGGTCGTTACGACCATTCATTATTAATGAAATAGCGAGTTTACCCACCAAAATAATAGTAAAAAAGTAGTGTGTGTGTGTGACTGTGCCGGCCCGGTATCTCGGAATGCCTAAGACTTAAAGTTTTTTTTTGCTCGATAAAAACAAATAAAAATGAAATTATCTCGTATATAAACTACTAAACTTCTCTACCATTTGAGCTATTGCAACACATTGTAAACAAATTGGTGTTTAATATTTTTATTTTAATTACTAATTATATTAAAAATATAGTCGTGTGTTGCCCGTAATTTTTTTCCCGAGTACATTGCCGGCTGCCCCTGGCTTACGACCATTCATTATTAAGGAAATAGTGGGTTTACCCACCAAAATAATAATAAAAAAGTAGTATGTGTGTGTGGTTTTAGATTTTGGGGGTTTTATTGGGGTTAAATGCAGGGATTGTGTATAAATTTGGTTAGAGTGTATGCTTTCTATTGAGTTTAGCTATTCTGTTTGCTATGAATTACGGATTGGTATTGTTAATGCAATTTTGAGATGTGTGTGTGTGTGTTATTTTATTGAAGTTTTCATTGTTCTAAGTTGATTTAACCTGTAATAAGGTCGTTACGACTTACGACCATTCATTATTAATGAAATAGTCGGTTTACCCACCAAAATAATAATAATAAAGTAGTATGTGTGTGTGTGAGACTGTGTGTGGGGTTTTAGATTTTGGGGGTTTTATTGGGGTTAAATGCAGGGATTGTGTATAAATTTGGTTAGAATGTATGCTTTCTATTGAGTTTAGCTATTTTGCTCGCTTTGAATTACGGAGTAGTAGTATTAATGCGGTTTTGAGATGAGTGTGTGTGTGTGTGTGTGTGTGTGTTATTGACTTTAGTTTTGGTGATAATGGACTTGTTTGGCATGCATGAACAAAGAAGAAGGAAATTACTATCTTTATTAGCTCCCTGAGGACCAAATAAACAGTAGCTTAGAAAGCGGAGATACATACAGACATAGATGCATATACGATTGGCGGTGTAGAGAGAGTGATAAAAGGGGGGAATGAAGAGATTTTTCCATTCAATTGGCAATTACAAAAGACAGAGGAGCAGCGAAGAAACCGACTCTCTCTCCGAAAGACGAGGAGAGAGATTATGCTGCTACTCAGAGAGATGAAAATGGAGGAGAAGAGAATAATAATAATAATAATAAAGGAAAGAGGGAGCCGAAGAAGTTTGTGACGTGGAATGTTAATAGCTTTCTCATTCGTGTTAAAAACAACTTTACTGAGCTTACTAAGTTTCTACAGAGCCTTAATCCTGATGTTATTGACATACAGGTCACATATAGAATATATAATATATAGTACAATTTTTGTTTTCAATTTGTCCTGAAAAGAACATAATATTATATTCGACATTACACAAATTAGACCATCAGATATGTTCTTTTTGTATTATATCGGGGGAATTACATTGTTCTGTAAATTAAATTAAACTAGTTTTTTGCGACTATTTAGGAACCAGTGCCCAGGGGAGGAACTAGGTTTAGGGTAGAGGCTAAAAGGGCAATAACACCCCACATTTTGTGAATTTTTTTAAAATTGCCCATGTTTTTTTCTGAAAAGTTGATGATTATATCCTTTTAACACTCCCTATAATTACAAAAAATATATAAACATGCAATTCAGCCTCACCCACATTCAAATCCGCGGCTTCCGCCACTGACAGTGCCTAAGCTACGTGGTTGGCTTGGCTTATACCAGGGCCTATATATACACACACACATATGTATATGTATAAGTAAGTGTGTGTGTGTACAGTTTTAGATTTTGGGGCTTTTATTGGGGTTTAATGCGGGGACTGTTTATTTATAATTATAAGTGATGAATGTTGTGTATGATTTTGGTGATAATGGTCTGGTTTCTATCGAGTTTAGCTAATTTGTTTGCTATAAATTACAGAGTAGTATAGATCGAGAAAATCAACAACATAAGATTTTCTTCTTGTATTATATCGGGGGAACGACTTTTTTCTGTAAAATATATTAAATTTTGTAACTATTTAGGTACCAGTTCCTAAGCTACCTGGCTGACTTGTGCTTATACCAGGGCCGATATATGCACACACACATATATGTATGAAGTGTATAAATAAGCTTAATGTTTTGTTGATAATAGGAAGTAAGGATGCCAGCTGCTGGTCCAAAGGGCGGGCCTAAAAACCAAGGAGAATTGAAAGATGATACAAGCTCTTCACGAGAGGAGAAACAGGTAGGTCGTTGTAGAATTACTATCTATCAAATTTTGTAGTGCCATTAGTGAGAATTCGTTATTTGTAATTTAATTTTATTATAGCTTTATGATTATGGCCGAAAATTTCCAATCTTTCTGAGAGCTGAAGCTTGTAATCACAATAGATTACTGTTTACTTATAACAATTACTCCAAGTTTTTTTATTTTTTCTAATCTATCCTTGTTTGACACTGTTCAGGTTCTGCTTCGTGCCATGTCAAATCACCCTTTCAAAGATTATAAAGTTTGGTGGTCACTTTCAGATTCGAAGTATGCAGGGACGGCATTATTGATTAAGAAATGTTGCCAACCAAACAAAATTTACTTCTCTTTGGATAAATCAGGTCGTTTATTTTTGATATTTTTGCGCTTAATTCTTTTTCTTTTCGCCTGTTTGATTAACCAAAGGTCTTTCATTTAGTTATTAATACAGTATAATTTATAAGCAGGGAAGGAAGTAGGTGGAGACAGTCGAGGCAGTAGCCACTCCTATTTCCAATAAAATTCCACGAAAATTTTCCTTATGTAGTTTTGTTTAAATTTTTTAAAACTAGTGTAATAGCCCCTTCTACACAATGAATAAAGATTCATAACAAAATCAGCCCCTCCCAGTTGGGCTTCCTAGTTCCGCCCCTGATTATAAGCTTCTTAAGTATACCTATAACGACGGTATTAGTGTAGAAATGCTTAGATTTCAAGTATTCAGTAAGTTTCTCCACTACCATGTAAGATGTTATCCTAATAGATATCTTGATTCTTGATGTATGGTCAGTAAGTTTCTCCACTACCATGTAAGATGTTATCCTAATAGATATCTTGATGTATGTTTCTAGACATAATGTGATGGACAATGTAGGGTAAGAATCTTTCATCTGATAGTCATGTAGTCCATTTTAATTAGTTTTTATATTGTTCAATAGTTCATATAAATTTGAGAGCAGAAAAGTGATAACCATTCTCTAACTTCTAGCTTCAAAGCATGAACCGGATGGCCGCGTTATTCTTGCCGAGTTTGATTATTTCCGTCTACTAAATACATATTCGCCAAACAATGGTTGGAAAGAAGAGGGGAATTCATTTCAAAGGAGAAGAAAATGGGATAAGAGAATGATGGAGTTTGTGTTCCAAAATTCAGATAAACCCCTGATTTGGTGTGGTGATCTTAATGTAAGGTAACCTTCCACATCTCTTTTCCTAGCAGAGCGCTTCTTTCAAATGCTTCCTTTGTTTTGATTTATTCATAATATTATAGCTCTCTGTTGAATAGCTTATAACTTCTGCTATCGATACAAATTATAGTTCAGTGATTTTGGTATATTTACCGAGTGTTTGATAACTTTCATATATTGTTATACATTTCTCAATGTTCACAAACTCTTACTAATCTTCAAGAAAGAATGTTCAGACAGGGATATTGACGATATTGAACTTTAAACTCAAGTAGTTGTCAGATAAGTGGCTAGTGCGAGCCAAAAGCTGTTCATTATTCTTTACCAATAAGTTGATTTGAGATCTCGCTATCAACGCTTGGCCTTTGTATCCCCGTGTCCATTTAACCCAATCTACTCAGGCATCCTTTTTATAATTACTTGGTTTTAAGTATGACCTCAAAATGTTATTCTAGTCAAACACTTATGTAGCAACCTTGCTTTGTTTACATACAACAAGTAGGGATATTTTTGACTTGACAGTTTTACTAAAAATTCAGGATCTGAATTTCTGATTGGTTACAGCTTAAGGTTGAAATACATAAGTTAATTCTATTAGAATTTAAATTTGTCTTTATAATATGTTTGGTTTAACAGTCATGAAGAGATTGATGTCAGTCATCCTGAGTTCTTTAGTGCTGCAAAGCTTAATGGTTATGTACCACCAAATAAAGAGGTAATCATTCTCTTGCGTTTTTGCCTTAATAAAGTTTGATTGCTTTTGTTTACCTTCTGAAAAATGTTAAAATCTTGAGAAAATTCAGTTTCTTTTCAGCCTTATGTTTGCTTTTTAATTTACATCATACAAGTAAAGAAGTGTACTTTGTAAAAGAGTAAGTGAAAATGTATGCCTAAAAAGTATTCTACGTCCATGTGGCAAATGTAAATTAGGTGAAAGTCTAGATGATAAGTATTGTCATCAGTAATCGAAAGAGATCCCCCTTCTTCTTTTTTATGTCCATGATCTATTCTGAATTATTAATTTCTTTTACGGAATTGTTGAATGCAGGATTTTGGGCAGCCTGGATTTACCTTGGGCGAGAGGAAACGTTTTGGTGCCTTACTGAAGGAGTATGTACACAAACTGGAACTAAGCATATGTTGCTGATAAATAATCCAACATATCAGAAACATTGAAATTAATAAATGTATCATGATGTATAGAGTGCCCAATCTGGTGTTCCTTTTAGTAAATATTGACCTGATAAAACTTAATTGATAAATGAGAGTATGCAAATGCTGAAATGCATGTGTGTATATATTTGCAAATTATGGGTGCTGTTCAACAGACGGTGAATTTTGTAAATTGTGTACTTTCAGGGGACAACTAGTTGATGCCTATAGATTTCTACATAAGGATAAGGACATGGAGCGTGGCTTCTCATGGTCAGGAAACCCTGTGGGAAAGTAAGGGCAGCTTCTTAAATGCTCGGCATGATAATCTCTTTTGTTACTCTTTTATGGCATCCCAGTAAATTCATTTTTGGCATAAAGTCAATTGTCAAGAATGAACCATACAATCATAAAGAACTGATATTGTTGCATAATACGTATACAAATTTCTTCTGCATTACTTTGTAATTATTCATTTTCATGTTAGAGTTAGTTGGTCATAGTTGGCTTTGACTAGAACAAGTGGTTCTTCTGCAGGTATCGGGGGAAAAGAATGAGAATAGACTATTTTCTAGTGTCCGAGAAAATCCAAGAGAGGATAGTTTCTTGTGAAATGCATGGACAGGGTATTGAATTGCAAGGTATAGATAAGAACCAATTTAAAGGATGAAGTTTTCACTCACGTTGTCATTAAATTGCATTTCTTTTGGAGTAACTTTTCTTTCTACCAGTTCCTTGTTTTTTTTCAATTTATAAGTGCCTAAGTTTGAGCTCTTTTGCAGGTTTTTATGGGAGTGATCACTGCCCAGTATCCCTTGAGCTTTCGCAAGCAAGCCCTGCTGATTCGACCGATACCTAGCATCTCACTCCACCCTCACATTTTTAGCCCCTCCTTTGGGATTTAGAGGAAGTTTTGTCTGATACCTCTCTAATTGTATCAAGTACAATTTAGTTTGATATGATAGTCAGAGAACTTGCTGATCATATTAGGTTGCTCTACCGGTTAAAAAAAAATAGTTTGCGTACTAATTATTAAGATGAGGATGTGTCTCACTAATCAGTAATTGAGCTTTGTTTGGTAATTGCTTTCCATTCATTCAATGATAGTGGGAAATTAAGGGAGGGGGTTGCAGCAGTAGAGATAATACTGCTCCCCCTGTGGTTAGCATTTCTGTGCGACAAGGAATGAAAATATGGTTTTCGTTTTTTGTTTTTTGTTTTTGCGTTTAATTCTTAAACTAAAAATTGTGCCTACTGGGCAGCAGTAATATTTCTGCTACTGCACTGAAAAACTGCACTATTCCAGATTCCTTCATTCCGTTTTTTTTTTGCTTATAAGCTGGTGAATCTGACCGAACCACTGAAAAACTGCACTATTCCGGATTCCTTCAAGGAAGTAGTGGCTTTAATCCGTAATAATTTTTTACCTTCATTTCCGCCAAGTAAGTCAATAGAGAGCCGGAAACATAACAAGGTTTTGGTTTGAATTTTGAAGAGATGGGTGTTGACCGTGTTGCCAAATATACGGGTAATATTCTGATGGTTATTAAGAAAAATTGAGCGTCTTATATCAAGTCCTCGTAGGTGAGTTACGCCTATAAACATATATTCATCTTATATTCCTATTAGCCAATGTTCTTTTTCCAATATCAATAATAAGTTAATAACCATTTGATAATTGCACTTTCTATGGAAAATGTTACTCCGTTCCGATTAATTGTCCTTTACGAAATTACGTACAATTTTAACCGGCTTATAATATGTATCAGAATTGTCGAAATGGAAATTTCAAAACTAAATCATATAATTTAATATTTGAACTATATGATTAACTTTTGAAATTTTTTATTCCGACAATTTTAATATAAGTTATTGACCGATTAAAATTTCACGTAATTTTATAGTCGTATTATTCAAATCAGATTTGACCAAAGCAACCCTACCTTTTATGTTTTGATAGCGACCACACTATAAATCCCACCATAGCATATGCTAGTACATGTACATCAGTCGTTTCCAAACAAAATAAAAAGGAAAAAAAATGCTACATTAGTCCTTTGATATAACCATCACACTTGTAATACCTCACACATTTCACATATTGCCCCACATATTTCCACTAGATATCAAAATGAAGAGTTTATAGCCTTACATTATCTCAGCTATGGTTTACAATTGGGCAGTGGCGGAACCCGGATCCATGTATGGCAGGGCTGCGAAATATGTGATTTTTTTTTAATTATTATTATGCTAGGTGATGAAGTACTAAATCAACAACAATTGGTCTAAAAATATGGTGAAAATCGATATTTTCTTATGTAAGCGGGCATGGCTGAGAATATGCCGTGTATCGAATAACACTTTCTAAACACTCCGTGTATAAATAGTATGATGTGCCAAGTTGTTTATTTTGAATGTCATGTACCACATTGTTTATTTTGAATAAGTCATGTACCACATTGATAATCAGGTAAATAAGTGGAGTGCAGCTTTAAATAAAATTTCAAGTTGGGCACTATATTTTCTCCAATAACATGAACGCTCTCTGGATATTGTAGAATTGCCAATTTTGATTACCAATTTTTCCTTTGAAAGGATGATGTTTTTGTCCATTCTAGGTTTCACCACCATTTAAAATTACTATCATGGTCATATTACAATATGGAATCTTTCGTAAATGATTCTAATCAAAAGACAAAATAACTCCCCTGAAAGTTTCACTGGCGAACCAAATTCATAAACTTTTTTTAATTGATTGAAAAGTAATAACGTGTTCGTGAAACTATCAATTATATATGCAAGTCGGGATGGACAACGAGTCTGACCCATACACAAATGACGTATTTGGTTGCGTATAGTGCAATCAAACAATTAGATAGATCTACACTAGTTACTGTATAAGGTAACGGAAGAGAGAGACTACACTAAAATTTTACTACGACCGTTACAGTTTAGTTTCTTGGCACAAATTTTGAGATGAATACAAAAGGAAATAAAAACAAAAACTAATACATCGTCCGTTATCTATTTGACCGTTGCATATCTGAGTGTTTTTGTAATACGATGACGACAGTGTTACATTAAATTACTCCGATACGGTCCAAATTCGACCTTCATTTAAGAACCATTTCATAACTCATAATGAATCACTAATCCCGAAACTAATAACCCCGCGACCAAACGAGGCATAACTCTTGTTCACCTCAAAATACTTCCAAAATTACGCCAATCAGATCTAGATTCGATCATAACTCATAATGAATCATTAATCCCGAAATTTATAATACTGTAACCAAACGAGACATAAACTCTAGTTCATCCTCAAAATACTTCTAAAAGAGTTTTTGACAATTTTTTATAGGTAGGCAAAGTAGAAAGAATTGTTAAATATTTGGTTTAATAAAAAAATAAGTGAAAGATTTTGAGGCCCTAGAAAAGCAAAAAAGTTTCTAAAACTAGAAAGTATAAAAAAGAGTGCTTACCACACACAGCTGTTCTCTCTCCCAAAACCCACAAACCTGAAGAGAGAGAAAGCTGCTATCTTTGTGGTGTCCTCCCTTACTTGTTTTATCAAAAAAAAAAATGGAGAAATTAGGATTTCAATCTGATGAGGCTGAGTATGAGAAGCAGCTTTGTAATGAGATTGAGGGTTTGGTTTTGGGTGAAAATAGAGAGAAGTTGGTTGATCATCAAGTGGGTTTTGATCAAAATGATGTTGTTGAGAAATTTGATAAAAAAGATGTGAAAAAGGATTTTAATGGTGATGTGGGTTTTGATAAAGAAGATTGGGAGAAGGGTTTTAATGGTGATGTGGGTTTTGATAATGAAGATGTGAAAAAGGGTTTTTATGGTGATGTTGGTTTTGATAAGGAAGAGTTGGAAAAGAGTTTTTATGGTGATGAGGGTTTTGATAAAAAGGGTTCAAGTGGTGATTTGGGTTTTGGTGATAAAGGTGAAAAGGAGGGGTATAATGGTGTTAAAGGCGAGTGGTTTAGTGAAGAAGGTGAAAAAGAAGGGTATAATGGTGTCAAGCGCGAGTGGTTTAGAGAAGAAGATGAAAACGATGGGGTGAATGGCGTAAAAAGGGAGTGGTTTAGTGAAGAACGTGGAAAAAATGGAGAAAACAGCAAGTGGGGGTATGAAGGTAATAACAACTATCCGGTGAAAGGGCGATTTGATAGAGAAGAGGGGAGAGAGGGATTTTATGACGATGCTGGTTTTGGTGGTGGTGTAAAAGATGGTTATAATGGTGGGGAGAAGAATTGGGGGTATAATGCTAATAACAACCACCCTGTGAGGCCCGATGCCGAGGATTGTCAATATTATATGAAATTCGGGGACTGCAAGTATGGGCCAACCTGCAAGTTTAATCATCCTCTCAAAAGAAGGAATCAGGTACTCATAATTACCCTCATTCGGTTGTGTTTCGTAATTGACTAGAAAACTAGTAGAACAAATGAAAAAAATAAGAAGATTAGTATAGTTTGGTAGGTTGTGTTTTGTAAGTTGACTAGAAAACTAAATATTATGTGTTTTGTAGGACAAATGAAAAAATAAGCAGAGTGTATAGTTCGGTAGGTTGTGTTTCGCAAGTAGACTAAAAAACTAAATGTTGTGTGTTTTGTCTGTGTATACGGTAGGACAAATGAAGAAAATAAAGACAGAGTAGTATAGTTCCGTATCGAGAATAGTGTACGCATTGTTTGGCTGCAGTTTAAAAAAAATGCTTTATTGCTTGAATTTTCTAATTGGTGTCAGCGTAAAGTTAGAAGCAGCCTTAAGTTTCCGAATTGGTTGACCAGCTTAAAGCTAGAAGTCGGACTAGAAGAACCCAATCTGTTGTCTGAAAAGCTAGAAGCTTTAATCTCGATGAACCCGTGTTTGCCCTAAAAAAGTATTCAAACTCTAAGCTGGATGAACCCAACTTTTTGCCTGAAAAGCTAGAAGCCTTAAGTTAGATGAACCCACTCTTTATGTTGGAAAAGATAGATGCTTTAAGCTAGATTATGAACCTGGTGTTGTTTTTTGATTAAGCTAAATATGAATTTAATTTTTTTTGTTGTAAAAAGTAGTGGCTTTAAGCTATGGATGACCCAATATTGTTTTCTGAAATAGCTAGAAGCTTTAAGCCAGATGAGCATAGCTTTCGGCCTGAAAAAACTATAAGCTTTTAGTTAAAATCAAAATTTCTGCCTGAAAAGGTCAAAAAATTTAAGCTAAGTGAACAGGTATTTTGACTGAAAAAGCTAGAAGTTTAAGCTAGAGCAATCCTATTTTAATTCAATCTAAAATTCCAAGCAATTCAGCTTATTTATTCAAAAGGTTCTGCAAAACAAGCCTATTTGATAGCCGTGTAAGATGAATATAGGGCTGTTATTTTTGTTAAGAAAAAGTTGAATGAAGTTACTTTTTTTGGCTGCTGAACAAGACCATTATTTGATCGACTTATATGGTTTATAGCACTTTTTTTTTGCTGAGCAAGCCCGTTATGGTTCTCTTTTCTAATCACTATAGAGTGTTCAAAATGATAATTTTTGTGGACTGTAATATACATGAAGGTAAAGGAAAGGAGTGTGCTAATGTGAAGTCTGCTTGTTCACTTGGTTTCTTTATCATATTCGTAAAGTCTGCTTTATCATTCACTAACTGCACTTTTTTATGCCATTTTCCCGCACAGTGAAAATGTGAAATATTGAAATATCAACTTTCAAATTATCTAATACCTACATCCTTCCTTTTGTCTTTTTTAGTTTTTTTTCTGTCTTGCTCTTTTCTGAAAATTCTTCTGTTTTTTGTTCGTTGTCGATTATTTACTTACATTTCTAACTGATGACAAGACATTAACATATTACTGGAATGCAAATATTTCAAAAAGGCAAAGAGTAAGAAAAGGAAACCACTGTTGCTTTAGTGTTGTCTCTGATATTAAGGCTTTCTAACAGTAAGAGTCCCGTGCCATTTGTTTATTGGATGAAATGAGAAAAAAATTGTATGAATTCCTCCTTTCCTTTCAGAAATCAAGTAGGTGTAGGTTTAAGTTTCCCTCTTTTCGTTAATCTTATTTAAGCTTCTTTATCGCTTCGTGAGCTATAATTCGTTCTTGTTTGATTTTTTTTTTGTTTTAGTATTCGAAGGCTGCTAATGAGAAGGAAAACTATTCAGAAAGGCCAGGAAAAGTTGAATGCAAGGTCTGTCTTTATGCTTGTCTTTATTCTACTTGGTTTCTTAACCACCATTTTTTTTGTTGAGTTTTGTACACCATACTATGCACTTTTATCGACTTTGTACACCATACTACCAATTTATTTAATTAGTACACTATACTACCATTTTTTGTGTTTTTATACACTTCCGTTAGAATATTGTATTAAAAAGGTCTTTTTTACCAAAATACCCCCCTTAAACTTTGTTAATTACTTACCATGTCACATTTACAGTTAACTGACCTACTCCGTGTTTCTGGTTATTACAAAGCTGGTCCAAAAGGTTTGGACCCATGTTTAATTAGTATTTCTACTTTTTATTATAATTTTTTTGTCCTTGATATTTAAAAAATTGCAAAGTATGCAAAATGAAATTTGAAGGCTTAAAGTTTTAACAAATTAAACAATCTGATTTGATAATACACAAACACATGTACAGCTACAAGTTCAATCACATTCTGCCATAATCTGATCACAGACATTTATAGCTACAGGGCCAAATAACAATTGAATAAACTAGTTAAAACTAAAAACTGGTCCCTTTTAAACTGTAAATTTATAAAAACTTGGTCCCCTCACATCCCCAAGCCCTAGCCGCCACCCACCTTTTCTTTCTTTTTCTCCCACAGCCTCCCGCTGATATACACTCCATTGATCTCCATCCCGTCACCTCTCCTGCGCTTTCCCACCCTTGCATCCGCCACCGTCCTTCTGTCCTTTATCTTCCTGCGGCAAATCCTTCATTTTCTCGATTTCTGTATGCATACATGTATTCATATATCTATATATGTAAGTATATACGAGGATGTATTCTTAAGTCAACTTGTGTGTGTGTATAAATATCTATATATGCGTATATTTTTTTCTAAGGTTTTTTTTATCTGATTGTAATGTGTGGTTTAGGTAACTGTTAATGGGCAAATGGCTATTTTTCCCCTGATTCGGATGGAAAATGTTAAGATACGTCATTTTTATCCATTAAATTAGACAGAAGTGTATAAAAACACAAAAAAATGGTAGTGTAGTGTACTAATTAAATAAATTGGTAGTATGGTGTACAAAATCGAAATAAGTGCATAGTATGGTGTACAAAACTGCAAAAAACCCTTTTTTTGTTTGAAATAACTTAATGATGTCACCTGTCTGCTCTTTCTGTATATTTATGTACTTCTTCTATTAGAATGTTATTTTTTCTTCTTTCCATGACTATATTACATGACTTGACGCCCTGCATACCAAAAAAGCTGTATGTACCTCGTGAATATTGTTTTATATATGTATAAACCCTTTAAATTGACATGTTCACCAAAATAAAGTCAGTCGTTTCTTGTGCATTACGACACCCTGATATACTTTTATATGGCTTTTTTATGTTTCAATTGTATTATGTTGATGGTAAGCCTCGTTTGTACATGACATCTCTTGACTCGAATGGGAAATCATTACAGATATACAATGTTCTTCCAGGATATGAAGAATAAGACATGTACGCGGGTTAGGGAGTAGAATAAAATAGCATGATCAGAGATAGTATTTACTTTCCTTTAAGTACTTTCGACAATTTTCTTTGTAAATATAATATTCAATTAAAAAGTATAGCTAAACAAATAAAAAGAGGTGACAAGGGTCAATAAGTCGTTGGTCCATTAAAGGCTTAAAAATCAAGGATAACCACTTGCTTTGACTGGTACTTAAAAGTATAGAAAAGTATCAATTCATCGTGTCACTCATCCCCTCTTAACCATCCTCTTGCTTCTGTTGGAGAGCAGTCTGTACTACTGTAGATTGCAAAAGTCACAAGTATGCATACCATTGTATTAAACTTCACAGTATTATGATTGTTGAAATGTTGACCCTCGTAACCTAAACCCTCGTAACCTCAGTTTTTTTTTTTACTTTCTGCTTTCTCCCTCTTCCTTCACTCTTGCTTGGTTCATTTTAGATGGTCATGTGTAAGACCTGATTTTGGTGGCCTATCTTTTCTGTTTCATATCACTTCACTTTTGTAAATTTAGAGTAGAGTTTCTAACTCTATGTAATCTTCTGATGACTGATTATTTATTTTAAACCATTTGATTATATGGCCTGGTCAATATGTACTTGTATATCCTCTAGATTTGTAATTTATGTTTCGAGTTGATTTGCAGTATAACACAACTCCGGGAGGGTGTAAATTTGGAATAGGTTGTAAATTCAATCACAGCAGTGGAAGAACTTCGGCTATACCAGCAATTGAGTTCAACATTGTAGGTCTTCCAATCCGACCGGTAATGTCTCTTACACTCTTTTAATGGTTACCCATTTGGCCATTTTATTTATTACTCCATAGCTTATGTTTATTCATTCTCTTGGAGTTCACTCTGAATATGTTATCTTGGAGGACAACGCCATTCTTCCAGAATCTTGTGAATATAAATTATTGGCAGAATATTTGGCTGTTGTGAATTTGGCATGCCACCTCGTTGTGCAGAAATTATTGTCCATAAACTTTTTTAGGAAGCATAACATTCTTGTAAACTAAAGTATCATTAAATTCACAATTGTGTATCGTGTCTTACAAAACTACAAGAAATAGCAATGAGTATGCTTACGTGCATTTCTCATCAATTTAATACACATAATTCTACCAAATAGATAGGGTCGTAACTTGTTATGGAAACAAGAATCTTTTTTACACCTACAGTATTTTTTCTATTTTGTACCCTACTCTATCACATTATTCTATTAAGTCCCCATTTTTTTGTATTATTTATGTAGTGTATGAGATCCGGAAAATGATAGATTTTGTTACAAATTGCTATTTTTGTAGGCCGGTACACAAACGAAATGTGATGATACATTAGTGTACAAAACTGTTAACCTATAAACGTTATGTACTCTTAGCATTACTTCCTGTATTTGAAAGTTGAAATGATTATAGGGAGAGACAGAGTGTCCTTATTACATGCGGAACGGGTCGTGCAAGTATGGTTCAAGCTGCAGATTTAATCACCCACAGCCTACGAATGTCGGATATGATGCCCCTACTTCGAGATATAATGTTAATGGTGGGAAGGTCTCATCGTATGCTAAACCACAAACAAATATGCCTTCGTGGTCATCACCGCGTAATGCTGTTAACGGGGGTGGTTCTGTGTCACCCTATTCTCCGACTGCTCGAGTTCCTAATCATAATGTCGAATGGAACAGTTATCAGGTACTTAACTCATTTTTTGTTTGACCTTTAAGTGAAGCCTTATAGTGACACGCAAGTACTTTCCCTTTTATTGTCAACAAAATGCAACAGTTCACAACTTGTTTTGCTTCACCTTTAATTGATGTCTAATATTGCTTGCCAAGTACTTGTATTTCTGTATTCAACGCAATTCAACGGTTCTCAGGGTCTTTTGTTACACCTTTAAGTGAATTTTCACACTCTGCTTGCCCAGTACGTGACAACGTGTATTTCTGTAGTCAACAGACTCAACACAATGCAACAGTTACAGGGTCTTTTGTCTTCACCTTTAAGTGAAGTTTAACATTGCTTGCCAAGTATTTGTATTTCATTTTCCAACCCCATTGCATCAGTTCTCGGGTAATTTGTTGGTCTTGTGCTTTGCTACTATAGAGTTATAATGTCGTCCGCCCTTACTTAAGGGTTGGTTGTCCAACGCCTGCAGTGTAAGTAATTGTTTGAGTTTTTCATATGCTTTTAAGATGTTATGGATCGTTTGGGTTTAAGAGTCATACTTTTTCCATAACTTTGTTTTTTGAGTGCTATCACTGATATGCATCGATCTCTATTTTGAATAGCTCGACCGAGAGCAACTTAAAGGTTATTTTTCATCGTAAAGGTAGACATGTGTTATGCTTTACTAAAAAGCGCAAACTGCATAAGCATACAGTAACCATTTTTGCGCTACAAATCTTACACACCGAAAAAGTTATCATTTCAAAAAGCATGAATGTACTATATTTTGTTATAACTAACAAAACCATTACATCATAGTTTTATTTTTTTATATAATTCGCAAGTGCTTTTCTTGTTTGATATTCAGTAATGAATAATGGATTTCGTTTTATATGGCATGATGTTTAGCACTTTATTTTTATGCCGTTTTTTTTGTTGCCAATTTGTAGTGCTGTTTATACTATCCTTTTGATTCCTTTTCTTTTGTTTGTTGAGGCTCCTATGTACCCAGCAACAGAGAGGCGGCTGCCTAACCCACCTGCATTCGCGGAAAATAATTACAATGAGAACAATTTTTATGCAAATAATAAAATGCCAATGACAGTCGAGGACTTTCCCGAACGACCTGGTGAACCGGAATGCAGTTATTTTATCAAAACAGGTGACTGTAAATATCGATCTGGATGCAAGTTTCATCATCCAAAGGACCGAACACCAAGTTCAGCTGCGTGTGCTCTCAGTGACAAAGGCCTACCTCTAAGACCTGTAAGTCTGTCCTTTTGTATTAACCGGGTATATTTCAAGGATGTATACTGATATGTCTTGTGGAGTTCTTACGAGTTACGTCTAGTAAATGTATGAAAAACACGCCTCAAAGCTCCTTGAAAACGCACGTTTACTTAAAAGCTTTAAAAAATTGTAGAGCTTCAGTGATAAGCGTGAAGAAAGCAAAGCTCGTATAAGTGTTAAAGCTGGAGCTTCAGATTTATTTTTTGTCTTTATTGTATGTGTTATTTTGTATGTGCACACTGTCGTATTTGGTCATGTGTTTTATTGCTTATAGGTATGCAAACATTAGTAGATTGGTTCTTTTCTAATTCAAATCTTTGTTGGAAAAAAATCATTTTAAGTTTCTTTTTACCTAAGGCTTTAGTAATAGCGGATGCCTACACAAGTAAATTGTTTAGAAAAGTCCACAACGGCATTTCCTTTTGATCCGGTTTAAGGCACACATTTCTTGCAGGACTATTCAATAGGTACTTAGACTTGCACCTTTTCATCAGGTGAAAATTACTTGATTTTACATGAAGCATGAGCTCATTGCTTTAGGTTTGGAATAGTCAAATGGAGACTGCTTTTATTTATTACTATAAAAGCTCTTTTTAATTTTTAATTTTTGATTTATCATTAGTAACCTGTTTACTCTTTTAATTTTCTAGTTGGGACTTGTTTATCTATGTATTTAATATGTACCAGATGTTATTATGGGTTTGACACAATTTACTTGTTTATGATAGGATCAACCGGTATGCTCGTATTACACCCGCTATGGTCTATGCAAGTTTGGTCCAGCCTGTAGGTATGATCATCCGACTAATGATGATCACTCAGCTTCTTTGCCTTTTTCTGGCCAAAACAGTCCCCTTCCTGTGTCATCTCGGTGGTAGTTTATCGTGGAAAATGAAAATGCTGTTATGTGACTGGTTTCAATGTTGTGAACAACTATGGTTTTAGGATATTTTGCTTTGCTCAGACATATAATTCTCTTTTGTTTTTGGGCTCTGGTGTCACACCCTTTAATAGGATGGCAAATTAAAAAGTGTAAATTATCTCAAAACTAGAAATGTTTTTGTCGGTTTGGTATGGATCAATTTTAAAGACTTTTTTTATGACTTAATCCTTTAGTTTAGCGAGAATTTTGCTTTACATAAACTCTGTTTGGCCAGTCAACCAGATGTTCTCATTATCTGGTCCTAAACACTCGTCTATGTTTCGCAAGAAATTGGGAGAAGAGTAACAAAGCACCATGAAAAAAAAACAGAACACTTAGATGTGTTGTGGAGGTCCTATTTTCCCAACCCATTTGTTCTCCAGTAACGATGTTCATCGTGGAAAAGTAAAAAATCATCAATGTGCATTGGTTTGTTTTAGATGGTTAAACTTGTTTCCGATTGTGTTTCAGTTTTGATTATGTCATGTTAGCACATGGAGAAAACTACAAATAACTTGAAAAAAACATTACTGTGTCATGCTTTAGATGACTTGGAATATCCAGCTTGTGACTAGCCAAAGTTGCTTTTACATTCGTGACCATTGTGCGAGAATATAAATTCCATCATGTGAGCAAAGTCGTTTTGTGCTTGCACAAAAACATTTCAACCAGAAATAAACACGAGGCAAATCCGGTAAACAATTTATATTAACATAACGTTTTCATCGTTCATTATACTAGCGACAAAATAAGAAACTGAAAACCTCACATATCTAGAACCAGGTAAGGTAAGACTTTAAGGCATACACCCTGGTATGACAGTTCATCTAGATACTACAACGAGAATACTAAACGAAGAAAAGGAAGCTGCCGAAAGAGCAAAATAAACAAACAAATTAGACCAGAAAAAGAAAGTGAAATCGTTCAAAAACTGAGAAAACCCATCCCTTTTTATGTTTCCATCTTCATTGAATAAAGTCCAGTCTCCCGATAAGTGAGATTAGCCGAAACAAAGCCACTTTCTCTGCAGATCCGAAATATTAAGTATCAGATATGTTTAATAGATCAAATATAGAGACCCTTACACATAATTTGCTGCTATATATACAGGTGGTGCGTTAGTCGTTACCTTGGATGGGCGTTGGTAGTTATCGTTTGATTTACATTTGTTCTTATCATTTCTTTCGGTAGAGCCGTTACTAGTAGTTGTCTTATCATCTCTGGTTTTGCTAAATATGACGGTGAACCCTTCAGCTGAGGCCGGGTCGTTCACATCCCACTCTCCAAATTTGGGCAATGTTCGACCTTTGTCCTGCTGCAAATAAAAAGTAAAGCAATAAGAAACCCAAAACATACCATTATTATTCTTATTATTTATGTATGATAACAAGTTATCAACATAAGAAAATCGAACAAACCCTTTGCTGCTTGTATAAATGCAGTTTCTAGCTTTTACATCAAAGATTTGAAATGATTAGGCTCCAACAAATTGTGCTATTACAGTTTACAGTGAATATACTATACTGTAACATTGGTTGAACATTGTAGGTGACTAGGTGAGGCATTTATTAATTAAGAACCAGGCAGAATAATATTTGTAAATTAAGTTTATATCCTCAACATGACCCAAGGACCAAGAATATTACAATTTACATGCGTTATATTCTCAAGAAGAAACATTTACATCTTTTTTCAAGGATATATACCTATTTTTCTTTACATATGCATGATATCAAATTTGAACGTAAAATGACTTAATTCTCCAATATGCATATTCTTCACATTCATAATTAGCAATTACCATTTTAGACATATACCGATTAAAAGTTTAAGATCAAATCGTAACAACTCGCTTCGTGAGAAGCAAAACCTCTTCTAATCTAGCCACAAAGAACAAGTAATCTTTCACAATGCAAAAAGGCTAAACTACGAAATAAATACTACGTATCTCTCATTCTGTTTAATTGCCCAATATATTTCATTTCTAAGCTTTATTAAGAATTTCGCAGGATGTGGACAATTTACATTAATGGTGCACACAAAAAAGATTTTATATAATGAATAAAAACATAAATCCCGAATTCGATAAAAATAAAAAATAAAAAAGGCAGAATCATAAAGGTAATGTGCCCTCTTCTTTTCCATGTTATGATCAAGATGTTAAACGACCTTAAACAAGCCAAGTAATGAAAATGCAACGTAAACGATAAAAGAAAATAAAAATTGAAACATAGAAAGAAAAAGGTGATGAAGGATCGTACCGACGCCATGAGATTGTCGACGATGCAGGAGCGTTCACGCACCACGGGTATGAGATACAAGGATAGATTTATGTTTTTGAAAGGATCCAAAAAATATTTTATAGAGAGAAATATGGAAATGTTGTTAAATTTATAGGGAGGTAGGGAGACACGGCTACGAGGTCTACGCACCGTTAAAACAGTTAATATTTTCCCTCTTTTTGCTATTTTAAGCCTAAAGCGTGTTATTTTCCATTTCGAATTGATTTTAACAGTATTAGTATATCCGTATTTAGTTATTTATAGTGTGTGACAATAAAGATAAATTCATCTCGAGTCTACGTACGGAACATCAAATAAAAGAAAATATTAAAGAGATATACTATACTGCATCAATTTTTTTTTGATAATTAAGCTAAAACTAGGTGCTTTACAATTTACAAATAACTCCTGTGAACTGTCAACTTTTGAAATTAGCCCCATGAACTTTCAACTTTTACAAGTTAATTGCCCCATGTCTGGTTTTAAAATAGCATAGATTTGTGCTTGAGGGTCCGTTTTATTTCTTTTCTTGTATGTTGTGTGTTTTGCTGAATATTTATGCATAATCAGCCAACTCTATACGGGCCGCCCTACATTTATGTAAATTAGTCAGTTTTGTGTATTTATATTAATATTTGTTATTAATGTAAATGTTGGAAATGGCTTCTTCTTGTTTTAGCCATTGTTGCACATAGTTAATACGGCAAAATTCATAAAGATAAAACTAAAAACTTCCAAAAATGAGCTAAAGCAAACAAAGTCATGTCATTTCGAGTGTAGATAAATATGAAATTATTTCGAACAATTTTTTTAAAGTAGTACTTATTTGGAACAAATATTGTAATTGGGAAAGAACTGTCACATGAATAACCTGCCTACCTTTGAAAATAAAGTAAGAAAAACAGTAATCAGTAGTTAAACAACTATCAATATTGGTGGGAAAAAGTGAAATAAATTGTTCATCACCTTTAAGCTACACCATCATCAAGCAAGTTAATCCAAGCTTCAATCCCATCACCAAAACATCAAGATCACCACTTTGAAGGGGATTATGAATTAAGGCACACCTAGCTAAAACATGCCTTCCCCAAACTCGATTTCGCCATTCTAAAGCATCTCCCCTAGACTTCAACGCGAGTCAAAAAAATCTCCAACTCTTTCTATTTTTCTCATGTGGTCACTGTCCATATCTAATATTGGTTTTTTGTAATAACCCGCCCAGGACTTGACCACAACATTATTCAACCCCGTCATCATTGCATTCAACATAACAATTGTCTATTGTTTTTCGTGCGAAGGGATAAAACAGTGTTAAGGTGTCTGATAGTGATTTTTCCAGGTTGTGAGAAGTTTTGTGATCACATAATTAAATTTGAATAATTGGTTATATAGCACTGTAATGCAATTTGGTCTAATCATGAGACATTGTGGTTTCTAAGGAGATGATGATTTAATCATCTTTGTTGAGATTATTTGAAAATCCATCACTATGTTGGGCAATAAAACTAGCTACCTTCTAGTCTCTATATCATAGTAAGACTTTAAGCCTTCAGAATATCATGAATAGAATGCATATAAACCATGAATTGTACATAACCGGACATCGAACTAAGAACAAAGATCAAGCATGTGAGTATACAATCAAATATTACTGGTCTGAAGTATAAATTAAGTACTTTATATTTGAATACAGTACACAATCTTCATTTCTGAAAGATCCAATGTTTTGAGCATCGTGACTTTTTCAATTTTACAAATCATACTTATTATACTTTAATTTGTTTCAATAAGAAAGGCAAGAACCATGGAATGCTGACTAACATGATAATATACATTGTATATATATAGCTACAAATACCACATACTGACATTTGTGTTATTTTCCCCACAAGAATTTGTCGAATCATGAACATCGAAATGAAAAAGGTACCATGCATTTCACTTTAAGAAATTGTCGGATTACTGGCAAATATTACTGATCGAGAAGAAATTATCAGTTAGTATTTACCGACAGAGCAAAAGTCTACAGGTAAGGTTTTGCATGATTTTTTTTTTACAATTTCAAATTTCAATATAAAGTTGCCCTATATTTAATGGCAAAGTTTATTCAGATAATGGAATAATCTTTAATCTGTAAAGAAAAATATTTTTTTTTATTCTTAAAACCTAGGTACTAACAATTTTGGTCAATTTAAAAAAAAATGGTCAAACTTCTTTTGATTAACTAGCTAGCTTCCAGTTTTATGTTTAATTGTTAAGATACTTGAAAAATTGGCCAAACAATTGTGTTATTTCTAAGCCGCCTAAATGCAAAACCATAAACACACAAAAACAACAAAAATTCTTTTCAGACAGGAAAAAAAAGTTCTTATTTCATTGCGTGGAATTTATATAGGATAAATGTAAATACTATAATAAACTTGCATCTATGATCATTGTCGCGTATTTAATTTGCATATTTAATTTCTCTAATAAAAAGTTACAACAGAATAGTAATCGCAAGTTTGTCTCTCATCATATAGCATGAATTAACATTTTGTGTCTACAAATATTCGGAGAAGCTCGATGGAGTGATACAAGACATTGCAAATGTAACCCAACTAATTAATTTTTGGCGAAATGTGTATTTTAGTTTTATGACGTGTTACTAGTCTCATGCAAATAATGCCTGCGTTTCTTTTTTCTTATAATACAAAGGAGTAAAAAGGCCATTTTTGCGACTAAGTGACGGATTAACAAGAGATATTAAGCGATTTTATTTTTTTCGCAGAAAAAAGCTGTGTGCTAAATATTTACATGGTATTTGACAATTGGAAATGCGAAAGACTGGAAAGAGAACATCGTGAATGAAGATTACGGCCGTGGAACTTTGACATCCTGATTTACTGCAAGATGCATGACTGAGTTAAAACCGTACTACAACATTAAAACATTTTTTATATATTAATTAAGACGGTATTATTGAAACTTCAATTTTAAATGCAGAATATTGGTTAGCCAAGAGAAATCGAAACTCCACAAAATCCAGTTCCCTGTCGGACCTCGAAATGATTGTTATGGTGTCTGTTAAAGCCTTGAAGATATCCAGTGACAAAAAAGGTGCATATAAAATTTGTTTTGAAATCTGACCGTTCCGGGTAATTATTGGCGGCAATCGTAGCAGGAAATATGGTGGTGGAATCGAATGTTAAATGTAAGAAAATATATAATAATGGAGCGATGCTAGAGACCAAATACGCCTTTCTTGTAACTAATTAGTTAAGTATTTTTTTTTCTTTTAAGTATTTTGTCCCAATTCTTTTCAAGACCACAACTAGTGGAAGCAACATTATCCAGCAAAAGCTACTCTATTTCTGTCTATTTGTGAAATCAAGATCAAGCAAATTGATCAGAGTGGATAACTTCATTAGATCCATTTGGAAACTATTAAAAGAGTGCAAAATATGATGCATATATGTTAGTAGTTCCGTAAACTTTGAAGGGGAATAGGCTGAAATTCATAACATCAAATGAACACATAAATTTATAATAATAAGGCCTGTGCTTCCACTGATTTCACTAACTAGTTTCGTATATAGTTCCACATGATACACTACAATAAAATTAAAAGACAGCAATAGATATTATATGTATTGTTGTTTAAATTTTACCAACATTAAATCAACGGTTAACAACAATTTTGTTGTTATACTGTTGCTAGAGTTCAGTAACAACTCGTAATATCATACAAAGTGTTGCTAATATGGATATATTTTTTGTAGTGATATGCAAAGAAATAGGATATGTTTATAGTAAAATAAAAGTTATACAGGGGGAGAAAAGGCAACGCAAGCAAGTAGTAGAATAGCAGAAGAAACACCATCTTCTTCAAGGTATGAGCTGCTCCTCTTGAACTTTGTTGTCTTCCCTAGTTTGTTACATTGTATAATTTGCCTATTTGTCACCACTTGACTATGGTTAGTTATATGATTTTGTTGTGATTGTTTCCCTTTTTGCCTCTTCTTCATTGCTTCCTCTATCTTGGAAACCATTATATATATTATTAAAGAGAGATAGTAAGAGATGATCAGGTGGAGGAGGGTTGATTATGAGACAATGCATGCACCTTGTGTATTTATAGGATATATATAGCCTATGCATGGTGGTCCTAACTCCTAAGGATAAGTGTTACTTACTTTAATTTATTCGGCGACGGAACCAGGAAACTGAAATGTAACGGGCAAACGTGCTATTTTTTAAAAGATAGATATTAACTTAAATACATAGAAAAGAAAATAAATTATTTTTGAAATTTTAGTGATTTTTTTAAAAGAAATTCTCTACCTAGTTCATCTCATGCTTATATTTTATCACATATGGTCTGCGCTACCCATTACGTAAAATAACTTCATATAAGATATAATTTTTTTTATATAGAAAATCAGCCTCTCTCACTTCACCGCTTATTATCTCCATAAATTCTAGAAATTAGAGATTAAAAGGAACTCTGGATTGGAAACAGCTTGTTCAGCTTAAAAGAAACGAATTTTAAATTTTTTTTTCAATCACACTAGAAATATATATAGGAGAAGAAAAATGTCAAATGCTAGAACTAGTAAGAATTTCCACCATAATGACTGAATTTTTGGTAGATCATAACTTCAACTATTTTCTTCAGTATACAAAAATATACAACTATGACCAATTGACCACAAACTTCAAGATTTAATGCTATGTTTTGTAAAATTACATCTGTTAAACTTATATGGAAATCGTAGACATTGTTGCAGAAAAGATTTTAAATAGATTTTCTTCTCAAGTCGTTGTAACATCCCACTAACTACCAGGTTGTTTTGCGTTGTTGCAACATATACCAACAACCATGTAAAGCACACAGTCGATGAACATTTGCTTGGATATATCCTTGATAAATAACTGCTCTGAAGATTTTTAACCGGTAACGTTTGTAATATTAAGCATGCTGTAAAATATTGAAAAAAAAAAGGTGCAGTGATGATTGTACTTTTTCGTGGTTAAACGTCGATGAAATAGTTAGTTTGCTAGTCCTATGCGCCATTGTGCGCTCAATAATAGATGCATATTCAAGTTTTATTTATGACATATAAACTTAATATCATTTTTGCATTGAACTAGTATGGTATAAATTAGTCCTTTAAATTTCGAAGGGATTAACGTATAGTGTAATATTTTTTATTTATTTTTGACGTAGTGTAATATGATCAGCTGGAATATCGAAATTATAATAGTTTTCCAGCATTGGATTCTCCAACTACCAATCATATGTAGAATCAAAACATAATGAGCAAGAAATAAACGAGAAGAACAAACTCAAAATATGATTATAGCCAATTTCCTAAGTACTCACACTATTATTTCTTTTGGACTATATTTAAACATAAGGGTCGCTAGCATAGTAGAAGTAGACATTCTTTTTATTTCATGTGGAAATCCATGTGCTCATGTGGAAATATTAATATTCCCTTCCTACATACGTACTCTTTTATTGGGGCCAATGTTTTTCCTTCATTTGCTTTATCATAATTTGATAGATATATAGTATATACTGTAATTGTATATAGGTAAACAAAATCACATTACATAATTTAGTTAATTCTTTTCTGTCTAAAACCTTGTACATAAGGAGCTCTGTTAGTTGCAGTTTTCAGTTTTAAAACATATAAATTTTTGGTTTCCTTTTGAAGTTTCAGTAGTTAGTTGAATTTTTTGGTGTTCGAATTGACGTAAATTGTAGTATAATTGTGTTCTTAGTTATACTCATTTATTAGCGTAAATTGTAGTATAATTAATACTATCACTTATATAATATCAAATGCAATTTGTGTAAACAAATAAATTATAACGTGGGTCCCACGATACTAAAAATCATATAACATCTCTAATACCGCGAGCAAACAAATTATAGCATAAATTGAACCTAATTTTTAATTTTTTACTTCTTTGTTCTTTTGATAAACAACCCTAATTTTTACTTTGGTTCAAAATCAAATTATCTAGGAAAACTGTATGAAGACTGCAACCTAATAAGTGGCCTTTATTTTAAAAAATTGTTTCCTTAATTAGTAGTAACAATGTGTGAGATCAGCTACCATAACAAATTTTAGAGCATCGCCACCAGTTTTATTATTACACACCTCAAATTTAAAATGAACTTATCATTTATACAATTTTACCAGCCTATTTTATGTTTATACAAAATAACAATTTCTTTAACATCTTTCTTATATCAATATTTTATTATATCTTCTATTTACTTTACTATTTTTAATTTAATATTTCTATACATTCACCCAAAAAGAGACATAGAAAGTACAACAACTATTATATAAAAATTATAACGTAAACAATATATTTAAGGAGTATGAAATACATAAATATAGGATAATGTTAGGGTAACTAATGCATGACCCATTTTGATATTAAATCCCTAAATTCATAGAGAATATATCATTCTATTATAATAAACCAACCCAAACCAAATGAGTCTGTCCAATTTAGTCATTTTTTTTAAAAAATACTCATACACTTTTATATTAATTACAATAATACCATATTCCAATAAAAATATAAAAAGTAAAAACTAATAAAATTATTTATCTCTATTTAACAACCAAACATTATTTTAATTATTAAACTATGTTTTTTTTGTATTATCCACGTATTTATATCATAACTATATATATTTTTATTGCATTACACGCCGCACACGCAACGCGTGTGCCACGATTACTAGTGTAATATATGGTAACCACCATGCATATGATCTTACAAGAGTACAATTTCACTCTTAACTGATTTTGTGTAAAATTAGAAATGTTATTAGTATTTGAATTTATTTCAATATATGCTGAAAATGCAAGGTTCATCGCTTGCTTACTTCTAGCCTCTAGGTAGTATATTCTGGCACCACAAAATAAGCCAATAGTATTGATTAATTAAATAGTTTTCAGTGCTTGAAAGTAACAAAATATGTGCAAGGACTTTGAACCTATTATTCTTGGCATACATGGGGGGTTCGTAGCTTCACAAAATGGGATGTTACCAATTTAAGAACATGTCACATTTTGGGCTGTTTCATGATAAAATGATTTCAATGAGTATTTCACTGACTACATGTCTGTTTCTGCAAAGAAATCTATTAAAAAAAATTTGTTATTTCCGAGGATATTGTAGCAGTTCTTTGTATTCGAGCTTGAGAGTAATTGGTTAGTGACACACTAACACAAGAAAGGACCGACTCTCGCCTATTAAATCATGTTTAACCAACCGTGTGTGTTGGTTTAATTTAATTTTAGAGTGTTGTTTTATGAGATATGACGGATTAAATTTATTGATGTCTTGGTTTAAAGTGTTGTTTAACTTTTAAATGTTATTATAGTCACTAAAGAGGTACGTAATGACAATTATAATTATAAATACAATCATAACTAAATAATGAACAACTAAAAAACTATAAATTAAACTAATAATTTATTTATTAATAACGCATTTCATTAAATAAAACATACCTAACTCTTGAAATTTAGAAAAACTTGATTTTTTAAATACATTAATAAATTAAAATATATGTTTATTTATAATTAAAGATTATGTATTAATTTTAAAAAACTGATACATGGACTTGTTTGCAAGTTTCTGAAATTACGGTCAGATTCTGAAATTACGGGGACCAACTCATATAAGTAATTACGATCAGGTTTTGATTGTTTTCAATTTTACAGGCCTGTTTCATAGTTAAATTGAAACTACATGAAACATATTTGTAAATATTAACGGTTATATTTTTCGTTTTAATACATTTAAAACTACAGGGAACATTCTGTAATTAATACAGGAACCAGTCCCTGTAATTATCAGCACATAGCTAGTGTTGGCAACGAAGTCCAGAAAGAGAGAAAAGAGATAGTGACAGCTAACACCCACTCCACAACCAACACCATATTCTTCGTCCGTTAAAGATGACCGGAGGATGAGGTGCAACTTCATCCATCACAACCAATATACCATAACACATGCTCTAATAAAATTTATTTAAACTTTATACCAAAATATAAGTTACTGTTTTTTTTTTAATCATAATAGAGTGGTGACTAGTGAGTTTCAACATGAAAAATAACATGGAGAAATGTCAGATAACAATTTTATCGCTATATAGGCTTATTATATCTTTAGTATTCAAACGGTATTCTTATAATTTAAAATTTAAATGATGATTTTTACATTATTAATTTAGTGGCTAGGTTTGGTTCTTTAATGAATGGACACCAAGATACAGGTAACAGATAACAGATGAGGGGGGGGACTGGATTTCTTTGTCTTCTTCTATGCATTAAGACCATTTTCCACATGGCTCTATGATTGACTTCAACATAATTAGGATTTGTTTTTTATTCCATAGGGAAACTATTTATTTATTTTACTTTGAATTATTTCTCACTGAATTTTCTTTAATTTACTAGTCAAACTTAGTTAACTAACATTTTGGAATAGTTACTTAATCCAGATAACGATGATTCTATGACCGAGTTTATATGAAGTTTCTCCTAACTATGCCAAAATTCAATTAACATCTGAAAGGCATTCAAATTATAATTACTTTTATTTCATTAATGTATCTAAGCCTGCAGTTGGAGAATTACTTGGTCATATGATTGTTTTTTTGAAAAAAATGGGTTTATTGTACTGTATTAATAGCGGTTAGCGATTTAGGTACTGAAGTAACACTTTTAACAATTGAGGTACCAAACTATGAATTTTTGTCCAATTAAGGAACTAACAGCATAAATCGACGAAATTCCAGTCGTTATATATCGCATTTGACGATCTATTTTTTTATGGATATTGACAGAATTGCACTCATCATTTTTCCCTTATTTTTCTAGTTCATGTGGTGATAAATATAATTACTGCATCACATTCCAGTAATATTTCTTAATTACTGTGGCCTTCTGTAATTAGTAGAAGTTATCTTTTAGATAGTTCCAAATAGAACATTTTCCGGCCACTTGAACTAGCCGGTGTCCAGGACTCGCACTCTCAAAATTGAACAGTTAGGTGGTGATTGATTGTACAAAGAAAGTAAACTTGCTAGTTTGTAATATCCAACAAACTTTAACTGAATAAAGTTTTTCATTTTGAGGATCAGTTTCTTTCTCTGTTCTACTATTTATCTTTGCTTCTGGAGTTAAATTTCCATTACTCGAAACATTTTCATTTATGGGGTTTTGATTTGTGTAATGGAGAATTTTTCAGTTGTATACTGTATTTTTTGTTTGAATTCTTCATTGTGTTTGGCATAGGAGCTACAATGCTGCATATAGGAAACCTGAGATATCCCTACATGTTCTCCTAGTTCCCGTTCGTGTGACCACTTTGAAAAACTGCAAAATGTAGGAAACATCAATGTTCAACTTGTATTTTAGTAAATTTAAGAACTTGAACTCTCTAAAAAAACATTTTGCTGTTGCTTCTGATTCTATTACCCCGTTTGTTAATTTTATTTTTTCTTCCCAATTGATCTCTGAAATCTGAATAATAAAAGGAAACCGTATGAGCAACACATGCTAACCGGCAATGCATATACAGTATGCGATAACATCAGAAGAATGCCTGGCACTACAACAAAATCCATTTTTTTCTCATTTTTGGCGTCTTTACTTCCTTGAAAATATTCCAGAGGCCAGACCCTAAATTACATGCACTGATGCTGAATTCTTAACTAATTAATCCATGCCTAGAGACTAAGATATACCAGACAATAACAAACTAAAATTCAAATAGCAGAATAAGAAGAAGATTAACAGTAAATTACTACAATAAAGACTTCTGCATTTAGAGAATTTAGCACATGTGCATTTTAGACCTCTTGTCAATGCTCTAACAAATTAAGAACCCCAGCTATAAGAGGGTGAAAGTTAGTAGGGTATTATGGTAGGATCCGAATAAGCAAAGAAAGACGCCATGTGTGCTGAGTACCATGAAACATTTTACTATCTAGTGATTATTTACAAATCTCCGACATAACCACATACAAATAAAGGCCAAATCTTTCTGTTAAAATTATCAAATTTCCACAACACATACCAATAAACAGCTTCACTGAGCAACCTTAGCTTCTATAACATAAATAGAGATACTAGTAGACTTCTATGGGGAAAAAGTTCTTCTGGGACTGTAAAAAATAAAGAAAATCTGAAGTTAAAAGCTATAAAATAAAACAAAATTTGCTTTCAGATGACTGTGAAGCAGTTTATAGTTACACAGTATCTACCTAGCTTTTCAGTAATTATTCTACTTCTGAAGGAGACTAAACAAGGGAAAATAAAGTAAAAGAAAAAACCTAAACAATATCACCATCAGACTATAAAAATACAGAGGCAAACAGCCCAAATCGCTTTCTTTTTTCTTCTTTTCGTTTTTTTCTTTTTTGTATAAATTAGCAACAGTATGTCACCTGAGGAATATCCTCCCAACCAATATCAAGTCACAAACACTCGAAGAATGAAAGTCTCATTTCCACAAAGCAGAAACAGGGATTCTCCTTTAACGCGACCAGAGAGGCACTTCTACATAAACATTATATGTTGAGAAAAAGGAATCAGTCAACTTCGCCATCCTCGGCATCACTTTCCTTTTTGTTATCATTTTCAGCGACGTTTCCATTTTCGGAATTATTGTCTTTTACTGCCTCATCTGGGGGGGTACTGACTTTTTCGGTCTCAGCTTCCTCTTCCTCTTCATTGGGTTGAACTTCTTCTTCTTCTTCATCATCCATTTTCATGTAAAGGCCAAGTTGTTCCAAAGGATTGCTATTCCCTTGAAATTTGAAGCTACCCAAATTATCTAGTGAAATATCTGGGCTAGCCTCATGTACTAAGCTCTCCACTTGTTCGGCTACATCACCACTCAGCATTTCTAAATCCTCCAGGAAATGACAGTTTTCGTGTATGACCACAGTCTTTTCCATCTGGAAAAATGAAAATAAAAAACAAAAAAAGCCAAAGAGACAAATTAATATCAATTATTACATAAACAATTGTTTTCATGAAATTAGACATTACGTAGTTTTTAATTTTTTGGCAAGGAACTAAAAACGCTGATGAAAAGTTGAGTAAGCCGACCACTACGGTGATGCCATGACCCACAAATGTTCTACAAATTTAGATTTTTACGCACAGGGAGGAATTATAAAAAAGAAAACAGTGGTGATTAATTAAGAATGCCAAAAATCCCCCTGCGATCATCTTTTCTCATCCTCAAATAGTGTAGGTGGAATGACAAGTGCTCAACGACCACTTAACGCGCAATACAAGATTAATAGACATTGGCTAAGATGCCAAGGATAGCACATGAAGAAATGTTTGGTACTCCTGGCACCTACATATCATGAAATCATTTGTTTATGCCATTTTCCCCAATCGTCTAACAGTATGCAACTATAAATCCCAAGTCTTTGCTTACTTACATTTTAGATTGGTAACTGAAACTAGACTCAGCTGTCCAATACTTGTTGTAGCAATTGCCAGATTACCTACACCGAATCCCTTACCAATTCTTATACTTTCTAAAACCCCAATTCAATCAAGTTCGATTGTTAGCTGCCTATTAAGTTTTACAGCTTTCATGAAATATACCTTCTGCAGAGCCAGTCGTGCAGCTTCTCTCTCAAGGTCTCTCTTCTTTTTAGCTGCAGCTGCAGCATCTGCCTCAGCTTTTTTACGGGCTTCTTCAGCAGCCCTGGCTTCTGCTTGCAGTCGAGCTTTTTCTACGCACAACAGAGTTTAAACAAATAAGTACTGACAGAAGTGGACAAAGAAGGAAACCACAGATACACATCTGGTGCCTCAAGAGAATATGCATTCAACAGAAGGAATTTGTAACTTCTAACAGTAACCAATCTGGATTTTCTAAGGTGCAAAAGACCCCAAAAAAAATGCTTCGCTTTTAGAATTATTTTTATATGAAGGGAAATGCTTAACACGATGAATTTTTTACAAAGTTTACCTCATAGTTTGATCATGTAATTTCAGAGATTAAGCTTCAGTTCATCCCTTATGAAAGGGAATCAAGTATAACTTCTAAATGTACATGATCAGTTCCTCAAGAAGGTTCAAGATCTCAGGATCTCAAATTATCAAAAAACGGAAATAAGATCCTAATCAAACGCTATATGTTCATTGTTCAACAAAACACTAAAAAAAGATGAAAATCCAATGACTGAAATTCAACAATGACAGCCTCCCATTGATTCAATATTTCAGCAAAATTTATCAAAACGGTGAAGTGATAAATTACAGCTTCCTACCTTCTCTCCCTCGCCTCTCTAGCTCTTCTTTCTCAAGACGTAGTTTTTCAGGGTCCAGCTTTTCACCCTGATTTCAAAATTATCACCGTATTAATATCCATAACCAAAACAGAAACTAACAATCAAAAGAATGAAACGACTTTAACAACCTTATCAAGTGCCTTCTCTTGAGCTTTAAGGATGGTGTCGGCAAAACGATTTCTCAGCACAGCTGCTCGGTAAAGCTTGTCAGGGGAGACCTGTCTCTGAGGTTGAGCACTCTCCCCTAAAATATGTCATTATTTAGCATCTGTAAGATGATGCTTACAAAACTAACAGCACATTTTTCTTCACATTTGTTTCATTTCCTTACCCTCTTTATGACCTTCAGCGACAATAGGAGTTTCTTCTTTAGGCTCAGAATTTTGCTGCACTTGGCTAGAACTGCTTAACAAATCTGCAGAATGGAGAATATATAAGGATATCAAAAAAGAAAAAACAATTTGTAGGCAAACAAATTACATTTTGGTACCCACGTTCTTTATCATCTGAACCCCCAATATCCTTCCCATTCTTCTCTATATCTACTCCAGAGCCCAAAACTTCCTATCATAAAAAATAAAGGCCATTTTAGAAATAAGTCAATTTCACTCGTGACGTAAAACCAAAATTAAAGAAACCTGCACATAGCCTTCAACCATCACGATTGATTAAATCAATAAAACGTTTGAATTAAAGACAACAATATCTACCTTTGCACTCGTTGGCGCACCAGGAGCTTTATCGGCATCAGATTCACTGTCGGAAGAACTGCCAGAGTCAGAATCTGAAATAATTTAAAAAATAATGAGAAAATCAAACTTGGCAGCCTTGTGGATTTAACATGGATATGTGCTGTTGTATTAAAGGAAGTCAAATGCACCATGCAGGGGGTAATTAAAGAGAAAACTTGGACATGTCAATGACATTGCCAAAAATTTAAACACCAGAAACACCATTCCCGAAATTCATAAGTGAATTATCAAATACCCTACATAAATCCTTCTTGAAGAAAAAAATCTCTCACAAAAACCAAACAAACAAGAACTTGGTTGACAAGGATCCTATCATAGATTCCGCTGTCAAAAAGGTAAAGTTCATCACCTAACAACCTCAAGAAACGCCAACTCCAAAATTATTATTATTTTTTTTAATCCAAAAGTAGAATCCATTCATGTTTCTAACAACCATCCCAAAGATTGTCACCACGATTGAGTACTCAGAAACTGATGTCCTGTCCTATTTCTCCCAAATAATGCGCCAAATTAAAGTATAAACAGATTAGGATCCAATGTCTCCCTCAGTAAATCATGAATGAAACAGGCAAACATCAGCTTCCTTGAGGACAAAAATTAAGAAAGGCAGATTAAGTGTAACTTAAGAAGATGACACTTGAACACTGCTACATGTAGTTCTTAATTGCAAGGAATCACAGCCTTTTCATTGTCCTGACTACTTGTTTGGTGAACAAAACTGACAAAAGCCATGTTATTATGGTTAACAAACAATCAAAGACAATGAGTTAGAGAAGTTGCAATGGGGTTCTTGGTTTTTATTATTACAGATGAGAATTTATCAACCTATTTATTTATCTTATCAAAAACAGGCTATTCATAATCTAAAGCCATGAGTAACATTCCCACAATAGAGGTTCAAACGAAAATCTGTAGTACAGTTTCTGCACTATGTTCAGAACATGCTTTTCAAATAAAGCAAAGCGACGAAAGACCATTCCTTCGCCGAAGGGTTTCCCATTACTCGGGTATTTAGTGACCTGCTAAAATGGTTCTTCAGATACGGAAAGTCAATCCCCCACCTAAGAAAGCTTAATCATGGAGAGAAACCTAAATATTAAAAGAAATTCATCCCTAACCCGAACTCTGCATCCCAAACCTCTTAAATAGCATGATTCTGGTTTCATACATGGTAGATATGAGATGTAAGATATAAAGTTCTTCCTGTTCCTTCATAAAGACCTTCAACAAGTTTATCCAATCTCACAAATACAAATCGAAAGCTAAAATGGTTACCTTTCTTTATTAAACAAAAAAAACCATGCTTAATATTTCCCTTACAGCCAGATGTAGCCACATTGGTGTTTACATGCTTGGATTGTAAAGTAATTTTAAGAGACAAATGAAGGACTTCTTTGCAAAATCATACGAAAAACTTGACAAGGGTGTCAATAAAGCTAAAAGTGGTATTACAGGGTCAATATACTGATTTGCTTGTTACATTTAAGATAAACTAACTTTGCAGCCTGAGATGCAACACCCTAACCTAAATTGACAAAAACTGGTAAAATACTTGTGTTAAGTAAAGACACCGTTAATCTATTCATAAAATATTCTAACCGTTGTGAACTTAGATCCACTTTAGTGTGATCATCATGGAACAACTAACAGAAAATATTCTACAAGAACCAACTCTCGTATTTAAAATCCAAATAGCATCTTGTTCTCAAATTTGTTTTTTTATTTAATTCTAATTCTGATTCATGCCGCACTGGCAGGCACTGTAATTTAACCATCTTACACATATTAAATCTTTTTTTACCAATGTACAGAGAAATGCATAGTAAAGGGTGCAAAGAGCACTCAACCGACTAGCATGATCTAGTTAATGAAAAAAAGAGCTACTTGTCAAGCAGGTAAATTTTAGCACTGGCTTATGGCAATCAACGGAGAAGCTATAATCCAAAAGTTCAAAATATAATATCAAGTTTCCCCATGAGAAAACGTACTAGTAAACCACTTAAATTTTCCCCTACACTGACTACAAAGGGATACGGGATAATTCTCAATGTATAACATTAAACACACAGAAAAACCACTTAAAAAAGAATGAATTCTATAATGGAAAGCAAAAAAGAAAGTCTATAGGACGAACCACTAGAAGAGGAGCCACTTGAGCTACTTGAACTACCGCGTTTATCAGGTCTAATAGCAGTTTCTTCTTTTTCTATCTGTACAGGAGGGTAACTTGAGATAGGAGGATCATTTCCACCTATATCCACATCCTCTTCCACGATATCATTTCCTGAAATATAAAAAAGGACTGGTCAAAACTTCAATATTTCATGAAACTAAAGGACTGATCAAAATTAAAATATTCACTCTACACAAGCTCTCTGGTGCACCCTTCATTCAAAATGTCCTACATCTTAGAAGTATTCCAAATGAAAGATTTAGATAATTATAAAACCTTGTGGAGGTTGCACAGACGAATTGCTGAAGCCGGACTCATTGTGCAACTGCAGAAATATAGGAAGGGAAAAACACATGAATATGTAAAAAATATGCAAGGCCGAATTAAACAGAAGAATATAAAACACAATTACAGAGGGAAAAAAGATAGGTCTACCTCCATTTCACAAGGCTCGGCTCTACCCTGTTTTTTCTGTTTATTTATCAAATAGTCATCCAGCAGTTTCCGTAATGTAAGCAAAGTATCCTCACTTAGAGCATCAATATCAATTTCAATCTCGTCTTCCTCGGTTTGATTACCATTATGGCTTTGCGTTCTAAGAAATTCAATAATATTATCCGGTAATTCCGCCAGAAGGTCCTCAAGCTCAAGACTTAGCTTTTGCTTGTCCACAACAGGCATGGGTGGCTTAATAGGCTCTTGTTTTTCTTTATTCTCAGTCGGTACTGTTTTCTTTTTCTTATAAGGGGGCATAGGAACATAAGTTTTAGGTTCCACATAAACACTAGATGTTGACAATACTGGTGCATCGATTACAACAGGAACTTTTTTCTCGATAGATTTCCATCTCCCTTCGAAAAATTTACCGAGCATATCAGCCATGACATGGACATCATTATTAGCCGGATTGTAAGTTTTCGCATTTGAAAATGTGAGCCTCACATCTGCGGCGAATCCTAACGGACTAGAATACTCATTTGATAATAACTTACTCTTTACGGTTCCCAAATCCATTGGATGCTTTATTACATTAAAATAATCAGGAATATTCAATTTAATTACGTCGACAGGACTGTTGAAAACCCACCCGTGTGGGTGTGCCATCAGTTTATTCAGCAAGTTCTCACACTGTTTTATTAACATTACATTCGATGTGTTTATTGGGTTAGCCTGCTTAGGTGGCACTTTATCCATTACTGGTTGTTTCACACGGGACCCATTTTTACCAGGAAAGCCTCTTTTCTTTCCCTGTGAAGTGGAAACTTCTGCTGGTATCTGAAACTGCTCTTGTGGCGGTCTTCTATGCCCCTGACTAAAGCTATTGTGTATATCACCGTTTGTATGCATAGAAGCAATTCTCTTCTGGAGAAGCTTAACTCGTTCAAGTTCACTTCCAAACCTCTTCTCCAAGTCTTTTCTCTCGGAAAATGAAAGTGTTGACAGTGTGAAAACTTGAAATGGTACTTCGAATCGGTCGTACGAATCTAAACCAAGGATATGAGACTTTTTTTTTAGACCATAAGAGTCCCCAGAAGCTGTCATCTCGGTATCAACACGCCCTGAGCTACCAAAGCCCTCGGATTCAGCCATAGTCTCCACAATCTGATGGTGATTTGATATAAATGCCGAAGAGTTCCCCTTTGAAGATTTCCTTGATTTACCCATCTTTACAACACTATTATTGTGCGACCAAGTTGTGAGTTCCCCTCTTCCGTTTTACTTTACAGGAACAGTTGGTGTCATAAAATTAAATGCTTATTGCTGCACATATCAACTAATTATTCTAAAAGCTAACACTGTTTACGCTCTGTGCAAGCTCTATAATAGAAGAGACAGTGAAGCTCTTGAAGATACCAGGTTCATTAGGTTACAAAATCCTACAAAAGGCACAATAATGCATTCATTCACTAAATCCAACAAAAAGAAATAACAACCTACTAATAGAAATTTATTTTCATAAGTAGCTCAAATAAACTTTTCCCCAATTACAAATTAGTTATATACAGTTGCATCCAAATTTTATCCCGAATAAGATTTATGACAAAACAAAAGGAAGAGACGTAATTCTGTCCCTGAATTTCAACCAGTACCTTTCTCTACAGACTACAGTTTTTTTAGACAGATGATTGGCATGCATATATATGCATAATAAGAGGGTGATAAACATATTTGAATTTCCAATGGCAGGTTTGCTGTTGTGAGACAATTTCAAGGTTGACTAAATTTAAAAGAGTGGTTAAGGAACTGCCTGCAAACTATGTGTAAAAGAAAATTATGCTTCTTTATAATTACTCGTATCTGAAAATACACTGAAGCTCATGAAGATAAATAGTCCTTCAGCTCACAATTGACAGCCTATGAAAGTCGCTTAAATTCACCAAAAAAACATAAAAAAAACTGATAAGCTGTTACAATTTAAATTAAGCTTCTTCTACTTAAAATGATTTTTTTCAAATCAAAAACTTTATTTTAATGTGAAGTTATCAATAATTTTATCGTCAAATTAAAGTCCAACTGTAGTTATGATTTGTGGAAATCAGATACTTTACTTCAGTGCGAAGTTATCTATAGTTTTGTCGCCAAATTAAAGCCCAGATGTAATTATGGAACAGTAGATTTAAGCTATGTCAACTGCCAAAACGAATTGTCAACATTTGGTCGAAATTACTATCGAATACTATTTCACCATAACCCACACCCTAATTGACAACCTAGACCTTCGATTTATTAGCAAATTCTTTCAGAAAAACCTCTCAAGTCTAAGCTTCTTCTACTTGATATGCATTTTTATAAATATATATATACTTATCTTTACTCTGAAGTTCAAACACAGTTTTGTCGCCAAATTGAATATCAACTTTGATTATGACCCCCCAGATTCGAGCTATATAGAATAAAAAAATTGGCAACATTGCCATTAAACCACTATTGTATATGGATTAGCCGGTGCCCAAATCCTAATTGACTCCCTAGATCGTCCTTATATACATATATATACATATATAAATCTAACAAGCATGTTCACTTGAAAAAAGAGTCACAAAGACCTCTTAACAGTTCAAGCTCGAACAAGACCTCGAACCCAAACGGAACTGAAAACCTGAACATACGCTTCAAAATAAAATCCTAATTAAAACCTGCACTTCCTCAACTTATGTATAGAAACAGTCAATTTCTTTCGAAATTCAAAAGAAGATAAATTGGACCATTGAAAAGCTATTAGCAGCTCAAGCTCAAAGAAGAAATCGAACCCTTAATCCAACAAAACAGACCTGTATATAGAACCCTAAATCGAACCCTGCATTTCCTCGAGTTAAAGCAATTTCTTTCGAATATCGAAAGAAGAGAAATTGGACCATTGAAAACCTGTTAACAGCTCAATCTCAAAGAAGAAATAGAACCCTAAATCCAACAACAACAAAAAACCTATAATTTTATATCCAGTCCTAGGGTACAAAATCACCCTAATTGACAACCTTTCCTCGAGATATATTCTTTCGACAAAAAAGATTACTTGGAGCAATTCACATCCCTTAACAGTTCAAATAAAATATTAAACCCTAAATCAAAACTTAAAACTTAAAACCCGAGCTTTCAGTACAGATCACCATAGCCCAAACCCTAATTCTCAACCTGTTTTCCTCTTGATTCTCTATCATCGTTCGGGTAAGCAATTCCATTGTTCCTAATTCACAATTTCACTGTGAATTTATTCAAACTATAAACAGAAAATGGCACAAAAGACCAATTTTGATGAGCAATAATAGTGTTTATGACACATAACAAAAGTCCAATTTTGAAGTTAAAAAAAGGGCAATTAAAACTCAAATAAAACCTCAGAAATTAAATTGAGGATTTTCTCAATAGGTCAAAAAATAAGGGGGGGAAACATAATCTGCAAGCAATTGATTCAAATAAATAAATCAAATATTTGGGGAAAAAACGCTGAGAAATTGAATTGAAATTAGCTCATTTAATAATAGAACAATAAAGCTTGGAATTGAAATTACCTTATAGATCCCAGATTAAATATTAGCTCGTTAATACTTTGGGTTTGAGGAGAGAGAGAGAGAGAGAGAGAAAGAGACGGGGTAAGAACTACTCGTTTTATTGAACAGTGCATTTAAAATTTAATTCAATCTGAGCCTTTGGTAAATAGTGGACGGTTAAGATGCACATTGTTGAGTGTTGACCATTAATTGCTGGCCCCGCGCTTCACACACCCAAACAATTGATTATTTATACAAACCAAATCAAATCAAACCAAACCAACGAAGTGATATGACCCGACATAGCCGATTAAAAAACTAGGGGTGAGACCGGTTTGGTTGGTTCGGTTTTTAAGAAAACCGAAATCAAACCGAAAGTAATATCGGTTTTGGTTTGCTTTGACTATTTTCAAAGAAAATACCGTATCGTACCGAACCCGTATTTTTTGTTTGGTTCAGTTTAGTTTCTGTTCGAACCAATTTTTTCGGTTTGAACCGGTTTTTCGATTTTTTGATAAATACTTAAAAAATCAAAATGATTTATACTACTTAAAAACTAATTTTATGATAGTATATAGTAAATAAAATATTTATGTGGGAAAAATTAATGATTATTAATAAATAAAAAAATGCATCAATTGTATATTTTGCTACGAATAAAACGTGAATAATATTATAATATGTTTTTCTATTAATGTTAGATGGATAAACCTTGTTGATTGTTACGTTTATATAAATCATCACAATTTAAAATAGTGAAAACATTTAAAAATAAAAGTCCACTCGTTATTTTTTTTTCCATATATGTGAAATAAGTTAGGTTTTTCTTGAACCACCAAACATAATTATTTATAAATAAAAGTATATTTTTAATCGGTTTACAGTTTATTTCCGGTTTTCGGTTTTTTTGGCTTTCGGTTCGGTTCGGGGGTTTTTCGGTACCAAAACTATATACCGAAACCAAACCGGATTCCTGTTTCGATTTCGATTCCGGTTTTTTATAAACAAAACCGAACCGAGCCAAACGGTTTTTTCCGGTTCGGTTTTCGGTTCGGTTTTTCGGTAAAAAGTCTCACCCCTATGAAAAAACAAACAAAACTGAAGATCAATTAGTTTGGTTCAGTTTATTAATCCAAAAGATGATTAAGTCGGTTTGGTTTGCGATTTTACTGTTTGCAATCGAATCCAACGAGACCAATCGAGTAATGATTTTACTTCGAGTCAGGTGCAGAATTGTTAAGTGTCACTTATTTCATTTCGGAACTTGTTACGCATTCATGAACTCCTCTGCATCTCTATATTCACAGCTCTCCCCTTCATTCACATATTTCATACTATCATCTCCAACGACTCATTTATAATTTCTGAGATCTATTATATAATTAATTGTTCAATCTATTCCCATGACAACTAAGCTAGCTGTTGAAATAAGATTTTCGTCAAAGTCAACATGTATCAAAGTCTGTAGATATACTATCGATAAATGAACAAATATGCCATTATTGTCAACACGATATGTACTAATTGCAGTCAGATGAATATATTAACCATCCGACTATCAAACAGTGCACCGGGTGTTTACGAAATAGTACATTTGTAAATCATTAGATTTGTTGTGACTATATCCGATTTTTTTCATTTTTTTCATTTTCCCACTCCGATTAGGATTGAAGTGTTGAGTTAAGGTTACTTATGAGTTATGATTAAGTGGGATGATTCGGATGTTTTTCCAGATTGTGATAGCATTGGTGAAAATGGTAAATCAATTTAGTTGCAAAGATATAAACAATAGAGGGAAAGAATTCCAATTTTTTTTTTGAAAATTAAACCAACCATTATATTAAAATTTAGGAAGTAAAATCCTTCATAAAAAAAACTGGCATAAAAAACGATAAACAACCTTCAATAAATTTAGGGCTTACTGGCCAAATATCTATTAAGAACTTATCTCTATGACAAATTGTAAAATTTTCGAACTTATCCCATCCTATTTACAACGTAAAACTTGACGAGCACTTGAACATATCACTTCCTAATCATGAATTCTTCTCGCGCCACAATCAATATGGCGTTGATGTTAGAAGAATTTTTCTTACACTTTTTTTCCCTTCCATTCGTAATTACATGGCGTAATAATGTACTTTCCCATCACAACGCATATATTTGCTATTTGCCAAAATTTGACTGCAAAGCAAGTTCATACAACTATGACTATGTTTGAGAACACATTTTTTTGATTAAAAATTATATTTTAAAAATCTGTTTTGAAAATCCACTGAAAAGATATATTTTAAAAATCTGAACTTTTTAGATTTTTCAGCCTAAAAATTAGATTTTCAGAAGCTGAATAATCTGACTTGTCAAACACCCGTAAATTTATAAATTTTAAAATTCAAAAATTAACTAAAAAAATTTGTTGTCAAACGGACCTATGTCTGAGCTTACTTGCTGGGTTTTTACTCTGGGGGTATCCATTGGAGATTAATTTAGTTATGGGCCTTCATCGATTATGGATCAAGTCATTGACATGACAATATTTGCAAAAGTATACATGTCGTCACAAAGTACTTGTTTTAGCTGTGAATCACTTTTAGTTTTAGAAAGTTATTTGCCTTGAAACCCATGTTCGAGCTGGTTTTGTCCGAGACAAATACTGCCCTTTGTGACGGCGCGAAAACCGGAAAAACCGAACCATGACCGAAAAACACAAAAAAAATAACCGAAAAAAACCGAAACTGGACTGAAAAAACCGGTCCGATTTAGTCCAAAAAATAAAAAGACCGAAACCGAAAAAAAACGAACCGAAAAATATTTTCGGTTTCGGTTTTGCTAAAAACCGAACCAAAACGGCCGAATTCAGCCCTACACACTAGTACACTCTAAGTACTACTACTAGCAATAAAGCACGGGGTGGTCGGTCATTCAAGAGCTACTTTCCATTTTTTATAATTATTAGTAGATCTTTTGTAATTGGAGAACTAAAAAATATGTATTCAAATTATTTATAGGTCATAATTCATTCACATTTTTTATATTTCCATCTAACGGATAAAATTAAAATAATCCAATATTTTATATTTATACGTGAGTTTTGTAATTTTCTTTTTAAATAATTTTAATATATAAAATACAAATTATGATTTTGTAAATTAAAAACTAAGTTTACAACACAATAAAAACTCAAACAAAATTATAGAACTCTAGTTGAGACTAGCTTAAATTTAAGTATTATTTAAAAATAGTAAAAAAGATCAGTGATTTTAATATATCTTGTTTTATATATTAAAATTATATAAAAATAAAATTACAAAATTTACGCATAAATCTAGACCATTGGATTGTTTTAATTTATCCGTCAGATGAAACTCTAAAGGATTTGAGTGAACTATGAACTATAGATAATTTGAATATAATAAAGATCATGGTATTGTCAATGTTATTAGAAATAATGTCGGGACCATTGTATTAATCCGAACTCCACTATTACAATACCCAACCCTCCCTAGCATTGAAAAAGACCCATTTTTGTGTCTTTTGTAGTCCATTTTTCAATATGAGTCCGAACTGGAACTTTTGCAAATAACTTTTGTGGACTCTTGTGCTTTATGTTGGAAAAACCATGTTTAACATTGTAGTTTCTGAATGGTCACGAGACCATCTTTGAGTCAAGATTCCAAGTGACAGTCGTTGTCTTTTGGCACCATACTCAAGACGGTTGAGTAGATGGTATGACAAGATTCGTAACGGTATGTTGCATGACCTATTCGGAGAATGGGAGTGAATGGAAATTGGCGTCAAAAATTGGGGTTGAGAAAGAGGAAAACTCTTAATGCTGGAAAATGGGTTTAATGAGGATAACTCATTGGGAATTGTCCCACATTGGAAAATGAAGTCATTTTTACAATATATATACTCGTCGGGCGTTCAGCTCATCGGGCGTTCAGCTCGTCGGAGTTCAGCTCGTCGGAGTTCAGCTCGACGGGAAAAGTGCGCCTGTTCGGAAAAAGAGTGCGTGATCGGGAAAAGCTTCCAGAAAATGTGTAACTGTTGCAATAAATATGAATTCATTGCAAACTTAATACTGCAGTTTCGAATTCGAAAACTGACAGTAGTAAAGTGACTTTAATGGCTGAGATACTCAGCAAGCCTATAAATAGGCAGACCCCCCACATGTCAAAATGACAACATTTTGAAATCAAACAGAGCAGCATATATCATCTCTCCAAATTAGCATTACATTTTAGTCAGAGAGAGCCACCCACCAACAGCTCGACATTGACTCGTCGCCAGTTTCCGGCGAGTCATCCGAAACGTTGTACCTTGGGATCGAAGCGCCAAACATAACCAGAAACCTCAAAGGTGGTTAGGCGAATATCGGTTAAGGACATACTGTTAAACAGTAGACTCGTCTATTTATTTTCTGTCCTTTTTTATTTCATTTCTGTAATTTAATTTCAGTATTTCAATTTCATGTCCTTAGCCGTAACATTTAAATTCGGCTTTACCTTTCTGTAATTTATTTAAAAATATTGTTTCAATTCTGTAATTAGATTAGTTTCATTCCAGTCCTGTAATTTATTTACAGAAACAGTCCAGTAGTTTAGTAATTATACTATTCTGTCTGGCAGTTTCTTTTAATTAACAAACAGTCCAGCAGTTTAGTTTTATACTATTCTGTCTGACAGTTTCCTTTAATTACAAACCAGTCCAGCAGTTTAATAACTTATATTATTCTGTCTGAAATTTTAATTAATTGCATTTACTTTCTGCAAGTGTCGGAATTTTTAATAGAGTCACATTCCATTATAGAAATAAAATTGTTTATTTCTTTTTAGTCCCTGCACTTTAAATTATTTCTTTTACGTACACGGAAACCAACACTTTATTAATCCAATCCCAAGTGATAAAAGACCCAAACAAAAAAGTCCTAAATGTTTTAATACTCTAACATGTACTAACGTAAGTCTAAGTTACAATTGAAGTTAAAGTGAATCCAGTTCTCAGTTGTAACTGAAACTGGATCTTTATATATAAATAAATATTGAACACAATACGTTTGATGACGGAGTTCGACCAAGTCTACTTCTCCGGAGCTATTGCTCATATTAGAATATTGAGAATCTTACAATGAATATCTGAGAATTACAAAATCTATGACTCGTTAATAGTTTAAGCCTATATTTCTACTACTCATCTCAACTATCATATTCAAGGTGGCCTCACATCGTAGTTTAATCTCTCTAGCAATAACACAGTATTCTAAGAAAATAAACTTTCAAGTTCTGAATACATAAACCAAACTCTAAGACTAAATATGCATTTATATATCCTGCTTACAAACATAGTAACACACTATATTAAGGAACAAACTTTCCAAGTTTAGTTCCAACTGGTTGATCCCTCAATTTTTTAGTTCTTCAATCTTTGACTTCAGTGAATGAATCTTCGCAAAGTAATATTCATTCAATCTTCTGATATCCTACACGTTTGCTATCTTCACGAAATCCTTTATTGATCAATAAATTGTATCTCGTCAGAACATTTGACCTGTATGTCAAGAACTTTCAGTTGTATAAGTCAGTTACAACTGAAAGTGTAACTCATATAAGATTTATTATGAATATATAAACAAATAAATACTAAGTGTTGTTTAACAAAATAATGACAACAAACATGAATTATTAGACACTATAAAATAAGTCCTAATAGTCATAATTTACATTTTGGAACTTGAGACGTTACAGAGTGATTCAAATTCTATACAGTTTATAATGCACTCAAATCATTTAGAGTTCAATATATCGGATGAAATAAAAACAATACAATAGTATATATTTAGGCGTGTACTTTGTAAATTTCTTTTTATATAATTTTAATATATAAAATATAAATTATGATTTTGTAAATTAAAAACTAACTTTACAACAAACAAAAAAACCTAATTTTTTTTTATAGAACCCTAGTTGAGACTATTCTAAACTTGAGTATTAATTAAAAATAATAAAAAAAGCTCAATGATTTAAATATATCTTATTTTATATATTTAATTTTTTTAATTTTTTTTTACAAAACTCATGCCTAAATATACACCATTGTATTGTGTTTATTTCACCCGTTATATTGAACTCTAGAGGATGTGAGTGCGTTATAAACTCTAGAGGATGTGAGTGCGTTACAAACTATAGAGAATTTGAATCCGCTACAGAGTAAGTGTTCAATATCGTTTTTTAGGTATGTTTCTTTTTTCTTTTTGAAATAGCTTCTTTCGGTAGTTAAATCTATCAAATTTACACATACAACCTCATATTCTAAATTAAATATGTTATTTGTTTGAAAATTTTGAAGTTTTTATTCTCTTCTTTAACTGTAAGTGAAATTGTTTTAAACCCTTAAACAACACATCTTTTGAAGCAATACATATGTATTAAGTTTATTTATTCTCTTATTGAGGTTAGTGAATTGTATAATTTATTTTCACTTTTAAAGTTTTAATATTAAAAGTAGAAGTTTATATCAATACTAGTAATGGTAAAATAAAAAATAGACATCAAATGAATCACACATAATCATTAATCTTAAATTTTCCAAACGAATTACTTTCTATGCTTTAAATTAAAATAAGTTTAAAACAGTGGCATCCTTTTCTTTAATTGTAGGTATTTATAAATAAAATAAAATATACTGTAGTACTGATTTTATATCAAGATTCCTTATCCGAACTTTTTCACCTGAGGAGATTCATGAAAAAAAAAAAGGCAAGGTAACGGAGGAGGAGTGCCAGACTATACCTTTGGTATAGTCTGGAAAACACTCCCTCTGTCACCATTGGATCTTACAGTGTGTGGGGTCCACTGTTGATCCAATGGCTGCAGAGGGGAGAGTTTTCCAGACTATACCAAATGTATAGTCTGTCTCCCCCTCTCTCAAGGTAACATACCTCTGACCATCTGTATTAATTAATAGAAATCTCCCACAATAAAATATTTCCAAGTGTACAAAAAGAATTCTTTATAAAATAAAATATTACAACAAAAGGTCCGACTTGACACAACATTGACACGTCAAAGCAATAAGTTTTTAAATTTATGACACGATACTTAATATATTATAGAGGTTGGCTGTTTATACAGCAAAAATTCTTTTAAAACGCTGTAACCGTAGATTAAATCTACGGTCTACAATCATTGACTGTAAACCGTAGATTTAATCTACGGTTTACAGTTAAAATCTGTAAACCGTAGATTAAATCTACGGTTTACAGTCAATGACTGTAGACCGTAGATTAATCTACGGTTTACAGCAGTTTTTTGCTTTAAAAAAAAAAAAACAGTCTGAACTTTTATATATATATATAAAAAACAGTCTGAACTTTTTTATATATATATATATATAAAACAGTCTGAACTTTTATATATATATATATGAAAAACAGTCTGAACTTTTTTATATATATATATATATAAAAACAGTCTGAACTTTTTTATATATATATATAAAACAGTCTGAACTTTTATATATATATATATATGAAAAACAGTCTGAACTTTTATATATATATATGAAAAACAGTCTGAACTTTTATATGAAAAACAGTCTGAACTTTTAAACAGTCTGAACTTTTAAAAAAACAGTCTTAACTGTTTTAATTGACGATTTAGTTAATGATTCAATAAATATCAACTTATACACTTGACAAAAATATAACATGAAACAAAAACATAAAATTTATCAAATCAACTTTTTTTGTGTAAATTTGTGTAAATTTTGTGTTTATTTTGAGAGATTGTTAGAATATTGGTAATTTATAATATGTAAAATTTTAAAAATAAGGCATTTTTAGTTTTTTTATTAAAAAAAAAATCATGTTTAATTTGAAAAAAATATTCAGTATTTTAATTTTAATTATTAGAATTTTAATTTTAATTTTTAATGTGTAAATTTTTAAAAACGCTGTAAACCGTAGATTAAATCTACGGTTTACAGTGAATCACTGTAGACCGTAGATTTAATTTACGGTCTGTGCGTTTTTTCAGAAATTATGTAGTGTATTAAGCCCACCTCTATATTATATTGTATAATTATAATTTTAATACATGTGGTATATTTGTTGCTTAACTAAGAAATAATAATTTGTAACAAAGAATTTTTAAGTGTGAAGTTGGCAATTCCATTATTATGGGAGTATAAAAGTATAAATTCTATAACTAATAATTCCATTATTTTGATCAAATTATTAAGTTTCACTTATGGTAATCAGTTTTTTTTAGCTAAATAATATAGTGTACTAAATAGGAAAATAAATTATTGTTACATTTAATATTTACATTTCCTATTTCCACTTCACCATTCTGTAGATGCTGAATTTTTATACTACACTTTTTATGAAAAAACGCATAAACCGTACAAAAAATGTACGATTTGCAGTGATTCGGTACAAACCGTAGATTTACAACTGTGTAATTTTTTAGATGATTCTGACAAAATTAAGTGGCATTTAATTACACTTTATCTCTTTGAAGGTTACACGGTGCATAGGCTTTTAATTGCTTTAGATCAAGGCATAAATAAAACAAATGAGTGCCCTGTAAAATCTCATAGTAAATCCTAGGTATATATATATATATACTAGTAAAATTTACCCACGCGTTGCATGTGATACGCGTAATGACATAAATATCGTAATATATTTTATTTTTAACATAATATTCAGATTTGATACAATTTATTATAGTTACGGAGGTTAAAACGAATTGTTAATTAATTTAGGGTACATCCGTAATTAATAAAATATATTGAGGACAAATAGTTAATTAATTATATTATGTATATTGGTAATTAGTAAAAAAGAGTGGGGACATTTTTGGAAAAAATGGCCAAAATTATATTAATAGGATATATATATATATATATCGGAAGAGTTTATATGAACATCAACTTAAACATCAATTTGAACACTTTTTCGTAAAAACGCTCCAAATTAAGATTTGGTTAATGCAAATCTCCATGGTTTCACGACGGAAACACAAATATGTGTCTTGTTTTTTTTTTTCCTAGATATATAATGACATGTTTTAAATTTTTAAATTTTACCATAATTTCAAAAACATGTCATTATACATCTCGAAAAAAAAAGACACATATTTGTGTTACCGTCGTGAAACCATGGAGATTTGCATTAGCCAAATATTAATTTGAAACGTTTTTACGAAAAAGTGTCCAAGTTGATGTTCATATAAACTCTCCTGATATATCATACTATTAATATAATTAGGATTTATTTTATAGGGTACTCATTTATTTTATTTAAGCCTTGCTCTAAATCAATTAAAACCTTATGTACAGTGTAGCCTTTAAATAGATAAAGTGTAATTAAAGGCCACTTAATGTTATCGTAATCATCTGAAAAATTACACAGTTGCAAAGCTTAGATTTAATCTACAATTTGCCCCGAATTACTGCAAACCGTACATTTTTATACTGTTTCTACGTTTTTTCAGAAAAAATATAATATAAAAATACATCCTCCCCTCTATACCACCCATGATGCATTTATTTATTTTTTCTAGATTTGTTCATGCAGTCAAATCAAGAAACGTAAAGAGGAGTTATTTGTTTGGCAAATATACCTAAAAAGTTAAAACAGGAAAGTTGAACAAATAAAACAAAACAAAACAAAACAAAATTGTCTTATTTATTTAATTAGATCGGCTGCATGATAGCAAAATGGTGATAAGGACGTATTATTAGGCTGTACATTTGTCTGATAAAAAAGCCTCCCATCTCAGTCTCCCCACCATATCTCTCTCTCTCTCTCTCTATTTCTCTCCATTATATATAAATTTATTTATTTATTATTAAATGACGGAAGCAATCGACCGTCGTAGCGGATATTCCCCATCGACGAAAACCTACCACTCATTACGTCCACGTGTCACCCTCCCATCACCAACCCAATCCCTTTCGTTAACATCCTACGTGTCACACCTCTCCCCCGCCACGTCACTCTCCCTCCCTTTCTTAATCTCCCCTAACCGCAACGTCACCACCTACTCCGCCTTCTTCGCCAAAACTAAATCCCTCTCTCTCTCTCTACAATCCCAATACCCTACCTTATCGAAAAACGACGTCGCGTTTATTCTCTCTCCCACCTCATCGCATGTCCCGGTTTTGTATTTCGCTTTGTTATCGTTGGGTGTTACGGTTTGTCCTGCAAACCCCGTGGCGACCGAGCCGGAAATAGGGCACATGGTGAGGATTACCAGGCCCGTTATCGGGTTTGTTGCCACGTCAGCAGTGTTGGAGAAGCTTCCCCAGTTTCCGCTCGGGACTGTTGTGATGGATTCCGAGCGGTTCGAGACGATGACGTCATATCAACCGTTAAGTTGCTTGTTTTTAGTTTTAACTTTTAATAGTGTAAAAAAAAATTAGTCAGATTTAGGAATTTTAAATGGTAGGGGATATTATATATATTTTTATAGTTTATATGGTTTTTTGAAGATTTGTAAATTGTAATCAAATAAAATCTAGGTGTAGTTTATATGATTTTTATAGTCTCTTTAAGTGTAGTTTTAAATTGATGGTATATTATTATTTTTCAAAAATACTACTCCCTCCGTTCCAATTTAATTGTTCACTACGAAACTACGTGCAATTTTGACTGACTTATAACTTATATCAAAATTGTGTTAATGAATTTTTTTAAAATCTAATCATAAAGTTTAACATTTGAACTATATTATCAACTTTTGAAAATTTTCATTTCAACAATTTTGATACAAGTTACTGACCGGTCAAAATTGCACGTAGTGTCGCAGTGAACAATTAAGCATGAGGAAGTAGTAATAGTACTTGTTTTTGTGATATAGGGAGGATATGATCCCTTTTTTTGGAACAATTGGTTTTTTAGTCAATTTCTCTAATTATATAGATTTACTAATTTTTTAGTCATTTTTTAATCGGTGTTTTATCTAAGTCATACAGCTCTCCTACCCTTCCCTCTCTAAAAATGAAGTCGCGTTTATTCTATCTCCGACTTCAACGCACGTGCCGGTATTGTATTTTGCTCTGTTGTATTAGGGAGTTACAATTTGTCCTGCATACCCAGTCGCGACCGAGTCAGAGCTGGGTCATATGGTGAGGCTGACGAGACTCGTGATCGGGTTTGCCATGTCAACAGTGTTGGAGAAGCTTCCGGAGTTTCCGTTCAGGGACCGTTGTGATGGATTCTCAACGGTTCGAGGCGATGATGTCATATCAGCCGTTAAGTCACTTGTGTCTGTTTGGCAAAATATTTTTCCAGCTGATTTTTAGATTTTTTATTTTAAAAACGTGGGTGTTTAGACGGTTTTTAAAAATCAAATAATAGGCTAAAAAATCTGGCACAACTTTTTTAATGCTGATTTTAGACAAAAATCTTTTGTCAGTTATTTTGTTTAAAGATTTTTAATCAGTGTTATTTCTTACTTCCTCCATTTATTTTTAATATTACTACTTACACTTTTTACCGGTTAATAACTTGTATCAAAATTGTCGGAATGAAAATTTTTAAAAATTAATCAGATAGTTTAAATGTTAAATTTTATGGTTAGATTTAAAAAAAAAAAATTCAATAATTTTAATATAATTTATAAATCGATAAAAATTATATAAAGTTTCGTAACGAATAATTAAATAATAATAGAGCAAAAAGTATTTAACTACTATCCTCATCAAAAAAAAAATTAGAGTGGTGGTACTTGTTTTTGTTAAGTAGGGAGATACAACTCTACATGTTGTAATATGCTCACTGTACTGTATTTATTTGATTGTCCAGTTTTATTACAGTATATATATATTACTCCATCCGTTTTCAATTAATTGTCCAGGATAAAACTACGTGTAATTTTAACCGGTCAATAACTTGTATAAAAATTACCGGAATCCCAATTAATTGTCCATCATGAAACTACGTGTAATTTTGACCACCCAATAACTTATATAAAAATTACCGGAATGAAAATTTTCAAAAGTTAATCCTATAGTTGAAAAATTAAATTATACTGCGTGCTCCTTTTTTTTTTAGCAGGTGTGAGTTTTGTTATGTTATTATTGAATAACTCTTTTAAGGAAATTTGACTTATTTGTGACACATAGGGAGCTATTATCCTCTAGTTTGGAGTATGTTTTAGTCAGTTTTATCCAATTATAGAATTATTATTTTTTTACCAAATTATGCGGAGTGATGAAATTTTTTAGTAGATGTAATTCTTATATCAGTTTAGGATATAATTCTCGTCAATTTCAAATTTGATTTTTTTATCTCCTATATTAGTTTTTGGTATAGTTATAATAGAGTGGTGAGGAATATGTGGTCAGAACTGAAACAGTGAGAAATGCTGTGATTACTTGTTAAGTTACCATTTATACTAAAAGCTCAAACTTTTATTAGACACAAACTTGTTCCTGTTTATTTATAGTATTGTTTTCGACAGAACCGGAACTGAACAGCTCCGGGAAGTTAAAGTGGACCAATCAGATCGGGCAGGGATTTTGTTTTCGTCTGGTACAACGGGTCGGGTCAAGGGGGTCGAGTTGACTCACCGGAACTTAATAGCTTTAGTTGCAGGATATTATTACATCCGGAGAGAGGAGGAAAATGCGCCCCACCCAATGTCACTCTTCTTCATCCCGATGTACCATGTGTTTGGCTTCTTTATGTTGTTTAGAGGGGCTGCGCTTGGGGAAACTTTCGTTTTAATGGAAAGGTTCTATTCTTATGGACTCGTGTTTTTTTAAAATGCACTTTAAATGGTGGTTTTTTCTTTCGTATTATCCTTGCATTTTTAAAGCATTTTGACCCCTGTTGTGTATTGAGACCGTGTATATATTATTGGGATGCGAGAAACTTTTTTAATCTATATGACCGTTATTTGCACTGCATATACACAACTTCGTGTTGGTCGAAATTCGGATCCTGTAATTTTTACGCATGGTAGAATGTTTATTCGCATTTTGAGTCTTGGTGAGGAGAGTGAGGCAGTACAAAAAAGAGAGGAAGATGTTCTTTTTGTTGATTGATTGGTAACACATAAGATTTAATTTTTAGATTTACTACTTTATGTTTGCAATTTTCTGATCAGTGTTGTTATATTCATGAGAGTTGATTTCGAGGTTTGATCAGTGTTGGATTTTCAGGTTTGATTTCGAGAAGATGTTGAAGGCAGTGGAGACATACAAAATCACTTATATGCCTGTGTCGCCGCCTCTGGTGGTGGCGTTCGTAAAGTCGGATCTAACGGACAAGTATGATTTGAGTTCCCTCCGGTTGTTGGGGAGCGGTGGAGCACCGCTAGGGAAGGAGGTGTCGGAGAGTTTCTCGGCGAAGTTTCCTGGGATCGAGGTTATTCAGGTTTGAATGTTGTTGAATTTCATAATTATATTGTCATTTCTTGAAGAAATTATAAAAATTACTATGGTTTAATTTTTCATCATGTCTCACATTTTCAGTTGATTTGTTATTTATAAAATTATGTGTTTAGTCTTTTCAATGAAATAAGGGCCTAAAATGTAACTTTATTGTACTAGGAGTGTGTGTGTGGACCATGACTACTCTTTCTAGAATTTAATGGTATGGTTGTTAGTTGCTTAGTCATTATCGCCAAGATATTAAATTTAGTTAATGATAAACACGTTTCAGGCTTTAAGCAGTATTGGATTGTGGTGTTATATAGGTAGATAAGTAGAAAGAGGCATAGAGGCATGCTTCAATTCGTATTGCCAAGCAACAAATATCAGAGAACCTAAAAAAAAAAGATGCTGCCATATACAGTCACACAAATATTCTACTTTATATTTGAAAGGGCTTAACTTTGCATGCTTATTTGGCTTTTCGTTAGGAAGAGGTTAGAAATGAAATAAAATAATGTTAAGACGTATTTGGAAAACTATTATATTACTGTGATGTCCACTGACAAAACTTAAACAAGAAATGCTACATTTGTCGTTCATAAAATATTATTGGGAATTAATAATATCAATCTAGTGTGCTGACATTAGCTTGAGACCATAAGTTCATTAAAAAATTGATTGAATTGAATTTAATAATTGCATGTATAAAAGATTTGGTATGATCAACTTAAACTTTGTTAGGTTTTGCCCTTGCACTTTGTAGGCATAAATGAATTGCTCATATACTCGTAGTTGCATGCAGTTAGTTACCTTGATCGCAATAATAGGGACATTAGCTTGAGACCATAAGTTCATTAAAAAATTGATTGAATTGAATTTAATAATTGCATGTATAAAAGATTTGGTATGATCAACTTAAACTTTGTTAGGTTTTGCCCTTGCACTTTGTAGGCATAAATGAATTGCTCATATACTCGTAGTTGCATGCAGTTAGTTACCTTGATCGCAATAATAGGGACATTTTTTCCCCTCGTACATCCCTTTTTGTGTGTGTGTAAGAGCATTATCATCATTGAGCTTCTTTTCATTGGCAGTAGACGACTTGAAGTACTTAAATGCATTTTACGGCCCCTTAGCAAAGAGATTGTGGTTTTCCATAAACACCATTCTTGTTTCTCAATGTTGAAGGAAGTCACCTTTATCACGGTGTTGAACAAATTAAATTTGTTAATTTTTTTTGGAACTTCCACAGGGATATGGTCTAACCGAGACTAGCGGATCAGTATCAAGGATGATAGAGCCACATGAAAAAATGAAGTTTGGATCGGTTGGTTTGTTATCTGATAGTTTAGAAGCAAAAATAGTCGATCCTACTACTGGAGAAGCCTTGCCACCTAATCAACGTGGGGAGCTATGGTTACGGGGGCCTACAGTAATGAGAGGTAACGTACGTATACACCTATCTGACCCCTTTTCCGAGTTTTCTTTCATTAAGCATCTTAATAGTACCCGATTGCGGCAACTTGCTTTGGAGAATTATCTATCATATTTTTAATTATTAGCAACACAACGCAGAATGCATTTGAGGACGTGTTAAAGTGGAATTTCTAAAAGTACAATTTCTTTTGCCTTTGGACTTTTTGTTCAACTCATTATGCTCCATGACTATCTTGTTGCCTTTCTAAAAACATGTAAAACATTTGCTCATTATTTTGCTCATTTGTTTGATATAATACTAGGACTTCTGCAATTTGTTTGGTCCTCTACAGTTAACGTAAAGTTTTGACATGAGAGATGCTATAATACCAATTTGGCACTTAGCATTCCATAATGACTTGGTGAACTTCCTTGTAATTGGATACAGGTTACCCACCTCTATAGGTTTAATTTTAGAACCCATCACTTTGTATAAAAATTGATTGTCTACTGCTAATAAAAAATCCATTTTGTATAATAATTAACAAGGAGAATGGTGAGTGATTGCAGGCTATGTTGGCGATGACGATGCAACTAGAGATACACTTGATGGAGACAATTGGTTAAAGACTGGGGATCTATGTTACTTTGACTCGGATGGATTCATATATATTGTTGATAGATTAAAAGAATTGATAAAATATAAGGCCTATCAGGTGCTAAACAAAGCTTCATACAATTTGAATGAATGTAATTAGTTGGGAATTGCATATTCATGTCATTAATCCGGACTGGTTGCAGGTTCCCCCTGCCGAGTTGGAACATTTACTTCAAGGGCATCCAGAAATTGCTGATGCTGCTGTAGTTCCGTATGTGTCTCTATTTCTGTTGCAACTCATCAACAAACTTCTAACTTTTTTGTCCATTCCTTATTACTCATGTGTTTACAGCTCAAAAGTTCAGAGTTTTTTTTTTTACCTCCAACCACACCTGATAAAGAATACTATTACGTACCATTGAAATCTCTGGCATAACTTAATATTATTCAAAAAGGAAACCTGTATCGAAGTTTGTTGAACTTTCACCATATTCTCGACCCGCCTTTGAGAATAAAGGAGAGGAGGATTTATTGCAAACTAATGTTCTTCAGTGAAAATAGTACCTAAAGATTAGTTATGCGCATTTAGATTCTATACTTTTTTTCTTTCTTTTCCTCGTTTTCACCAGTCTTTTAAAATCAGATACCCTGATGAAGAAGCTGGACAGATTCCTATGGCCTTCATTGTTAGAAAATCTGGGAGTAAGATCACAGCAGTACAGATTATGGATTTTATTGCAAATCAGGTGCGTTCTTGCTACCTTCTGTTTCGTTATGTTATTTAAACTTTCACAGTAAATGTGATTGTGGACCCTTTGCATTCTTAGAGATTCTAGTACTCCCTGATCTATCTACAACACCAAATTTTTTATTTCAAATATTTTTTCTCCTAATTTTTATGAACTGCTTCAAGTACATTATCAGAAGTGACCATAAGAGTTTTTTTGACAAAAATGTTATGTGAAACGAGAAATGCAACTTCTTAGTATTCGTTGGATTATATTTTATAAACTCTCTGCAGGTCTCACCGTATAAGAAAATTCGACGGGTTGCATTTATCAACAGTATTCCCAAGTCTCCCGCTGGAAAAATTTTAAGAAGAGAATTGGTCAATCATGCAGTTTCTGGGGCTTCATCAAAACTGTGATACAAATTGGAGTAACAATTGTGAAGGCTTGTATTAATCTCCTAAAGAGGATATTCACCAATGTAACAATATATATGTCATACTGAATTATGTAGTTAATATAAGCATGACTGAATTGTCATGTTGTCAGAGTGTTTCATATGTAATTGTTAACTTTGGTGACAATACAGTTAGCTCCATAAGCAATTGCTCACATTTTTACTTCATGTCTGAATTCACTTACGTGCTTAATCGAAATTCTGGGAAATAAAACATAGAACTCGGTAAGTCAAGAATCAAGATAATTACTCAATCAGAACATGGCCACTTGTTATTATCTGAATGTTTGCTATTGGTGAATTTTGTTGACAATAGGAAATGAAAAGTTAAAAACGTTTATGATGCACGACACCACTGTCCAAACGACAAATAATAGAAAACAGGAATGAACTTAAATCCATAGAAAAATAAGAAAAGAAACACCTGATTTTTTACCACTATTAAGAAAATAATTTTTTTGAAGATCTACCCGAACCTAATCCCTTGAAAACAATTCGGTCTGGTTAAGTTGCAACTTGAGTTTACGCCGTCAACCCGTTGCGACCAACCTGGTTATTTTTAGAAATTACGGATTGAGTTGAACTCCACCTGCACCAATCCTAAACACCGCCACCAACTTGTATCAGATTGAGTGGACACTACTTTGTTTATCATTAAAGTTAACCCGTGAGATAGTTGTCTCATAGCTCGACCCACATATATGCACTACGATCATTTGTTACAATCAATTGGAATCAAATTAGCTTTGTTCATCTCATGGACATACATAACCGTAATTTTCCTATCCGGTGCTGTTATTTTCAACTTGTTTTGCAGTTTGTAAGTGATACATTTTGAGAGTTATGCAACTCTTTCAGGAAGGAATTTGGATTGCTCGGTTTACATCGAGGAGTATACTCTCCTAAGGCATTATTTATCTAAAATAAGCCATAGGTTCCGAATGTTACTACTTTTAAAGTTCCTGATGGCGAATGCTAGTCTATTGGTGGCTCTGTTGCAGATAATGGGGAATCCTGGGATTCTCAATTTGATCAATGGTGCGGTGACTTTGGTGTGACCGTGTGAGTTCCCAACTATTCTATGTTGTTATATACTTCTTCGGTACTACTCTAAATGACAATAAGTTGTTGGTAAAGGAGAAATTTAAGTCCTTGTTTGTAATTCTCAACTGTTAGATAATTCTTAAATACCTTTTAGTTCTAACCTCAATTATGCAACAAGGATTAAAATTGGAGTTGGAAATTGGAATGAACGCTTTTTATGGTAATCAGGGGTATAAATGGTTAATATTTGAAGGGATTATCGTCAATTCTAAACCAAACCATTAGGAACGGATTGTAAAATTTTGCATCCAAACCAAACCATTTATTTTTTCAATCAGTGGGATTTCGGATCAGATTCGATTTTTAATAATACTTGTCATTCATTATTTAATCTAAATTAATACATATTTTAATGACAATTATTTACAAACAAAAATTATAAGAAAAATAATTTCAAACTAAATATAACCAACACTAATAAATACAAACATTTTTCATATAATATTCTCAACCATATAAACAATGCACGATAACATATTAATTCGGTTAGAAAATAAAAAAATATGATTCATATAAGTAGCAGTGATAGAATATAAATGTTAACACCTTTGTAATCTTTTGCAGAATTATTACGGTTAATTAGATTAAATAATATATATATATATATGATCGTTTATTATAAGGAATTTTAGTTTTTTTTTCATAAGTAGAATAAATAATAAGAGTGGTTATATAAGTAGTGACTTTTTGACATAGACTATTACAGAGAATTAATGTGGATTATTAATTTACCCTCGTATATAAGATCTGATAGTCCACATTGAGTATGTGCGAAACTATATGTCAAAAAGTATCAATTATATTACCACTCAAATTATAATGCTTATTTTTAAGAGTTATAACGGATTGAGTTTAATGGTTTGAATTGCATTCGACGGTTTAAATCGGATCGGTCTAGTTCGAATTAACAAAATTGAAAGTTAAATCAAACCATTAATGACGGATTTAAAAATTTTAAATTCAAAACCAAACCAACGGTTCGGATTCACGGATTTTACTTATGACTACCACATATATCCATGAGGTATCGTGCAACTATCAATTGTTGGTCCTTATCCTAATACAGAAAATAAAAAAGTTCATTTTATGTGTTTGGAACTCAAGTTCTAATCTTATTTTCCCTACTAACCATTATTTGATATACCAAGACTAACTATAATTTACGTTTATTGTCAAATTACCAAGACTTGTACTACGTATTAGGGAACTTAGAAAATTATATATTCCCAAAAAGAAACTAGGATATCATGGAATGGTAGAAGAAAGAAAATAGTAGACTATATGTATTTGCAGGACAGAGATGGAAATAATTAACAACTTATTGTTAAAAGCAAGAAACACATTAGTTTCTTCAAATCAAGTAAGAAAGTAATATATTTTATCAAACAGTACATGTCACAATCCTTAAAACCCTTCTCCTGATTCAATTAATACAAAATCAGACTTTATCTTTGGAGAAAAATACAAAGTACAAGGTCTCGTGACTAACGCCTGCTAAAATACCAAAATGTCATAATCAATGGCCATACGTCAAGGTCTTTATCTTCATCGCAAGAGTCTCTTGAGCGGACACAAGTTCTTGTTTAGATTCTACACTGAACCAGTCATGTGCAAGAGCTTCGTCAACCGTAATACGCTGCAAAAACAAATATAAAATCTATTTAAACTCTAATAAGCAAGATGAAATAGACAGATTTAAAAAAGTTGGCTAATGAAAACGATTCGAAGAAAGAATTACCTTCTCAGGGTCGAATGTTAGAAGCTTGCTCAAGAGGTCAAACCCTCGTTCAGAGAGAACTGGAGAACCACTGAAGCTATAAGCAGGAAACTTGGCACGTAGAGTATTAAACCTGTGAAAAAATAAAACTTGAGATATTTAGCTCACCGCAAAAGTTTTAACAAATCTTAGTACCTAATAAACTACATAGAGTGTTAATTAAGGAGGGAGAAAATACTTACGTCTGTTTAGCGAAATTAGCTTTGGCTCCAGGAAGGCGAGAAAGTCCTGGCCACGTAGACTCAGTTGGTGTGCCGAGCGTTTTAAATATCTGCAATTAAAGACACGAACTACAAAGATCAGACAAGACAATTAGACAAATATAAAACTAAATATGAAATTGAATATGAACAGCTTGTTTGGTTGTAGCTTTCAAACTCATTTTTTTATATTAAAAATAAAAGCTAACTTTTACGATGAGTTTTTCCTGCTCTTTTTCCTAGAATTTTTTTTTGAAGATTAAGCTGGATGAAACTACTTTCTTCTAAACTAAAAAAAAAAGCGTATCTACTTAAAAGCTGCAACCAAACAAACCCAAAAAGAACAACCATTACCTTATCAAGTTGTCTCACTTCATTATCCCCATCAAATAATGGCTTTTTTGCTAGTAATTCTCCCATGATACAGCCCACCGACCACATATCAACTGCAGTCGAGTATTTCTTTCCCCCTAACAAAAGCTCAGGAGCCCTGTACCATAAAGTTACCACCAAGGTAGTAAAAGCCTTCAATGGGTCGCCATATTGGCGCGACATACCGAAATCGCAAATCTTCAATTTCCCACTTTTGCTTATTAGAATGTTTGAAGTCTTCAAATCCCTGTGAAGAATCCAATTATCGTGACAATCTTTAATCCCCTCAAGTAACTGTAACATCAAACACTTCACTTCCCTCTCTGTAAAAGGTTGCTTAGTTACCTCAATAAGCTTCCTAAGGTCATATTCCATGTACTCCATAACCATATATACGTCATCAATACTGTCCATCACAACTTCCTTAACGTCAACTATTGACGGATGATGAAGCGCAAGTAAAAGGTTAATTTCCCTCAAGGCTGTCATCGGGAAGCCCTCTCTCTCTCGCCCCATCTTCACCTTCTTCAACGCCACCATCTCCCCTGTCTTTTTATTTCTAGCTTTATACACAATACCATAAGTCCCTTCGCTTATTTTCCCAAGTCGTTCGTACTCGCACACGCTTCTACATGATTGAAGCATGTCCACACGCCTGGGCACAGGGACAAAATCGTCATCCACCGCTTCCGAGTCAAGACAGCTATCCATAGAATCAAAACTATCCACCTCACCGTTTGATCGTTCGCTCCCGCTAGAAGACCCCAAAGACTTTCTTTCACAGATTTCACCACTTTCAGGTGTATCCACCTCCACTCTTTCCCTAGGAGACGTAGACTCTTTAGAACTTGATCTTTTTGCCGATGGCGAATATTCTTCATCCGCCCACCTAGACTTTGAAATTGGCTGGAACTCACCATCCTCCACGTCTCCATTATCTTTTCCGCAAAATTCAGAATTTGGTGAACTAACCAACCCATCAGAAGCAACCAAACAAGCCTCACTTGTCAAAATCTTCTCGGCCTGAACCTGAATAGTGCTTCGAGAACTTTTCAACAAATCATCGACGATAAAGCTGTTTACTTTCGCTGACAACTTAGACGGGGGTGGAGGAGTTCTTTTCTTAACAACCCTATTCTTCGACGAAACCCTAATTTCTTTCGCGACAAAACCAACAGGCGAATACTTTGTCCTCTTCGCAGTAGCCTCCTCATCTCCAAACCTAGAAACCGTATCGCTGAATCGGCTTTTACCTCTGTTATCCCTTCTATTAACATCAAAATCATAACCTCGATTCGATCCCAAATCGTAAAAGCTTTTTCTGTAAACATCTTCCCTTCTCCTAACATCGATTCTCCCTGCCGCCATAGTAATTAACAATCGAAAGTCTCCTTGTTAAAATACCAATCAAACCCAACAACAATTTTCCTTTTTTTTCCGTATCTTTTTCGATATAAAATTGTTTTAATCAAATCTCTTAGCAATACAATCACCAAAAAGGCAAAATAATACCTGTTTTTTTTCAATTTTTTTTAAAAATCTTTTGGAATAAGAACAATTAGATCTAAATCAAACCCTAGATGGATCAATCAATAAATCAAAATCAATTCAAACCCAACAATCAGGTAATACAATTGATTATATATCAATCAGGCAATACAATTGATTATATTTATATAGATATATAGAAACAATTAATCAGGGAGAATTCAATATATGAAGAGATGAAATAATCGAACAAATCACCAAAATCGGAGCAAATATCTCTCTCTCTCTCTTCGAATAGCGCCAATAAAAACCCACAAGCAGAAGGTCTTACCGGAAATCTGATCGAAGTTCACCGCCGGCGATAACCTCAGCCGTCGTCTTTATAAGGGGATCGTCACGAAACCCTAGTTTATGCTTTTTTTTTGTTTTTGTATATTATTTTTATGATTTGTAATTTATGATTTGATTTTATAACGCGTTTACACTTATATATAGGTGATTTATGTGGCGGTGGAGGGATTAGATGGGTTAATTCGTTTTTGACCCCTTTTGTTTTTGCGTGTTTCAGTTTACTACCTCTATTTTGTTATTTTTTTCAAATTGCCCCATACTCTCTCATGTAAATTGATAATTATTTTTTATGTTTTTCTTAAAGTACCTTTTTATGATTTCTAATACAATAATAACGCGTATACGTGATTATACAATAAAAAATGTAACACGTATGGGTAAGATATAAGGGCTAATTTTTTAGCGTGTTTCATTTTATGTTTTTTTTTTTTTATTTGTTTCAACTTGCCATATACTCTCTTATCTAAGATTGTTCATATAATTTATTTATAATTTCTAATAATAATAATGCGTATATGTAGGATAGAAGGGTTAATGTGTTTCTGATTCCTTTTTCTTTAGTATTAATTCTAACAATAATAATGTATATATAAGATATAAGGGTTTCTGTGCCTTTTTCTTTAGCGTGTTTCACTTTACCTTTTTTTTTTTGTTAATTTGTTGCAACTTGCCCACTACTTTCTAATCTAAGATTGTAAGTTTGTATTTTTTATTTATAATTTCTAATAATAATAACACGTACATGTAGGATAGAAGGATTAATGTGCTTTGATCCTTTTTCCTTTAGTGTTGTTCAGTTTACTACTTCTATTTTATTAATTGTTTCAACTTGCTCCGTACCTTCTTATGTAAATCATTGTGCTTATGATTTGTAATATAATCACAACACGTATTATACGTATAATAGAAGGGTTAATTAGTTTTTGAACCATTTTCTTTTACTATTATTATAGTTTACCTCCATTTTGTTAGTTTGTTTCAGTTTGACCTTTATTCTCTTATGCATGTGTTATATGATTACTCGACCCAACGTGTGGTAAATTTCGTTAAATAAGGTTGTTAGAAGAGTCAGGCGGTGGTGTTTTTTTAAAAATATATATGGGATTTGTAAGAAGTGGGTTAACATATAATGTAATATTAAACTTATGATAATTTATGTATTTGTAAGAAGTGAACATTGTTTATTTATAGTTTAACTCATAGTTAGTCAAACAGGAAAATAAAAAAGAAAACAGGAAAAACTGAGATATAGTAGGAAAAGGGAAGCACGATGCACTTGTTACGGACTACAAGGTATTGTTATTATGAATGAAACAAGTTATTTCAAAATATTCCATGTTTTGTAAAAGTCTTGAAGGTTTTGTGCACTAAAACAAGATTCCGGGAAAACGCGTTTCCCAACACATACCGCCTTTTTCCGGTATCTATCTAAAATTTAAAACTAAAAGGAAACTTCACATGTTTGCTTGTAATTGAGGTTGCTTGGGCCATAGAGTAATGAATTCGGGAATTTGTAAATTTTACTGAGAAACTTGTGACATTTTTAATTTAATTGGGTTGAATTGACACCTTACATGGAAGAATATGGGGGCAATTTGAAACAATGATGCAAGGATTAAGGAAAAGTATAATTAATTAGAAATAGAATAAAGAAAGTACTAGTAATTTACAGTTACGACCTTGGGACTTTCAATAATGTAATAGAGAACTATAAATGTGCCTATCGAGTTAAAAAGAGGACTAATTTAGTCTTGCAAAAGACAACTTTACAATTATTTATTCGTAGTAGAGATAGCATTGCCATGCATGCCGACAAACAGCCAAATCTTATTAGGCCTCGTTTGATTGTGTGATTATAAATCCCGGGATTACAAATCCGTTAGTATTAGACAAGTATTGTAAATGATCGTTTGACTTGAAATCCTATCAAATGTGTTTGGTATGTTGGGATTATTATAGATAGTAATTGATATCCTATCCATGTTTGGTTGCATGTTTATGAAATGGGTAGGATTAATTCTTTATGAATCACCATTATATCCTTTATTTATTTTCTACATAAGCTATAAGATATAATTACCGAAAACTTCATTGACAATTAAAACCGTAGAACAGCAACAAAACACATTTGATACTGATCAAATGAAATTGATCATACATAAGTAGAGTTATGAAAAGTTTGTTACATATTGTTAACAACACAAATAGCTACCATCGAGATAGACAAAATTGGCATATAAATGCCCTTCGATGGTAAAATTCAGACCGAGCAAATTAATTCGAGCATAGTTAAGATTTTACCTTTTTTGTTGTTGGAGAGATAAATTCTTATTTATTGGACGTATGTGTTTGTATATGTATATACAGATAATCGTGTCACACGAATTGCGTGTTCAACGTGTAATACGATTAAAATATAGAAAATAATTATAGTTCTAATACAAATAGGTGGAGAATAAAAAAAATATAAGATGAGAATATTTAAAGAAATTTTGAGTTGTTAAAAGATAGATAAAAAATGCTAATTAGTTTTTTAATTTTCTATTATTTATGAGAGTGATATTACGGTAATTAATAAAAAAAGTATAAAAGTAATTTTGAAAAAAAATGATAAAATTTGATAGGATCGACGAATCTTGAATTGTCTTGCTATAATAGAATGATAGGTGTATGCATTGATAGATTGACCATAATAGATAATCACAATGATGGGATAAGCCGAGTTTAATTATCACGTGTAAAAGTAAGATTAGGAGTAGTATTTTTATAAAATGAGTCTGGACTAATTTTTGGTAATACTTCTTTTTTTATTGCTTACTCTACCAATAAATATTAGGGACCCGATATTATCAATTTCACGTATTACGTAGATTCGTTTTTCTATGATTTTAAAATTGATTAAATAATCAATCGAATTATAAATAGTCACGTATAATCCGAGATTCTTAATCTCACGTCCTACCCAAAACAAACAAAGACTTTATTATTTTTTCCTAATTTTTACAAAGCTCGGTCTCCTTCTTTACTCTCTCATAATTTTCCTCTAATTTTTCCCAAGCAAACCCTAAGCGGCTGTCTCCTTATTTTCTCAAATCAATATCACTCTACCACTACAATTATCAAGTAAGTATTTCTTTTTATTATTGAGCTTAATTTTTGTGTAAATATATATAATAATAAATCCAATTTATATTTGCGAATGAGTTGTTTATTGTTTTATAGTAAGAAATATTTGATTGTTTATTAATAAAATCAGGGATTTTATTACTGTATAGTCAAATCAAATAATTCTATAAAAAAACAATTTTTTTTATTTTATCAATTATTAAATAAAACTTTTCGGACTCGAATATATTCACCGCATAAAACGATAACATCTAGAAATTATTAAAAAATACAAATAACTCAATTTGGTGGAATTAATGGTCACGTAAGACCTGTGAGTAAGAATCCCGAGTCAAATGTGGCTATTTCTAATTCGCTTGCTTATTTGATCAATTTTAAAATTACAGAAAAACGAATTTACATATGACTCGTGATTGACAATCACGAATCCCTAATATTTATTAGTAAACTAAAGAATGAAAAAAGAAACCTCCACCCAACCCTCTTGGTAATGCATATCATGGTATTAACACTATAAAATAATATTTGATTTAGTGAGAGTCAAAAACTATTACAAGTCTGTCGCTAATTTAAAAAGTTGTCATAAATCTGTCGTAAATTGACTAAACTGTCACAAAACCGTCACAAAAACTGTCGCTAATAAACTCATAACAAAAAATATTATCACTAATCCCGTTGTTATTTGATTATTTTTTTTTAGTTTAAGCATGGTTAGAAATCATGTGGGTTTACAACTCCCAGCCCTATTTTGGTTAACAAACACAGGATTATGGACCCAAATGGACTTCAAATCATGCCCCATTCAAATCCCAGGCCTACCAAACACACCTTTTACAGATTGCTATTCTCGAGGCAAGATAGCAAGTTGCTCAATTAATTAATTTTGTGCTGGTGTACAAAGTACAAATTAAAAGAATCTCATTATAAGATGCATTTAAAACGTGTAAAAAACTAAATGATGGTGCTTCGATGTAAAATTTCCTTTATACTCTATACATTTTTTATGGATTTAATTTTACGCCGTGTTTGATAAGATATTTTTTTTTTCAAAATCAGCTATAAAAAATATGTTTCAAAAATCATCGAAAATTCGGGTTTTTTATTTTTAGATTTTTTAGCTTAAAAATCTGTTTTTTTAAACCTAAATAATCTGATTGTCCCAGAACCCACAAATTAGTTTTAAAAAAAAAAACTAAAAATCAGCCAAAAGAATATTTTTTATGTTGATTTCTGATTTGCCGTATTGTACCATTTCAATACTACTCCTTGGATAAGGCATATCTTTAGAGTTTAGACCTTATTGCTATATTGCATAAGAGTATCCACGTAGTGTTGTTAATTTTAACAATATTAAATTTGACACATTACATGTTAAATGACACATATGTAACTTAAATTTAACATTCACATTAGTGTTTTAATTTAACAAAGTTATCTAATTTTAATTGAAATTAATTATTAATTAAAATTTTCATTAATTAGTCATTTTGTAAACCCCACTAATATAGGAACTAAAATATGAGTAGTTGAAATAAATTTCATGTTTTAATTAATAGTATTTTGCCACATCACCAATTAACAACATTAAAAACATTATTATATTTAACAATTTTTTTAACATCTATAAAGATAACACATGATTTAACATAACTAGACAAAAAAATGCATTGTTAGCTAATTATTTTAATTAACAATAGAGATAAAACAGTATTGTAGATGCTGTAAACATATAAAGGGGATGCAATTGTAAATTTATCCGTATGGCCCTAAATGTAGATAAAAAAAAAATTGACTGAAATTCTGGATATAGAAAAAATGAAATTTAAGTGATTTCGTTTCCATTCTCAGGTCTAGTTATTTTGTATGAGTACTCGAGGATTATGATATTTCATGACCTTAAGGTCATTATTCAATTTGAAAATTCAAGTTAAAGAAACATAATAAATAATGCAATAATCCAGACTCCCCAAGCATTTCACCTTGTAAACTTAGTTGTAAATGTAACGTTTCACTAATGTTCATGATCGTTGACATGCCTAGAGAAGACTCGCTACTTACTGTTAGGCTCATTTTCGTTTAAAATCGACACAAACTGAATACTTAACTAGTCAAAAACAAGTTTTTCTCATAAATGATACTTCATTTATGAGAATTAGAGATTATCGCACTTTGTTTTGGGCAATGCGGGGATGAAGGTGCGAAAGGATGAAGGTGCTCTGCGGCTCTGCCTATATGCTTTGAGCTCGTGATTTTATGAATTTGTGTACACATTTTATTTGTCGATTTGTTACTCAGTGATAACATGGTAGAAATTACTGATCAAAGTTAAACTATATTTCATACTGTGAATGTTATTTGATTTAAAAACGGTCAGTACTCAAAACTTCTCTGCTGGAAAAGTATGTCTTTCTAGAAATTTGTATGATTGTATATAGCCAGTGAAGAACAATTGACAAAGCAAAATTATCAAAACTCAATAACGTAATGGTTATCCCACATACCAAGAAAACAAACCTTATCAGTCTATCATCTTGACGCACAAAATGCCATTTACCACCCCCCCTTCAATTTTGCCCATAACAGGATTGAATTATTAGTATCTATCCACTCTCCCTTCCCACCTTATATATACTACCTTCACAATTTATTTCAAAAAACACACAACATTTGCATTAGCAAAAAACGAATACTTACAACAGCTATAGCTACAACACATCACGGGCGGCGAAAAAGATGATCACAGCCTATGATGCTCCGGCAGGAGTGGACATTAGGGGAAGATTCGATGAAGAGTACGCAAAAATATTGACTAAAGATGCTTTGCAGTTTGTTGCTGACTTGCAAAGGGAGTTTAGAGGACACGTTAAGTATGCTATGGAGTGTCGAAAGGAGGCGAAGATGAGGTATAACAGTGGAGGGCTTCCGGGGTTTGATCCTGCGACGAGGTATGTGAGAGAGAGTGAGTGGAACTGTGGGGTAGTCCCACCAGCGGTTGCTGATCGGAGGGTGGAAATTACAGGGCCGGTGGAGCGGAAAATGATCATCAATGCACTCAATTCTGGAGCCAAGGTTTTCATGGTGAGTGTAAACAGTATGCTTTGGTTATGTTTTTGGCTCCTGAAATTGTCCTTGAAAGGGATCTTGGACATACTTCAGTTTTTTAAACATCCTGAAAGTTACTTCAAACTATCTGGAACAATAAATTGAAACAGTTTACATGAAACATAAAATTGACAAAAGCTTTGTTATATTATATCAGTAAGAACCCAAAGAGAAACCAATCAGAAAGCGAGAACGTAAACTGAAAGTTCTAAAAACAGAAGAAGAAAAAAACCGGCTTGCACAGAAATTCTGGTTCAGAAAAATACTTGGACGGACTTGTGCATACGTTCTACGTAGACATATTACAAGTATATACATCTATAAAGACAAAATTATGTTAGGTAGAATTTGGATATAAATAAACCTTAAACTAAAAGAAGCATGATTCTTATTTAACAAGAAGAAATGAGTCACAAAATGAAAGTAGTGCTTGTTTCTAGAAGATCACAAAAGCTCTACATTATTGTGGTAATTCAGACTTAACTATATCTGTCAGCTAAATTATATTTTTTAACAGAGTGTATGTATTTGCTTATAACTTAAAAGATACCCCATGAAAGGTTTACAAGTTGTATCTATACACAAAAATGAAAAATTTATAATCTTGGTATCACAAATACTACTTACCACGTATGGAGTGCTACAAGACCAGCTTTTAACGTGAAAAATAGGAAATCAAAAGATTTAAAGTGAAAAATTATTTTTAATTATAGCATATCAAGGGAGCTAGCATAATCGAATCCATTCAGATGGAAAAGATAATTTTTGTAGATATTAAACATATCACGGTAATTTCTCTTCAGTTATAGTTCTCTAACACAACAAAAACAAACAATAAAGAAATCTTATTATTAGAAAGAAAATTAAACTTACGTTTCTCGAGTAGGCTGATTTTGAAGATGCACTCTCACCAACTTGGGAGAACCTTATAAGAGGGCAAGTAAACTTGAAGGACGCTGTGGAGGGTACCATAAGCTTCCACGACAAAGCTAGGAACCGGGTCTACAAGCTCAATGACCAGACTGCTAAACTGTTTGTGCGTCCCCGAGGTTGGCATTTGCCTGAGGGCCACATCATCATTGATGGCGAACCCGCAGTCGGTTGTTTGGTGGATTTTGGCCTCTATTTTTTCCACAATTATGCAAATTTCCGACAGAACCAAGGTGCAGGATATGGACCTTTCTTCTACTTGCCTAAAATGGAGCATTCAAGGTAATCAGAAAATCACAATTGAAATGCATATCAGCCGCGTTTGAATGCATAAATCATTGAAAGAAACTGTAACTTTTAGGAGAATCAAACATGATATGCAACATCAGTCTTTATTTCCTATTTACGATCAATAATCAATTACTTAACATCTAAAACTTAGAAAAGAGCTAAAAGGGAACTCTTACTGGAAATTTTGAGGAGTATAATATTTGGAAGAACAATTAATTGGCATTTTTGCAGCAAAGCTTGTTCCTCTCCATGCTTTTACTACTAAGTACCAACACACTGCATAAAGTAACTGTTTTCAAGCATTGTATTCCCTCCTTTGACATGATTGTCATCTGTACAAAGGGAAAGATTCATAAACAAAAAGACCTCTTACTGACATGTAAACACACTCGTCCTTCATTTGTGTAACTAATAGTGGTTTTCAGCCCAAATTGTTACTAACTACTATTATTTTGGCAGGGAAGCAAGAATATGGAACGATGTGTTTGAGAAGGCGGAGAAAATGGCAGGGATAGAAAAAGGCAGCATAAGAGCCACTGTACTCATTGAGACTCTGCCTGCTGTGTTCCAAATGGACGAAATCCTCTATGAGTTAAAGGATCATTCTGTAGGGTTGAACTGTGGTAGATGGGATTATATTTTCAGTTATGTCAAGACCTTCCAGTCTCATCCCGATCGCCTGTTGCCAGATCGATTTTTAGTAGGAATGGGTCAACACTTCATGAGAAGCTACTCTGACCTCCTCATCAGGACCTGTCATAGGCGAGGCGCGCATGCCATGGGAGGCATGGTATAAGTTCATAATGAAAACTTCAATTGCGTATGCAATAGCTCTCAATATCATCCTTATTCACCAAAAAAAACAATGCACATTAGGCCGCAGCCAATAGAAGAAGAAAACTTTTTTTCATTCATCGCACATAATGTTCTAATACGATATAGGAAAAATTACAGGAACAAAACTGAAATTAGTTATACTAGTGACAACATTACACCAGTATAGATAAAATAATACTATAAGTCTGGAACTATATGCCATGATTAAGGATCAATAATAGCATACTGGAAGACAACCAGAGGGATTACTTTCAGCAAATACAGTAGATATCAATACAACGGTTGTAACTCTCTCATAAGATTCTATTATGAACAGGCGGCTCAGATTCCCATCAGAGATGACCCAGCAGCAAATGAGGCAGCACTAGAGCTCGTAAAAAAGGACAAGTTGAGAGAAGTACGAGCAGGCCATGACGGAACCTGGGCAGCCCACCCAGGGCTAATACCAGCCATCATGGAAGTCTTCAACAGCAACATGAGAAACTCTAACCAAATCCACTCGGTCAAGAGAGAAGATGCAACTGCTCTGACCGAAGAGGACCTTTTGCAGATACCCAGAGGAGTCCGTACACTGGAAGGCCTAAGGCTAAACACACGGGTCGGTATCCAGTACCTAGCAGCGTGGCTGACAGGAACCGGGTCAGTCCCACTTTACAATCTTATGGAAGATGCGGCAACGGCCGAGATCAGCCGAGTTCAGAACTGGCAATGGTTGAAGTACGGGGTAGAGCTCGATGGAGATGGTTTAGGTGTGAGAGTGAACTTGGATTTATTTGGGAGGGTCGTGGATGAGGAGATGGCTAGGATTGAGAGAGAGGTAGGGAAAGAGAAGTTCCGGAAGGGAATGTACAAAGAGGCTTGCAAGATATTTACTCGCCAATGCACGGCTTCCACACTTGACGATTTCCTCACTCTCAATGCATACAACAACATTGTCATCCATTATCCGAAAGGGGTGGCTAGGCTCTGATGGGCTCCAGTGGTTGTCCAGTGTTTTGACTTTGGTTCGACATCGTGTGCTTTTTAAGAGGTTCCACTCGCTTCAAGTAATAAAGGGAATAACTTGTTTTGTATTTGTTTGAGATGTTTCAATATTCTCCAGTTTCTGTGTGCATCATGTATGAGATTTGTGAAAATTTTACTTGCAAATAAGGTCTTTCCAGTATTTGTTCAATAGAAAATTCAGAAGGCATCCAGATGTGGCGTACTTCATGTATGAATCTATGAACACAGTCACACAGATAGAATCCAACTCTATTTTTTCTAGAAGAAACAAACTTTTTCTATTTCCAAGATATTTGGCATCTGATTCGACGGTAAAATCCAGAGCCTAAGTATGTTAAGATAATGCGGCAAAGGAACCAAAAATAATGATTTTACTTTTCTTTGACATTGCTACATTAACTGCAGAACGATTTCGAATATAAAGTTCTGCTACTTCTTCTATCTAATCCCTTTTAGGTTCAGTAAACAATTACGGCATATTTAAACCAAACCACTTATAAGGCAAGTTTTTTGTCATGGAAGTATATGTAACAGACAGCAAACAATGCCATATACCACCCTCACTAATTTAGTCCTAATAAGATAACATTATTACATTTCAAAAAAAAAAATAACATTATTAGTCCTTATCCACTACCCGACGGCCCACTCTGACCTATACATATAACCACCTTTTCCCACCCAGTATAGAAACCAAGAAATCAAAATATTTACAGAACATAGGCATAACATGACTACTACTTATGGAAGTTATGACTACAGCACCACACCGGCGGTGATCGCCAGCTATGATGCTCCGGAAGGGATGAATATTAAGGGTAGGTATGACGAAGAGTTTGCAAAAGTATTAACAAAAGATGCTTTGCAGTTTGTTGCTAATTTGCAAAGGGAATTTAGAGAACATGTCAAATATGCTATGGAGTGTAGGAAGGAGGCTAAAATGAGGTATGACAGTGGTGGGCTTCCGGGGTTCGATCCTGCGACTAAGGATGTAAGAGAAAGTGAGTGGACATGTGCGTTGGTTCCGCCAGCAGTGGCTGATCGGAGGGTGGAAATTACGGGACCGGTGGACCGGAAGATGGTCATTAATGCACTTAATTCTGGAGCCAAAGTTTTCATGGTGAGTGTAAAAAATTTGTCCGATATTTTTTATTTTTGTCTTTCTGGCTACTGAAATTAAGAACACTCGCAAAATTAAGAAAGTTTAGTTGGGTGGTCTTGGTTTCTCATTTAGTTGTTCTTGGTATCCTAAACAGAATAAGATTTAGAAACATACTGGAAGTTACTTTCAAAAATTTCTGAAACAAAGTTGGATCAGTAAAACTACTTAATTTGTCAAAGGATTCATAAATAATTATCAGGAGCAAATGAATGAGAGAACAGAAACCGAAAAGTGAAAACTAAGAAAAAAGAATAAAGTGGCTTATATTTTCCGTATAGTTTATAATCTAAAACAAATTTGAAGTGCTTTTGTTCATATGTTTTTTTTTTCCGGCAAGTTTTTTGTTCATATGTTATTGATATGTAACCCAAGATAAGAGTTTCAGAACTTGAAAGTAGTATACAGAGGGTGCCTTCTTAAATTATTAGTCCACCACAAACAGAACAAGGGAAAAAGCAGATAAATTAAACACTCTATAGCCTAAAAAAACATTTAAATGTTTTTATCCATATGTTATACATATGTTTTAAGTTTGAACCCAACATAGGAGTTTCAGAACTTTAAATTAGTACACTTTTAAGGTGCAGCATTAAATATTAGTCCACCACAAACAGGACAAGGAAAAAGCAGACAAAGTTAACAGCTATACACAAGCCAAAATATTAGGTAGCAATTTGAAATGATCGAAAACCAGAAATATGATTCATATTTAAAAGAGAAAAACGAGTCACATAGCATGATCTTAAAGATAGTTTAGAAAAAGACTCCAAAAATGTTTACTTTTTGAACTAAAACAACAGACTAAATTAATTTTACTCGTCAGCAAAAGTACTTTCCACCTCTAAAGTGCAACAAAGATTACCCTTAACATTGAAACTCCAACTTAAAAAATCTTCAAAAAAGAATAAGAATAACACTATTAGCCAATAAATTGGCGATTGCATGTGAGAGAGAAGAAGAAAACATAAAAAGACTGGTAACTTGGTATCACAATTGTGCATCGTAATAGGCTAATAGCTAATGAAGTATCATTTTTGCGATAACTAAATAAATGCAATCCGCTACTAGCATATGAAGACAGCTATCATTAAACATATAGATACTTAGTTTTTTTCAGATTAAATGATTTGAAGATGCACTATAACCAATTTGAGGAAAACTGATACGAGTAAAGCGATCTTGAATAAAAAACAAATAATCTTTGACTGCATACACAAAATCAAATACTAGCGTACTTAAATCCCTAGCATTATCACATTATTTCAGATATCGATTAATTATCACTACTCAATTTATCTTTGATCATATCTCTACTGTACCAAATGAAAGATGATTTTGACATACTTTTGTGAAATAGGCTGATTTTGAAGATGCACTATCACCAAGTTGGGAGAACCTAATAAGAGGTCAAGTGAACTTGAAAGATGCAATGGACGGTACTATAACCTTCAACGACCAGGCCAAGAACAGAGTTTACAAGCTTAATGATCAAATTGCTAAATTGTTTGTGCGTCCACGAGGCTGGCACTTACCCGAGTGCCATGTCATCATCGATGAAGAACCTGCAATTGGTTGTTTGGTGGACTTCGGCCTCTATTTCTTCCACAACTACGCAAACTTTCGACAGAACCAAGGTGCAGGATATGGGCCCTTCTTCTACCTCCCTAAAATAGAGCACTCAAGGTAATCAGATAAGCATGATTACAATGTTTATCATTCACTCTTCTTGTTTATCTAAATGCAAGAGCATGAATTTTCTTGAAATAAAATGTGAACATTTGAGTGCAAGAACATCCAGTTGTCTCACAGAAAATCTAAATATTTTAGGAAAAGTAAATTAGCGAGGACCCCGGCAATAAGTGTTTCTTATGTTAAGTCAGCAACAACAATCTTCACATATAAACCTCTTTAAGAGCTAAAATAAAAAATCCTAATGAAGCCCAAACTTCTGCAAAAATATTCTGAAAATTCAACTGTGTGAAATATCGTGTTTGTAGAAAGGTGTTTCCTCTTCATACTTAGTACTGCCACATATATCCTCACAGATTGCAAGAAATTATTAATTCTCCCATTTGGCACAAAGTGGCAAGAAACAAAAAAAACTCTTTAATAAATGCTTACAGAAACTACTGATGTCTCAATTCCCCCAACAATGCGGGGCCAACGCATAACTTTTGCAATTTTAAAAGCTATGAGTGATTTTTTTTTTTGTTAAACCAGTTACTTTATTTCGACAGAGAAGCGAGAATATGGAATAACGTGTTCGAGAGAGCAGAAGAAATGGTAGGGGTAGAGAAAGGCAGCATAAGAGCCACCGTCCTAATCGAGACTCTACCTGCTGTGTTCCAAATGGACGAGATTCTCTATGAGCTGAAAGATCACTCTGTTGGGTTGAATTGTGGAAGATGGGATTATATTTTCAGCTATGTCAAGACCTTCCAGTCTCACCCCGATCGCCTGCTCCCCGACAGAGTTTTAGTAGGGATGAATCAGCACTTCATGAATAGTTACTCTAACCTACTCATCAGGACATGCCATAGGCGTGATGTACACGCGATGGGAGGCATGGTATGAACTCATTAGTGATTTTAAAATTGTCCAGAATGTTTGCACTTTAGGTCATGACCTGCAGAAAAAGAAGTTCTGACATTATATAACAATAAGCAAGAAAAAGCTTATAAATTTACTCTCTCCCCTAAGAAATTGGCACACTTAATCTTTAATTAGGATAGTGGTAAAAAGTAATAAAATCAGATGTAATATCAGAGTACACACATTAATTCCGAGAGGAAAGGAAGAGTGAAAAAAGCATAGAGACGAGCGCATCTAGAATTCTGAGCTTAATAGGAGATTATTTAACTTGTCCAAAAGCTAACAATTCGTGGTGCTAAAAGAAACAACACGCTATACATGGTGGTTTTATGATTTATCCCATCTGAAATTGAACATAAGTAATAAACTAATAATACATGAAAAGAAAAAAGAATTAGATACACTAGACACCAGAACCATAATAGTTTGTACATGCCATTCCAACGGAAAAATTAATATCAAATTATCAATTTAACAAAACTAGTGAAAGAACGGAAGTGTATGACATGGTCTGGAAATAATATATAGCAATGGCAAGCCAGGTCATGGGAGATTGCTGATTGTCCTTCACAATAATACAGTACTATTAGACTGTATGATCATAATTTTCTCAAGGTAAATTGTTGTATGAACAGGCGGCTCAAATTCCAATCAAGGATGACCAAACAGCAAATAAGGCGGCACTGGAGCTTGTTAAAAAGGATAAGCTGAGAGAAGTACGGGCAGGCCACGATGGAACCTGGGCAGCTCACCCAGGCCTAATTCCAGCCATCATGGAAGTATTTGATTACAACATCGGCAACAACCCAAACCAAATCCACTCGGTCAAGAGAGAAGATGCAACTGCTCTGACCGAAGATGACCTCTTGCAGATACCCGAAGGGGTCCGCACATTGGAAGGCTTAAGGCTAAACACACGGGTTGGGATCCAGTACCTGGCTTCATGGCTGACCGGGACTGGGTCGGTCCCACTTTACAATCTTATGGAAGATGCTGCAACGGCTGAGATTAGCCGAGTTCAGAACTGGCAGTGGCTAAAGTATGAGGTGGAGCTCGATGGTGACGGTTTAGGTGAGAAAGTGGACTTGGAATTGTTCGAGAAGGTGGTCGATGAGGAGATGGCTAGGATTGAGAGAGAGGTGGGAAGAGAGAAGTTCGAGAAAGGGATGTACAAGGAGGCTTGCAAGATATTTACTCGTCAATGCAAGGCTTCCACGCTTGATGATTTTCTCACTTTGAACTCATACAACAACATTGTCGTCTATCATCCCAAGGGTGTGGCCACGCTTTGAAGATCTCTGGTTGCTATCTTTTATTGGCTGTGGTTTGGTATCGTGTGCTTTCTAAGCATCCACTGGCTCCGAGAATAGAGGAAATTATCTCTTCTGTAGTTGGTTGAGCTGCTTTTGGCATTGTCCGATTTATTTGTGCTTTATGTATAAGATTTATGAACACTTTTACTTGAAAATAAAGGCTTGTCATCAAATAAGCAGATGGATCTCGTTCTAGTATCTTTTTTTCCGAAATTTAGATTGCATCTAACTGTAGTGTGCTTCATCTAGAAACTGAACATAGAGCCTGCGATCCATTTTTTTGGTGTAGGATGTTTGGCATTTGATTTGACTCTATAGTTAAAAACTTAAAATACTCAAATTTATAGTATCCACACTTTAACCCCAAAGTTTTGGAAGGAAATGCATTTACAGTAACAAAAATGGTTTTTCTTTTTCTTTGCCTGTGCTAGATACACTGCTGTTCTGCCATGACAAATATCGAGCTGAACTAGTTGAATCTAATCTATTTTTGGTCAGCCAAACACTACAGGCAGTAAACTTCTTAGAGCACTCTCAAGTCTCAATAATTTATAAGGACATCCTATACGATTACACTCATAGGAGCCTTAAAAACAAAATTGAACTTACGCATTATAGACTAGGGGCGGATTCAGGAATTATTTTTTGGGGGGCACAATAATGATGCAAAGGAAACACGAAAATAGACAAACCAAAATACTTGCAAAATCCAAAGAGAAAAACTCCAACACTCACATATAAATGAATAGATACAAGTAAATTGGTAATTTACTTAGAATATTAGGTTGAACCACAAAAATGATACAAATCAAATCATAAAGTAATGTTTGTGTGCAGAAATATAATATTCTAGTGTCCTGGGTTGCTCTAAAGAAATACTGTCAAGATTTTCTAGACAAATATGCTAAGATTTTCCTATAAACAGTTAACAATAAATATTAAACAAGTTTAAAGCAGCAATAAACCTGCTTATATCTTGAACAAGAGAAAGAAAATAAGAAGTATAAAAGAAAGATAACCGGCTTATACTATTTGGTTAAATGTCAAATTGATAGTTAGTTCAATCCATAGGGGTATAATAGTAATTTCAGGTGGGAAAAATTTGAGGGGCATATACCACCCCATGCCTTAAGGTAGATTCTCCGCCCATGATTATAGTAGCTAACTTTTGTGTTTTTATAAATCTCCAACAAGGTTTTGGAATTAAGAAATATATTTTGAAAATTAGTAATACACTTTATACAGTTAAATATCATTATAAACGTACCAAACTATCAAATTAAATATGGTTTTTATTTTTTAACTCTTCTTATATAGTAAATTATCATTACAAGCACTACTTAATTATGATAGTTGTGCCTACAACACCTAAATAGTGGCTAAGAAGGCAATCACCAGCTATAATACTCCGGCAGGGGTGGATATTAGAGGAAGATACAACGAAGATTTTGCAAACATATTAACTAGCTTTGCAGTTTACAAACATATGAACTTTCAACTTGAAAGTAAGATCGTTTCAAAGGTGAAGGAAAACAATGAGTTTTTAGATTCAACAAATATGCTAGTGATTTGCTATTTTCTATTGAGTGCTTTATCGATTAAACTGGAAGTTTGGCGTACCTCTAGGTGCGACTCGTTTTGTCTAACAATCCGAAAACAAGGCATAGCTCCCTTTCGCTCTAGAAAAAACCCGTACATATATGCATTTAACTCGACACTTGTAAAAGTTTTTGAACTCTGAATTACTGTCATTTTCTGCGGGAAAGGTGATACGACTTGTTAAGCCTGCCCAATGTAATGCTGTAACTGAGATACTAAAAAGAAATTAATGGCTTTATTTTTTCTTCGACGTTTCTAATTCTATCCATTCGATGAGAAGTTGAGCTACTGTATGACGCAGTTTAGTTTAAACAAACCAAAAAAAATGAAAGTTTTTCATCATTGTACTATTTAAAAGACAACGAATCGTTAACAGAATTAAGATTAGCAACAAATTGAGCAGAATTGAAACGTAGTCTGGACAAGTTTAATAGTTTCCCAGTTCAGAAAATGCTATTAATTCAATTCAAACTTATTAAATATATAATATACATTTAGAAAAAAAATATTATGAGAACATAATTAATGATATTCGATATCAGACACTCACAAACAACCAATATCAAAGTATTTCACAAATCAAAATTCATAAAAGTACATTTAAAATTCTGAACACTACAGAATTAGCCGCTAAAATATCAATTACTTTAAGTTTCCCACGACATCATCACAAACACACACACATACGCATGATATATTTATATAAACGGTGTATTTACATGTAAAAAGGTTTATTTAGGGATAGTTCAGTCACTTCGTGTTTAACTTAAGGGGTAAATGTGACAAAAGTTTTGGACAAGGGTTAATTAATATCACTATTAAAGTTTTTACTTTCTTGTGGCAGTAAGAACATAGTATATATTTTCCCAAAATCCATATCATCATCTATTATTTAAGATTCATTATCAAAAACTATCACTTAAGATCTGCTATATATCAACGTATTATCATCGTGCATCAAAATTAAAAACAAATGGTAAAAAGAAATATGTACCAAAGTTTAAATAATTTAATCATGGGTTTTCGATAATTAAGTCTCAAATTATATGTACTGGTCATTTTACGTATCTCCCGATTATACTACCTGGTTCTGACTTGAAACTATTCATACTTGAAGCAATTCTGACCGATTTTATCTGGATTCTCTCGACGATTATTTCAGGATCGGGTTCGGATATATGAGTTTTGATACTACATTATCGAAACCCGACCCCTAATTCTATAGCATTTGGAAGTGATAAATTACTATCTTAACTATTTTTAGGTGGAAATTAAGTTTAACTCGTACTACATTAAAATACAACTTACCTTGAAATAGTTATATTTTTGTTATTGGTTTGGTCAATTTCTAGTTTTATTATTTTGATATTTTAGTGTCACATTTTGAAATGCAATATCATATATTAGTTCCAATTAAAAGAATTTGTTCAAATAAGATATTTACTTAACAGTTAGCAAACGTTAAGATTTTTCAATTTTAATAGCAAGCTTGATCATTTAAACATGTACTTGTGATATTTCATATTGTTGATGAAATCTGTGTCGTTCTTATGTAATATGAACATTTATAGTTTTTTTTCTGTATCCTATATTTTGTTTAAGTACTATTCAGTAATAGTTTTCAGGATTATTCCACATATTCTTGGGTAGGGATCAGAGAAATAGTAAATATTCGGCTGCTTTTGGGTCGGGATTCGGGTATGAGGATTTCCCCTGGTTGTAAGTGGTATCTAATTATACGCTCTCACCACCAAAATTCGTGTATTTGTGGTGATTAGGGGGGGGGGGATAATGAAACCATGGCTCACGAAAAAAATCGTGTTCGTCTCGTCAAGTATTCGGTTCACGTTCGTTTCCTTTCTAAATGAAACAAACATGAGAAAAAAACTATATATCATTACGTAAACAAAATGATAGTGAGAGCTCCGTTCGCCTCATGAAGTTTCATTTCAGTTCGATTAGCACACACATAGATAGATTTGTATACTTATAGTATATAAATAATAACAAACAATTCTATATAACAATAGTGAAGTAAATCTAAGGTTGAAAATTGGATAGTTTTTTATTACAGTGACAAACTGATGGAGTTGGAATCAATTATGTAAATAGTTTTGGTGTTTATTGATATAAGACATATAATTATTTTAAAATCTTTTATAATCAGGACAAGCCTCTTAAGAATTAGGACGAGTTTCTTAAGCAGGCTGATCACATGTTAAATTATTTGTACCTCAAAACACATATACCAGTTTAGCTGCCAAAAAGTCGATGTTGCTTTGTTGTAAGAGGGGCAATTGACTTTTAGTACAAAAATAAAAATAAAAATAAAATTCTCTTTCAGTGATAGTTCGGAAAATTAATTCGTTTTTGGTGTAACTTAATTTTCTCTCATTAATTTCGCTAGTATCTCATTCATTTCGTTAATATACAAAAAAATATAAGAAAACCAAAATAAAATATTTATAAATTACAAAAATAAAAAATGCATAAATTTTTTTAAAATTATTTAAAATATATAAAATCAAAAAAATTATTTTTAAAATGAAAAAAAGTCAAAAAAAATATTCATTAACTTCAAGATTTTAGAGTGAATGGACCAAACAAAATCTCATTCACTTAAAGAAAACATAAAAAAAGCTCATTCACTTAAAAAATTTAAATTTAATGGATAAAAAAAATGTTAATTCATTTTAAGATTTTAGAGTGAATGAATCAAACAAAATCTCATTCACTTAAAAAAAACATAAGAAAAAGTTTATTCAATTCAAAAATTTGAAGTGAATGGATAAAAAAAAACGTTTATTCCCTTCAAGATTTTAGAGTGAATGCACCAAACAAAATCTCATTAACTTTAAAAAAAACATTAAAAAAACTCATTCACTTTAAAAATATGAAGTGAATGGATAAAAAAAAACATTCATTTACCTCAAAATAACAAACAAAAAGTTCATTCACTTTAATATTTTGAAGTGAATTTACCAAACAAAAACTCATGTATTTCAAGTTTTTAAAATGAATGGACAGGAAATAACCCATTTATTTCGGTATTTTGAAATGAATGTACCAAACAAAAGTTTATTCATTTCAAAAAATCAAACGAAAGACCATGCATTTCAAAATAAAAAACAAAAACACATTCACTTCAGTTTTTCCAATTGAATGTATCAAACAAAATTCATTCAATTTAAAATTTTCAAGTGAATGAAAGAAATATGCACTAAAAGGGAATTGATTTTTGAAAGTATGATTTTTGAAATTTGAAAAGATACCCTAAAAGTTAATTTAATCTTGTTGTAATATGCTTAGCTAGTCTAATCTTAGAAGATTTATCCAGAATGTCGATTCATATAATTGTTGCCTTAAAAAGAGTGTACTTGTTTCTGGTCCTTTCTACTATTAGAAAAGCAAAATCTAAAAAGCAAAATCTAAAAAGCAAAATCTAGCAAAGACAAAAGTAGACCTTCAATAAAATATGCCCCTACGTACTTTCATTTGGTTGGTGCCTACCACATATAAGCTTAAAAAAACCTTAGGGCACTGAAATATACTCCAATTTGACCTACTACCTCCTTACCAAATTATTGGGATTATAGGAAGTTATGTACAATTTTAATCGATAAATAACTAATATATAATGTGTCGAAATCGAATTTTTTAAAAATTTATCACATAGTTCAAGTGTTAAACTATATTAACAAATTTTAAAATTTTATTTTTCAACAATTTAAGCACGAGATATTTATCGGTCAAAATTACACGTAAATACGTAGAGTTTTAATAGTTTGGTACAGAATGAGCATATTATAAGCGAGGAATAATCCAAATTGAAGACCAAAACTACATTCAGATTGCATACATAATGTGACTTCTAGATATATCTCGAAATTTGAAAGATACGCACGATTTAAATATAACCCGGTTTACTATCTTAATTTACAACTTCGGCACGGCTTCAATATTTAATTAACAAAATAAGCTAATGGAAAAAAATTGAAACTTTGTTCGCTCTTGTTTGTGTTAAATTTTACATGCATATATATAATATTTACGGATCCACTAAATTTTCATTTTTTTTCCAGAAATAGAACAAACTCATAAATTTTTAACATTTTGGCGACTTTTAAAACTTGATTTCAATTTCCATTACAAATTAATAAAGAGACGTATTCACCCTAATCGGGGGAATTTCAATACTTGTATAGGAGGGTTACCAACATTCCCAAACCACATCATGCAAAATGGCAACAGCAAACTGGTGGTTAATTGGGTAGCTATCAAAAAGGATCCTCTCTTCCATCTTAAATCAAGAATATGATTGTGAAGTATTTATCTTAGCTATAGTTATAGTAATATTAATTCATATGTTTAAATAAGTTTTCCTAACCAAATTATAAGTTTACGAGGTTTATTTTTTTCTACTTTACAAGTCACTCTCTTCATTAATAAAAACAATTTATTAAGTAATTTTAATTGTCCTTTTCACACTAAGTTTACTAAATTATTAGTTGTGTGTGAAAAAGTAATGGGCAGGGAAAAATTTGAAAGTATATGTAAAAAATTGGATAATTCACATAAATTAAGGGATTTTGCATAGTGAGCCTCACTACAAAAAAATACCCAAATAACGACGGGATTAGTGACGGTATTTTTTGTTACGAGCTTATTAACGACGGTTTTTGTGACAACTTTGTGACAATTTAGTCAATTTACGACAGATTTGTGATAACTTTTTAAATTAGTGACAGACTTGTGACAGATTTTGACTCTCAATAAATCAAACATTATTTTGTAGTGCCTATAAAACGTATTAAAGAAGGAGTATATTTATTTATATTTATCATATGTGAAATAGGAACAACGGGCAGCATCTAGTATCACTCACACTGGTGGATCTTCAAAATTCCACTTGGTGCAATTTGATTTTTTCTAGGATGTCTTCATATCAGGATTGTGCTCCTTAAAATAATTATCTTTTCAATGAATTATTTTGTACTAATAAATAACCAATACTTAAAAATCATCTTTACTTTAGAGGCATCGAGAATGATCAGTCTATAAAAGTGAAGAAGAGTTTATAGAAATTTGATAGCTATATATGCTGATAATATATAAATCCAAAATTTACCCTACTAAATACCCACCTAGCTAGCCACATAAAAGTGAAGAGGTTATAGAAATTTGATAGCTACATATGCTGATAATGTAACAATCCAAAATTTACCCTACTAAATACCCACCTAGGTAGCTGTATGATTAGGAGTTTTGCATGTAAAAATATAACAGGTATATGCTAAAACAAAAAACAAAAGTATGGTTGGATACGAGCCAAACAAACTAATTATACCTTGTTTTTTGCCGTTCTCTCCCATCTCCTCCGTGTATATTTGTCATTTAATTTATTTTTACAAATTGAGCTTTGATTAAACAGAGAGACTGATCATGATAAATTGTCTGAGATGATGCGTTTACCATTCAATACTGTTACTATACCACCATGCGTGTTGTAATATGTATGGTTAAAACGAAAAATAAATAAATTCTACTTATAATATTTCCCTCAAATTTAAACAAGATTACAACATCATTTTCAAATGTCTATTTAAGTTGGCTCTACACAGTTAGAGTAATTTAGTTACCCATCCGTCTATTTATACTTCTTTTTATTATTTATTTATTTTAATCTAGATATATCTACATTTGCTTTTCACATGTGAATAGAAATGCATATTTTAATTTTTATTGCATTATTTAAAAACATGAGAAATGCATATTTTAATTTTTATTGCATTATTTAAAACACATGGACCATGTAGAGTTTAAATATTTATATACTAGTAATCGTGTCCCACGCGTTGCGTGTGCAGCACGTAATGGAATAAAAATATAGAAAATATTTATAGTTATGATATAAATATGTGGATAATACAAAAAACAAACATAGTTTAAGATCTAAAATAATGTTTGATTGTTAAATAGTGATAAATAATTTTATTATTTTTTTATATTTTTATATTTTTATATGAGTATGATATTATTGTAATTAATATAAATGTGTAAGTATATATTTTTTTTAAAAATGACTAAATTGAATAGACTCATTTGACTTGAATTGATTTATTATGATAGAATAATCATTTGATTTGGGTTGTGCTGTTATAATAGAATGATACGCACGTATACTTTCACTTTGAAAAAAAAGGAACTTACGCAAGCTAAAAAGGTTTCTTCTTACTTTAATGAAATAAATTTTGTTTAGTATAATGACTTGTTTAGTATAATTACTTTAACCAATACGTCCACATCCTTCCATTTATTCCAACCAGTAAAATAACGCAAACTCTTTATACGACTTATTCCATTGTACTCATTAACCCTATTAGTTGTACCCAAAATAAAGAAAAATTAACCCGATTAGTACATGTGTCACATCCTCCATAGCTCCAACGTATGACTCTTTCTCCTTCTTAAGCAAGATATCACAGGCCTACGTGCCCCACTTTTGACTCGTATACCCATTTACATATGTAATATACCCTCTCCACGACTTAATTTTAATTATCCATTATGAAAATACATGTAATTTTACTTGATTTATAAATGTTATCAAAATTGTTAAAATAGTTTTTTTTTTAAATCTAATTATAAAATTTAACATTTGAACTGTATGATCAAATTTTAAAAATTTTTATTCCGACAATTTTGATACAAGTTCTTAACTGGTCAAAATTCCACGTAGTTTCATAATATACAATTAAATAGAAACGGATGGAATACTTCGTGATTCAGGAGAGAAGTCAAAAATGTTTTATGGGCAGTGTCAAAATTCATATAAACTATTAAATTTAGATAAATAATAAAAAAAAATTATCGTTTTTAACGTATTTTAATAAAAATACATAGTCAATAATTAAAAAAAATCTTAATTCTCAAAATTACAGCGGGTGTGGTCGCTGCTGATGGTCTGTACACTTGGTATATAATACTATCACTACATAACAAATCTCAGGATATAAACCCCATACTTTTCGAAAACGGTTGTCCAAATATTGAGTGTTACTAAATTTTAAGCAACAACTTAGGAACTTAACTAATTTATTATGTTGTTAAAATTTAGTAACGCTCAATTTAACAACACTTTTTTAAAAAGTATATGTTAATATTCTGACATTTTCTTATATATAAATACATAATTATATTTACACTTATGTATCTGTTTGCTTTGGTGTAAAATAGGTGTAAACAGACATTTACGGGTAAAATGAATTTTTCGAGTGATTGGTTTACTGTAAAATATTTTTATTGGGAAATCTTTTTTCACATATCCAGTAAAATTAGGATAAACGATTACCATACAAATAAAGTTGTAAACGGTTTACGAAAATCCTCTCTATATTCTTTCTAATAATAGTATTGTAACTATTATTAATTATAGATCTACTCTTTTAAAATTATTTAATAAGTATTCAAATTCCATCTAATTAACAAATAAAAATAAAAATAAAATAAAAAATTCCAAAAAATCTAAAAACCCCTAGAAAATTCAAAATTTTTTTAAAAAATTCAAAATTTTTTTACATATATATCTATCTTATTGAAAATAATTTATAATATATTCTATACTTCTAATTTTATGACTTTATAAGTTGAAATTTTATAAATTATTACAAGTGACGTATATGAAAGAAAATATGTATTTCACTAAATTTTATACATATCGAACTTTTTACCAAACAACCATTTATTTGTTTAAAAACTTAAGTTTAGATAAAATTTTATTTGAATTTTTTTTATTCACTAAACTTCCATAAAATTAAAAAAAGGAAAAAAAAGTTTTGAGTCTAAAACTTTTTGATAAAAATATTTTAGTGGTGTAAAACTTTTAGGTAAATAAAGTGGGCCTAACAAGCATCTTCCTATCACGTGTCCCACATCCTTCTCGCGCCACGTTTCAAATCCCACCAATCATATACTCACATTAGCCTCCCACGTGTTATATACTCAAACGTGTCGCATCTATAGCGTCCTTTATATGAACCCCCTCTACTCGGTCTAACCCTTAAATTTAGTTTGGTAACGTTACACTTAAAACACATTTTCATTCATTTACATAAATAAAGAAAAGGGAATACATACTAATATTACTACAAGAATAAATAAAAGGGAAATGGATAGAAGGGGAGGGTGTTGTATTGCGATGTACCAAAACGGCAGCGTTTGTGACATGTCGAAAGTGGACCGTATAATGCTTAAGTTCCGGCCTATCGCGCCTAAGCCTGTAGTTGGATCTCCGACTCAGAGTAACGAACAAACCAGCTCGAAAAACAGCTCGAAATCCGGACGTGGTAAAAGGAAATACAAAAAGGAAAATAATAATAAGAAGCAGAAGAAAAATAATAGTAGTAACAAGAAGAAAAAAGCGAATTCCGATGAGACTGAGTTGAGTCGTAAGACTAGTAGCGACTCGGTGGTCACGTTATCTTTGTTACCCGAGACCCCGGAGAGAAAAGAAAGTTTTGTTACTGTGAAAGAGGAAAATAAATCACAGTCTCCGGTTTGGTTGATGAGTTTTGCACCATCGGATGGTGGACACGTGGAGCAACGGACGGTCCTGATGGCTCCTAAGCCGGTAACGTCTATTGTGACAGTTGAGTGTGTGACTGACACGTGGCTGGATGGGAACGTTTTAGGGCGTAACGATCATGAGAGGATGGTGAGGTTAGGTGAAGACACGTGCCCTTGTTTTGTATCGGACGGTTTAGATCGAGTTTGGTGGACTAATAGGGCGTACGGTGAGATGGTGGGGAGTGAGGAGGTGATCGTTCAGCTAGTGAAGATGGTTTCGGTCACATGCGACGCATTTAGCTGTAAGGCGAGGGTGCGGTGTGGCGAGGGGAAGGGTGCGACGATTATGACTTTTCCTTGCGACGTTTGGAGGATGGACGGAGGAGGGTATGCGTGGAGGCTCGATGTCGAGTCGGCTCTTAGTCTTGGTTTTAGGGTTTGAGATATCGAAATATCAATATTACGACTATATGTAGTCTGTAGTTGGTGCTTTGCTACTTTTAACATAAAAAGGATTAGTGAGACCTTGAGAGAATTGTACATGTTTTTTTCGCTACTGTGTTTTGGTTATGGGTTTCTAATTTCAATGTTTTTTCTTTATTTTCTTAACAGCAAGAAGTCCTTTTGATGTTTATATTTTTAATCTTTTACTTGGTCTCTGGATAGATATGTGATTAGTGTATCATGTTGTCGTGATTTCAGTCTTGTTAATGCAAATAGTCCAAGCAGATTGAGCATCCCACTGGAAAAAAAACAGTATAAGCCAAAAAAAATTCGTAAACTATGTACTTTCTCTTTTATAGTATATTTCATTTATATCCGAAAATCATGCATGTTTATGTTTTCCGAAATGAGCAACCACACAACAACAACAAAATGTTGGCCAGATCTGATTAGTCTTGTGTGTATATGATCATGAAGGGTCTATTGTGAGGTTTTCCCTTGGAAAAAATAGTAGTACGTACAAGGTTTAAGGTTATACAAAAATATCGGAATTTAAACACAATTATTTCCGAAGCGCTGATATGGTAATTTCAGCTTTAGAGGGAAACTATATAGTTATAATTTGGGTTCGGAGAAAAGCCCATTAAGATACATGCTAGAACGGTTTTGATTTACGGATGCTTTATCTGCACGTTTAGCCCGAGTATGCAGGAAACGTTCGCCTTTTTTACTTTTAGAGTACTAATCACGCATCGCAAGCTAAGCTGGAATGGTTTAATTCGATCCAGAGATGTTCTATCTGCAGGTATTGTATTCAGGAAACCCATATTTTGGTACTGTTGTATCTCTCGACTTTCCTGACAATCGGCTATAGATAGTGATCTTATATCGTAAAGCTCTAGCGACATAGTAACTATGAATTTGGGCAGGTTATATAACATATGTAAGATTCATATCTTTTCATCCGCTTATGCATGATTCATTTACCATGTTACAGTAAATGAGCTCTCTTCCAAAAAGTGTTCTCCGATTTAAGAACACTATTTTTTTTTTTGGGAAGAGACCTCATTTACCGTGGTTCATGAACTAAGAGTGACTTGATAATTTAGCAATGACTACAAACAATATTTTTACATGTGTATATGATAGATTTCAATTAAGTTTAATTACCATTTACGATTAATTAAAGGTCATACTCATACATGCATTATACCTGTCCAATTTCTATTGGAATACGAGATGCATGCAGGAAACCGGCATTTTCATTATGTATCCATCAATTTGTATTATCGTTTTAATATACTTTTCTTATAAAGTTAATAAGTATAATCATGTGTATCATCAGTAGTTTTCTATATACATACATTGTTGAGATTTATTAAACTCGGTCTCTTGCTCATGTCTTAGCCTAACTGGCGTGAATATAATATCATGCAAAATTATCATATGAAATCAGAAAAATTGCATTATGTATGGATATATATGGTTAAGCTAGAAACTCTATGATAGAACATAAAAATTAGACCCGAATATTCTATTCGGGTAGCAATCGACCCACACTTCATAAATGGGTATCCAATACTTGATGGATCATCACATGCCTTTCCTAGATAATAGAGGAAGATATTAATAAAAGCCCAAGCCCACTTAACTAGGGACCCATATCTAAAAAAACCCTAAGATGGAGACACTTGTCAACATCCAAGCAGGCGTAGTTGCCTATAAATAGCCAACTACCCCTCCTACAAACCCCCCGAAAATCTATTCAAAAATTATAGAGAGAAGTTGAGAAAAGAGAAAAACTAGTCAAAGCTTATCCAACTAAGAAACAAACCGAACAGAGAAAGAGCCGAGCATCGAAGAAGAAGGAGAACGATCAAGATAAGAGTTTAAATAGTCAAATCGAACGCAATTGTAGTAAATTAATAATAATCCGATCAAGTGTAATAATCCGATCAAGTGTAACAACCCGAACGAGTGTAATGACCCGATCAATAATAAAGACCAAGAAGTGTTCATTATTTACGCCTAATTTATCATTATTTTATTATTGAAAAGTCTAACGCGACCGACCAAAGTTATGGATTTATCACTTTAGTTTATACATTATTTGACTTCCCGGTGTATTTTTAATTTTACGTAAAATATGCATATGCATCAAACTCTCAACGATCCTCATTAAATTAAAGTGGGAAAAGTATGCTTCTATAAATTTGAGATTTTGGAGTAATTAAATATGTTCTTATTCGGAAACTGAATCTACATAATACAGTATAACACTAAATTATTTATCATACTCCCTTAATTAATTACGTAACAAATACAAACAAATTACAACCACGCAACATGCAGATTGCACACACGTCTTCCCATTTTTTATTTAAAAAAGTAATATGGTATAAATTTTAACCTCAATAGCAATTACTAATGTGGTAAACCACACCTTGCATGTGTTGCCCGTAAATTTAACCCTAACATTAAGCATATAATGTCTTCATCGATTTTGTTTGTGCAGCATTTGAACAAGTATATAGTTCTATGCTATTATAGGATCTCACATTAGTAAACAACCAAAATGAACCTTTTTTTTTTAATCCCTCGTTTAGTGGTTAAACCTGCGAAAGTTCGTAGGCGAGAGAGTTCGAACCCTGACGGTGAGCGTGGTATACTTGGGTAACAACCACATGGCTACCAACCATGATACGACATGAAAATAATACCCGTTAAACGATATCCGGTAATAACCCGACCCGTATGTTTTACTAGATATCCAACGCAAATATAGTTGGGATAATAACATGGTTGTCTTTTACTTTAACAGATATGAGAGTAATTATCCATTGATGTTAAATGTCCAATTAACAGAGGCCCAACAATCAAAAAGTCCATGAGTTGACATATGACTTGTCAACATCATGTGAAGCACGTACCCCTATAAATAGAGTCAAAGAGCAGTACAATACGTCATCTGACTTCCAAGCAGAAAAATAGATATTAGTACAAAAACTTCTCAGCGCTTATCTCACTAAAGAAGTACAACCAACTACAACTCAAAGTCAAAAATACAAGAAATTACACTGAGCATCATAATACTAAAGATATTTGTAATAAAACTTTGTAATTTACCCGATCAATAAAAAAAGATAACATCGTCTAATTTATTATAGTCGATCATATTAATTATAACTGTTAACGAGAATAACTTAACCGATCAAAGTTTATGATTTATGAAAGCACTTCCTCACCGAGATGAACTTGTTGATCTCATAACTAAGGACTATAAGGTTCTTTCATCTTTGTTTTGATCTTGTTTTTTTTTGGCGGGGCATTCATGTCAATGAAGATTTTTAGTAACGTGAGTGGGAAAATCACGGGATTTGCTATGATAATAATACAATTGAAATGTTTTTTTAAAAAAAATCTATAACACTTGTTTCAAATGCTAGTGGCCAACGTATAACCCCGAATAGTCCAAACACAATAATTATCTAATGATAAAAAAAAAAAAAAATCAGTGTTGTGTTGAGCTAGAAGACCCAAGTGCAAATGTAGCTTAGAATGTGTCAAATATAGGTGACCACATTTTATTGTTTGAGGTTTACATAACTCCTAATATTATGATTATCAAATTTACATTTACTCACATGTCTGTGACACTAAAAAATTGTCTAAATGTTGCTTATGAGTATGTCATCATATTCTCATCCTTTACTTCGTTAACAAAAAGATATTGTTTCCTATTTCCTACAATCTATGAATTTATATGATTTTTTTTTCCACAAAAACACAAATTACTAAATATTCCTTCCAGTTTAATCAATACTAGTATCAAATTAAGTTAAAATACAGTCAAATTAGTTTTGATTCAGTTAATTTGTCTGACAACATACATACATAAGCATGTGTCTCCATATATACATAGTTACCTACATATACACATACATATACATAAATGATGGCTATAAATCATTTATTTCAGCCTAAACAAAAACATTATGTGTGTTGTAATACAACTATTAGCTATATATTTAGGGAGACAGAAGTAAAGAGAGGGGAGAACAGTATCGTCTTTATTATGAATGAGTATCTGAATGGATGTAAAATACAAGACCCCTAGCCCTCTTTATATAGATACAGGAATAGGGTTACAAGCTCACTTGGGCCCATAAAGAATAAGCCCAAGAGTCCAATAATATCCTACAACACTCCCCCTTTGGACGTCTTGAATTCTTCGTCTTCATGCAGTCGATCTGAGTCGAGTTCATTCGCAGTGCTAAACACATAAAAACCTTAGGGCCGGAAAACCCAGTGTGGGACAAAACCGGTACCTAGGAGAAACTGTGTAGCCGAATGATATAGGCCGAAATATCATGTAAGTAACTAACCACAAAAAACAGTGTGCCTCATCAAAACCTTGACAGAGCAAATCCAATGGGAAAATCTCTGATCGAAAGAAAAAGAGTGCAACAGTGGTAGTAGTATGAGATCAACCACAAAACAGGTGCCTCATCAAAACCTTGCTAGAGTAAACCCAGTGGGAAAAACCTCTAGTCGAAGGACAAAAGAGTACACAGTGGTAAGAAGTATACAACAAGATACTCCCCCTAATTTCGGCAATCTTAAGTGAGATATAATGGAAACGTGTCTCGCTAAAAACCTTGCCAAGGAAAACCCAGTGGGAAAAAACCTTGGTCTAAGGACAAAAAGAGTACACGAGCATGCGACTGGATGCTCCCCCTCACTTGCACACGACAGGGTGCGAAGATTTCGACTAAGTAGTAATTAGTGCAATAAGCATTCACCTGGATGCTCCCCCTCACTTGCACACGACTGGGTGCAAAGATTTCATATTCCAAGAAAGAGAAAGAGCATTCGACTGGATGCCTCATTTACTTGCACACGACTGTATGCAAGAAAATATAATGTGGAATAAAACGAGTATTGGACAGGATGCTCTTAAACTTCATATGTGAAGATTTATTTCGGCAAGAAATGCTAAATAGCATAATCTAGTTATGTCTCTCTTAATCGATAACAACAAGTTGTCCTCAAATAAGACAAGTGTTTTATCTGGATCGTGAGACAGAGCATATGTAATTCAAATATGGCTAATATGAGCTCGAAGCCATATACACTCTCTAGTCGTCTCATAGAGCACGAGTAGATCAGAGTGATTCGTTTGGACTCATTCCAAGACCTCCAAGATATTGCCTTATTCCTAATGGTAAAGACAGACCATGTTAGGAATATCCCTTATGCGGGTCTGATAAGTAACCGGCATCGGTATAACCGAAAAAGGGTTGTGTTAATTCGAGTACCGAAGGGGATAGGTACACTCGATGACGCAAATGGGATAAGACAAGCCCTCATCCACAGTTACCTTAAGGTAATGGGAAAATGTCTTTTATGCCATTTCGATGGCAGCATGTTAGCGCGATGCTGTGTCGAGCTATACCATTCACAGCAGACGAGATGTTCGTCCTAGCACATTAGACCAAGTACAATGATGCGCATATTGTACTTAGATATGAACATCATGGTTCAATATCTCTTCATCGTCTCATCAGGGACGGACTGGGTCTATATCAATGTCTAGTGATCGAACGATCATGGGAGAATCTGACGACTTAGCGTCATGATGACTAAAACATCATAACACCTTCTGGGTGTAGTCTGAATCATGGACTTAGATTCAATCTTTACAGGACTCGATCATCAGGCCGAGTCACTACCGTGTCTTCCCAAGATCCTTCATCTCGAAGGCAAATCCAAAAATGGATCGCGTAATAAAACACGCAAGGGCATAATACTTGTTCAAGTATCCCGAGCTGATCAAGTACACACTTAGGCGGGTATACCACATCCGCTCGGATTATATTAATCCATATAGTGAACGTCTCATTTAATTGAGATCGTGTTCCGTGGTCAGGAACTACTTGATTCAAGCATTATGAAGTCACACAGGGACCTTCATCTATATTTCTTTGTCTAAATCCCCATAGAGATAAAACTGTGACCACATTCATGGCTGCATACTCAGTTTTTCGAAAACTACTAAACTAGTAAAGTAGGGGACCGTTATAACGTCCATTACGAGGAAATCAACCATCTCGTAATCAATTCCAAGGTGTGAGAGAAGCCTTGCGCTACTAGACGAGCATTCTACAATCTCATTATTCTCATCACTTTTCTTTACGAATAACCAAATAAACGAACTCGTTTAACATTGGTGGTGTTGGAGCTACAGGTCCGAACACACTTTCGTTAAGGAGTCTACTTGGATTGCAAGTTTCCATTAGGCCAGTCTATTCTACGTTGACTTCAGGCAACGGTACATGGTTCCCTGTCATAATTTGCTCATATTATCAGTCGTCACCGAATATATGAACAAGTAATCAATGACAGTCTCGTTTCGCTTCAATATCGTCTAAGATATCATGATCGACAGATATTTCGAGATTCTTAGGATGAGGAGGAAATCACACATCTCCTTGATCCTTTATAATCTCGTGCGACAAACGAGTTTCAGTTCACCACCTCTGGGGCTGAACGAATTAAGAACCGGTCAACTTCCTCATATCTTGGGAAGGATGACAGACTGATGGCCGACGGCAGCGTCCTTTGCTTGGCGGGTTCGGCCAAAGCAACGTGTTACGACAGGAACACGGCGTCCGACAGGGACGTCTATCCTTGCAAGCATTTTGCAGCAGGTATAAATGATCTCATGACATCTCATAAAGTCATTAAATGCATTTGGCATTTAGTTAGACTTGAGGGAGTCTATGCACTTACTTATCACTAAGTGCAGTTTTGGGAATCAAGCTAAGACTGAGTGGGTTATGCCACGTTATTTCACGTCGTTCCTTATCAACGGTAACGTGCAAATCTCCCCCTAACGACGGGGAGAACAGTCTTAGCGATGTCACTTTCGCATATCATGCGGTAAAGAGATCGCTTGCCAAGGTTACTCTATCAAATGATAGGCAGGAGATTAATAATCGACTTATGTCCCCTTCAGAGGTCCATATTTTGAACGCTAGAGCGGCTCAATCAAAATATTAATTAATCACTCTAAACACGCGTTAATATGAGACTTCTGGCTCATAACCAGTAACCAGCTGGTACGCATATGGTGTTTGAGTATCTATGGGCCTCATAACGGACCAATGCAGCAAAATAGCATAACCCCACACGAAAATATAAATCTTGGTGCGCAAGACCAAGAAATGCGTGCAATCATTTGCAGTCGCATCATCAAACTTTACGTGAGTCCATTTGGGTCTGAACATAATTGACAGGATGTTCAATTTCAATTTCCAAACTCAAGTAATTCAAATCGAAATTTCGATTATTACTCTTCGGAATTATCAAGTCGACTAGACTTTTCAGGATAATCCGGATCATGAGCCATCAACTTAATGATAGGGCTAAAAATTTGGAAAGTGCTGCATTTATGTGGACAACAGTAAAATGTAACCATATTGTCGATGCATCAACCATAACCATTTATATTTATGGTCCGTCTTATGGTTGGATAAGTCCACAATAACTCCTTCAATTCTTTACAAGAACTCTACGAGTTCATTTCTTGATCTTTACACATACTAGTCTTTCAAAGTGAGCATTAATGGCATGAATTTCGGATTAATCGCGAAATATATTCTCAGAGAGAATCCAAATGCGATGCGATTATAAATCAAGCATCGTCTTTTGACCCGGAAATATCTCATCCGGTCAATGCCACAAAATCAAAATGCTCTTATCAATCGACGACAGGCGAATGATAGTACAGACTGTCATGTCTTAGTATCTAAATCATTTATCATTTCGAGGACAGGCGAAATGATAAGGTAACTTTAAATGCTTTAAAGAATGTGGTAGCAACCACTTGAAAGACATTTCAACTCCTCTAAAATACGCTTTTGGTCGTATTGAATGGAGGCTATGTAAAGAAATTTTAATTCTTTCATGAGCTATTACCAGATAACACTGGTTTTCTCGAATATTTTATAACTCAACAAGGTACGGCAGGACCTACATGAGTATAAGACCTCATATTTGACAAATCAATTTGGTTTTACCAAAGATTTTGATTTGGAACGACAGGTCCAGAATCGTTGTCACTGAGTACTCTTTTAGGCAAGTAGTTGGTGAAATTATGTGGTACACTGTTACCCACTATTTCCAAAAAAATCAACTATCCCACAAGTATTTCCTAAAATTTCATAATTTAAAGTTTGGTCACATTTGTCAAAGGAATTTGCTCAAAACACTTTAAATTATTTCGAGAAATTTCGTAAACAGGCAAACCATAATCCAAAAGTATGTCCAAATGGAAAAACATAATCCAGATGAGCGAAAAAATGGCTCAATGATTTATCAAAATCAATAAAGAAAGGTACCAAACTTATTTGAGCCACAAAACTGGGGGTCTCAAGAGTTTCCTTTCAGTTATCTTTAACCACATTAGCATCGGTTTTTTCACCTTTATAATAGTTTTGAACTATTTAAGGAGTAACCGTGCATGACCTTTGTCTTTATAGCATAGAGTTGCCTCCTTGAGCATTATCTCTTGTTTTGTGACAACGGGCCATATTGTTCCTTTCAATTACTGTCTTGGAGCCACAGGTTTTCGATTTTGACGATTGTCTAAAATCTCTCTTGACTAAGCGATTCATCGGGATCGCGACAGTTCAAGACAAATAACACTTGTCTCGGTTCTCGATTCGTGGAAAAAAAATATACACGAAGAGCATTAATATCAGGCAAACAATTCGCCATTGACCCAATAGGATTAAAATTACTCAACGGGGCAATTTTCTTATCCAATAACAGATGAGCGATAAAGGAACATGGTGAATATAAATTCACGATACTGTTTATGGAATACAATTTCCAAGCTAGTATTTTGGTGAAGGATTGCTCCAATATGTCAATTTCAGACATTAGTTCACCATAGACGTCATCACGTTTCCAATGTGGCGGCGGAATAAAATCAACGCCTTAGCATTCATCCTGATGGTAACAACAAACTCGTGTTTTACTCATCAAATATGGCATCCAAAAAAAATTTGGGCATCACATTTTCACACATCAGGGTGAGTAACATGTGGTGACGGATTAAAATCAACGTTTAAACAGTCATTTCGCAAGTATGTTTTGCGAATTTTCTCATCATAGATGGCATCCAACATGTGTTGGGAGTTCTGGATTATTTTTCATATAAAACGACTGGTTTATATGTTTATGGTTTGCACAAGCACAAACTTTGTTTCGAAACGACAGGTTCGAAAATAGTTTTTGCTTTTAATGTGAATTGGTTCTCACTTATCGAACGACGGGTCGATACTGAGACACCAATTCGGCGAAACATACATCACTATATAAACACATTCGGGGAAATTATTATTTAGTCAACCCCTTTGGGTAGCTCTACTTGAAAAACGACCAGGAAAGACGGTGAGGGTGGAGGGCACGAATGCCACTTAAAACCCGACCTCATTAGGATATCGACTTCCGCCTATATTTTTCCTAGACATCGTATCCAAATAGGTGAGCCTATTTAGGGAAGGTTCATAATTTTTTCAACTTAAATGTGAAAATATATGATTTCGCAAATTATATATGGCAATAATATTAACAGCATAGAGAATATCTATCTAGATTAACCACACATATATAAACAGACAGTAAATATATTTTAGGATCTATCTAATCATGCAGTAGATTTGGTGTTATAAACAAATCAATTTAAGATTATCAATCAATCCATAAAGATTCTAACATATCAAATCAAATCAATTTAAGATTATCAATTAGATCTAATCCAATAATTTACTGGCATATGTGATATTTATATATATGATAATATCAAAAAGATATGATTATGCTAACAAGATATCAATCAATTATCTATGTTTATCGCCATATTAATAATTCTATACATGGTTGTTTTAACATGCAAGCAAACAATATATTTTTATGTACGTATTACGACTTACGGCCCTAAACAATTTTACTCTTCAAGCAGGCATTCAAGTAGGCAGTACATATGTATTAGGGTACCACGTGAAGTATTAGGCATTACATATGTTTAGGCAGTACATATGTATTAGGCATTCAAGTAGGCAGTACAATATAAATAACATTGATGGTTGTACTCGATACCTTATGCACGGTACGTTGGTGAAGGTCGATATAGCAAAACGCTAAAAAAAACCCGGATAAACCTCAAGGTTTATAGATACCCAATATCCGTGCGTTTACCAAAAATCTCCAATATCCGCGAGCGTATATCTTAGCCTCCGCAAGCAAAGTGCTGATAACGTGTTGTAATACAACTATTAGCTATATATTTAGGGAGACAGAAGTAGAGAGAGGGAAGAACAGTATCGTCTTTATTATGAATAAGTATCTGAATGGATGTAAAATACAAGACCCCTAGCCCTCTTTATATAGATAGAGGGATAAGGTTACAAGCTCACTTGGGCCCATAAAGAATAAGTCCAAGAATCCAATAATATCCTACAACAATGTGTAATTTGAACCTATAAAACTTATTTTTCTCTTGTTTCATTTTCCGAGTTCAAATTGTTTGGATATTTTATGATTTTAAGGTTACACGTTTCAATTTTTAATTAGTTAATAAGATAAACATAACACTGCAACACACATATGTGACTACCTATTCTCTATTTTATCAACGTCTTGGACAAAACTTGAATAAAATTTGTTAAGTGGCACTTTATCATTTGCGAATATAACAAATTCTAGTGGGCTATGTGCTAATGATTCGTGTTCACTCTCGAACCCACTCGCTTTTCTAAAACATGAGTGACAAAGTTTGTAATTACTCTTTCAAAATGACATCTATTCCAATTTCCAATAGGAAGTATGAAACCAATATAAAACTTCATTAGAATATGAATACCATACTTTTAATTCACCCAAAATTTGTTATTAGTCTACTTACAACAAAAATCACTACAAAAAAATACTCAAATAGCTACGGTATTAGTGACGGTATGTTTTGTTAGGAGCTTATTAGCTACGGTTTTTGTAACGACTTTGTGACTGTGTAGTCAATTTGGACAGATTTGTGACAGCTTTTTAAATTAGTAGTTTTGTGACAGCTTTTGACTCTCAGTAAATCAAACATTATTTTGTAATGAACGTTACTTTTATCCTGCTATTTCAATTAAACATTCAGGTTGGTTTGTCGTTTAACTCTAATTAATCAAGACACCGATGTCAAGTTAATCATTATCAGTGTTCTAAAAGTTGGATTAGTCGGTCGATTAGTCGGTGACTAGTCGTTAGTCGTTCCCCATCCGACTTGAAAAATACTAGCCAGACTAGATTAGTCGGTGGAAAAGTCAACGATGGTCAACGCATCGATTAGTCGGTGATTAGTCAGATTAGTCGACGATTAGTCGGATCAAACCAGTTAGTCGGAAACATATTAGTCAGATTAGTCGCGGTGATTAATCTTATTAGTCGGTGATTAATACGATTAGTCGGTGATTAGTCGGGTCTAACTTGAAAACTACTTAAATACTTTAAATATTTTAAGAAACATCACCACCGATTAGTCGACGACTAGTCGGCGATTGGTCGGCTAGTCCGTTCCTCGGAGGTAAAACGCCCGGAAAACGCCTAACGACTTCTCTAACCTTGATAATTATAGACTGGGTACCAAATTAGTAAAAATTGATAAGATATTATATTAACTTGGTCACGTGGACCGTAAGTTGCTAAACAAATCATTAAAATGTGATCGTATAGATATTACACAGTTTTTTTCCCAATAAAATAGTGATCGTAAACAAGTAAGTGTACCTTGATTGGAAACGATACCCATTATAAAGAAAACATAAGCAAATTGAAATAGGGCTGGGCGAAAACCCAAAAAAACCGAACCGAAAAAGACCGAATGTTTTTCGGATCGGTTTCGGTTTACAATAAAACCGAACCGAAAAAAACCGAAAAACCAAAAATAAAACCGAAAAAAACGAAACCGGACCGAAAAAACCCGGTTCGGTTCTATCCAAAAAATAAAAAGACCAAAACCGAAAAATTTGTTCGGTTTCGGTTTTGCCAAAAACCGAACCGAATCAGACCGAAAGCCGCCATAGATTGAAGACTAAATTGATAGAATTTGATAGATTGGTTATCAAATTGTCAATTTCCCCCTGCTTCAGCCGCTGCTTTTCCTTAAACCCTATTTTTATCAAAAAGGTATAAGAAGAAGAAAAAACACTTAAAACCCAGCTATTTATTCTCTCTCTCTATCTATATATATATATATATATATAAATATAGACAATATATATAAATATATATAGATACATAAATAAGTGAGATGCCGAGGACAAGTAAAGTTGATTGCCCAGGATGTCCTACAATACGAGCCCTAACATTCGACGCGCTTGGTCTAATTAAAGGTTTATTTTTAATTCATTTTTAATATTTGTACTTGTTTTTTTTCTAAAAAAAAAGTTATGTATGTTAATAAGAGCATTTGGGTATTGAGAAAATGGGTTTTTATTTGCTATAGGAGTGTGATTTAGCTAACTTTTATTTTCACCATTTGCGTTTTCTAAAAGCTGTATTATTTTACTCCAGTTGCTATAGTTATTGTAATTTAGTTGAATTTCATTAAAAATTAATATTTGGACTGATTTTTGTAAGAAAAAACATTGGCTGATTTTTTTTGAAGAAAAATTGTAGATATATATTAATAAGACCATGTGGGTATAGGAGTGTGTTTTAGCTAATTCTCACTTTCACCATTTGCATATTTTAAAAGCTGTATTATTTTACTCCATTAGCTATATGTATTGTGATTTAGCTAAATTTCATTAAAAATAAATATTTGGACTGGTTTTTTTTAAGAAAAATTATAGACTGGTTTTTTTGAAGAAACATTATAGATATATGTATCAATCAGACCATGTTGGTATTGAGAAAATGTAATTGTTATTTTCTATAAGAGTGTGTATTAACTAATTCTCACTTTCACCATTTGTATATTTTAAAAGCTGTGTTATTTATTAACTATAGGATTTGTGTTTTAGCTGAATTTTATCGTTATCGTATTTTAAAAATGTAATTTTTAATTTGATAGAGGGTTTGTGTTTTAGCTATAACTTTATTGAGACTGTGAAGACTATAGTTTAAATTCACCCACATGAATGGTTTTCGGTTCTTTCTGTTGTTAGTATGTTGTTTTAGCTTTAAGTGTTAATAGAGGCGTAGTGTCTGATTTCATTGTTTGGGTGTAGTTGTTGAAGCTCGTGGTAAGCAAGGCGGGATCCCGTCGGTGGTAGAGAGATGGGGAGAGCCGGAATCTTCTAGAAATGTGCTTGCGGTTTCTACAAATGATAGTGCGCACGACCCTGTACGTAACGAGTATTAATCAGTTTCATATGATTTTATTGGTTAAGTTGAGTTTGTGGTAAAGCCGTAAAATGTTATTTGTATTACACTTCCTGGGACATGGTGGTTTTTTGATAGTTTCGTAGTTTGGAATGAGTTAGTATTTGATTATTAAAGTTATTGGGGGAATGGTAATATTTTCAAAAGAGAGTAGTGCTTTTCCGCTCTAGGAGTGTAGTACTTATTAGTATGATGATGCATTTGATAACAATAAAGAAAGTAACTTACACGAGGGAGATTAGAATAATGTAAAGTTGGTAATAGGATAAATCTATCAAGGTACATAAAGGAATTTTATCTTTTGCCTGGATTTGAAAAGCTCTTATTTGGTTGCAGCTTTTGATCTCAAGTTATTTGTATAAGCTAGAGAGTGCAGTTGTGCTTAAAAGCTAATCTTTATTGTTTTTTTTACCTAAAAAGGCTAAAGCTTTTAAGCAGAACAAACCCAGTTCTTTTATTGTGTTCAAATAAGCCAATTTATCTGGTTAAAAGTTGCTGAATATGGTGAGAGAAGTATACGTATTTGGTTCAACAAAAATATTTATGCTTGATTGTGTTTTTCCTTGTTCTCATAGTAAGCCTATTCGTGTAGCCCTGAACACATTCAAACTTATTCAATTGACGACGAGCCTTGTTGTCAGATAGATACTTTGATTTTCAAATAATTTTTGTCTAGATATAGCATCTTGTGCTGAGAGGAGAGCTGTTAATTGTGAACGTACTTCGAATTAAAAGTAAGTTTAGGTTTTTAAATCCAGGCACTCCTAAGAACCAAACTTAGTGAAGTCTTTAGCTATTTTGCTATCTTTGGAATTTGGTGGATGTGAATATGGATGTCAATTATTTGGTTATTGGTGCACTAAACAAGCCACTGAATTTTCCAATTTATGTGGTCCACTTTCATGGTATTCAAGAGAACTCATCTTTGTATACATATTCTTCCCTGATACTCCATAAAACATTGCAGTTTAAAGTTTCATCATCTAATAAATTTCTTAAAACCTATTGCAGCTATTGGCCGTTGCAAGGAAAAGCGGTTTGGTGAGTTGCTCATGATAATGATTTAAATTTACCTCCTCCATCCCGGAACTGTGTTTTTGCTTGAGATTCTAGTTTCATTTCTTCCTAAAAATCTACAGATCGAGGTGATTAGTCCTCTCAATGGCGATCTCCGTGTTTCGATTGACAATAGCGGGGACGCTGATGAACAATCGGAAGATGATAATGTTGTTGGATTGCATATCTTCAAAGGACTCGCGTTGGGATCATCATCCAGGTATTGATGCTAACTTGTATTTTTGTTCAGAGCATAGTTTTGAATGGGATTCATGCTGTTTTCTACATCAACTTAACAGCAGTTCACTCACCTAAATAATTGGTATCAATACAATCCCTTTAGATTTGGCGTACATGTTAGTGCACAAAAGGGATAGTTAACCGATTGGTTAGTCTGTTAGTTAGAAAAGTTATATTTACCTCAAGTTTTGTGAATAATGATTATAACTCGTGGAGTTTCCCGGAGGTACTCGGGTTGTTAGATTAGTGTATCAAACACTAAAACGATAAATTGCGTACAAAGTCGAAACATCGTGGCAGGTTACTATACAGAATAACAGGAGTATAAGTAATTAGTTTGCAATTATATTTGAAAAAGTAATACATCCATTTGTTTGGTTAAGTGTAATGCTTAGAAATCATTTCTGCTTTAGGTTTCTGTAAACTATTGTCCGGAAGTTATAATCCATCCATGTTTTTAAGTTTCAATTGACAAAACTTGAACCCCATACCACTTGTCCACTATTCCCTCGTAGTTTGGATAAGATTAACTGGTTTTGGCATACTTATAGTACCCCATAGTTCATACAAAGAGTTTATTTGGTGAAACAGATTTCCAGACTTAGTTTAAACCCTATGTAAATGCGATAAAGTTTTTGTTTTCATATTCAGTGGTGTCACATCTCATATTTGTTCATTTTTTGTCTTGTATTCTTACTTTCCAATTGATTAATTGATGATATCTTTTAGGTCATGCACCTTACTTACATGTTCAGCTGGAGGACATGCAAACATAAGGTCCTTTAAGGTACCAAAAACTGGACAAAAGACTGTCTTAGACAAGCCTTCTAAAACATGGGATGTATGTAATTCTGGAAATATCACTTGTTTAAAGGTTCATGGAAAGGAAAAATATGTTCTATTTGGAGGGTATGTACTACAGATCATTGGTTTATTTAATGTTTTTTCCATTAGTGTTTTTTTCCTTCTACCTGATGTCTATTCCAAAGTTGTGTATTGTTGCAATGTTTGTGTCTTTTAGGGTTCTAACATTATCTTTCGAATTACCATAAAGTATAGACATAACATTGTTGTAGCCAAAAATTCACATTTGAATAATTATTTTGAGAGCAATTGATATTTTTTTAATATTTATTAGAATCTTGGTTTGACATTTAAAAAACTTTTTTGTTAACCAGTTAAGTATCTATTTTGTCATTAACTTAGGATTTTATATTGAAAATCTTTATAAGTTTTGTGATTAGGGTTTGGTATGTTGCATCAGTATGCTTCACAGACCTTGTTATTCATTTGCACGAGATTAATAGCTTTAACTCATGGCTTAAGAGATGATTGTTCTGTATTTTTTAAAACAGGAAAGGAGTTGAAGTTAATATTTGGAATCTTGACACGTGCACTAAGATATGGGATGCAAAGTCTGTAAGCCCCCCCCCCCCCCCCCCCCTCTCTCTCTCTCTCTTTTCATCAATTGGTAGTAATGGAGGTATTTAAGTTCTTGAAGCAATTTTCTCTGCTTGTGATCAATTCCAATTTTTTTGCAGCCTCCTAAAAACAGCCTTGGTATATTCACACCTACATGGTTTACATCTGCAACATTCTTGAACAAGGATTGTCATCGTAAATTTATAGCTGGCACAAACAACCACCAGGTGACATTTCTGTATAAGTTTATACTTTTTGTTGTTAAATAACAGTACCTAAACCCTCAATTACGAATTTTTGACTTATCGTGTTACTGTGTGTAGATCTACTGAATTATCTTTCTGCAACTACGTAAAAGCTCGTTTTATAAATGGCTATCGGAGGACCAATCACTGGATTTCTTATTAAAAGTTGTACGTGCTAACATTTTCTCGCGGTTGTTCTTCAATAGGTGCGTCTTTATGATATCTCTGCCCAGAGGAGACCAGTTATGTCATTTGATTTTAGAGAGACTCCGATAAGAGCAGTTACGGAAGGTTTAGATGGTAATACCATATATGTTGGAAACGGCTCTGGTGACCTTGCTTCTTTTGACATACGAACAGGTAGCAATTTGTCATTTCTCTTGATATTTGTGTAAATGCCCTTGGTTGCCACTTTTGTTTCCGTAATTGCAATCGTTTTTCGTTCTATAAAATTAAAGATCCGATTTACCTGAACTTATGTGCAAAAGCTTAAAGTTGACGTTGCGAACTTGTATATATCTCGCTCGTTTGTATTAGTTTTTAAGGCGTAACCAATTCTTTTAGTTAAGAATTTAGGTCATTAGTAAGACTACTTATTTGACACTTTAATTGCGTGCATATAGGGAAACTAATAGGGTGCTTTTTGGGAAAATGTGCTGGAAGTATAAGATCCATGGCAAGGCACCCAGAGCTCCCAGTGTTAGCCTCGTGTGGTGAGTTTATGTCAAATATTTACTGAAGACAAATTTATGAATCGCATATTTCATATTTACTGCCAACTGGTTGATTCTTACTACAAAATTGGTTTAGTCTATGCATGACACTGACAGTATAGCGGTCACTAAATGGAGCACTTTGATTTTTTTTCAGGTTTGGATAGCTATTTGCGATTTTGGGATGTTAATACGCGCCAGCTTCTTTCTGCGGTTTGTCATCACACTAGCCTTTTACATCTCTAATTGTTGATATCAGGCTTTTTAGAAATTCATCATTAAACTAAGCCTTAATCCAAGATTTTGGGGTTGGCTAGGCTTTCAGATTTTTTTTATCTTGCATACATCTTTCTAGTTACACAATATTCATGTCATGATTAAGAAACAATTGGATTCATCATCAAACGAGACTAAGTTTGTTCATCATTAGCTCTAGCAGAGACGAACAGATTTGAGCTCAGTTTGAGTAGGCAATCTAGAGTTGCTAAGAAGATTGAGATAGTCGTTATTCTGTAACTGAATGATCTTATTATTATCATCATCAGATAATTGAGTCTGCCGGTTTGTTTGCAGAAATGCTTTAATTGTTTCACAATTTTTTAATGCAGGTTTTCTTGAAGCAGCCTCTTTCAAATGTAGTTTTCGATTCTCATTTTAAGGATCAAGGTTAATATTTTGCTCTATTTGTTGTCTTAGTATACTTCTTATGACCATTCCCCATTTTTAATTTATTATCAATGATAGAGCTTTACACTATACATGGTCTCGATGCAAGTCATTAGGATCCATAACCTTTAAAAGTTGCATACATAGAAATTCTTAATTTAGTGAGGGGGCCCTTTATTTAGCAAACTTATATAGTTTATGATTAGAATACTGATCGTCATTTCTAGCAAAATGATTTATATTATAACTGACTTGCTTCCTTCATTTTCTGTTACAATCGGAAGACCATTCTTCTAGACTTTCAAGCTCTTTTCTCCTGCATATTTACGTGATTTATATTTTGTAAGTTTGTTTTCAGTACATTTATAGCTCGAATTATCTGACATTTACTCGTGCATCTATTATAGCAGAGGCAATTCTCCCTGCAGAAAATCCGACTTCGCGTAAGTCCAGAAATCTCATCGACACTTTAGAGGATGAAACGGAAGATGACTTGCCAGTGAAACGAAAGAAAAAATCCAAAGAGCATGACCAAACTAAGAAACCAAATTCTAAGAAAAGAAACAAAAGGACAGAAAGTGACGAGGTTGATGAAGTGGAAGAATCTTCGCCGGTGAAACGAACGAAAACTTCTAAAGAGGATGACCAAACTAAGAAACGGAAATCTAAGAAAAAGAGCAAAAAGATAGATAGTGATGAGGTTTTCCCTAAAGTATTGTCATTGGTAAAAGAGAAGAAAAGATCTAAAGAACATAGCAAACTAAGTAACTGAAATCTAAGAAAAAAAGCAAGAAGATCGAAGGCGACGAATGTTGAGATGGTGCTTTGAATGTTGTCATGCATAATGAAAGCGGAATATTGGAAAAAATGAGCACTTACATTTTTATTTACATTTATGTTCTTGTTTAGGGTACTACCGAATGATTTGAAGTATTGTATGAATCATCAACTATAAGAGTTAAACTTGCGAAATGGTCATGCTTTGTTTTACTTTACTTGTTATTTTGTCCAGTTTTTTTTTTACTCAACTTGGAAGGGTTCTTCATTTAAAAAAAGGGGTAATTTACTACTGCTTTCCAGGCCTATATTGAAATTGAAAAAGAGAACAAATAGAATTGTGGGCTATTTAATGGCTATCTTGGAAAAGACCCTTGAGTATCCGTTATCATAGAATTATCCAGATTTCATATTTGATCCAAAAGTTTAAAAGAAATAGAGAGTGGAAAATTATAGTAGTTGAGGAAACTAGTATTCCTTGAACTCAAATAAGCTTCTTCATCACATTTTGTTAGAATATTACAGCACCAAATAAATACAAACAAGAAAATGTCAGAATTCAAGGTCTTTTTGGTTCCATCGTATAACAGATACTTCTTTGGATCCAGACCGATTCGCATTTCTGCAGCAATCACTACAAATGGCATAGATCGGGAAAATGTGATGATAAAAAAATTAGAAGCAGCCCCAGTATCACTCGGTTGCAGCTTCTTCTTTCTTTTGTCCCCCTAAATATCTGTCATTTAAAAGGCATCCAAATTCCAAATCATATCAGACTCGGTCACCACAGAAGGAAACAGTTTTTTTATGGTGTGGTTATCACTAATTGTATGGTAATCATGTATGATTCTATTACCATTTAATTTTAAGAAATAGTACAAAAGAAACACAACTTTTAGCCAGTTAATGAAGATTTTTATCTACCCTAAGATCAAGTAGACGAAACAACCGAGTATAGCCAAACAATGCTCAAGAATTGGAAGTGCGTGTTCCGAGTGAAAACTCCAATAGTTAGAATATTATGTGGAGTCGGATCAGAATAAATTACATGATTACAATTTACAATGACATCTAAGACACATGTAAACCGGATGAACAAAAACAAAAACACAAACACAAACAATGATTGTAACAACTAGCTGAAGAAGAGCATAAATTATTCAACTGATCACAAATGTTTTGCTCCATAGCTCAAAGACTCAAAAAACCAAATAGTGGATGCACAGACAGGAGGAAATAGGAGTTTTTATATAAAGGGAATATGTTCTAATTCACAAGTATGTGATTTTTTTATACCAATAGACTACAAAAGCTGGCAGAACTTATACAGTATTGTTAGCTTTGAACAGCTTGATTTTACAATATGCAATTTCTAATGGTATTCCAGGAAAGTAAGAGCATACGTAAAACAACACAAGGATATATTGAAATCTATTAAAAGCAAACTTGGTGACAAAAATATACTCAGAAAACAAAGGCATCACTCTCGACTTTTGAGAAATGAATGTATAATGCATACTAAAGGGAAAACATATGTACACACAGACTCTCACACTGCAAAAAAGAGAGAACCTTAACAAAGATAATGAAAGTTAGAAGATTCAAACTTGCGTATTTAAATTTTTTTAGCTCATGACCCATACGGGCATACCATCTAGACAAGAGATAGATATATGATTTACAATACACTACTACTATAATAAGAGAAACACCATACAAATAGTTGCACCATCATAACTATGATTGTTACATCATGCCACAAACAATAAACATGCAGAAGCACATTGTAGTGGGACTCAAAACTAGCATGACTCCATGAACTACTTAAGCAATTTTGATAAAGAACAAAGGATTAAGTAGATCGCGGTCTAATTTTTTTAATTCAGGTTGTTCTGATAACATTATTTTAGATCCATGTGATAATTCAAACAAACATACGTGAAAGAATAAATTACTCACCCATTAGCTTTTGCCCAACGGGAAAACTGATAGAGCTGCACCGTCTCATTCGAGGCATGGCAACTTAGAAGCAGATAGTTCCGTGGTTGTACCATCCACGCAAATCTCATGAACAATAAAGAATATACACACATTGCTGCAACACCACCAAAGTTAAATAACAAATAAGTGTAGACCAGTGGTAAATTTTCGAGAAATGTTTAATTCTTTTTCGTAAGGGTTAATTTCAGTTTTGTATACAAAAATATCCTCAGATTCCGATTTCGTACACTGACCTTCATAATAAGCAATTACTACCCAAACCTTATCTCTACTTTGTAACCTACAACAAAGAGCATAGACTGGGCTCTGAAGACATTAAAAGATACAACAGTGTACAAACTACAAAGTAATCAAAACATGCTAAAATAGCATGTGAAATATTTAGTTTCGTAACTATCTAATACCAAAGTCCCCAATTTATGATTTCTATATTTTCTTTTTTGGTACACCAAGTATACTAAGTTGTCGAGATATTTGATATGGTGTAGTAGCTAACTTTGGTATATTGGTGCACAGAACCGAGATATGATAATACGTTGGTTTACAAAACTCTATTAACCTTTTTAAATAATGACGAATTAACCTACCACCAGTCATGTTGCCAGATATCATTTCAGGAGGTTTCTTCATGTCCACCAGCCCCTGTCCATTTTTATACAAAATTTAATAACTGATCTGCTGTAGTTTCATTCATTTGCAAACTTAAAAGTAGTAAGATTATTGGACATACAGCCACGACGAATCCCCAATTAGCAATGGGACCCCAAAAATGAGTTGTTTTAGGTCCAACGGGACTGTTAACGAAGGCTCGGAAGGAGGCCATATGAAATATAACTGCAATGTTAACATTAAGAAGTTAGACACATAAATTTCGGCTATCATTCATGTCAATTCAGGGCGAAACAACTTGACAAAAACATTTAAAGACGACACAGGTATATTGATTATTATAAATAAGAAGACAATCTGGATCACCAAGTGCCATACGCGCTAAAATGAGGAAAAGCATCTGAGAGCATAATATGCCAAATTAGGTATGGTCAACTTCTTCAACATTTGCTTTCCCATGACAAAAGGAGAACTCTAAAAAACACATAGAAGGAGAACTAAATTCATCCTATATTTGAAAAAGAAACTTTATAATTACCACAATAAATTTCCAAACTATGGTCAGAGAGAGACTCACGTGCTAAAGCAATCAAAAGGTAAGCTATATCTGATGACATTAGAAATGATATTTTTTACGCTAGTTAATAGAAACCAAAGCTCAGGAAATTGTTGAACTCCCACGAGATGCAAAATGCTTACAAGATAATTGTGAAGGAGAATATGAGAAAATGCTGTACTAATAAAATAAATCACGTCAACCTTTTGTGACTCGTGAGATATGCTACAAAAACCAAATTTGGCAGAAAATGTAACTAAAAACGATAGAGACAACCATAGAGAGAATACCTTGGGACAAGAAACAAATACTGGTTTACAACCAACCGGAAGAACATTAAGTACACAACTGCCAGCATGGTTCAAAATTCTTTTTGTTTAATTATGCAACAAGGCGGAGAAAGAAAGCTTATAATGTAGGCTCAAGCACGATACGAACGGCTGTTAAAATACTAGCTTTGCGAAAATGAGGACATAAACAGATATTTCTAGAATTAGATGCCTAACAAAAAGTAAAGTTCAATTTTTCTTTTTCCTCTCTCAAAATACCAATCACACGACGCAAAAGTTGCTTATTGCATATTTTGAGAACAAAAGATGGCAAAATAAATACAGGTTTACCCGGATCAAAACACTAGCTTTCTTTTTATTCAGGTCAACAGCAAAGGACTTAGCTTTAATCTGGTTAACCAAACGCAGCACAACTAGAAGCAAAGCAAAGCAAAAATAAGCTGAATAAAGAATCTTTAACCAAACAAGCCTAGGTTTGATTTTCTTTCGCCTTAAAAGAAACCCAAACCGATGACCTTAAGCTTCTAACTTACTATTAAATTGTGAAGCAAAAGAGACGTTTTTTTAGTAAAAATCAAATCTTTGTACAACAAAAGTTCGCCTAATATGTTTCATAATCAAGATAAAACCATTTTCATAATCATGATCATTTTATACAAGAATAGTACCTCTTTTATAAATCACAAGCAAAAATAAGTCAAATTTTATAATCATTATAAACAATAGAATCAAACCCAGTGACCCTAATAACCAAACTCATAGTAACAATGAACAAATTTTGAATATCAATTATAAAAAAGCTAAGAAAAAGTAATTTGAAAGAACCCACAAATATACATAAAAAACACAATATTTGTTCATAATTCATTTGGTGAAATCAATTCGAAATATATAGATTTCGATCACCTAACCCTAATAATAAAAATACAAATCACTTAAAATTATTACCTTATTAGAGGGCGATCGCAGGAGAAATGAAATTGAGACGAAAATATTAAGAATTTTAAGACTAGGGAGAAATATATATATATATATATATATAAATTAAAATTATTACACTTTCTACCCTTCTAATATAAACTTTGGGTCAATTTAGTCCCTACCATATACTAATTATGACAATAAACCCAGAATATGTTTTTTTTTTAATACCAAGGGGAAATATTCGGCTTCTGGTCAATTTAGTCCCCAACATATATTGATTATGACAATGAACCCCAAACATGTTTTTTAATTGTACACTTCTAGTCTTCTACTACTGTATTTTTAACTTTTTCTCACTTTGAACCGACAAGATATACTGAATTTCTAAAAGAACCCGAACTATTATTTTAGTACCAATGGTAAATTCTCCTTTATTACCCGTAGTTCGGATTCGTTTAACTTTGAATCATAAGATATTTGATTATAAAACGCATTCTCAGACCCTGACTACCTCTGTAATCAAATTTCATTTTGCGTGATTAGCACAATAATACGTCCAAACATCAAACATCAAACATCCCGCCTTTAAAAAAAAGTATGTGCCTGAGAAGTTGAAAGTAAAACAAAACTTCTGTTTTACTTGAATGCCAATTTCCTTCAGAAAAGTGTTAATACTCCTAATCAGCTAAGAAAAGTTGCCTAAATTTATACGAATATCTTTAATCCTTGCTTGAAATTCCACCACAACACTGAAAAATTCAGCCAGCAGAAATTGCAGAAAATAGAAAACCCGAAAGCTGATAATACATGCGGATTTAGTTACTTCTGGGGAGTGTATAGTGAATCAAAACGTCTACTGATTGTTGAAAATTTGTTAAGAAAACTGAAAATACAGACACAGCCATATAATCAGGCAGTACTCATCCATATCCCGGGCAAAACACCATAAATCCGAATAACACAAGTCAAGTTCAGTCACTATAAAGATGCACTCAAGACCCAATCTTTAAATGCATAAAAATCTTTAAATGCATAAAAAGGAAAAACGTCATAGAAACGGATAACACGCATTATTCTGTCACAACACTGAAATACTACACTCGGCCATGTATAAAAACCCACAATAAATCTACATCAACAAGTAGTATGTGCCTGAGTAGTTAAAACAAAATTTCTATTTCACTTCAATGTCAATTTCCTTCAAAAAGGAAAACAGTCACTTAGCTCAGCTATATGATCACTTGTATTGCAAGTGTAGACATACAATCAACATCGATTCTACAACACCGGTACTATACAGAAAGCCTAAAGTTTGTAAAAACAGGAATCTACAATATACAAAATTGTGGTCATCATTATCTGTTTCTGTTCTAGAAGAATTATATTTCAGTGTTTGCACATGCATTCAGGGACCGGGTAAGCGACAACATCTCTTGATCTCTTAGCAGTCCTCGGGTCAGGTTGTCCATCAGATTTGCTGTGGAGCTTTTTCATGATGCTGCTAAACTCTTTCTCGGAAATTTTATCTAATCCCTCGTCGAAGTATGGAAGCATCATACGCTTGTTAGGCTTTATAAACTTTCTATGCCCCACGTACGCTCGGTGACCCTGCCACACAATATTAACAATCGATAATTAAAAAATGCGTTTGTTTCACTTGAAGCCAATAAGAAACTGAAAACACTAGATTAACCTTTTCAATACCTGCAGGGCTCGGCCCATATTACCACCATGAGAAGGCATAAAGACGTCACTGCTAAGCGAAATTATGTAGTCGATAGCTGCTAGGATCGATGACCTGGCGGCATAGGGTGCCAGCTCACCTTCTTTTGCTAGCATCTCTTTGGTTACCACATTTGGAAAATTTTCGACAAGTGGCTTTAGTGCTTTGCTAACTCCCCCAAATGGATCTCCACCAGCTATGTATATTCGTGCATTGCTTGGTGCACCCAAGGCCTTCAGAAGCCTGCAGATAAAAAAAAGGAGCCAAATTGCTTTAAGAACTCATAAGCGAAAAGATAAAAAAATAAAGAGAATTTAGTAAATTATCTGGTGTGGATGTGAAGAACTATTGAGTGACTAGTCTTGTTTATAAATGAGAAAAAGTTACTTAGATAACATCTTAACATTAAGTACACATTGAAGCACCAAAATTGGCAATACAAGTGATCAAAATTTCTGTAACTTTCATATTCAAACAAGAATAACCAAACGCCGCAACACCTAATCTTGCCTAAATGTGAAGAAAGGATCTAAAATTTTTATGAAAGTACTTGACAGCTAGCCTTAGCCACACATTGTTACACTCGTGTGTGTAATATATATACCTTGCTACTTCTAAAGCATTGAGAGGGCACAGTCCAGCTAGTCTCCTCCGACTGTAGCTCATATTCGATTTTCCAGTGAGGAATTCAGAGTTGAATGTTCTCTCCCTCTCTATAATAGCGTCATATGCGGGGCCTAAACCGGTCAGACAACCGGTTCTAACCCAAACATCTTTCTCTAGTCTGAGGTGAATTGCGATATACGGACCCTCGATCCACATCCTCCTAGCAAGCCTGTTCCCCAGATCCCATATCGGAGCTGAAAATCGTAAGGCATGGAATGCAACCTGTAGTATATATCGACAATAAAAGAGTGTTCATGAAGACAGTCGGAAAAAAGATTGAACGTTTTCATTGGGACGAGAAAGATAGTTTCTTTTATGTTTGTTCACCTTGCAGCGTAATTTCTGAAGATCAGGTTGGAGATTCTTGGCTAGCTTAGAATCTAATCCTTTCAGTACAAGGACACCTTCTTGATTAAGCTACATCACAGAAAAAATCATCAATAAAATACAGTACACTCAATGATTAAATTGAATTTTAGCTAAAATATTGAGATCAACATTTCATACTTGTTTGAAGAATCGGGCACGAATCCACATAGGAGGAACATGGTATGGGATTTGAGTTTCGACTGTTTGTTTTGACATTAGATGAGTCGAGGGAAGTGATGATACAACTCGAACATCAGCTTGTAAGGTCTTTTTAAAATGTTCCAAATCGAAAATATCAGCAAACTCGCTGCAAATATTAGACATATAAAGCAAGATTTAAGTGTTCAGTTTACTGTCAGCTGAAACGGAAAAAAAAAACGACCAGCACTTCAAATTCTGTTACAATACTGAAAAAGAACTCCACCATAGTCCATAAATATGCAAATTACAGCTCAATTAGAGTATTATTCCTTTGTTTTTATAATCATTACATCTCAAATCTAAAAAACCAAAAACGCCAAGTTGTCTTTTTACTAATTATAATAAAATTGCTATTATTTAAATTTAATTTCAGTGCAGCCGTAACTAATACTGTATCAAATATTTACTTATCCTTCAAAAATTCTCCGGCATATATACTGCTACACCGCATAAAGATGAACATACTCATTCCAATTTCAGATAACAGCAAACACGATAAAACCAAACATACAAATTTAATTGTTGGCCCCTGAATAATGAATCAAATTTTATAAAATTATTTATTGTCTTTCAAAACACTGAAAGATAGACTCAAGATACACATATTCATAGTTCTTGCTTGAAAGTCCATCACAACACTGAAAAATCCACTCAGAAGAAAATCACACAATATTCATCTCGGACCCAGAAATAAAAAAAAACGTAAAGCCGATATACAAGCTGATTTAGTTACTTCTGGGGACTTGATTAGTGAATCAAAACGTCTACTAATTCTTGAAAATCTGTTAAGAAAACTGAAAATGTACATTCAGCCATATAATTGCACAGTACTCATCCAGATCCCAGAAAAAGGCAAAGAACCATAAAACCAACTAATGGAAAAAGAAATTCAGTCACTGGAAAGATGCACTCACTCTTTAAACGCGCCATACTCGTCCAAATTCTGGAAAATCTCTCAAGGCACCATAAAAAGGAAAAAAAACTTAGTTTCAGATAACACAATTTAATCTGTCACACCACTGAAAAACTACACTCATTCGTATAAAGTATAAACGCACAATAAACGATCCCAATTCCAAGAACCACAAACACCAGTTCCGAGAACCAGAAAGAGATGTTACAATTTGATTTCGATTATCTTTCTTAGCCCTAAATCGATAAATTCTACCGATTCTTGAAATCCCGCCAAAAGAAGGAATCTATAGAGATTCTTAAAATACTGTGAAGAAAACTGAAAATATTCACTCAGTCATACAACCGCACACTACTCATTCAGATTCCGTAAAAAAGCAACAACGCCATAAAACCCCAAATTAATTATAATCACTGTAAAGATACACTCAAGACCCAATCTTTATACGCACGATACTCATCCCAATTCAGGAAAAACCCTAAAAACACAATAAAAATACCCTCAACCATTTAATCTCAAACAAAAAACAACAACAACATAAACTAATTAAGAATTAATTACCTTTTGTCCCCCTAAATGCGATTAACCCCAAAACTACACTATCAGCTATATAAACGCACAATAAATCATCCCAATTCCGAGAACCAAATGCAATACAATTCCATTTCATTTATCTTTCTCTGCCCCAAATACGATAAATTCTACCGATTCTTGAAATTTCGCCAAAAACAGAAATTTATACAGATTATTAGAATTTTGTTAAGAAAACTGAAAAAATCCACTCAATTATATAATCGCAAAGTACTCATCCAGATTCCGGATATAGACAACAACACCATAAAACCCCAAATAAATTTCAATCACTCTAAAGATATACTCAAGACCCAATCTTTATACGCACAATACTCATCCGTATTCTGAAAAACCATAAACCCGATAACATAGATTAATTAAATCACAGAACTACCTTTCATCTCCCTCCCCAAATACGATATAAACTTTAAATCAACACCCAACCATATAAACCTACAATTCTGGCCCCAAATCAAATGAATTAAAGCACCATAACCCCCGATAACATAAATGAATTAAATCACAGAATTACCTTTCGTCGCCCCAAATGCGATTAACCTGCAAAACAGGCACGACAAGAGCAGCCTCAAGAACCCTCGCGATAACAACAGCGTCAACAATCTGGTTCCTCTGCTGGTTCAATCCGCCCGATACAACCACCACCAAGAACCTCCTCTTCTCCTTCGAAACCCTAGCGGAATCTTTCCTATACTCCCTCGTAAACTCTAAACACGGCCTGTAGTAGTGCCCTCCTTCGGGCTGTTCCCAGAAAGACCCCGACTCATTGTTTAGTCCAATGTGAAGGGGCAGAGGTGTCATCTCGCTGTTCTTGAGGGTGAAAACGTCGTGTTGAGGAGAGTAGAGGGGGGAAGAGAGGGGAGGGGAGGGGCATTGGGGGGAGACGGAGGAATGTAGAGAGAGGAAAGCGAGGGAGGCAATGGAGAGGAGGAGGGAGAAGTAGAGGAGAGAGAGGGAAGGGGAGTTGCGTGTTCTCGGGCTCGTTTTAGGAGATAGAGTTATTAGTAGCTGAGAGAATATAGAAGGGCTTAGTAATGGGCTCAATGAGGTCTTCGTTTTCGACCTCGCCATTGAAGGTAGAGAGAGAGAGAGATTTGTGTTATGTAATTTTGAAGTGGGTTTTGAGAGGGTTTTTGTAGTGAAGAAGAAACAGAGCAATTGGCGGGTATTAAAATGTAACTGAATTCAGTTGGTTAGTTTTGAGAAATAATAGTTTCTTTTTTCCTTTTAGAGTTATTTTAGAATTTGTGTTAAGGGTATTGTGATAAACAATTCAACATAGTACTTGACTGAAATATATAGGAACGAAATATAGCACAATGTTAAATTTTCGGTTGCATTATATATTTTAATCTGTATAAGCAATTAGTAAATAAATACTAGTAATCTTAGCTCACGTATTGCGTGTGTGACACGTAGTTGCATTTAACATTTTCAAATAAATTTAACATTTACAAAAAGTTTGTAAAAATAATGTAATGAATTTCGTAAAAATATAATGTTTTATTGTTATAATAATATAAAAATACATGTATGATGATTTGTTTGAGAGATAAATTGATATGTATGGAAAAATGAAATATTTATTTCTTTATTTAAATTGCATCAAGTTATTTGACTAATTAGTAAATTAGAATACCTATGGTTATTTAAATTTACTTATAGCCTTGTGACCCTTCCTTAATAGTTCGTAAATGAAACTTACTATTGGTCGAATTAGTCCTCAGATGTGGTCACTGCATTCGACATGTGCAATGAAATTTTTCGCAAGTTACCGGGTCCTGATACCTCGGAGCCTACCCGATATCCTTTTAGGCAGCTAACGTTATTTAATGACAAGCTTGCTATGTTCTGCATAAATCTCTTTTCTATTGACATTTGGTTGATGTTGGAAGAAGGTGTTTGGATCAAGCAAGTCTCTTTTACCTCTCTCCCAAAAGAGATTAAAGTGCTGTGGTTTTCCAAGAACGATGGGCTTATTTCAATCCGGTCTTGTACACTGTCAATACTCATGAAATGAGAAATCTCACCCCCATTGGAAATGGTAGATTTTTTTAGAAGTTCGATATTTTTTGAAAGTTTAGTCACCGTGGAACGTGCAATGGAGCATGAAGAAAGATGCACATCAACATCAAACTTTCGCCTTCATCGTAGTAATCCATATTTGTACATGAGACGGCTAGCTATAGACCCGTTCCCGTTAAGTTGTGTATGATAGATGAGGAAAGGATGTACCACAAGTTAAGAGTACTCAACTGGGCAATCTCTTTGTTCCTGGTTTGTTTGCTATATTTTATTTTTCAACTTACTTGATTATATGGCATATCGAATTCAATAAATGTCAATGGTGTAAAGGCAGTTTGGCTGAGATTGATACTGAGCAAGTAAGTAGATTGTTTTCTTGATATTATACATTTTGACCATGTGTGACCATGCACATATAGCTCGCTTGCATAATTATTACTTGTTTGTCTAACAAGTTTGTGTGAATTTGACGACAACACAAGATAACATGATAGTTATATATGATAGTATCCTAGTACTAATCTGTGTTTTCGCATTTTATTGGAATCATTGCATTTAATCAAATTACTAGAGGGCTACTAAGAGCACGAGTTTATATTATATTGGTTAGGTTACTTTATATTCTAAAATTAAGTCATAATTAGCTTTAAAATACTATATACGTTATATGCATAATATTAGTTATTCCAAGATTAATTATGGCCATTCAATACAATTTATATTTTCAATGACTATATAATTAATATATGTAACTTTCCATAACAATTGTAATAAATGTTCTAAATATAGTGTAATTATATACGAAATACAACCATTAACTTATGCCTTGGGGCATAGGGTTAGCATTTGCAGAAACAGAAATCACTTAATATTCCTTTTAATTAAATCATACGGTCAAATTCAATTAAAATACAGTCAAATTATTTTTGATTATGCTAAATTGTTTTGACAATGCTACCTCGTTAAGACAAAATATGATTGATACATACAATAAACATATTTATACAACAGATTAACATACATACACATATACACAAATGATGGCTATATACATCCTTAAATTTTAGTCCAAACAAAAAAAACTGTCAAATTAACTCTAAAAAAAATTTAAAAACCTATCTGGTGACAACAATCATGACGGTAGTGGTGGTCGTACTAGTTAAGTTTAGTACCTTAAATTGTTTTTTGTTTGTTTCATTTTCCGAGTTTAAATTGTTTGTATATTATATGACTTTACATTCATGTTTAAAATTTTAATTAGTTGTTTTGGTCTTTGGAATCGTTAAACTAAGATAATTATATTATATCGTGGACCGGAGTTGGACAATGTTAATCATGGGATAGATTACATGTAAGTATCTTTGTAGTATATATTTTTTTGAAGTTTATGACTTATTTTTTTGTCGGTTAGAATTGCCAAAAAAACTCTGAGTTTTATTTGCAATTTATAAGATTTTAGTGACCAAAAAAAAAAATATATATATATATATATATAATTCAAAACCAAACCGCTTCGATGAGTTGTCTGGTTGGGTTAAAATTCCAATTTATTTAACCCAATCGTACCCAAACCATAATTCTTTTTTTCAGGTTGGTGTCGTTTGGCCACAATCACCACCAACCCCTAACGCTACAATCCTTCACATTAGCAACATTTTGAATCTCTCATGCATCTCACGAAATCATGCCGATTTTAACAATGGCTGGGAGAAAATCACATGAATTTCATTGGAATCACATCAATTATTTTGCTAATATAACTTTCTGCTTTACCTATTCAATATTGTTGAAACTCATCAAACTATTCAATATTGCTGAAACTCATTAAACTATTCAATATTGTTGAAACTCATCAAACTTTTGCTGATGTGTTAGCCTAACCAGTAGGAATACCATGCAAATCTTTCTTAAAAAATCACTTAATCTGCATGATTTATTGATTTATGTATGTTCTTAGCTTAACACTTTCATCTGGTAAAAAAATGCATATGAACCATTAATTGCTGATGTGTTAGTCTAACTAGTAGAAAAATCATGCAAATCTTTCTCAAAAAATCACTTAATCTGCATGATTTATTGATTTATATATGTGCTTAGCTTACACCTTATTTGTGAAAATTTGTATATTAACCAAGTTGGAATATTGGTTCTTATCAATTTCAACAGTAGAGTAAACAATTTTATAAATTTGAGATTTTGGAGTAAATTAAATATATTCTTATTTTTGGTTTGATTACTAGAGAGCGAGATACGTTGTAATACTGAATGATATATTCATGATACTGCAAGGGTAAAAGCCATTAATATGGTGAATAATGGTGCAATTAATTCGATTGATGATACCATTACTTAGGATAAAATAAATAAGTTAACGGTAATCTCTTATGCACTACAGAGCTGATGATTTAATATCGATATCGTTTCAACAACATGATATTAGCTTATCTGCTAGAGTACGAAAGCATATGTAAATCTCAAACCAGGAAACTTTATTTCCATAATTGACATAGTACGTTTATGTTTGGGTCTTCTAGTCCAACATTGATGTCATTCTTTATATCATTACGTAAATACGGGTTTGGACCACCCACCCGAAGTTATACCATTGACAATTAACATTTGAAACAAGTCTCATCTACGACGTGCCTCTAGTTTTTTTTTAGAAATTTATCCGCGACTCAACATTATTTTTATAACAAACATCGTTGATTTCCTACTCATGCCACCAGAAATACTCATAGGGCTAGTGTGTCAGCTGCTCGAATAACCATATCGTTCTTAGTTATGAGTTCAATAATATTTTATTAGTGTCTAACCAAGTGAACTCGCTATATAGGCATTCAACTCGAGACTCGTTGTCCTCACCCGTTGTCCATAGGCTGAATAATCTTCGCTGAATGTCGGGAATACATGTCCGTCTCATACAATATGTGGTTGACCATACCGGTACGAATCTATTAAAAGTAGAAGTTATAAATGTTATAATGAATTCAACTATTTTTGTTTTGGTAAACTAATAAAAGTGCTAAGTGTGCCTCTTTGGTTTTGATTTGGTAATATGTGATCTCACTTTTGCACTACGTTTTTCCGAGTGGTTGTGCATCTTATCCGAAGGCATAATCTTGTTCGAGACAAACTCTTCGCCTTAGCTCGAGAGGCGTGCTTGACTTCTCTTGGAGGTTGGTCATCTCATTGGGGATATTGGTGATATGAAACCGGCTGATATTATTTTGCCATCATGAGATAGGGGTCGTGAATTTTGCTTAGATGTAATAATTGTCTGCCCTTTCTCTTTTTTGCCTTCTATAGCCGGAATGGGTGAGCCGTATCGGAAATCCGAGAATCGAAAAATGATTAAATACGAAAGGCACTGTGTTTCAAATGGTCTCATGTTTCGTCCTTTTGTTTTCGAGTCGATGAAAGGTTTTGATACGCTCATGGATGAGATTTTGGATCGACTCGCTATGGAGTTGGTTTCAGTTAGGGGTGTGATTTCAGCTGAGATTCTAATATATGTTAGACAATAGTTTGCTTTCACTACACAAAAAGCGATGATTGACGGTTTTCTTATGCGTTATGACTAATGATAGTTTTGTTGACGGATTTATTTATAGGAAATCGAGCACGTATTTTTGTATTTTGTTGAAATTTTGTAACATTACGTTTATCCGTTATAATATATATTCTATTAAGCAATTTGGACAATATTTTCAATATGGAAAACCACAAATATATCAAAACCTATAAGTGAACTTTAAATCATAAAGAAAAATCACAAAAATAAGTTGTTTTTGGACAAAAAGATTAGAAAACCTAAATTCTATTGAACGAATAACATAAATAAAATGTTTTATGCGATGAATATTATAACAATTTGAAAGGATTGTAATTCATAGAGGGTGATTTATAGTAATGCCATGACTCGTGTGTATGAATGTAGTATTTAAACAAATTAGTTTTACGATTCAAAAAGATTTAGCGACATAGCTTGTTACTCTCGCTTGCCTACTATTTGGATGTAATCATTTAATAATAATTAATAAATTTAGTATATACAGTCATTTCATATTTTTTATAAGTGAGATTTGGTATGCTAGGTGTGCAACTCATTCGGCAACGTGATCACATAACTATACAAAATATAAAATTAAGGTTAAATAATATAAATGTTAAGAATCACTACAATTTAAAATTAAACAAATGAGTTAAACCTCGTAATATGTGAATAAAATGATACCATGTTAGGCAACCCAAATAATTAAAAATTTGAGGCTATTAAGTTGAATGAGGAATTTTCTCAAAAGGATGGGAGGAAAAAAATTCACACTCTTAAGGAAAAAATTGGCCATTCAAGATTTTAAGAAAAATAATTTTACAGACCAATTATAGTTTCACACAGTGTAATTGTAATCCAGTCATATCTATAAGTTAACCCCAACCTCACCATTGTACTATAAAAAAAATTACGTTACATGAGATTTTTAAAATTATGAGGGGTGCCATGGCATCACATGATCGATCACCTCTTAGTTTTCCCTTATAACTCCAGATATAAGTCACAATGGGGTGTACTAGTAAATCACTAGTATATTTATTGGTTCAAGCCTACACTAAATTTTCTTCAATTCATATGAAAAAAAATAAACAAATCTATCATTAGTAGCTTAAAAACGAGACAAATATCATTAAAAAGTTCTTCATATTTAGACCATACCTTTTGTACTCCTACGTACAAGATATCAATTTGAAAATAAACATTTTCATTTTTTTGGATGATTAATCAATTTCCAAAATGTTACCTTTTTCTGATGGTGTAGCCACCTAAGGTGTATTGCAGACTTTGGTGTTGCAATGTTGGGCTAGTGTTACATATCTTGCTTGAAAATCAGTGACGTTTTCATATACTTGTATATAAACGAGACTACTTGCAAAAATTATATAACCAAGGCATTTAAGTTTTGCATTCACAAGTCGCAACCATAGTATAATATGAATTTTCAGTTAAAATACAAATATTAACTCATGAAACCCGATATTGTCGACCAAAAAACTAAGCTGACTACATAATTTCGTACCCTGGAAAGAAGCAAATGAATAATGACTGGATTTACCCTGCATCGTTCAATCACTTGATTTTTGTAATACTTGCTTCTTCCAAGAATTAACAGTGCATAATCCTTCTTTTTCAGTTGCTTTTTTGCTTTAGATTCTTGACTTTTAAATTTTTATCAACATTTAATATTTACTAACATACAGCAACATATGATGCAGATGGAAATGGTGATTTACAAAATGGAAAAAAGTGTGATGAAAGAAGCCGTGGAGAAGTGCATGCAACATTTTAAAGGTATAGTAGGAGAAATTCAGTGACCTGCAGATTTGGAAGGTATCATAATCATATTAATGTTTGCATGTATTCGCAAATGCCGAAATGTACAAGGTAAAGCCAAGATCACGACATTTTTGTTGGGCACTTGGGTTGTTGGAGGCATGTAAGATCGATGAAGAAAGGAAGATAATAACGAGATATGTATTGCTGTTTGTGAAAAGCAATGATGTTATACTTTTTGTTTTCCGAGACTTGTGCAGTAGTTTAAAAAACTATAGAGACTTTGAATTTTCCTCAATTTTTATAAATCATTTGATTACTCCCTTTTGCGCAATTATTGTTTCCAAAATATAGAGACTATATAAGCATCGATACTTGAGTATTTTGAATAAAAAGAACACGCAATTCTAATTTAACAATAATCCAAAATCAAGTTCCAGATGTTTTAGAACAAAATGCAGAGTCTAAGGCGGATATAAGTTTTTGTGTTTGTGCTTGCTTTCCCCCATACCAACTTTACCTTATAAAAGTGGGATGTGAGAAAAGTAAACCAAAAGTGGTGATTATATCAGTTAGGTCACATAATTCTCCCACATCATTGCTACACAAGATAAAGACATAAATAACTGTGTATAAATAACCAGCTTATACATCTGGCATAATCACGCAGCTACGCAATAAGCACAAAGCGAACTATTCTTTCGCCTTTTACTAAAGAATACCGTGTGCTTGTTGTAATAAGTAGCATACGCCTATTTTTGGAGGGGATTTTTAATAAAAAGATCCCAACAATTTTTAGTCTAAAGATTATTACTGTATGTCGTTATTTAACATTCAAAACTAAAATTTGATAAAATGAAAGAGACCTGTATAATTTACTCTTTATTGCTGTTAAAATGAACTATTTTGACGATGATCTGCAGCTTGCAAAAAATTTAAGCTAGTGCAATGTTTTAAAATGGTGAGCTTTACTAGAAAAATGTAAATGCATTTTCTAAATGCATATGTATGCTTAATAACTATGGATACATGAAAATAATTGGTACAAAACATTATGAATAACTAAATTAGTAATAGTTTAATCACGGAGTGTGTTCAATATAACAAATCAACTTTGATTACGTGTCTTAACATTCATTTCTTTGGCACATAATATTAGTTGTAGACGCATTCACTATGGAACAACGGGTTACCGAGTTGCCATTGCACGTATGTACCGATTTCCGAGACTTGATATATGTTTTTGTGTGAATATTTTTACCCTTTAACTAAAGGTTAAGCTTTGAGTTTTGTGGCGTGTTTTTCGACATCATGAAAATGCTTGTTTTTGAACTTTATGCTCAAATCTGAACAATATTTTTTTTGAGATTTGAGTAAAAGCGATTATCAACGCGTTTTGAGACGGACTTTTTAGTACAGTTGAGTTAGTGTAACTATTAATGATGATGGATTCTTGTTGCAATGTAGTCACATAGCAAGCAATGATGATTCACTGCTATATGCAAATGTCGATGCGCATGGCATGTAATATAGATGAAAAAGGCGAAGTAATTTTTACCAATTCCTTCCAGTTGGTTTAGAAGCGACCAAACTTGTGTGATTACGCATGGAACTAGTCCGACTTAGGAGAGGATCAAATTTGTAACAACTAAACATCAATAAGAAATTGTGATTCCTTCCTGAAATACTTAGACCCAAGTAGATTACGTGCAAGTATAGAATTCAATTATGAGTAAAAATAAAAAGAAATGCTTGAGATTGTCAGCTTTGATTGATTAAACCCTTTCCTTTGCCTTCACAGACTTCGCCATAGTATGTTCTAACCACATACACCAATCAACTTATTCAACATACAGACAGTCCCATCTTTTGCAAAAAAATACTTAAAAAATGACGACACAAACACACAAATATTCTCTAGTTCTCTGCGACCTAACATAAAACAACGTAACCGGACAATGCACCCTACTCTGTCATACTTGCAGGCACGTAATGATATAGCATGAGTGAATTATAAGGAGCAAATTCATAATTATATTGCGAATAACTAAGAGACAAATTCAGATTAGCCGAAATAACATTGACGTCTAGTTTTAGAATCCAACACAAAAGACAAATACTCAAAAGTAACACAATCCTTGAAAACAGAAGAAATTAACAGAAATTGCCCTTGCTTCAAGCTTTGTTCTTCTTGGTTGATGAAGCCACTTGCATCTCAGGCTGCAAAAAGAGACAAGACTCGTAAGCAATTTAACTTGTGCATAAACTTAACAGCAATAAACAAATCAATCGTCGTCTTTTTTAAACATATTAGAATAAGAAACAAAAATTCAGAATGCTTAATTTTACCTCCTTTTTCACAGGTTCTTCCTTCTCTGACAAAGTCAGCTCGATATGGCAAGGGGAAGACATGTAAGCTGCAAATGAGATACAACTAATATATTACACGGAAGCAAAATACAAGACTTAATAATGGAAATAAAATGATAGCTACTTACGGTTGATCCTTCCATGAGCACGGTAAGTGCGACGCCTCTGCTTCGGGGCTTGATTCACCTGGATGTGGGATATATAAAGAGAATCGACATCCAAACCTTTCACCTGAAAAACAGCAATTACAATATTAGCAAAAAAGGGAGCTACTGTAGAAAGAGAAACGAAAGATAGGAGAGAAATAGAGACTGCAAACCTCTGCATTGCTCTCGGCATTCTTGAGTAAATCAAGAACAAATTTTGCAGACTTGGCAGGCCAGCGACCTTGACCATTTGAGTGACGGTTCTTAGCCTGGGCAGTTCTTCCAACACCACGACAAAAGCGGGTAAATGGAATAGCTTGCTTGTGTGCAAGAACATCTTCTAAGTATCTTTTGGCCTTGGTCAGCTGCATCTTTCGAAGGGCATGTGCAGTCTCCCTTGTATTCTGTGGAAACAAGAAAAATAAGTATTAACCATACAAGAAGATTGATATGATAATCAAGTATTAAGTACACAGCTGTTACAACATAATTATAGTTATACAATCTGTGTCTGGTAAAGTGGAAAAAAATGAATACCTTTTTGTATTGGGATTGGTAGAAAGAACAGAAGTATGATTCGACTTGCATAAAAAAAGCACAATATTCTACCTTTGAAGTACAAGTATACTTTTTTTGACATGCCAAACACTGATTTTACTTATAGATGAAAAGTAAATAAAAGGGCAATTTTGATAAGCCCTCGGTAATCGACATCAATATTCATTTAATCAACTTTTGCTATATAGTGGCAGCTAGGACAGACAGATATGCTAACAAGACCTTACTTTATGGAAAATCATTTTTTAGAAGAAAAAGAATGATCTAGTTGCCATAGTATTCTCCACAGGCCAGTAGAAAACTGATGCAGAGTAATTAAAGACAATAGCAACACGGCCGATGTTGCTTCAAGGGAACGAGTTAGTCAAGAACAGATAATCTTGCCAACCAGATAATGAAGCCTTATACAAGTATTTACCTATCCATTTCAGCATAATATAAAAAACAAGACATGTGAGGAAGTAAGGAAGTAAATAACGAGTATACTAATGATGGTGATGCAAAACTGACAAGGACAAGAAAATACGATTCCTTGTGTTTGTAACCAACAATACCTAACTATGGGAACATCAGAAAATGGTAAAAGAAACATTTGCTCAGAGTAGATGCATAACCGGCATCAAGAGGGGAAAGTGGAAAAGTAAACACTTAAAAAATTCTCTTAAAACAACTTAAAAGTTTAAACCGAATATAGATTCTGTTCTATTACGTTGATATTCTGCCACCCAACGCATACATATTGCAAACTTAAAATTACCGGTAACCTACTCCTAAGTAGGCAAAGAGATAGAGATAAAGAGCCAAAATTATAAGTGATAAATGAAAACTTGAAGTTTTCCCACACATATATGTCCATGAATTGTAATCTATCACTATCATTAGAGTGATACAGTCTACATAGATGGTAAGCTAGTCGTTCTTGCATAGTTTCTAATCTATCAATAAAATTTCCTTATGAACTTACATTCTCTTATCCTCATACAAAGGGAACACATTTACAGCAACAAATGGTAACGCCATGCGATATAAAGTAATTTTGATTTTTATCAGTCATGTAGAAAAGAAAATACTAATCCCATTGTAAAGTTTACAAATTTACTCAATAAAACAGGTTACAGAACAAGAAAGACCTCTAAAGTTTTCTCACAGACATCCTACAATGCTTGTCAGAACATGTTCTATAGAAAGAAAGATTGCTAAAGGTTTACGTGAGCCTTATTCACATGGTAGAAACATGCAATAAAAAATCGTCAGGTATCTGGTCAGTTTAAAGTACTTGCAACCTCACATGCTTCAAAACTTAAATCTATATACAGTTTATGAAATGAAGGCACTAACAACACTAGTGTGATAACTTCGTAATTCAAGCATCTGCAGTGTACATAATGGCAAACTAAATTGATGTAACATGGTGAACAAAACCGCATATAACTGCCACATATCCTAGTATGCAGGAAACTGAAAAAATGACCTCCTAGTGACAAAAGTCCAAGCTTGCAAGGATCAGGAGAACACATACAAGAGCAACGAAAACAAGATAATGCCATCTTTCTGTTTAAACTAACACAATTCCTTATCTAGTTATACAAATATTAGACAACTGAGAATTTAAAGAACATACCTTAAAGTGACATCGGAGATTAGAACCCCTAGCTTTGCAGGCTGGAAATAAAGAAATAAAATTGCTCAAAGAAATGAAAAGACACAAAATAAGATTCAAAGGAAACGATGGCCATCACAATATAGGCTTGGACATAATGATATCAAACTTACATTTATCAAAAATTATTCGTAATATGCCCTTTTGAGGCACTTAACGCGTATTTTCTTACGAATTCCCATTTATTTAGGAATTTCAGTCTTAGTTTATCATTTTTATTTGCTTAGCAGCTGAAAATTCGCTATGTTAACTGTAAAAATTGAGATTTTTTTCCAGTTATACTGTAAAAAAAACTAAAAAGCTTTAGCCAAACAAACCCAATGAGTAAATCTGTTTCTTCCAGTTATTTCATTTAAATACATAATATTATATCCTAACAATACCTTTCACATGAAAATAATGCAAAATCAAATGGGTCAAATTCACAAATCCCAAATCATATCCATAAATAAACATATAATTTTTTTAATGTAAATAAGAGAGTGAAAAAAAAACTCACACTTAGTGTGATTATCCGGTTCCTTGGAATATTTCACCTGAATAAATATTTTAAAAAAATGAAAAAAGGATCAAAATGACAAATATATAAATATAACAATAAACCCATTAACAGATATATACATATATATATATTTATTTATTATAGATTTATAAATATACCATAGTTGCTGCTTGGTGTTGTGCAGCTCTACAAGTGAGTAAATATTTTGAGGAAATAAAATTGAAACCCTAATTTAGATAATATATCGTATTAATATATATAAGGTGACAATTAAATGGGCTTTTTTAGATAAGCTAGTTGTGGGCTTTTATTGGGCTTCTTATTTTTCTCAGTCAACGGCTTAATCCAATTTGTTTCTACAAAAACAGTTGACTTTGTTTTAAGCTAAAAATGCAAATAAGGCCTAAAAGGCTAGAACTATGGATGAGTCGAAAAGGGTCCATCAGTGAGAGTTCATATTTCAATAAAAGAAATTATTTATAGGTTCTTATTCTTATAAGATTCTCAAGTGTAGGTCATTTTATAAGTGATAAAAAAATTATAACTTTTTGGTATTTTTGTTTTACTTAATAATTCAAACAAACGCTAAAAAAACTAAAAAAACAGCTTTTAAGTTATTTTTTTAAACTTTAATGTATTTCTCGTGTAGATTATAATATCTTCTTTTAAGGTTAAAAACAACTGTTAAGCTCTTTTTTACATTTTAATATATTTTTCGTATAGATTATCAGTTATTTTTTAAGCTTAAAAACAGCTTTTAAGCTTTTTTTTATTGGGTTGGGTGACTGTAACTTAAAAAAGTTTTGATACAGTACTTTCATTTAAAAAATCTTGTAAAATGTGAACTTATGACTAATATTCTCAGTCGAAAATAGCCCTGCGAACTTGTAACTTTGCAATTGATTCGATGGAATTTTTGACTTTTTAAAGTAACCATCATGCTTTTTTTTTCAAACCGTACATGTTAATATTTGTAACTCCACTTTGAAGTTTTTTTAAAAAAAATTGTTTATGTTTTCATGTGTATCTGACTATGTTAGATAGTGGTTAATGAAAAAAAGGTCATTTGAAGCAGTTAACTAGAAAAGAAATATTGATATGTAAAATATCTCTCTTTTAGTAGAAACTTAAGAAAATGTGCATTTATTTGGTTGAAGACTTTTAAGTAGATAGGTATATAAAAGACGATCCGGAATGCAAGAAAAATGGACCGATGTGGACCATTTAGCATGAAGTTAAACCATTTTAAAGTTGGACATCGGAGTAACGTTATAGAAGTTTATGAGGTCAATGGCGACTGTCGAAAATCCATGGTGAATCGGTGATTATTTGCAACTCGATCAATGACTTCATAAATCATTCTTTTAAACAAGTGGTCGTATAACGTGAATGGACAATCAGCACTTCTTAGGTACTGCTGAGCCTTATATATTTTATGTTTGAATTGCTATATTCCCTAAGAGCAATATGGTTTACCGGTGGTGGTCGTGACTCGTAATGCATCGGATATAGAAGATCACAAAAGTGGATAATAATGTACATGACTGCAAAAAACATTTTTCAAAGAGTTAAGAACAGATCATATCCAACAAATTTGTATACCCACTTCCCACTTGTCATAATTTTCAAAAGTAAATCAAGTTGGTTATTCTGCAGACTGCAATACATTCTGAAACATAATAAAACGATTTAATCCTTTCAAATATTAATGTTACTGATTTTGTCAAAATCACCAGAAACCATAGTTCTTTTTCTTTTTTAATTTACTCATCCTATTTGTGCTATGCATCTTGTGTCACGTCTTCAAACAACTGGTTCTTCAGTTGAACCTGCAACACTAACGGATAATGGTAAAGAGAAAAAACAAGATTAAATATAATCTTGAGGACTTCATTCAAAACGCCACATCGTTATATTTGTAGTACAGATGGTTATGCACTAGTCTCTACGACTTCATCATCCAGCACCTCTATTAGCAAGGGAAGCCTTTAGGCCTCGTTTGGTTGCAGAATTAGTAGTTCTGGGACTACTAATCCGGTCCGAATTATGAGCGGAATTTGAAATGAAGGTTGAATTAACAATCCAGACGGGATTGGACTAATCTAATACCACGCCGCATATGGTAGTGCAAAAACAAAGAAAAGCATAGAGCATTAAAGCAGAAAATGTTTCTCAGACCGGTGCTCGTTAAGACCACAGACAAAGAAAGCTGGATAAAGAAAAGATAATAAAGATAATGAACAATAAACAAGACTACAATCAAGTTACGAGCAAATCAAGTTATGAGTTATGCCTTTGTCGGCCTTTTTATATGTCAATTTAATGACTCCTTCAAATACTCTGCCATTTACTAGTTTCAAAGGAGCTACCAAACAGAAGCTAACAAAGCAAGTTACACATGAAGGATAGAACCAACTTTGTAATAAACCATGACATCTGCATATAATGAGTAAAAAAAGACCAGCATGGTATGACTGGAACTCACAACCTTAGATCTAAACAGAATTTGGAGAAAAGAAGATGCAAACAATATCAGTGCAAGCAAAAATGAGTGAAATAAGAGTCGCTACTTTAAACTTTTTATATGAAGACAGTCATTTCACAAAAGAGCCTAAGCAGTTCGATATCAAGATTAAAGAAGCCTTTAAGCAAAAACATGAAGAACGTATAACTGGGTAAATGGTGTTTATGAAGTTGGTAAGCATCTAACATTTTAGACTACATAGCCTCCCATAATCCCAATTATTCTCAATCAAATTATGAAAGGATAAAAAAAAAGTGCCCAGCTACAGAACTTATATACAAATAGATACACACTTGACACACTACAGACACCATACAGAATTCGAGCACAAAATAAGAAAGATACAGTACAATTATCACTATATATGGCTAAAGAGCCACGTTTAAGTTGGAAATTTCCTTCGACAAATCTTACAGACAAGCCATTATGTATATATCAATATATGTTAATAGACGAACCAACGTGAATCTTTCAAAGATATCTAAATTAGTAGTTAATCGTCACAACTCACATAAGGTAAAGGATCAAGCTTAAGGTACACAGAAGTTGGAACACTAATGATTTGTTCACTAATACATGATGGATAAAAGACTACAAGTAGACTTCAACTCATAAGCGACTATACCGTAAAATCGTTTTTTGACGGAATGAAAAAAACTGATTTCTAAAAAACCACAATATGATTTGCTCGTGGAGAGGATTATGTAAACATAATTTTTTGTCTACGTAGAATAAGCATGAAGTGTGCAGTATAACACAACTCTAAATTACACTTCACAAGCCATCCTAATTACTTCACAAACCATCTTTAAAAGAACATATAGACTTGATAAAAGTATTTCACTATATAACTCCGATTTCCTATTTTTCTTTTAATTGAAAAGCCAAATTATTAATAATATTCCTGAAAGATCATTGTTTCATTCTATTTTCCACCTGTTGAGTGGAACAACTTATTAGCATAAAGCAAGCAAGGATCCAAATTAATAACCACTTTCTGCTTTTAAAAAACATAGTTGCCCCTATCATCATCGCACATTACTCGAAGGAACAGAAACCTATATCACATACTTAACATGACATAATAAGGACTAATAATATGACAAATCAGAACCAAAGAGTGGTAATATTACATAATCAAGTAAAAAAAAAATTGAGAACAGCTTCAAAGCTCAAAGTAACACAGGTTAAACCTGCACAAAATTCAGATAATTTCCTATTTTTGCTTTCATCTATTTTACCTCTTCTCCAACCAAGGAATGATACCATAAGCCACAAATACCTTGCACACAAATATCAAAAAATAAAAACAAAAATTGAGCTCATATGTTTAACTCAGTAATACATTTAAAATGATAAGTTATTGTCACAATATATACAGAACTATTACAGTAAGTTGGGGTCATATGTCAAAAACAGTAATGTCAAACCGTTAAACACAACAAACTAAACAGTGATTATTGAAGCATATCACCCATCCCATTTAGGGTCGACTAGGAAAAAAAAAACTGGTCATGATGATATACGTACCTATTACCTCCTATGATTATCTGGCACTCTAAACACTCGTTCGTTTCAAGTGGTTCATCACCGCAGGTGTACCTTCAAAAAGCTCAGATACATAATTCTCTAAATCTTCAACCGTGTATTTAATGTATTTGCCCACGTTTCGTTCACTTTCTAGCTGGTTCCTAAACCGACCCAAAAACGAACGATAAGCTGGTAAAACCTTCTCCGAAATCGAAAGCCGCAATTCTTCACGGAGCTGATCGTCAGGAACTTTCCAACCCGTTTGAACTTTATAAATCTCTTCAAAACAAGTGTTAAAACTCTTAAACCTCTCTTTCAAAACCACTTTCGAGGCATTACCGGAGCTCCCACCAATCCCTTCGTCTTTCAAACAAGAGAGAGATTTGCTCCACGAAGATCTTAGATAGCTCGTCGCGTGTTGGCGGACCTGACCACGATGTTTACGTACCCAACTATCCCCCATAATCTTCCCAAGATCCGAATTTTTCACTTTTTGAACAATATACAATATATTATTCATTAAAAACACATATTGTATAGCACTATCCTCGTACATTTTTGACTTCTCCTCTAAATTCAATTCCAAACATTTTAGCAGTAACAACAAACGTCGTGCCACCGGCGACATACTCTGTATCGGGAAACTATCCCCATTCCCAAAATCCGGATCATCGAAACTATTTTGCAAAAGCACGTTAAGCGAGTCATTATAATCGACTAACAATTTCACGTAATTCATCACATAGCGAGTTAACGGGTGTATCTCCCCGCCCTGAGTCGGTTTCCTGGTTGACTCTCCCTGAACAGCCTTCTCAAACTCGACAAAAGTCCCGATCGCCGCCTCCCCAAGACCGTCTAGTACCCCCTGCGCCTCACTGCAAACTGATTCCTCTGATTCGTAACCAAACAAATACTGCAACTCTGGTGAAACGTCCATCATCACATCGTACATATCAAGTATACGAAACAGCTTCTCCGATGACCTCTTTCCAATCGCAACTGCCTCTCCGAAGTTTAACAACTGCAATACGCATCCTTTGGCAGTTTCCAGGAAGCAACTCTCCTTTAAAACCTATAGCATTTAGAAGTTTAAAGCTAAATTAACCCAACCTGTTTCGAGTCCAAATAAGCCAGTTTTGAAGTTAAAGCTGTTGTCAAACAAGTAAGTAACCACGAAAATAGATCCTAGGATTGGTGGTACCTTTTAAGTTTTAGCCTTTTTTGCTTAATCTGACACGCATTTGGCTGGTCAAGCTAGTATATTTTATTTCTCTTTTTGCCTTATTTAAGCTAGTGCTAACATTTTTGCTTAAAAGGTTACAGGTAGACTGTAGACAAACAAATAAAACCTTTTTATTTCCTTTTTGACTTTTTTAAGCTAGTGCTAATTTTTTGCTTACAGGTTACAATAGATAATCAACAAAAAATGTAAAATTTACCTCGGACCCCTCAAAAATCTCCTCGCACAACTGCTTTTCACCGTTCAATAAGACCCTAACAACGATCTTAATGGCTTGCATCCACTTATTCATTTTTTCGTCGAGGGATTGCCACTCAATCTTCTGAACCTCCTCAATACTCAGTTTTTCAACACCTAAGATGGATAAACACTCGTCAAGGACGTCCTGTCTCACTGTTGTGTACACCTGGCAGCACTCACGTTCGTACCCAGACCGTATCATCCTGTCCGCGATCTCCTTCAGCTCCATCACCGCCTCTGGAGCTATCAATTCGACTGCCACGTCATTACCCAAGCTAGCTCCGTTCTCAAAACAATAATCCCCCACCCTTTCCTTCTCTTCCTCATGACCGGCCTTAGGACATGGGGTATCAGGTGTAAGCTGAAAATTGGTATACCTTAGTACTAGAGTTTAAGTTACAGTTTGGTTTGATATTCATAACTTCAAATACAGACAGTACTCAATGTTCGTAGTTCTTGTTTCCATTGTCAAAAATTTTAAAATTGGTCTCGTACTTCAACGGAAAAGTTTTCACTGAATGACATATTCGAATATATTCTCCTTTCCTCATACGAAACACTTCTTTACCATTTGGTGTTACTTTATTGATGAAAATTCAGTTAATATTGACTTCCAGTTAGCAATTTGTTCTTCAATAAGTTGAATGCATTTGATTGATCATGCACTTCAAGTTAATTTACATTTTCCAAGTCCATTCACCTCAACATACTAATTCAGGATATAAATCAGATATAAATAACCAAATAGCATGCACTAGCACAGAATCATATAAAAAGTTCGATCTGATACCAATAATTTGAAATCACATTTTTTTTTCAAACCTCTCTCAAATAACATTCGCTTCGTCCCTCCCCTTATATTCCTTGAATATACCGAAATCCACTACAACGAAATAAATTTTCATTTCTATGTTGTTAATAAAAAGCTATTTTTCATTTTCAAAGTGCATTCACTTCAATATACTTATTCTGGATGTAAAATCAGAGATAAATTAAAGAATAGCATGCAATAGCAATATAATTCGGATATTAGTTACATCTTTTGCTTTTCCGATACCTCTCTAAATTTGGTTGCACAATTAACACTCCCCATCTTCCTCCTCAAAACTGCCGAAATCAACTACACTGAACTAATTTTTCATTTCTATGTTGTTAAGCCAATTTCCATTTTCGAAGTGCTTTAACTTCAATATACTTGTTCCGGATATAAATAACTGAATAGCATGCATTTGCAATATAAATCCTGTATTAATTACAATTTTGTTTTGTTTCAATACCTCTCTCAATTTATTACCATATGCGGTCGCGCAATTAACACTCCCTTCATCTCTCCCCTCCTGATCGAAACTACTGAAATCCACTACAATCTCTCCATCCAACGACCCTTGTCGCATTGATCCAAATAATTGATCTGCGTCCAACGGCATTGCATTCCGTATAAGTATATGCCTAAACTCATCCTCCAGCCTCGTCATCGCCACCTGGACCGCACCCTCAGCACGCTCCCCCACGTCGACGTCATCGGTCATATTTATAACTTCATCAACGGCAGCTAAATATTCCTCCCTGAGAACAAGCATATCAAATACCTTAAAACCCTCACTTTTCCTTAAAAATTACACGAGGGTTGCTTAAAAACACTGTAAGTTACCCTAAGTAATACCTTAAATATGAAGTGATTTCATTTTCACCTTACATACAAGGAGGATTTATGTTCCCTAAATCTTTTTCAATTGTTTTTCTTTTCCCTCTAACCTTCTTTTATGCACTTATAAACTGTGTTAAAGGAAATTGATATAAAAAACATTTACCCCTTCCATCCCATCTTAACTGTTCGACATCGTTGTAAATTTGACCGGGCCAAGAACTTTATTTCAAATTTACCGAAATAATAATTATCAAAAGTTAGTCGTATGGTTTACTATTTTAAACATTTTAAACTATACGACTAACTTCTGAAAACCCCTTTTTCAGAAATTTAGCCAATAATTCATTACGGGTCAAAATTACAGGCAGTTTCGCAAATGACAACACAGAGATAGTAATAAAAAAATAAAAAATAGAATCAACAAATAACAAGTATGCAATATCAGTGGACTAGTTAAAGTCAATAAAGTACGCATTCGACCTGTGAATTGTACTACTTAAAGTCAACAAAGTATGCATTTTCACCTCAAATTCAAATAATTCGGGTCGGAGTTAAGGATAATATCCTCGGCTTCGATGAATAACTGTAACCTAAGGTCTAAATAGTTTTCAGTTTGTGTTGAGGGTGACGTGGCAAGGTTGGATAAGCGGTGATCGAAAGCGGAAAAGATGGCGATCATGTCATCAGTCGCGTTTTTAGACGTGTTTAGGTTTTTCAATATTTGTTGCGCCGTTGCCATTACGTTATTATTCTCTTCCTCCATCGATATATATATATATGTATGTATGTATATATAGAGAGAGAAATGTTTATGTAATGTGTTCAAATACTCCTAAATTCCATTTCTCTCTCTCTCTCTGTATCTCTTTTTCTCTCTCTGTATCTATTTTGATTTTCTATTAGGCTTGGCCGGCAAGTTGACTGTTGGAGGGAATTAATTTAATACAATTATATAAACCCTGTCGATAATTTTAGTGTATTTGTTTTTTAATTTTTGAACAGTTGTTGGGTTTCCGGTGGGTGACACACTTGATATAATGGTTTCGTTTGGTCGAGTCTTTTATGTTTAAAAGTATACTTTTTGTAAGTGGGTTGAAAATTATACTTTTTCTGTTTATTTTCTGGTAAGTAAGTGCTGTTTGGTGAACAACGTAAAAGTATACTTTTCATTAAAAATGTTGTTTGGTAAAATATGTTTACTTTTACTTTTTGAGTGGAAATGAATTGTTTATTTCGATTAATAGAATAAAACAAAATAATTAACTAACAAAAAAAACATTTCATTATTTAAAGATTAAAAAATACAAAATTAGAAAAATATAATGATTATACGAACATAAAAAGTTAAAAAGTTACAAAATTAGAAAAATATAATGATTTTTACTTTGATAAGTGAGATGAAAGTTACTTTTAATAACTAGCAAAAATACTGATTGGTGATTTCATGTACTTTTACTTCTTCTTTTTTTTTTAAAAAAGACCATTAATATAGCTTTCATGTTAATCATTTTACAATTTAAATAAATTACAACAGGTAAGGTTAATAAAATAGACTTGAAATTGACAAAACTACATAATTAACGGTTTGTTCTTTGGTTTTTATAAAAGTATACTTTTATAGAAAATTTTGTTTGGCAAAATCGGGTACTCTTACTTTTTTTTAGTTTAAAAATATATTATTTGAATTTTTTTTTAAAATTTATTCCAGAAAAAATACCGATACTTTTTAAAAGAATAGCAAAAAAATATTAAAATAGCTTACTTTTGAAAAGCTTACTTTTGACTTTCTCTTGTAAAAGTATGATACAACTTACTTTTGAAAAGCTTACTTATACACCTTTACTTTTTGAAAAAGCATTACTTATTTAATCACAACCAAACACCATTTACTTATTATAAGTAAAATGGTCCAAAAATATGCTTTTAGTAGACAACCAAACAACCCCAATGTGGCATTTTATAGCAAATCTAATGCTTATAATTAAAATTTAACGAAAAATACATATGTCAATGATAGTAAAAGCTATGGTCTTTCGTCATCTGTAACAAACATACCTAGATTTCCTTATCAATTGATTATTATCATCTCTTTTATAAGAATTAGCAACACTAACATTTCTGGAAACATTATTAATATCATTATTAACATGGTTATGATCAGTAGGAAATTTATAAGAAACAGTAACGTTTGAATGTTGCAACATATCGAGTGATATAGCTGCGTGTGCTCAAAATATAGTATCAAAATAGTTTCCAAATTAACGTCACATCTTAAGTAATAAATGATTATGTTTAAAAACAATCTTTGTTGGAATGTCTTTTTCTTTGTAAATAATATTATTTTAAATCTGTAAATAATAAAATTTGCAAAACATTACTTAAATTTAGTAGACCGGGTTTACAGTAGCGTTTCTCGTAAATTTGGGTTAATTACATTTCTGGTCATTCACGTCTATTCCTCTAGTTTTGAGGAATGCTTTCATTTAGGCTAATTGCACTTATGGCCATGGTTTCGTAATTTATATCACCGATACTCCCCTAGTTTCGAGGAATGCCTAGGTTTGGGTTGATTGCACTTATGGCCATGTTTTCATAGTTTATAGCACCACTACTCCACTGGTTTTGAGGAATACTTATTTATCTATAAATAAGTTCGGAACCGGAGGAACTTGATTCGAGTTAGTTGCATTTTTGGCCATGGTTTCAATAAAGCCGATGATTTAGTAGTAACAAGGATATAGTGAAAAAAATGTATTGAAACTTGAAAGTACCAACCAAGAAAAAATCTTCAATATGAGACATGAATTGACAAAGATTCACAAGGGGCAAGAAGCAGGACAATTGTATTTGGGTATTATTTATGACTTTTCAATCAGGAAAATGTTTATTCAATCCATGATTATTCTTCCGGATATCAAGAATGTACACTATCAAATTTACAAAAAATACAATTTATGAGCAAATCATTGAACAAGTTCAGTAAATAATCAAAATAAAATATTCTACCGTGTTCATGACGCTAAAGTTGTAGCTTCACAACTATCATGGACACACGCCAGGGCATCTCTGTACTCCCTTGAGATGGTGAATGAATCATAGACATTGCCATCTTTGCTCTTCTTGTACTCAAATAGAAGAGACGAGTGGTTAAACGCTGTTAATTTTACGAATCCAAAGTCGTAATCTTTGTAGAGACTCCAACTTGTATTGATTGTGGTGAATTCGGACAAGTGGCTTCCTCCTCCACCTACAACGACGTGGATTGTCCCGTTTACCATACCCCAGTAGTGTGATTTTCCCGAGTTAACACATTGGTTCTATACCCCAAAAAAAAAAAAAAAAAAAAATCAGAATAACTTTGATTTGGGAGACTTCCTACTTATCAACTGTTGATTAATACAAAAAAAATATCGTGAATAACTTAATGTCCAACTAATCCTCTCTGGAATACAAGGATATTATTGAGAAAATAAATAAAAAAGCAACAATCATCTTTTGCTTCCATTCTTAAAAGGCATTTAGTTCCTCAATTTTAATTTTAATAAGCTGTGACAAACTATTCGCCCAAAAGCATCTCTATTAGATCTCCAAATCTCGAGAGCTCTACATTGTTTTCCCTCATCAAATATGCATAGCAATTTAGGCCTCTCTAACCTAAAAAATCATTTGTTTATTTTATTTCTTGTCTCATTTCTCCCACATATTCCATCTACATATAGAACAAAAAAACACACACATGAGTGAATACAACCCAAAAAAAAGATATATTTAGAGTGTGACATAAAGATGCTGAAGATTTTGGATAGTTAAAGCTAATAAAGCGAAATTTGATGTTAAATTCAGAGAGGATGATATAGAGGTTGATGTGGATGTGTTGACAGCTTTATGATACAATTGGGAAATAGGCAGTAGCACAAAGTCGCACACTCTCTGTCACCTATGCCAAAATTAAAATGAGGATTTTATGAAAGGAAATAACCATGAAGTGTCTATCAACCCTTAAACTAAACGGTCTTGCTATAATGTATGATAGATAAGAAGAAGAAAATGTAAAGTACTCCCTGAAAAAAATTACCTGGTATATGGGGCATGTTCTTTCGTAGTTATGGACATGACCATAAAATGCCATATCCACCTTGTACTTCTGCCATAGCCTCTGTAAGCTTTCTCTACCCATAGGTTCGGCAAATGACCCCTTCAAAGCATAATATTTATCAGAGGAATACCCGAGCACACGATGACCAGAAAATATTAACCATGGTTGTTTTCTCCTATCTACAGATGAAAGGCAATGCTCTATAAACTTGTATTGTTCAGTACCCTCTCTCCAATCATGCTCAGTATCTGCTATACAGAAGCGAAACATACCATAATCTGTTTTGTACCTGTCAACAATTTTGAGAAACTGAAACTTAATTTCATAAACACTAAGAGTTGTTTGGTTCATCTTTATAAGATATTGGGCTTAAAAGTTGGACTGTTTTTGGCTAATAATCTAAACTACTAAAGTCGCAACCAGACAATCCCTTAATTAGGATTATCTTATTTTAATAAATATAGCTTAATTTAGGCCTTGTTGGTTGAAACTTCGAGCTCAACTTATTTCCTCAAAAGCTAGACCGTATTCTGTAGACAAGCTTATTTGCTTGAGAGTTAAAACCAGGAGAGCCCTCAATTAGGAATTATTTAATTTTGATAGTTCATCGCCTAAAATATGCATTGATGGGCTGTAACTTCTAAGCTCAGTTTTTTGCTTTTCTTGCTTAATAGCCGAAGTATATTTTCTTAATATCTGCAACCAAACAAGCTCAAAGTCGCCAAATTATTGCTATAGTAGAAATGGAATATGATGCCAAAAAGTTGAGCAATGAGTTGTTGGCAAGTTGTTTTTGTATTTCTACCCTGAGAGAGAATTATCTATCCCCGGCATGTAATCCCCGTTTTAGTTATAATTAAAAGATATTTATACAAGTTGAGGGGATGAGATTTTATGTGTTTGGAAGCCAACAAGTGTTCGACAAGGTAACACAAAGGTAATTGCCAGTTTGCTGGGCATTTTCCATCTAGTAAGAGTTCAACGAAGAAACTTTTGACTTCTTAGTGATCTTGTGATGTAAAGGTATCAAATGAACTGATTTGCAGAGCATTTCTAAGACAAAAGTAGAATAAATGAGATATGTAATGAACCAATGCATTACCAGAACTTAGCTCTGTTCTCTGCAGGGACATAAAACATGGTCTCAGCTAGCACGCCACATTCCCCACCCGAATCGGTTGTGTTATAAAAGGATCCTGTCCCAGGCCAATCTCTCTCATGGTTGCCACTGCAAGAAAGATAAATAAAGTGAATATTAATATAAAATTATAAATGCAATAGATAAACAAGAACAACTTTAAATGCTTATGTAAATCACTTAGGTTTACCTCGCAACCATATAAGGTACCGTTGACGCAATGGGCTCCACCTGTGAAGTAAATTGGTCCCATTGTGAAATATACCCGTTCGCATATGTTAAATCTCCAATGTGGAAAACTATATCAATATTTTTCAAGTCTTTGATGAGTTGGTCTGTAGTATTTAGTGAGCCTGGTTGGTAGTTGCTAAACTCATTTGACCCATCACGCTCTGCCTAAAAGCCACACAAAAAAAATTAAGTGAAAAAAATAATATTTAAACCATTATCCAATTCCAGAGGGAAAGTACAACTAACGAGTTATGACAGTACATGGTTATAAAAGATAGACGAGTTTCATTCATGACTTCAGAAATTGACTAGCTAAACCTTCTAAAAGCTACAATAGTAATTTTTGCACCAAATTAGCAATTTGCACATCACAATATTAGTTTCATATTCGGTCACCAATAATTCAGAAATAAAAAAAACAGTGCACCAACCTAGCAATATTCACAATCTAGACTCTAATTAACACAAATCAACCAAATAGATCTCCAACTTTTCAAAATTCGGAGGGCAGGAGCTTAAAAGTTTAATTGTTAATTCCAGTGCACAAGTTGTTCGACTTTGTTCAGATTGGTGCTTGGTACAACCGCGTAATCAAACAATTAGAACATAAATAACACTTTTTGAGTTGATTTTTTAACAGGAATATTTCACGCCAGTGTACTAGTCGTTTGACTCTGTCCAGATTGGTGCTCGGTACAACCTCGTGCTCAAAAAATTAGTACTTAAATAGTGCTTCTGACTTAAAAGTTTAACAGCAACTTGCTGATTGTTTGATTTTGAGAACACTTGTGCCTAGATTGTGACATTTAATAGTGTGTTCCATTTACTATAAAAGCAGATAGGTTTGAGTACGAAGGTGATACATTCCCTCTGTAGTATATGCACATAAAACTTGCATTACCAGTGATCCCACTCTTCATGAAAGAGAAAGTAAGCTGGCATGTATAAATTAATAACCTCATAAATGTAGGTTTAACTAGTTTCATTAAACAATGTGAATTTGATATTTAAGGTAGACAGATTACCTTCCCCATGTCACCAAATATAATAACACGCTGTAACGAATCCTGTCCAGGATATGGAGATGATTTGAATGAGTAGACTTTGCTCCATACATAGGTACCATTGGATAATATATGACCCAACTTGTAAGTGTACCTGGAAAAACGGCATAATATATACTTAATGTATGTATATCTATGATACTGATATAAGAGTATTCTAATAAGCTTCTTCTTAGTATGCTATTATTATACACGTACACTGAGTTCGGCCATAAATCCTTCAAGAAACTGGTGTGTATAAAACCAGGATCACGCCAACCAACTGTTCTAGCAGGTGAGCCTGTAGATAAAGGGAATATACATAACAATTAACAAGGCATTCATCATAATAAAAATGTAAAAATGAACTTCAGAAAAATAAACTCGATATCCAAGCTTAATACTTCTTAAGAATGAATTTATAGTAACTACTTGAGAAGAAACTTGAGATCGTTTTCAAAAGTTCAGAATTGAACAACCCATGAGATGGAATTACTCCAAAACCGTAATTTCTGTCAAATTGGATGTGCTTACTACTAGTAAGTCCAAATGCAACTCATAATATCAACTGTAAGTGATTTGGGGCATGTTTGGTTGCAGATTTCAAGCAAGAACTAATTTCTTTAGTTTGAAAGAAGTGTTGGGTTCATTCAGCTAAAAAAATCTAGCTTTTTCAGGGAACAGAACCAGAAAAGCTCAGTTACTTAACCTGATCAACCAAATAAGCTTTAATGTTTTATAATTATAAAGATAAACTGAGCTATTAAGCTGGAAACCAAAAAAGGCCTTGGTATAAAGTGGATAATATGCTTTTGGTACTTGAAAGCTCAAATTGCTGCAGAACAGCAGGACTAGTTACACTTAATTATATAAAATTTGGTTTTATTACACTATAACAAATAAAAAAATGTCGGGAGACCAAAAACTATACCACACATAGAATTTTGGGTAAAGGTCAATGTGCCAGCAGGTGAGCGACTTTGAGGATCCCCATTTAATCCCCACTTAACAAAAGGGGTTGCTTCATCGATGTTATAGCCACTTGTCCACGTTACTGTCATCTGTGTAGCACAAGGAAAATATTTAGAATACTACTATTGCATTATGAAATAAAACCACAAGACGAGACCATAAATTTAATCAGTTTTCCAGGATTATACTTATTCAACTGTAATAAGCAACTTTAAAGAAATCAATGTTAAGTTGAAGAATATCAACCAAATAGTTTCCTAACAATCTCATGATGTAGAAAGAACCCAGTAGCATATCATTGCTACACCTACGGGATAGCTCTTCTGTTTTCACTGAGGTATCTTTTTATGCAAAATGCTCTTTTTTCAATTTTAAGTAATAAAAAAACTCTGATAAAATAAATTTACTCATAAGTCATAACTGAGACTTTAAAAAGATCACCCAGAAGTAGTTTTCAATTATCTTCGAACCTTTTGACGTTCATTTAGAACTTACTAAAGTTGAAGTTAAGCTTAAATCTAACATACCTATTAAAAAATATTCAGCTCAATCTCATGGAAGGAAAAAATACGAGGGTAGATAACTTACTTCATCCCAAGATTTTCCTTGGGCAAGACGCGGATAAACAGGCGCTTTAGGATTTGCAAATGTTATGTAGTTTGAAACTGCTACCAATTTTGGCTGCGGTAGAAACGGAATTTTAGAAAGCATTATTGCAACATATTTCTTCTAATCCATAATAATGCAGAAAGGTTGAGTTGGACTAACATTTGACAAGCTGCCAGTAAACAATGCAAAGGAAAAGTCTGCCCTCTGATTGATCAACTGCAACTTCAGAGATGCTCTACCCGTGTTTGTGTAACCATTGTTTGAGAAGTTAGCAAATTGGTACTGCATTAGAAGAATACCAAAAATCAATAGGTTGGAGCCCTAGACTAGAATAAAACTAACACGAACATTTCACCACTCAGTCATATATTAACTTATACCTTGATTGGAGCAGTGCATATATATGGACTTTGCTCTTTACGATCATTCACATCGTAACAATTTGATGAGCTACAATGACAATCCATTTGTTAAAATTAATTACTAAACATTAGAAAGTATGATATTAAGCATATGCAAGTGTAAACATGGAATCTGCAGAAATTTAGGGAAAATATGAAAATTACTTGAACTTGGCAGGTGAAAAAACCCCAATCCAGTCACTTTCAGATGGTTCTGGGTAATCAAGATTCACATAAACCCATTCGGTGTCCTCTCCCTATAGCCACAAAACAAAACTAAAATCAAAACATTCAGATTTCCACAAAATACAATTTGTTGCAACTTTTACTAAACTGTTGGTTTTTGCGAGTTTGAACGATACCAAGAAAAGTGTCAAATTAATATGAAAAGGCACAAGCTAGAATAAAATCATCCCAGTCAGACATACTTAACTTACTCGAATAAACTATTTAGTCACAACAATGACAAACTTTAAAAACCCGAGCTTTTTCCCATGTTCTTCTAAAGAGTTAAAAAACTGTGCTTGAAAAAAAAAGGTGGGTTCTTTCTGCCAATAACTATAATATCTTACATGTCAAACTGATCAATCAAATTCATTGCAACTTATATGGAACAAAAATTGAGTCTTTACCACACAGTCTCTGAACATTTAAATACTACTATCAAACACCACAAGATCAAAATTTTCAAGTCCCACTCCCTCTATTTCCAAATTAAGATGGCATTTTCTAAAAGCGCCTAATAATATTAAGCAACTTCACAAAATTTTAACATATTTCCATTTATTCAATAAAAAGTTTACCAAACTAAGAGGGCATTTTCTAAAAGTACCTTAGAATATTAAGCAACTTCGCAAAATTTTAACATACTTCCATTTAGTTGATATAAACATTTACCAAATTAAGAGAAAATTTTCTAAAAGTGCCTAAGAATATTAAGCAACTTCACAAATAATTAACGTATTTCCATTTACTTAATCAGTTTAACGATTGACAAGACAACTGAAATAGGTAAATTTAATGAATATTACACATTCAAGTTACAGAGAAGGTCTATTTCTAAGGGTCCGTTTGGTAACAGATTTTTTGGTCCAAAATCATATTTAAAAATCCACTGAAAATCTAGATTTTAAAAATCTGGATTTTTTTTAGCTTTTTCAGCCTAAAAAACCGATTTTCAGAAGCTAAATAATCTGACTATCCAAACACCCACAGATTTTTAAAATCAAAAATCCAAAAATCAACTAAAAAAATCTGCTGCCAAAGTTACAATCCAATAGTAATACATACTAATTTATCAGTAATTTGGACTATCGTAAGTAAATGAAACAGTAAAACAATCAACTGAATATATTTACCCAAAAGGCCTATAACCTGGTTAATTAAATGCCTGAACTAAAACTAAAACTAAAACTAAAACTAATTCTGATTTTATTTACTTGCTTACATTCAAGCCAAGTAAAGAAGGGTGAGCCTTAATAGAGGCTTTATCATGCAAGGCTAAAATCGTTTTTTCTATAGCTATTGTTGAAAGTGGTTGTACATCATTCATATATATATGAGCAGAACTTGAATTTAAATAAATAAAAAGGAAAATAGTAGCTGCTGCTACTAATATCTCCATTTTTTGTTTACTTCTTGAAGATAGAGAATAGCATGTGTTTGGACTTTAATACTTTATAATTGGGTTTAAATAAATTATTTATTTAGCAACTATGGTTTGTGGAATTTTAAAGCGTGACAGATTTGGTCCCCAAAAGGTCAATAGCTTAAAAAGCAAGATAAAGAGGATGGGGCCATTTTACGGTCTTGTGGTCCGGTCTGGTTTGAGTTATAAAGTTATATTGGTTCAGTTCGGGTTATATTTTTCAAACCAGTTTAACATGGTTTGGGCTTGGGTTTAGCCAAAACCGTTTCAATCCGGATCATGAACACCCCTACTTGTGCATATGTTGCTTAAAATAAAATAAAAGTTGAGCATCCACAACATAGCAACGCTTCTATTCAAATTTAACAAACAAAAAATCCATTTTTTTTAGTTTTAGATAGGCGTTGTAATATTACATAAATTTTCAGACTCTTTGTTATTATTTCTATTATAAATAAAGTATATATTTACATTTTACTTTATTTCTCTTTTCATAAACTAAGCAAAAGAACTCATGCACCTACCCAAATACTCGCAAGGTCGACAAATTATTTAGTATTATTTAGTCCTCTCTTGGAGGGTGGGTGAATTGGTTCTCCACCCCATACATTAAAAGTCAAATGTAGTTATGAGACATATTATATCTATTTACTACTAGATAAGTCAAATATTTTTTCTCTCTCCTCTAGAAAGTGAGACCAACTTATTAATTTATTAAATATTTAATTTTTTAATTTTTTAACCCACTCAATCACTCTAATACTTTAGTAACACTAGTAACTAAATAAACTTCTCAACTTATGCTCACACAAGCAATCAGAAACATAAAATCATAAGTGTTTTTTTTCTAAACCAAATTCAAATGTGGAAATTTTAAATGATAATAGCGTTATAATATAATTATAAATCCAAAAATAAAATAAGAGCCTTAACTTTTTCAAAACTAAAAATATGGACGAGTAACTGGTGTATATGTTGTTTGATTTAATAATATTTTTCTAAAAAAGATGATATATATATATATATACACACACACATACATACATATATATTAAGTTTAAAGGCTCAAAGTGTCATAATCACACATAATTTAAGGTGTCAGTTCCCTTTTACAATATTTAATCTGACAATTTTTCTTCTTTTTCCAAGTTAATTAACATAATTGCATAAATACTAAATTTTGATCATTTTATTTTTTTACAATACAAATTAGTGTATTAGAGTATTAGATATGACAATATTTAAATTTCCAGTTATAGTATAATTAATAAAAAGTAGATAAAAATACTAAAATATTGTTTTTTTTATCTTTTTTTTTACCTAATTAAATTTATTGGGTTAGGAAGATAGATTAAGAGAAAAAATATTTTTTAAAAAAAATTACAGAAGAAAATTTTAATTATTACCCAAAAAAAAAATACTTAGTTTTTTTTATATATAATATGTCTTAATAAGTCTGACATAGTTAATTAATAAGAAATATAAAATGCATAGTGCTACTTTAGATGATATATGAATATATCTATTAATACAATTGACGCACCTTATAAAAAGAGAGAATAATTTATAATTTATTTATAAGTTATAAAAGGCGAGATTCAAAATACATTTATCATTTTTTCAATGCCACATACGAGTAACTCGCTTATACTCCAAGAATACTAAATAATTTGTTGGTATGTGGGGTTTTAGTGAAGAGAGTCCAATTGTGAGATGAGAGAGAAATCTTTTTGAGTTTTGCTAAAGCCAAAATATTATTATAATAATAGAAAAAAAATAGGTCTATAGACAGACCAGCGTCAATTTTCAGTATTCTGTACATAATTTATTTGTGAATGCTTAAGTTATTAATATTATTAGTCTCACATGCAATTTTTTTTTCAACTAATGCGTCATAGGTATCACTTTTTAAATTATATTCCTCCTAGATACCTCCATAATTTCACATTCCCTATACGTATCACTTTTTAATTATTTAATTTATTTACCAAAACGCCATACACATATTTCATAAAAAATGGAAAAAAAACACATAAAATTATATAAAATGCAAAAAATCTCAAAATAAATGAAAAAAAAACCACAAAAAATTGTAAAAAAAAAATAATGTATTTTTATAAAAAAAATCACAAAAATCACAAAAAATGAAAAAAATAACAAAGAAAATAAAAAAATCATAAAAAAATTATAAAAAATGAAAAAAAATAAAAAAAATCACAAAATATTATAAAAAAATAAAAAAATAATAAAAAATCACAAAAAATCACAAAAAATGAAAAAAATGAAAAAAAAAATCACAAAAAATCACAAAATTTTAAAAAAATAATAAAAAAAATAAAAAAATTATAAAAAATGAAAAAAAATCACAAGAAATTATAAAAAAAAATGAAAAAAATCACAAAATTATAAAAAAAAAATGAAAAAAATCACACACAAAAAATCATTAAAAAAAATCACTTTTATTGAACTTTATGCACTTTCGACTGTAGTAGATGCACTTTCAGCTGAACTATATGCACTTTTAGCTGAACCAGATGCACTTTCAGCTGAACCATATGCACTTTCAGCTGAACCATATGCACTTTTATTGAACTTGATGCACTTTCAGCTGAACCATATGCACTTTTATTGAACTAGATGCACTTTTAGCTGAACCATATGCACTTTCAGCTGAACCAGATACACTTTTAGCTGAACCAGATGCACTTTCAGCTGAACCATATGCACTTTCAGCTGAACCATATGCAGGTTTTACAGAACGATATGCACTTTTATTGAACTAGATGCACTTTTGTCTGAACCATATGCACTTTCAGTTGTACCAGATGCACTTTTAGTTGAATCAGATGCATTTTTAACAGAACTATATGCACTTTCGACTGTACTATATTCATTTTCGACTACACTATATGCATTTTTGACTTAACTATATGTACTTTCCACTAAATTAGATGCACTTTAAACTGAACCAGATGCACTTTCAGCTGAACCAAATGCACTTTTTAGCTGAACTATATGCATACTCACTTTTATTGAACTATATTTACTTTCGACTGAATTGTATGCACTTTCAACGGAACTAGATGTACTTTCAGCTGAATTGAATGCAATTTCGACTCAATTTTATGCATTTCTGACTAACTATATACACTTTCGACTGAACTATATGCATTTTTATTGAACTATATACGCTTTTTGACTGAATTATATGTATTTTTGACTGAACTAGATGCACTTTCAGCTCATTTAGATTAAAAAAAGGCACATTTATCATGGGAAAACCATTTTTTTGTATAAAAAAATCACTTTTCGGTATAAAAAGTGTTATATTGACAAAAAAAAATATTTTTTGTAATTTTTTAAAAAGTTTATGATTTTTTAATTTTTTTATAATTCTTTTTTTTGCAATTTTTGTGATTTTTTGTGATTTTTGTGATTTTTTGTGATTTTTTGTGATTTTGTGATTTTTTGATTTTTTGTGATTTTTTGTGATTTTTTGATTTTTTGTGATTTTTTGTGATTTTTTGTGATTTTTTGTGATTTTTTGTAATTTTTTGTAATTTTTTGTAATTTTTTATGATTTTTTAATTTTTTTTGTAATTTTTATAATTTTTTTGTGATTTTTTGATTTTTTATGATTTTTTGTGATTTTTTGTGATTTTTATAATTTTTTATGATTTTTTGTGATTTTTTTCATTTTTTTAAAAAATCAATTACTAATAAAACTCATATAGTATAAAAAGTGGTACCTATGAGGAATGTGAAATTATGAAGATAACTTAGAAGGAATATAATTTGGTAAAAGGGACTTATTGGGAATTGCCTTTTTTTTTTACTAGCTATATGGTGCCAAATCATTAAAATATCATCCATTATCTTACATAAATGCTAGCCAAATTTATTGTGTATGTTTCTATCACATTGCACATATTAAATTTCGCTAGCACCAACATTTTTTAATAATAAACCACATTAAACTCTTAATAAATGGATTGAAAAAATGTACGGTTAGAGTGCCGTATATACATGTAACTCCCAATTAACCATGAAATATATTGAAGTAAATATTTTAATAACACTTAAACCTTAGAATTGTCATGTCACCACTTAAGTCGTTTGTTAGTTGTGGCTATTGACTTAGCGTCTAACACTAAATTTCAATATTAAATGAAGACATAGTCATAGCTCATAGCAATGTATATAAAAAAAAACTCCCCCATTCTTTACTACTGACACTACAGTGCATTTTACCCTTTCCAATGTGGTTTATCTAATGATGTATTACGTAAATGGGAAAAAAACGACTTAAACTGTTTCAATATGCATGGTCATCCTTAACAAGTACTTTATCATTGAATTTCTGAATGCACCAATGTAATTTCTGAATGCAAATTATATGGCTTATTTTGATAATGGAATTAAACTAAAAATCTTCAATATCACCAATGGTTTTGAGATTGCGGGAATAATTGCAAGTCCCTCGGTGTTATATTACTTCAGCCAAATCGAAGCGGCAATACAAGTGGTTATAAAAGGAAAATTGAAAAAATATATTTCTTGCAATCAAAACCCGGGAGGTCCTAAGAAATTAAAAAAAAAATGTTTTTTTTTTGAATAAGCTTCTCAGCCATTTCCAGAGTTGTCCCATAAACACCGATCAAAAAGTATGTGGACGTACAACATCTCAGTACCACCTTAATTTTGTAATGTATGTTATTCGTTTTTGGTTATGCAAACATGTTCTGATTTTGTAATGATATTTTTATCTTTTATTAATTGCAATTGATGTTTGATGTGGTTAAACTTAAATTACAATCTTTCCTCTTTATCTATCACTCTATCCCTATTGGCATTCTCTCTTTATCTCATGTAATTAAAAATAACAACGGTGTGAGATGATCTAGACCATAATCTATTATGTATACTTCGTAATTTTATCATCAAAAAATTTGTGGTCATATATTTTAATCTGTGGTTTCCTTTGTATCGTTGAGCTTAATTCAAAATATTGACTTTAAATTGTTGTTTATTCTTGATAAAATTAAGCTGTTTAGTTGTAGATTAGATTCTAATTGAAAAAATTATCTCAAACCGGTCAATCCTTTCCTTTGTCACCATTTGGAATTATTGTTAATTACTGCCCTCCCATGCTTGTTTAAGAGCATGTGTTATAGGTGTCTTGGTTTAATTTAAGTCGAATGTGTTGGTTTGTAGAGAGCGATGAGTCAAGTTTATCGGGGTGTTGGTTTAACTTAATGTTTAAAAAATATATATAATATTAAGTTTCCAATGTTATTGTAATTACTAAATAAGTCATAACAGTTTTGAATGTTATTGCAAATAGGTCATAACAGTTATAATTGTAAACAACAACTAAAAAGTTTAGTAAAATTTAAATAACATAAAAAGAAACATTCATTTCATTAATTAATAAAAGAATACATCAGTAAAAAAAAACATTACATCAATTAAAAATAAAAATTATATCAATTAAAAATAAAAACCACATCAATTGAAAATAAAAATTACATCAAATAAGAAATTAAAACTACATCAATTAAACCGAAATATTTCGTATGATTTCAACTTGTTTTGCTATGATCCAGTCCTTCTATCTGTCGTGATATTCGGATAATCGGGATCCAATCCCATAATCCTTTCTTCTATCTCTCGAAGTTGTGCACGCGATTTCTCTGTAACTGCAGCCGCTTTCTCTTTAACTGCAATCGCTTTCTCAGTAGCTACAACCGCCATAGCCGACATCTTACTCGCTGATATTTTATAACTCGTACCTTGTTACTCTCTATAAGAAGTCATAACATCCATCATAGTAGATAACGAAGTATAATTTCTAGAGGCCTCCGCCTTTTCGCCTTTTCTACCTTTTGACCTCTCTAGCTTATCTGAAACCGATACTTTTTCAACGACATCATCATCGATATCAAAACCGGTTGATTTTGATTCACCCGCCTTTGCAATACCACGTTAAACTCTTAACAAATGGATTGAAAAAATATACGGTTGGAGTGGCGTATAGACATGTAACTCCCCACTAGTTATAAAATACATTAAAGTCAATATTTTAATAGCATTTAACCTTTAAAATTGTCATGTCACCCCTTAAGTCATTTGTAAGTGTGGCTATCGACTTAGTATGTGACACTAAATTTCAATTTTAAATGGAGACATAGCCATAGGCTCATAGCAATGTGTATAAAAAAAACTCCCCCATTTCTTACTAATGGCACTATAGTGCACTTTAGTACTTCCAATGTGATTGCTCTAATGATATATTATATAGATGGGAGAAAAACGACTTAAATTGCTTCAAGACGCATAACCACCCTTACAATTACTTCATCATTGAAGTTTTGGATGCACCAGTGGAATGTGGAATGATCATGGGCTGTGTGCTACTGCAAATTATAAGGCCTATTTTGATAATGAAATTAAACTAAAAAGATTCAATATCACCAATCACTACAAGAAAACAGCCAAATAACAACTGAATAATCAGTAGATAAATAATAAAGTCAGTTGGTAAACTCAGTTTACCAACTGATCTGCCATCTGTATATTCGGTTGGGAAAAGGCTAGTTGCTAACATTTTACCAACTGAATTATGTGTCAGTTGGTAATTTACCAACTGAATGGTATATCAATTGCTATTTACCAACTGATTGTGTCAGTTAGTAAATAGCAACTGATTGTGTCAGCTAGCAAATAGCAACTGAAATATCAGTTAGCAGATAGCAACTGAAATTTCAGTTAGCAAATAGCAACTGAAATATCAGTTAGTAAATAGCAACTGAAATTTCAGTATAGTTAGAAATTAGTATATATATATATATGTATACTAATCGACTATATTAATATATATATATATATATATATATATATATATATATTAATTAATATATGTATATATATTAATAATTAATATATATATATATATATATTCATAAATTCATATAATTTCATATTCAAAATGTAAGCAATTGTCATATGGACAAAAATATTTATGTTCAACTAAGCAAATCGAGATTTAATATAATAGTTGCTACAATAAGATACCAAATCGAGATTCAAGTACAATTCAAAAGATAATCCTAATTAAAGCTACATAGAAATTAATCTAGGTCATTGTGCTTGTCGTCATCGACATTAAAATACCGAGTCGAGATTTAATTACAATCCAAAAGATAATCGATCCATAGATACATAGAAAATTAATTTAAGTCAGTTTGCTTGTCATTGACATTTTCAGAATCTTCACGAGCCAATCTTGTCGATGTGTTGCTCGGTTGGATGTTGTGACCTTTCTTGATTAACCATCATCGACTCAAAACTACCTGGAATATATCCAGGAATGCCATTAGCTTGTAGTATTGACCCAAACGTTGGCGGATTGCATTGACTTATTGCTGCAAAGGCTCCACGGCCGCTACCTATTGCTGGAAAGCCTCCAAGGCCACTACTGTCTGTTAAAAAGCCTCCTCGACTGCCGCCAAACGATGCATAACCTCCACGCCTAGAGGGTTCAACTCTGCCATTGTTAGCTGATCCTTGAGGACTTTTACTGTAGCTGCGGCCCGCCATCTTAAAACTCAAACAAAATTCAATGATTAAGGTTAACCCTTGTCATGTATACTTTTTTTAAAAACCAAACTTACTATAAAACAGTCTATAAAGAAGCAACAAAACAGTACAATTATTTTTTATAAGCGTTATACTTATTATCTGTAGTATTCGCATTGAAAATCTCGTTAATATCATTGAATGGTTTTGAATGTAAAAAAAAACAGACTATCATATATAAAATCCTAAGTATTTTAGGTTTGTTTTACATATTTATACTTAAATCTTCGCCATTCAAACTTAATCAATCCAATTGTCATAAATTAGCAGTTATAGTAGTATTATAAAAGTAAAATTAGCAGTTATAGTAGTATTATAAAAGTAAATTAGCAGTTATATCATTCGAGCTGAAAAAAAGACAGCGTAAAAATTTCTTCTAATTACGTACACCAATGACTGAAGTAAAAGTGGGCAATCGAATCAGAATTTTGACTTACAAAGGAGGAGGCAGAAATAAAATGTTTAGCAATCTTAACTGTAAGCTTGCCCAAATTACCCTAAAACTCAGGACAAGCTTTGGATATGGTACAATCTCATCGGAAATCGCAGTTATACTGAAATCTGACATAATAAATGAGTAAATTAATTTAAAGAGAAAATTCAAGCACTTTAAATTTAAAAGAAGTATAAACATGTGAACCAAGAGTCCAAACAAATAGTACTATATAAAAATGAGGAGACAGTTTTGTTTGAATTTTTGACAATTAAACAAGCTGTAAATAAAACAAGCCCAACATTATTCATACATGCGCCTTAAATTAAATAAGCTGCAAGTCAAAGAAGTCCTAAATTAAGCTGGCGTTCAATTATATATAAGTAATAAGCCAAACAAGTCATATGTTGGGCAGATCTTCAATTAAATAAGCTATGAACCAAACAAGCCCTAAATAAGCTATGAACCAAACAAGCCCTAAATAAACAGTAAGCTATGAACCAAACAAGCCCTAAATAAGCTATGAACCAAACAAGCCCTAAATAAGCTATGAACCAAACAAGCCCTAAATAAGCTATGAACTAAACAAGCCCTAAATAAACAGTAAGCTATGAACCAAACAAGCCCTAAATAAGATATGAACCAAACAAGCCCTAAATAAGCTATGAACCAAACAAGCCCTAAATAAACAGTAAGTTATGAACTAAACAAGCCCTAAATAAGCTATGAACCAAACAAGCCCTAAATAAGCTATGAACCAAACAAGCCCTAAATAAACAGTAAGCTATGAACCAAACAAACCCTAAATAAGCTATGAACCAAACAAGCTCTAAATAAGCTATGAACCAAACAAGCCCTAAATAAGCTATGAACCAAACAAGCCCTAAATAAGCTATGAACCAAACAAGCCCTAAATAAGCTATGAACCAAACAAGCCCTAAATAAACAGTAAGCTATGAACCAAACAAGCCCTAAATAAACAGTAAGCTATGAACCAACCAAGCCCTAAATAAACAGTAAGCTATGAACCAAACAAGCCCTAAATAAGCTATGAACCAAGCAAGCCCTAAACTGTCCAAACAAGATATGTAGATATATATAGAGATAGACTTACTGTGTTAGCTAGGGCGGAGGAATGACGGAGAAGGAGGCTATATATATATATATGTAGATATATAGATATATGTATATATATATAGATATATAGATATATGTATATTAAGACACACAGAGAGAGAGGTAGATAGAGCGGTGGGAGAGAGAGTATAATTAATAAAAGTGAGTTATTAATGTGTGGAATTATAAGTGTTGGGTTTGAAAAATGAGGAGACAATTTGGTTTGAATTTTTGACAATTTACCCAAAAAAATATTGGAGGCAAAATATGCACCTTCCAAAATTTTTGATCAATTTTACTGCGTGGGAAAAGCAACGTAACATAACATTTACATGTTTTTTTGATCATCATCTTATAAAATTATTAGTTAGGTAAATATTTAAACATTTAATAAAACAACAATCAACAAAAAAAAATTTACACGAAATATTAATTTCCACGTGACTTACACAGTAACATTGGATGCCTCGAAATACCAAAACATATAGTGAATGTCGTTGCAGATCCATTTTAAAATAAACTTGCATATTAAATATAAATAAATAAACGAAACAATGATTGCTGAATTTGCTATAATTATATTGTATTTCATATGTTGTAATGTTGAGCGAAACCCTATATATGAAATTCCGTATAATACTATATATTTTTATCATCTGTTAAAGGAAAAAACAAATAGTCTAAAAGCCACGAAGGCTAATTAACCCATAAAACTTATATGGTGATATTATAGTTTAATGCTTATCGGTTGCTATATCTATCTCTTTGTGATTATGTGCGATTCTTGCGATTAACTTGTCGGTTATTATATTTTGTCAATATGTTATTGCACATTTGTTTTGTGAGCAAAAAAGTTCTAGTGAATCTCGATCCATCGAGATATAGTCCGATCGATCGAAAATGGTCAAAAAAATTCCAGTGAATCTCGATCCATCGAGATATAGACCGATCGATCGAAAATGGTCCAAAAAGTTCCAGCGAATCTCGATCCATCGAGATATAGTCCGATCGATCGAAAAAGGTCCAAAAAGTTCCAGTGAATCTCGATCCATCGAGATATAGTTCGATCGATCGAAAATGGTCCAAAAAGTTCTATTGAATCTCGATCCATCGAGATGCAGTCCGATCGATCGAAATTACAGCAGTACATTTTTTATAGCAACTATATATATAAGTTGCTAAAATTGTCATAAATTTACAACTACCACTTAATCAATTAGTAATTACTAACCGATTTGTTATATATCAGTTGCTATTTTTATTAACTAAAAAGCTATTCAGTTGGAATTTGCCTACTAGTTAAGAATCAGTTGGTATTTACCATACAGTTATTATTCAGTTGCTATATAGCAACTGAAATTGTCTTAGTTATTATTCAGTTGCTATATAGCAACTGAAATTGTCTTAGTTACTAAACAGTTGCTATATAGCAACTGACAATATTTCAGTTACAAATCAGTTGGTATTGTTTAATAACAAAAGTTTTAGTTGGTATTTCGGTTACAATTCTTTAACTACCGGATCAGTTGCTAAATAGAGTTACTATTTGGCTGTTTTCTTGTAGTGAATGGTTTTGAGATTGCGGGAATAATTGCATGTCACTCGGTGTTATATTCGTTTACCCAAATCGAAGCGGCATTATAAGGGGTTATAAAAGGGAAATTGAAAAAATATATTTCTTGCCATCAAGACCCGGGAGGTTCTAGAAAACTAAAAGAAATATATTTGTTTGAATAAGGTTCTCAACCATTTCCGAAGTTGTCCCATAAACACCGATCAAAAAATATGTGGACGTCCAACATCACAACCCAACATCTCAGTATCACCTTAATTTTGTAATGTATGTTATTCGTTTTTGGTTATGCAAACATATTCTAATTTTGTAATGATATTTTTATCTTTTATTAATTGCAATTGATGTTTGATATGTTTAAACTTAAGTTACCGTCTTTACTCTTTATCTCTCACTTTATCCATGCGGCATTCTCTCTTTATCTCATGTAATTAAAAATAACAACGGTTTAAGACGATCTAGACCATAATCTATTATGTATACGTCATAATTTTATCATCAAAAAATTGTGGTTATATATTTTAATTGTGGGTTCCTTTGTATATACTTAAGGCTTAATTCAAAAAATTTACTTTAAATTGTTGTTTATTCTTGATAAAATTAAGCTGTTTAGTTCTAGACTAGACTATAATTGGAAAAATTAGCTCCAACTGGTTAATCCTTTCAATCAATCTGAATGTCTTCTTATCCCTAGTAGGTTTTTCCTCATGATTAGAGATCCCCAACTTTTGTAGCGGAGAAAGTTCCAGCAAACAAAACCATAAAAGAATCATATGTTGCATCGGTTGTGAATATTGATCCAGTTGATTCATATAATTCGGAGGGATCAACCGGGTCGAGGAGTCTTTCTCAAAGAAGACGTATGACACAAAGTCATTACACACTACGAGAGGAAGGAGCCCGCTTCCTCTTCAACATCCTGAGAAGGAGGTCCTTGATACAAAACCATCTGGAATGATTTTTAATTACTGCCCTCCCATGCTTGTTTAAGAGCATGTCTATCAATGTGTTGTTTTAATGTGTTGTTTTAACTTAACTTGAATGAGTTGATTTGTATGGAGAGATGGGTCAAGTTTATCGGTGTGTTGGTTTAAGTTAAGTTTAAAAAATATATATAATATTAAGTTTCAAATGTTATTGTAATTACTAAATAAGTTCTAACAGTTTTGAATGTTATTGCAAATAGATCCTAAAAGTTATAATTGTAAACAACAACTAAGAAGTTTAGTAAAATTTAAATAACATAAAAAGAAACATTCATTTCATTAACTAATAAAATAGTACATCAATAAAAAAAAATTACATTAATTAAAAATAAAAATCACATCAATTAAAAATAAAAAGTACATCAATTGAAAATAAAAATTACATCAAATAAGAAATTAAAACTACATCAATTAAACCGAAAGATTTCCTATGATTTCAGCTTGTTTTGCTGTGATCCAGTTATTTCTACCTGTCGTGATATTCAGATCATCTGTATACCATCACATAATCCTTTCTTCCATCTCTCAAAATTGTGCATGTGATTTCTTTCTAGCTGCAGTCGCTTTATTTTTAGCTGCAGCTGCTTTCTCTATAGCTACAGCCGTCATTCCTGACATGTTACTCACTCGCTGATATTTGATACCTCACACTTTTTTACTCTCTATAAGAAGTCATAAAATTCATCATACTAGTTGACGAACTAAAATTTCTTGAGGCCTCCGCCTTTGCGGCTTTTCTACCTTTTGGCCTCTCTAGCTTATCCAAAACCGATACTTCTTCAACGACGTCATCATCGATATCAAAACCGGTTGATTTTGATCCACCCGCTACATTAGTTTTTTATTTTATCTTCTTAAATTTAGGTGTGTCATTTTGTTTGATCTTTTAAAACGGTAAAACAACGATGATCTTTAAAGGGTCTACCCATATCTTCGAAAAAATCGAGTTTCGCATCTTTATACTAAAAATTTGTTAAAAAATTATTCTAATTGGTCTAAATAAACAAGTTGATAATTAAAAAACTAATGTATATTACTAATTAAAAAATTATGCAAAAGTTTATAAAATCATACCACATCGTAGTCGACTCTCCCGTTTTTTTTTTCCTTTCCTCGTGGTTAAAACATACTTGGAATTTTTTTCACCCTTTTACTCATATCGCCAAAATTGTGGCGCAAATTTTTCGATGAACGCTCAGTATGCCAACCATCGGGTAACTCGTGGCGGTAATCGACATGAATTTTCAACCACTATTGCCCTTTTGCTTGTTCATTGACAACAATCCTATCGGTTGACATATTACATCAACTTTTACAAAGTTGTTCATTTTCGTATTCGGTCCACACTTTTCGATCAATCGTATTCGTATGGTTTGAGTTTTTTTTTTCTTGGTTTGCATTTTGAAGGTTGAGAAGATTGGGGTTGGAAAGCTTGCGTTAAATATTGAGATGAGTTGTCGTATATATATTAGAAGGAATGATATTGGGAGGAAGACACCTAATACGTTTTATCATCGGGATTTATTGGGTAATTGAAATTATCACCACCATAATTGGTTATTTGTACAGAATAAATATGTTTAGTGATATAGAAAAGATAATAAGAGTAAGAAAATTGTGTGATTTAAATGAAAATGTGTGTGAGTTTATATATGGAGAGGAATGAGTCAAATTTAATTTTACTAAAAAAATATAACTAGACGTTCTTATGACCTATTTGTATAACTTAAAAGTTTAGGAACCTTAAAAATTACTAATATTATCGTTATAGGGACTAAATCGTAATAATCTGAAACTACAGGACCAGCGAAGTATAATCAAAAGTTGACAAAAAAGACAAAAAAGCCCCCTAAAATAGATATCTTCATATAAAGGATAATCATAAAGGGACGAAACAAGAATCCGGAGACAATATTATTTCTACCATTTAGGTAAAAACTCTAAACTGAATACATTTACCATATCCACGAAGCGCGAATCGAATCATTAAACAACATTCCACTGGTAAAAAGGCAAATGAAAACCATTACAAAAAGTATCATATAGCGACATGACTTCAAGATTACATTTTCTTCTGCTATACCAAAGAACACCACCATTGGATATTAAATAAGTACGATACGTAAGATCAAGAACTGATCTCTCGTTGTTGAATTCCAACTACAATGAACTAATGGCGTTTATTGAAAAAGTCTTCAACCTGTTTGATTTGATCAAGCTTGCACCTAGTTCCCCCGTCCATGGATATCAAACTTTCATAATAAACACAAGTTCGGAAATCCAAATCGGCTGCTGTTGGTCCAACATTCCTCAATTCTTGAGTATTTATATCATACAGTGCAATTTTGGAATTAGTATTAAAAGGCTCAAAAGTCTTTGAATCGTTAATCACCAAAATGAGACCTCCCTTCTCCCAAAAATCGAGTGGCCATATGAAACGTTGAAAAGACCCAACAGAATATTGTTTAATCCAAATACCTGCTTCTAACATCACCCAAATGTCCACCGACAAGTTATCACTTCGCAGCAGAGCAACACGTTCTTCACAGACTGCCATGGTGTTACTAAAACAACAGTAAGGCTTTTCAAGTTTAGAGATATTTGGACCCGGTACTACTTGGAAATTCTCATTCTTAAAGTCGAATACAATGACAACTCCATGATTATAAGCCCACCAATAATAAGTTCCATCAAGAAACAAATTGTGACCGAATGAATAATCACATAGGGGAAAATCGCCAAAATCTAAGTTTCTCCATGTGTCAGTACGCAGACTGTACACGGAAGCAAAGCAGTGAGAGTCCAAGTTACTATCATGAAGTGTATTCCAAAAAGTCCTACAGAGAACCACTCTGTGATCATTTGTCATGAGATCTATACCAAATCCAACATAACTAAAATCTACCTTATAGTGAGGTAAAATATGAGGAGGTGGTAAAGGAAGTATTTTGAAATCCATCAAGGCAGGGTTCCACAACACTAAGCGTTCCCCGGTATCATGAAGACAATACAATCCATCAACAGGCCCTTCCATATCTGGAGGATAATTGTCGAGATGTAGATAACAAATATCCCTATATGTGGTGCTTGATTGGGTTATGTCATTTAAAATTGCATACTTGAGTACTCGAGTTTCTAGTTCGAAATATTGCAGGAGAAAGCAGTTTTTTTTCGTTTTCTTTTGGTACTGAAGATGAATGTATGCAAAACTAGAGTCTCTAATGAGACCATACCAGCGCTTACACACACATTTTGCCTTTAACAGAGTCTTCACAGAGCATCGAAGGAAAATCTCTATCAACAAATCTTCTGAAAATTTGGGAATTTCATAATAGTTGCCAATGTCACTTGCCATTTTGAACTCACCTCTCCTTTTTGTTTCTCTGAATCACAATAATTTCTCAAATTTTAGCTGCTTGCTAAAAAAAAAAAGTAATTAATTCATTATAGAGAGCAGTATTATGTTGAATTCATTAATTTATGACCATACCTATAATCAAGCAAACTAGATTACAAAAGGAGAATGCATTTTGGAACCTGTAGCAAAAAGAACAAAGTTCTCTATTTTTTGATTGAAATGTTGGTGAATGAAGCAAAACGATAAGTTCAAACTCCAAAGTAACAGATCATTTAGAGAGCCTATATATGAATGGTATCAGAGTTCTGCCTAGAGAGACCAAAACACATTCTTATTTTTAATAAAAAAAAAACACAAAACACATTCTATTAAAAGAGCAAAAACCGGCAAAAAACGCATGCAATCAGTTTAAACGATAGACTAAAGCCTACAACTACATTTGGTTCTGTAAAAGAAAAAAAATAACAAAACCGAGAAAAAATAAATTATATAAAGGATAGATCGAGAGCAGAAAGGACTTGTGATTTCTACATGTTAAGGTAAAAGAAAGCACAAACACCAAAAATAAAACTGCGATCGTGAGCATCAGAAATCATTTAATGAATAGAGTACTTTCAACAAAAGATAACATTAAGAGAGAAAGAAAACACCGATGAGTGATGTTAGTTTTGAATATTATTTTTTCCCCTTAATAACAAGACCAAATTTGAATATTGAAATTACGGCGCAAGCACGGAAAAAACTATGTACAATGGTTTGAGCACAATCATTTAAGGATTTAGAGGACACGTTAAATTCGAGAAAATTGTGATCAATCTAGTAAGTATGTTGTACAAGAACGAAAAGACATATTAAAGGTTGGTAATGAACAAAAAGTTGCTTCGGAAGCAAATATCGTCAGCAAACATGCGATAATTAATTAAGCAATCATACGGTAATATGTAAATAAGTGAGATCTGTAATATAACTACTTTACTAATGGAATAGAAGACTTTTATATGTTACCATCAAAACTAGGGTATCGGGACGGGGAGAACTAGTAGCCTTCCCCATCAATTTCAATCAAGACAGTTAAAAAATAGCAGATTATTTTTCAGAAAATACGCCCTTCTTATGATTTTTCAGGCTCTTCCTAAACAAATTTAAATGCATCGAGTTATTTTGCATGACATGCGTACTATAATTTAAAGAGCAGATTATCTTTCAGAAATTCCTCCTTTTAAAATAACATAATCTGGAGTGTTTTGATTAAAAAAAACTTTGCAATCCAGAATTATATGTTAACATAAGTAATTGAAAAGGGGCAAATGCATGCATACCAGCGATATCACCTGCCCTATTAAAATATTAAAAATTCTTTTTACACATCCATTTAACAATTAGGAACGAGAAATTATTTGGTCCTTCAAGAGCAGTCCTCCAACCCAACTTATAACCACACACTTAATATATTTTATTATGTAAGATTGTGAGACCCACTGAATGTGTGGTTATAATGTGGATTGGAGAACTCCTCGTGGAGGAACAAATAATTTCTCCTTGCTCCCAAAAAAAAGAGATCTTTAAGATGACGACCCAATCATAAAGGTAACCATGTTACTGATTGGTGTGAAAATTGTGACCAGACTCAGGTTGGTCAGTTAGCTTCTCTTGTTCCTTTCCTTATTTTCTAGGAAATTTGGATGAGTAAGAACAATAATAAATTTGATAATGTGAATATGTCTGCTTTAGACATCATTAGCAAGGTTAATAGATGGCTTAGGAGTTAAATAAATTTTTGAAACCCAAGTTACCTGCTCATAATTTTCAGTCTGGCACCTTACAATTCCTGCTAATTAATCATAAAGCTTGTAAAATGCAAATTCCTAAGCTTGTTGATTGGAGTTGTCCACCTTCAGGTAGGTTAAAGCTTAAATGTGATAGTTCCGCATATGGCAAACCGGGCAATAGTGGATGTGGAGATATTTTGAGAGACGACAAAGGTGCGTTTATTTCTGCCTTCTCTAATAATTTTGTTATCCATACTAACACATATGCAGAATTAATGCCTATTAGGAATGGATTACTTATCTTTTATAGTCTAGAACTTTATGGCATATTAATCGAAACCGATTCTGAACTTATTTCTAATTGGTGTAATAAAGGAAATGATCCAAACCCTAAATTTAATGATATGTGGGGTGACATTTGTGAACTAATGAATTTTACGAACTATGAATTAAAGCATGTTTATAGGGTACAGAACCAAGTAGTTGATTCTTTAGAAAGCTAGGAGCTAATGGCGATAATGAAGTCTGTTTATCCACTAGAGAGCTCACAAAAATCACTCATGCTGTTTACTTGCTAGACCAGAAGGAGACCCCTTGCCTTAACGGGAGTATTTTTACTACTTGATTTGCTAGATTGATGGTGAGATACAAGACATGGAAGCTACAATTTGATGCTACATAAACGAAGACATTAGAAGATAACTTGCTGTTTTTCCAAATCTTTATACTGCTACAACAGATTGTATTTGCAATACTTTTGGTTGTGCTTTTTGCTTCTCGTTAAATCTGGTAATCCCCTCTTTTTTAGCTTTGGATATAGCCCTTTAACTCTGATTTTTAGATCTCATTGATCATGTTGCTAGGGAGATATAAAGATATGCGTCATAAGCAGTAAAGAGCATGTTAAAATGGATTTTTTTAGGTTTAAAAGTTGAGAATTTAAAGTTTTAAAGTTGTAGCCTTTTACAAATCTTAGCATGCTAGTTCCATATTATAGCTTTGTTGAACAATAGGTTCAATAATTGATTTTAATTATAAGTGTGATTATGATTTAATGATTTTACAATTCGATGATATAATATTTGATCTTTTTTAAAAAGAGAAAATGTATATTTCAGGAGTTCAAATGATAGAGCACTCAATAATGAAGCCAGCGGTTCAAACGAAAGTCGATTCGGAGTCCGAACGAGCAAATTACGAGTGTTTCAAAAAGTAGCAAAATCAGTCCTGAAATATCGATCGATCGAGATAAAGTCTAATCGATCAAAAATGGTCCAAAAAGTTCCAGTGAATCTCGATCCATCAAGATGCATTTTGATCGATCGAAATTATAGCAAATACAATTTTTCTCCAGACATCTCGATCGATCGAAATTCAATCCATTTCAAAAAAGTTGTTTTTTACTTTTTCGGAAATAAGCCATTACACATGTATAATACACCCAACAACTCTAAACGGTCATATATGAACCAATGGACATTTTGGCTATTCAAAAACACCCCAATCCCTTTCCAAAATACATCAATCACCATCCTTCAACCTCTCTCTATGTTAAACACTTAAAATCATCATTGTTGAGAAAAAGCTCGAAAAGAGTGAAATTGAAGAGAAATCGATTCAAGCTCAAATCAAGATCAAACATCGTCAAATCTCACAAATTAGCTTATTTAGAAGCAATCAAATTGTGCATGTTGTTTTATTTTCAATAAATTTGTAAATAGCAAATTATAAGCTCATTTGTGACTGAGTGTTTGAGTAGAAACTTTTAACCCAAAGTGTTGGTTAAAAGTTCTAGGTTAAACACTTGGTTACTCATAGATTGAGGAGGAGTTGTTGACTCGTAGACGTATACGCTTGCACTTGTATCAAGAGTAGAAAACTCGGATAGAGGGTGAGCAAATCGATTGATTAGTTCGGTAGGATTTGTAATCTTGGGAAGAAAATTATAGTGAAATACTCGGTAGCGTGAATACCGAGAAGATGACGTAGGCGGGTTTGCCGAACCTCTATATATCGTGGTGTCAATCTCTTCACTTACTATTTACTTTCCGTAACTTATATTATTTGTGATTGTGTGCATGTTTCAATTTATTCATAGATTATCATCGCATATTTATTGTCGCAAATATATATTGAGCTAGATTATCATCTCTTTTAACGTTTAGCCGCACGGGCTAACAAACTTTTTGTTAACTCATTAGCAGTTTATAGTTTTCTACTTTACAGTATTTTTACTGACTTTTGTCGGAATAGTCATTATGGGGGCTTGGCCCACGAATGAATATTTCTTTGGTTACGTTTAGTAATAATAAAATTGACCGCATAATGATTTAAAAAAAAGTAAAACATAGTAACCAATCTAAAAAAAATGTTCACAAATTTAAGCGTCTGTTACAAATCATTCCAAAGGAGGAAATCATTCCAAAGGAGGAGCCGTATTTTTTAAAATTATTATTAGACCCAATCATAAAGTAGTAAGTAATTTGTTTTAACCCTATAACTCCAAGAATCCAAGTAATTCAGTAGGTATGATTTGTTTTTATTGCAGAACCGTGGAATGTTTGGAAATTTCGATGTAAAAAAGTTCTTGAAAATGTGGATTACAATACTATACATCCGGTTCACATAACGATGGAGTTTGCAGATGCCATAGAGCATGCTGCTAGGAAACTCCATCCGTATGTGGACCAAAATATTTGTGCCAAAACCATTAATTGGGTCCGTCATTCTGCAGATCGAATTAAGCTAAATGTCGACGGTAGCGTTCTAGAAAATACAGTCAGTATATGTGGGTTATTTCGTGATGAAAATGGAACGTGGCTAGTGGGATTTACCGGTAGATTAGAGCATCGCTCACCGCTAGAGACGGAGTTATTGGCCATATATCGAGGTCTGACGATCGTCCTGGCTAAAGGTTTCGCTAGATTTGATGTGAAATCAGACGCAACATCTGATATAAAGCTCATCACCGAGTAGACATCCGTAAATTGCCTATTCTTTGGACTAGTTGTGGAGATAAAATTTATGCTAAGTAAATGTGATACTCTCATTACATATTGCTCTCGTGAGGGAAACATGTGTGCGGACCACTTGCCCAAAAGCGGAAGAGCCATGGCCGAAGAAATTCAAGTATACGAAGAGCTCACTAGAAGTTTGACAGATTTGTTGTTGGAAGACACGGGTGATAGCGCTTCGCTCGTGTTTTGTTAATTTTTTTAATTTTCGTTGTACAAAAAAAAAGTAATATTTGTATTTTACAAAATCTAAATCACAAAAGGGGAGAAAAAGGAAACTAATAAATAAATAAAATAAGAATACCATTCATGCAAACCAGGTGCATACTTTTACATACATGCATACATATTTAAATAGATACAGAGAGAGGGAGTCATCACCTAGAGAGGGGAAGGCTATATTCCTGGACTGCTAGACATAATCACGCTATTTTTTGGTTGTAAATCTTAAAAACTTATTTGATTCAACAAAAGAATAAATTCATTAAATAGATAGAGAGAGTAACTGATAAATATAATACTTAACACGTTCTAATGTCACTTACACGTGGATACATCCGTTCAACTTCAACTACTCCGTTGTAACGCATAACGCATAATAAAAGTGTAAACCATTGCTTTTTAACAAATGAATATAAAAATGCATAATAAAAGTGTAGGCCATTAACTCTACATGTTGTTTGGTTCGGTTCGGTTTTAGCTTACCTAGCTGTAATATGTTGTAATCCTATAACTTCAAGAATAAAAAAAAACAGTAAAGTAATATTTGTACTTTATAAAATCTAGAATCCCAATGGGGCTATATTCTTGGACTGAAAGCTAGACATGATTAACTCTTATTTTTTATTGTAAATCTTAAAATCTTATTTGATTCAATAAAAGAATAAATTCATTAAATAGATACATAGAGAGTGTAACTGATAAATATAATGCTTAACACGTTAATGTCTCTTACAGATGGATACATTCGTTCAACTTCAACTACTCCGTTATAACGCATAAAAAAAGTGTAAGTCATTGCTTTTTAACAAATGAATAGAAGAAAACGACAATGTTAGAGTCTTGAATGAAGTGTTTTTTTAACTCTACATGTTGTTTGGTTCGGTTCGGTTTTAGTTTACCCATAAAATGATAAAATAGTAATATGATGTAATCCTATAACTTCAAGAATCAAAAAAATCCAGTAAGTAAGATTTGTATTTTACAAAATCTAAATCCCAATGGGGCAAAAAAGGATCATAATAATATTCTCATAATAAAAGGAAATACATACATGCATATATACGTTATGAAGTGATTTATAAAGGGTTGTCTTTTTTTTTTTTTTTTTTGAACTAATAAAGGCTTGTCTGTTTGGACGAAACTATTTATTTATATAAAAAAGAATTAGAGGAAAATCTGTTATATAGTGTGGGGATATTTAGTTCAGCGTGTTTGTAATAAATAAATTAGTTTTTCAGCGGATGGATATTAACCGGATAAATTGACGTGCTCGATTTCCACCTATAATGAAATTAATTATTTGAGAATGACATTTAATCTTCTTTTTAATGATTAAACGGACTAACATATGTATAAACGGGTAAATGAAAATTAAGTTGTTGAACTTAATTAGAGTCTAAACACGATATTTGAATAATTTAAGTAATCAAATTTAGTATGTTGAAATGAATGAGTTTTTTAAAAATATTTTGTTGGTGTTTTCTTCAATATAGTTGTCATTGATATCAAGTTTTTCATTTACGTGATCAGTTTACCAGTTGACAAGACAACTAAAATAGGAAAATTTAATAATTATTACACATTCAATTTACAGACAAGACAACTAAAATAGGTAAATTTAATGAAGGCTTATGATTTATTCAGACCAAATAACATTAATACAGACGTTAATGGTACAAATCACGTCACGTACTAAAAAATAAACCTACTAAAAACTCAAATAAATATATTGGAACCCTAGTTAATAAGTCTACCCTAAATTTAAATATTAATTAAAAATAAAAAATATTTTTTTTATTTTTATTTTTAGTAGATTGAGTTTTTATTACGTGACGTGACTTGTAACATTCTCCACTAATACATCCGACGTCTGTATCAAACACAACAGATCTGCATACAGCCCAGACTTTTAATGAATATTACACATTCAAGTTACAGAGAAAGTCTATTTTTAATGTAGTTACAATCCAATAGATCATGATACATATTACATAATTTGGAATATATTAAGTAAAACAATCAACTGAATTTATTTACCCAAAAGGCCTATAACATAGGTAAATTTATTACCGTATTTTCTATAGCTATTGTTGAAAGTGGCTGTACATCATTTATATGAGCAGAACTTAAATTTAAATAAATAAAAAGGAAAATAGTAGCTGCTGCTACTAAAATCTCCATTTTTTGTTTACTTCTTAAAGAGAGAAAATATGCGTATGGATTATAATATTATATTTTTAAATAATAATTCTATTTAGCAGTCATAGTTTTGAATTGCATGCTAGAAGTTTGTGGAATTTTAAAGAGTGACAGATTTGGTCCCCATTTGGTCCAAAGTTTGAACTTTGAAAGCAAGATAAGAGCATGGGCTTATTTGGTCCTTTTTTTTTTATTACCAATCATAGTTTTGATTTGTAGGCTAAATTTCTTTCTCATTTTAAAGCGTGCAGATTTGGTCCTCAATTGGTCAATAGTTTGAAAGTAAGAGGAGAGGATGGGGATTTTTATGGTCCTTTACCAATTATAGTTTTGATTTGAGTTCTAGATTTTTGAAATTTTTTAAAGCGTGACACATTTTGTTAGGACCAGATTTCTGGTCTAAATATTGTTTATTGTCTATTGGTTTTTACTAGATAAATCCTAACTGTTATTAAGAACTAAGACAGAGTTGTTAGGTTTCAAGCAATGTTGCAACCTCAGTTACAACCTACTGAGACAACTGTTGTTAGGTTACAAGCAATGTTACAACCTCAGTTACAACCTATGTTGATAGGTTTCTACAACCTGCTGAGACAGCGTTGGTGGTTTCAAGTACCAGTTGCAACCTCAGTTGCAACCACAGTTCCAACCTGCTGTTCTGCAGAATTCTGTCTTGTTCTGTAAATCTGCATAACTGTTCTTTATTGATTATTATTTGTTCTACAGTATGCAGGATATATTCTCATATGATCTTAAAGGTTTAATATGCGTAAATTGAGAATATAAAAGTGGTAAGGAAAGATGTTTCCTAAAAGATATAAGGAGATTAGTTTATAAAGATATGTTTCCTTTTAAATCTATATCTCTATTCTTATGCAAATCTTTATCACTTGTTTCAATCTTTTGTTCCTTATCTATATTCAGTATAATTCGTTTAAAGATTGAATGTAATATGGAGTTAGGTGTTTCATATATATATGGAAAGATATTATCTCTAAAAGATATTATCTTTATATGTTTCCTAGTTATAGGAAAAGACTAACTCCTATTTCCAAGCTAGTTATCTAACAGGTATTAACTTATGAAGATTGATGTCAATCCTACAAAAGGCAGACGTGCAATATGGAGAGATTGAAGCCAATCAAAAGAAGTCAAAAGCAATCATAAAAGATCTTGAAGAAAGAAGATTGTTTTACTTGTATAAATAGTTGATAACCTAGCTTGTAAAAAGTGTGTGTTCTAAATTATAAAGAACTTATTTTCTAGAGAGAATACACGTGAGCTTTAAAAAGAAAACAATGGTGGGATGCCATTGATTTATAAGTGATAGTTATAGAGTAGGAGCAATATAGTGATAGGCAGAAAAACCTAGAGGGAGTCTAAGTTTTTCATTAAGACTTGAGTCATATATTGTAAGCTTTTTATAATATCATAATCTGGGTAAGTGCCCCGGAGACGTAGCCTAGTTAGGTGAACTCCGTTGTTAAATGTGCTTGTGTTCACTTTGAGTACATTTAACATTTTACAGTTCTGTCCATTTAATATACGTGGTTCCAACTGGTGGTTGCAACCTCACTTGGAACCTAACTGCAAAACTGCAACTAGAACAGCGGATAGGAATTTCAATTGGTATCAGAGCTTTACACTAGACCTTACTTAGTGTGGATCCTGTGTTCTAGTAAAAATGGACTTAATGAGAGAAGGAAACGCTTTCAACAAACCTCCATTGCTTGAAGGAGGAGTAAACTATGGAGTATGGAAGATCAGAATGAAGTCTTTCATCAAACAGCAGAATGAACATGCATGGAAAACTGTGATGTATGGATGGGAGGCTCCAACTAGCATTGATAGTGAAGGAGAACTGGTCTTTATACCTGAAGACAGATGGTCTGCTGATGAAGACAGAAAATCAAGTGCCAACTCAACAGCCATAAACTTGATTTTTGCTGGTGTAACTCTCAGTGTATTCAGGTATATCTCTCACTGTGAAACTGCCAAAGAGGCATGGGATATTTTGCAAGTTACTTTTGAAGGAACTACCAAAGTAAAAGCTTTCAAACTTCAGCAGTTAACTACTCAATTTGAAAACCTAAGAATGGAGGAAGATGAAAACATTGAACAATTTAATGGTAGAATCTGCCACATTGCTCATCAAGCTGGAACCTTAGGTGAAAAATACAGTGATGCTAAACTTGTTAAGAAAACTCTTAGATCACTTCCAGAAAGGTTTGAAATAAAAGTTACTGCTATTGAAGAATCAACAGACTTAGATAATCTTAAACTTGAAGAACTTATAGGAAATCTAAGCACTCATGAGCTGAAATTTTTTAAACCAAAAAGACCAGAAAAGGGAATAGCATTTCAGGCTAAGAAATCTGAACCTAATGTCTGTGATAAAATAAGTGATGAAGAACAGCTAGCTTTCTTTGCTAAAAAGGTTTTCAAAAAGTTTTACAAGAGAAAAGAGGATGATAATGGTTCTTCTAAAAACTTTCAGAAAAGGGATAACCAATTTAAGACAGAATCCAGGTTCAATAATAACTCTACTGATAAGTGGAATTCTAAAGAGAAGGATAACAAAGATTATAATCCTAAAGAGATTCAGTGTAGAGAATGTAGAGGCTTTGGTCATATTCAGGCTGAGTGTGCTAATACTTTAAAAAGGAACAAAAATGTCTATATATCCACTCATAGTGATTCTGAGAACAACAGTGATGAAGAGGATGAGTCTAATTTTGTTAACTTTATGGGAATAATCACTGAAAAAGAACCTACTTATGAAAGTGACTGTGAACATGTTTCAACTGAAGTTACAACCACTCTTAAAACCTACAGCAGTGATGAGGAAGAACCTTCTGATGAAGACATTTCCCAGCAATATCTTGTTCTTTATGAAAAGTATAAATGTCTGAGTAAACAAACCTTGATCATAAGCAAACTTAATGTTAATCTAAAAGATGAGGTTAAAAGTCTTACCGAGAAGATGAACTTACAACTGGCTGAACTTACTGAAACTAAAAAGATAATAAAACTGATGAATGTTTCTGCCTCAGAAAAATTAGATGATATGTTGTCATATTCTAGAGGCTCTAAAGATATCAGTGGTCTAGGGTACTATGGTGGTAAAAGGACAGGAGAAACTACCTTTATTGAAGCTGTTGCTAAAGCTAAAACTCATAATTTTGAAAACAAGGTTAGAAGCTCAGTTGCAACCAGAGTTGCAACCAGGAATAAAACTCAGGTTTTTGTAAAGAAGGTTGGAAGCTCAGTTATAACCTCAGTTGCAACCATGAATAAACTGAATAGCTTTAAGGATAAAAGTAACTTTAGGTTGAAGCTGTGTAATTTCTGCAAGAAACCTGGTCATTCTGAAATCCAGTGTTATTTGAAAAGAAACAGAAGGTATATTTCTCAGAAAACCTGGTTAGCTTCTATTAATAAAAATTTGAACTGGGTCTGGAAAGTTAAAGACAAAGCTATCTTAATTGCTAACAACAAAGCTGTCATTAACTCTTTGAATGCTGTTACTTCTAATGATTGGTATTTTGACAGTGGTTGCTCTAAGCACATGACAGGTACTGCAAGTCTCCTTAAAAATGTCACCACTCTTACAGGAAACACTGTTGTGTTTGGAGGTGGAGATACAGGTAAAATTGTTGGTAAAGGTACCTTGAACAAACCTGGTATGCCTGATATTGAGGATGTTTTTCTTGTTGATGGTCTAAAAGCTAATCTTATTAGTATCAGTCAACTCTGTGATAACAAAATGATTGTTAAATTTGACAAAGAAAGGTGTCTAATTACTAATCTTAACAATGATTTAATCATGACTGGAGTTAGATCAACCAACAGCTGCTATGTGTTTGAAAAAGCTGAAAAAGAATTGCCTCAAAGTAGGTGTAATCAAGCCATTACTAATAATGTGGATATCTGGCATAAAAGGCTTGGGCATGTGAATTACAAAACCTTAGATAAGCTTGTTAACAAGGAATTGATAAGAGGAATTCCTAAACTCAGTGCTAAAACTCAGAATATCTGTGGTGATTGTGCTATAGGCAAACAAACCAAAAGTATCCACAAAAGTACAAGTCAAATCTACACTAAGAGAGTCCTAGAACTTCTTCATATTGACTTGATGGGACCTATGCAAACTGGTAGTATAGGTGGTAAGAAGTACATTTTGGTAGTTGTAGATGATTTTTCTAGATACTCTTGGGTAGTGTTCTTAAAGGATAAGTCTGAAACTTTTGAACTGTTCAAAACTCTGTGCTTAAAACTGCAACTTGAAAAAGGTTCCTCCAGTGGTAATATTGCTAGAATTAGAAGTGATCATGGAACTGAATTTGAAAACATCAAGTTTAGGGAATTCTGCAACTCCTTAGGTATAAGTCATGAGTTTTCTGCTCCTAAGACTCCACAACAAAATGGCATAGTTGAAAGAAAAAATAGAACCATTCAGGAAATGGCTAGAGTCATGCTTAACTCTAAGAAACTTGCCAACAGATTTTGGGCTGAAGCTGTTAATACTGCCTGTCATATAGTTAATAGGGTTTACATTACTAAAGGCACTTCCATGACAGCTTATGAAATATGGAAAGGTAGAAAACCCAATGTTAAGTATTTTCAAGTCTTTGGATGTGTCTGTTACATTCTCAGGGATAGGGAGCATCTTGGTAAATTTGACTCTAAAAGTGATAAAGGAATCTTTCTTGGTTATGCTCAGAATAGTAGAGCATTTAGAGTCTTTAATCAAAGAACAAACTGTGTTATGGAATCTTATAATGTGTTATTTGATGACCTAAAAACTGTTGATGAGATTATAGGTGATGATGAACAGCCTGAGACTGCAGAAAAAGGGAAAGAAGAAACTCAACAAACAGGAATTCCCATAGTGGTTGGAAGTCCAGTTGCAACTGAGGTTGGAACTGAGGTTGGAACCACAGTTGAAACCCAGAATTCAGCAGAATCTGAAGAAGAAGAAGAAGAAGAAGGAGGATCTGCTATGCCAACAACAAGCAAGCCACGCTATGTAAGGACTCAGAAAAATCACTCTCTTGACAATGTCATAGGAGATGTTGCTTCAGGTATGAAAACCAGAGGTAAAAGAAATAATGTTGTTCACTTTGCTTGTTATATTTCTCAGTTAGAACCTAAGAATATAAAAGAAGCTTTAGAAGATAGTGAATGGATTATAGCTATGCAAGATGAGTTGCATCAATTTGAGAGAAATGATGTATGGACTTTAGTACCCAGACCTTCTAATAAAAATGTTATAGGGACTAAATGGATTTTTAGAAATAAAAGTGATGAGAATGGAGTTATTATCAGAAATAAAGCTAGGTTGGTAGCTCAGGGTTATACACAAATTGAGGGAATTGATTTTGATGAAACCTTTGCTCCAGTAGCTAGAATTGAATCCATTAGAATGCTACTGTCTCTTGCATGTCTGTATGATGTTAAACTGTTTCAACTTGACATAAAGAGTGCTTTTCTGAATGGTGTGATTAATGAAGAAGTTTATGTCTGTCAACCTAAGGGATTTGAGGATCCTAACTTTCCTGAACATGTCTACTTGATTGAAAAAGGCTTTAACAGAGGAGGAGTTGATAAAACTTTGTTTACTAAGAAAACCACAAAGGACATAATAATTGCTCAAATCTATGTTGATGACATTGTCTTTGGCTCTACTTCCAATAAAAGGATAGAAGAATTCATTTCTGATATGAAGAATGAATTTGAAATGAGTGGTGGAGGTGAACTAACTTACTTTCTAGGATTGCAAGTTAAACAGAATGAGAAAGGCATTTTTCTGTGCCAAAGTAAGTATGCAGACAATCTTGTTAAAAAGTTTGGTCTGAGTGAGAGTAAAGAGAAGAGAACCCCTATGAGTACTACCCTTAAACTGTCCAAAAATGATAAAGGTAAAAATGTCTGTCCAAGTCTTTATAGATCCATGATTGGAAGTTTGCTGTATTTAACTGCTAGTAGACCAGACCTGTGCCTAAGTGTAGGAGTATGTGCCAGATATCAGGCAAATCCTTTAGAACCTCATCTTCTAGCTGTCAAAAGAATTCTAAGGTATGTAAAAGGAACACTTCACCTAGGCCTATGGTATTCTAAAGATACAAACCATTTTCTAAGTGGCTACTGTGATGCAGATTGGGCAGGAAACATAGATGATAGAAAGAGTACTTCTGGTGGGTGTTTTTATTTTGGAAACAACCTTGTTTCTTGGTTTAGTAAAAAGCAAAATTGCATATCTTTATCTACTGCTGAGGCAGAATATGTTGCAGCTGGAAGTGGATGCACTCAACTTATTTGGATGAAACAGATGTTAACTGATTATAATGTCAAACAAGAAATATTAACTTTGTTTTGTGATAACAAAAGTGCTATAGATTTAGCTAAAAATCCAGTTCAACATTCCAGAACTAAACACATTGATCTAAGGCATCATTTTATTAGAGAACTAGTTGAAGAAAAGAGCTTAATTTTAGAACATGTTTCAACTGAAAGACAATTAGCAGATATTTTCACAAAGCCCCTTGATACAAACAAGTTTGAATCATTAAGAAGTGACATAGGGGTATGTCATTATCAATCTAATTGAATACTTTTGCTAAATATGTCTGTGTTGAGTACCTTTAATAATTTTTATTTCTAAGGTTAAAGTCTTATTTTGAGCTATGATGTTTTTGTTTTGAAAAAGCCGCTTTTTGGTGTCTCAAAAACAGATGTGAGGTAACTTGTCCTTAAAAACCTCTCTGGTAATAGAGTTGCTAGCACAAAGTGCAAATTTTTTATGATGGTTGCAAGTTCAGTTGCAACATCAGTTGAAACCTCACACTCTCAATAGTTGGTTGGAAGTTCAGTTGCAACTCCAGTTGAAACCTCGTGTTAAAAATACTGGTTGCAAGCTCAGTTGAAACATCAGTTGAAACCTCAGTCTACATTATAACTGTCAAGACAAAGTCTTATTTTTTTTGACATCACTTATACTCTTTCCTTGCTGAGGTCATCAAACAAGTTTTTGTGTAGAGATAAAAACGGATTTGCTCAATATAAGCTCCTAAAATCTAATCTTTATTAAGGCTATTCAATGATAAACATATTTTCTTAGGTAAATTGCTAGATTTTTGTTTTTCAAAAGCTTAAATATCTTTCTAATTGCTATCTTTATCTTGAATCAATTCAAATTTCCTTCAAAGCTTCAACTCTTGTATTTTCAAATTTGGATAAGTCTGTTTACAAAGGAATGGTTATCTGTGTTAACTGCTTGATTTATCTTCAATGCCAACTGTTTTATTCGTTATTTAAGAGTTATTAATTTTTCAAAAGCCTTGTTGATAAGAAACTTCCTATTTTTTGGCTAAATCTGTTTCATAATTGATTTGCATGTATCTCTTTCCAATTACAAAAAGATATGGTCTTTACTACCATTTATACAAAATCTTTTTACTCTTTCAAATCAATCACAATTATCAGATTTATTCTCTCTCTCTTTCTACTTATCAAAGAAACCCTAAGCTTTCTGGAAACCCACACAGCGAAGTTCTAAGTGCAGTTCCAACCGTAGTTGAAACCATGTCTTTAGACATACCTCGTGATTAGTTTGTCTGGCTTATGACAAATAGGGGGAGATGAGTTTATTGTTCAGTTTAATGCTTTAATTTCAAGACTTAATATTGCTGTCTTTAAAGTTGAAATTATGAATGGATACATTCTGTGCTTATTTAGTGCCTGCAATTCTAACATACAGGGGGAGCTTAAACAGATGACTCTTAAGTATTGTTATGAGATATACAATTTAAGAGTGTGCTGATATTGAATTTGCAGGTGGTTGGGATGATTTATAAACTTAATTGATTTGTCAAAACCAATGACAAAGGGGGAGATTGTTAGGACCAGATTTCTGGTCTAAATATTGTTTATTGTCTATTGGTTTTTACTAGATAAATCCTAACTGTTATTAAGAACTAAGACAGAGTTGTTAGGTTTCAAGCAATGTTGCAACCTCAGTTACAACCTACTGAGACAACTGTTGTTAGGTTACAAGCAATGTTACAACCTCAGTTACAACCTATGTTGATAGGTTTCTACAACCTGCTGAGACAGCGTTGGTGGTTTCAAGTACCAGTTGCAACCTCAGTTGCAACCACAGTTCCAACCTGCTGTTCTGCAGAATTCTGTCTTGTTCTGTAAATCTGCATAACTGTTCTTTATTGATTATTATTTGTTCTACAGTATGCAGGATATATTCTCATATGATCTTAAAGGTTTAATATGCGTAAATTGAGAATATAAAAGTGGTAAGGAAAGATGTTTCCTAAAAGATATAAGGAGATTAGTTTATAAAGATATGTTTCCTTTTAAATCTATATCTCTATTCTTATGCAAATCTTTATCACTTGTTTCAATCTTTTGTTCCTTATCTATATTCAGTATAATTCGTTTAAAGATTGAATGTAATATGGAGTTAGGTGTTTCATATATATATGGAAAGATATTATCTCTAAAAGATATTATCTTTATATGTTTCCTAGTTATAGGAAAAGACTAACTCCTATTTCCAAGCTAGTTATCTAACAGGTATTAACTTATGAAGATTGATGTCAATCCTACAAAAGGCAGACGTGCAATATGGAGAGATTGAAGCCAATCAAAAGAAGTCAAAAGCAATCATAAAAGATCTTGAAGAAAGAAGATTGTTTTACTTGTATAAATAGTTGATAACCTAGCTTGTAAAAAGTGTGTGTTCTAAATTATAAAGAACTTATTTTCTAGAGAGAATACACGTGAGCTTTAAAAAGAAAACAATGGTGGGATGTCATTGATTTATAAGTGATAGTTATAGAGTAGGAGCAATATAGTGATAGGCAGAAAAACCTAGAGGGAGTCTAAGTTTTTCATTAAGACTTGAGTCATATATTGTAAGCTTTTTATAATATCATAATCTGGGTAAGTGCCCCGGAGACGTAGCCTAGTTAGGTGAACTCCGTTGTTAAATGTGCTTGTGTTCACTTTGAGTACATTTAACATTTTACAGTTCTGTCCATTTAATATACGTGGTTCCAACTGGTGGTTGCAACCTCACTTGGAACCTAACTGCAAAACTGCAACTAGAACAGCGGATAGGAATTTCACATTTGGTCCCCAATTAGACAACAGTTTGAAAGCAAAATAAGAGGGTGATAGAGTATGTGGCTTATTTCGTACTTTAGGCTTTACCAATCATGGTTTTGATTTCTTTTCCTTTATATAAAGACCATGAATTTTGAATATCTAAATTATGGCGCAAACACAGTAAAGATAATGTATAATGGTTTGGAGCACAGTCATCTAAGGAAGCAATGGACACATTAAAATCGAGAAAATTGTAATCAATTTAGAAACTAGACTAGCCAACTAAGATGCAAGAGAACGAAAAACATGTTAAAGGTTGGTTATGAACAAAAAATTGCTTCGGAAGGAGGTGTCAGTATTAAGTAAAGATCGTCAGCAAACATGCGATAAGCAGTCATACGGTAATTTGTAAAAAAAGTGAGATCTGTAGCATACTTCCTTTACTGATGGAATAGAAGACTTTTATGTGTTACCATCGATAAAATTAGGTGGCGCAAATTATCAGTATATGTTGTCATCAAAACTAGGTATCAGGACGGGGAGAACTAGTAGCCTTCCCCTTCAATTTTAATGCAAACAGTTAGAATATAGCAGATTATCTTTCAAAAAATTCGCCTTTCTTATGATTTTCCAGGCTCTTCCTAACAAAATCTTGTTACCGCCTCTAACAAATTTGAGATGAGACTAGTTCAAAAAGATGATTTTTTTCCTAGAAATAAAACAGCATGCCAAGCTCCAAGCTCAAAGTTCGACAATAATAAAACAACTCTATATAGGGCTCATTCCAAAACTGTTCCAGAGGGTCAAGTCCGTTCGCCATGACATTCTTATTAAATGCTGTTATATTTATACTCACTCTCGTCACACAAAAATAATCGGAATTTTACCATAAGAATAGTTGATGGAGTTGATATGATTACAATTCTTATTAATAAATCAAAAACTATATGGATAATTATGTATTTATCGACTAATTTAATATGGGATATAACGAAAAGATCTCATAGTAGTCGATGGCGGATCCAATGTCGATAACACCTTAGTCCGGACCGAAGATTTTCACTCTTACATTATTGGACAAAATAAATCTTTTCGTATTGTTCATTTTTCATAAAAAAATATTTTTTATCCGTCAACTCACAGGACAGTAGTTAAATTAAAATATAACTACCGAGTACTTTATAAAGTGGATTTTGTAATTTTGATTAGAATAACCTTTATTTTGAAACTTTTTGTGTTATTCATGAATTGAAAATGAGATGTTTAAATTGTTATTGTTGTAGGTTATTATTGGACTATTGGGTCTTACTCATAGTGGACCTAAGTTGGGCTTTCTAGCTTGTATAACCCTGACCTCTAGTATATAAAGAAGGTTAGGGTCCCCTTGTATTGATACATTCTGATGAATAAAGACCTACTGTTCCTTCTCTCTATGTTCTCTCTATGTTCTCTATGTCTCCTATATAATATATATACTGAGCTAATAAGACTCACAACACGTTATCAGCACGATGCTCGCGGAGACTACGATATACGCTCGCGGATATGGGAGATTTTTGGTAAACGCACGGATATTGGGTATCTATAAAGCTTGAGGTTTATCCGGTTTTTTTATTGGGTTCGTTTCGACCTTCTCCAAAATACCAAGCGTACGGTACATAAAATAAATTAATTAACTGTTTTCGGTAAATTGCATGTATAGGATAATATAATTGTTCTATGCATGTTAAATTGGTATTGTGTCAACACTGCCTATATTGATAATTAAGCCTAAGTGATAGATATTGCTTAAACTAGATTCTGTAAACCTAATGGAACTTATACTGTAAACTAGATTGAAAATTAAGCATGTTTCTGGTATTTAATTGAATTAGATTGAAAAACCTAATGGAACTTATACTGTAAACTAGATTCTGTATGGTTAGGAGTATTTAATTAACCAATTGCATGTTCGTAAAACCTGTAAAACCAAAACTGTTCTTTTAAAACCGATAGGGACCAGTTTTGAAACATGTTGAAACTTGTGGGCTGACTTAGTAATAATGTTGTAAAAGAATACTTATAAGTTTACTGATATTATGCTACGGTCCCTATAGTTTAACCCTATAAACAGAATAGTATACAAGTTCAAATATGTCTAATATATGGTCAATGCATGCGATCTTGGAACTTATTAATGTAATTAGTCAATTACCATGAGTTAATATTTAATTCCTTTCATGATATAATGAATCTTGTGAATTACCATGTATGTAACTTGCATTTATATTGCAAATTGGTAAATTAAATATATCACGTACATGAATGATTTAGTTACCATGTATAAAACTTACACATATATAGCAATAGAATAATTAAATATTGAGTAATATCTTGCTTAGTGTAAATTGGTAAATTTAGATTGTCCTAATATGTACTACCATGCTACTGCTATATTATTTAATCATGCAAGCAGGTACGATCTATGTATTTATTTACTGCCATGTACACTTGTGTAAAATATTATAATTTGCGAAATCATATATTTTCACATTTAAGTTGGAAAAATTATGAACCCTCCCCAACTAGGCTCACCTATTTGGATACGATGTCTAGGAAAGATATAGGCGGAAGTCGATATCCTAATGAGGTCGGGTTTTAAGTAGCATTCGTGCCCTCCACCCTCACCGTCTTTCCTGGTCGTTTTTCAATTAGAGCTACCGAAAGGGGTTGACTAAATAATAATTTTCCCGAGTGTGTTTATATAGTGATGTATGTTTCGCCGAATTGATGTTTCAGTATCGACCCGTCGTTCGATCAATGAGAACCGATTCACATGAGAAGCAAAACTAATGTTTTCGAACCTGTCGTTTCGAAAAAACGTTTGTGCTTGTGCAAACCATAAACATATAAACCAGTCGTTCTATATGATAAATAATCCATAAATCCCAACACATGTTGGATGCCATCTATGATGAGAAAAATCGTAAAACATACTTGCGAAATGAGTGTTTAAACGTTGATTTTAATACGTCAACACATGTTACTCACCCTGATGTGTGAAAATGTGATGCCCAAATATTTTTTTGGATGCCATCTGTGATGAGTAAAACACGAGTTTGTTGTTACCCTCGGGATGAATGCTAATGCGTTGATTTTATTCCGCCGCCACATTTGAGACGTGATGACGTCTATGGTGAACAAATGTCTGAAATTGACATATTGGAGCAATCCTTCACCAAAATACTAGCTTAGAAATTGTATTTCATAAGCAGTATCGTGAATTTATATTCACCATGTTCCTTTATCGCCCATCTGTTATTGGATAAGAAAATTACCCCGGTGAGTAGTTTTAATCCTATTGGGTCAATGGCGAATTGTTTGTCCGATATTAATGCTCTTCGTGTACATTTTTTTCCACGAATCGAGAACCGAGACAAGTGTTATTTGTCTTGAACTGTCGCGATCCCGATGAATTGCCTAACCAAGCGAGATTTTAGACAATCGTCAAAATCGAAAACATGTGGCTCCAACACAGTAATTGAAAGGAACAATATGGCCCATTGTCACAAAGCAAGAGATAATGCTCAAGGATGCAACTCTATCCTATAAAGACAAGGTCATGCACGGTTACTTTTTAAATAGTTCAAAACTATTATAAATGTGGAAAAACCGATGCTAATGTGGTTAAAGTTAATTGAAAGGAAACTCTTGAGACCCCCGATTTTGTGTCTCAAATGAGTTTGATACCTTTTTTTTATTGATTTTGATAAATCATTGAGCCATTTTTTTCGCTCATCTGGATTATGTTTTCCATTTGGATTATTATTTTCCATTTGGACCATACTTTTGGATTGTGGTTTGCCTGTTTACAAAATTTCTCGAAATAATTTAAAGTGTTTTGAGCAAATTCCTTTGAGAAATGTGACCAAACTTTAAATTATGAAATTTTAGGCATTACTTGTGGGGTAGTTGATTTTTTTAGAAATAGTGGGTAACAGTGTACCACATAATTTCACCAACTATTTGCCTAAAAGAGTACTCAGTGACAACGATTATGGACCTGTCGTTCCAAAATCAAAATTTTTGGTAAAACCAAATTGATTTGTCAAATATGAGGTCTTATACTCATGTAGGTCCTGCCGTACCTTGTTGAGTTATAAAATATTCGAGAAAACCAGTGTTATCTGGTAATAGCTCATGAAAGAATTAAAATTTCTTTACATAGCCTCCATTCAATACGATCAAAAGCGTATTTTAGAGGAGTTGAAATGTCTTTCAAGAGGTTTCTACCACAATTTTTAAAAGCATTTAAAATTAACTTATCATTTCGCCTGTCGTCGAAATGATAAATGATTTAGATGCTAAGACATGATTGTCTATACTATCATTCGCCTGTCGTCGATTGATAAGAGAATTTTAATATTGTGGCATTGACCGGATGAGATATTCCCGGGTCAAAAGACGATGCTTGATTTATAATCGCATCGCATTTGGATTCTCTCTGAGAATATATTTCGCGATTAATCCGAAATTCATGTCATTAATGCTCACTTTGAAAGACTAGTATGTGTAAAGATCACGAAATGAACTCATAGAATTCTTGTAAAGAATTGAAGGAGTTATTTTGCACTTATGCAACCATAAGACGGACCATAAATATAAATGGTTATGGTTGATGCATCGACAATATGGTCACATTTTAATATTGTCCACATAAATGCAGCATTTTCCAAACTTTTAGCCCTATCATTAAGTTGATGGCTTATGATCCGGATTATCCTGAAAAGTCAAGCCGACTTGATAATTCCGAAGAGTAAGAATCGAAAATTCGATTTGAATTACTTGAGTTTGGAAATTGAAATTTAACATCCTATCGATTATGTTCCGACCCAAATGGACTCACAGAAAGTTTGATGATGCGACTGCAAATGGTTGCACGCACTTCTTGGTCTTGCGCACCAAGATTTATATTTCTGTGTGGGGTCATGCTATTTTGCTGCATTGGTCCGTCTGAGGCCCATAGTCACTCAAAACACCATATGCGTACCAGTTGGTTACTGGTTATGAGCCAGAAGTCTCATGTTAACGCGTGTTTAGAGTGATTAATTAATATTTTGATTGAGCCGTTCTAGCGTTCAAAATATGGACCTCTGAAGGAGACATAAGTCGATTATGAATCCCCTGCCTATCATTTGATAGAGTAACCTTGGCAAGCGATCTCTTTACCGCATGATATGCAAAAGTGACATCGCTAAGACTGTTCTCCCCGTCGTTAGGGGGAGATTTGCACGTTACCGTTGATAAGAAACGACGTGAAGTAATGTGTCATAACCCACTCAGTCTTAGCTTGATCTCCAAAATTGCACTTAGTGATAAGTAAGTGCATAGACTCCCTCAAGTTTAACTAAATGCCAGACACATTTAATGACTTTATGAGATGTCACGAGATCATTTATACCTGCTGCAAAATGCTTGCAAGGATAGACGTCCTTGTCGGACGCCGTGTTCCTGTCGTAACACGTTGCTTTGGCCGAACCTGCCAAGCAAAGGACGCTGCCGTCGGCCGTCAGTCTGTCGTCCTTCCCAATATACGAGGAAGTTGACCGGTTCTTAATTCATTCAGCCCCAGAGGTGGTGAACTGAAACTCGTTTGTCGCACGAGATTATAAAGGATCAAGGAGATGTGTGATTTCCTCCTCATCCTAAGAATCTCGAAATATCTGTCGATCATGATATCTTAGACGATATTGAAGCGAAATGAGACTTTCATTGATTACTTGTTCATATATTCAGTGACGACTGATAATATGAACAAATTATGACAGAGAACCATGTACCGTTGCCTGAAGTCAACGTAGAATAGACTGGACTAATGGAAACTTGCAATCCAAGTAGACTCCTTAGGGAAAGTGTGTTCGGACCTGTAGCTCCAACACCACCAATGTTAAACGAGTTCGTTTATTTGGTTATTCGTAAGGAAAAGTGATGAGAATAATGAGATTGTAGAATGCTGGCCTAGTAGCGCAAGGCTTCTCTCACACCTTGGAATTGATTACGAGATGCTTAATTTCCTCGTAATAGACGTTATAACGGTCCCCTACTTTATCAGTTTAGTAGTTTCCGAAAACTGATTATGCAGCATGTGATTGTGGTCATTATTTTATCTCTATGAGAATTTAGACAAAGATATTTAGATGAAGGTCCCTGTGTGACTTCATAATGCTTGAATCAAGTAGTTCCTGACTACGGAACACGATCTCAATTAAATGAGACGTTCACTATATGGATTAATATAATCCGAGCGGATGTGGTATACCCGCCTAAGTGAGTACTTGATCAGCTTGGGATACTTGAAGAAGTATTATGCCCTTGCGTGTTTTATTATGCGATCCATTTTTGGATTTGCCTTCGAGATGAAGGATCTTGGGAAGACACGGTAGTGACTCGGCCTGATGATCGAGTCCCGTAAATATTGAATCTAAGTCCATGATTCATACTACACCCAGAAGGTGTTATGACGTTTTAGTCATTATGACGCTAAGTCGTCAGATTCTTCCATGATCATTCGATCACTAGACATTAATATAGACCCAGTCCGTCCCTGATGAGACGATGAAGATATATTGAACCATGATGTTCATATCTAAGTACAATAAGCGCATTATTGTACTTGGTCTAATGTGCTAGGACGAACATCTCGTCTGCTGTGAATGGTATAGCTCGACACAGCATCGCGCTAACACACTGCCATCGAAATGGCATAAAAGACATTTTCCCATTACCTTAAGGTAACTGTGGATGAGGGCTTGTCTTATCCCATTTGCGTCATCGAGTGTACCTACCCCCTTTGGTACTCGAATTAACGCAACCCTTTTTCGGTTATACCGATGTCGGTTACTTATCAGACCCGCATAAGGGATATTCCTAACATGGTATGTCTTTACCATTAGGAATAAGGCAATATCTTGGAGATCTTGTAATGACTCCAAACGAATCATTCTGATCTACTCGTGCTCTATGAGACGACTAGAGAGTGTATATGGCTTCGAGCTCGTATTAGCCATATTTGAATTACATATGCTCTGTCTCACGATCCAGATAAAACACTTGTCTTATTTGAGGACAACTTGTTGTTATCGATCAAGAGAGACATGACTAGATTATGCTATTTAGCATTTCTTGCCGAAATAAATCTTCACATATGAAGTTTAAGAGCATCCAGTTGAATGCTCATCCTATTCCACGTTAGATTTTTTTGCATCCAGTCATGTGCAAGTAAATGAAGCATCCAGTCGAATGCTCGTACTCTTTGTTGAAATATGAAATCCTTACACCCAGTCGTGTACAAGTGAGGGGGAGCATCCAGGTGAATGCTTATTATACTAATTACTACTTAGTCGAAATCCTCGCACCCTGTCGTGTGCAAGTGAGGTGGAGCATCCAGTCGCATGCTCGTGTACTCTTTTTGTCCTTAGACCAAGGTTTTTTTCCCACTGGGTTTTCCTTGGCAAGGTTTTTAGCGAGACACGTTCCCATCATACCTCACTTAAGATTGCCGAAATTATGGGGAGTATCCCGTTGTATACTTCTTACCACTGTCTACTCTTTTGTCCTTCGACTAGAGGTTTTTCCCACTGGGTTTACTCTAGCAAGGTTTTGATGAGGCACCTGTTTTGTGGTTGATCCTCTACTACTACCACTGTTGTACTCTTTTTCCTTCGATCAGAGATTTTCCCATTGGGTTTGCTCTGACAAGGTTTTGATGAGGCACACTGTTTTGTGGTTAGTTACTTACATGATATTTCGGCCTATATCATTCGGCTACACAGTTTCTCCTAGGTACCGGTTTTGTCCCAAACTGGGTTTTCCGTCCCTAAGGTTTTTATGTGTTTAGCACTGCGAATGAACTCGACTCAGATCGACTGCATGAAGACGAAGAATTCAAGACGTCCAAAGGGGGAGTGTTGTAGGTTATTATTGGACTATTGGGTCTTACTCATAGTGGACCTAAGTTGGGCTTTCTAGCTTGTATAACCCTAATCTCTAGTATATAAAGAAGGTTAGGGTCCTCTTGTTTGTATTGATACATTCTGATGAATAAAGACCTACTGTTCCTTCTCTCTATATTCTCTCTATGTCTAATATATATACTGAGCTAATAAGACTCACAACATCATATAATAATGACTCAGGTCATTATTAATGGATTCTTTTTTATTAAGTTACATATTTATGTGAGACACTAGCTAGGCTTTCGTCATAAAAGTGGCATAATATGGAAAATTAAAATTTTCGGAAACATGTCATTTTGAAAATTACAGATATCTTAATAAAATTTTAAAAAATGCGCTTAATCCAATATAGAACCTACATATTCTATCTCACACGATCGCAGGCAGGTACATCTTTAAACTCTCATTTGATAAATTAACCAAGATCTTCAGTCCTCACATAATCACAATTTACATGCACATATCAGGGTGTATACTCTCATATGGCGTCGACCGAACAAAGAAATATTAAACATGCAGCCTATATTCAACTGCTAGGAATTTTTTTTTAAGAATAATAACAAACAAAATTCCCTTTAAATATAGTTTAATCCTTCCAAAGAACAAACAAAACAAGATAGAATCAAACTTAATAGTAAATTCATACTTCTATTTATAACATAACAAAACTACACCCGTTAATCAAAATTTATCCTCCACATACAGAGGTGATTCTTGTTTAGGGCTTAATTACGACTACCTAGTCTTCTTCGCTTTTGCCAACTTTTTCTTCTTCTTTTTCACAGCCTTGGGCACTTTAGTTTTCCGAGATTCTCTTTTCTCTTCTTTAACTTTCTTCTTATTTTCTTTCCTAGCAGCCTTTTTCTCACCTGGTACCATCGACCCATTTTCATGAAAATTTTCATGGGATTCTGCATCACTCGAGTTTTCTTCATCTTCGTTACTATCATCACTTGTATCAGTCTCCGATTCAGTGTCATCTTCTTCACACCCATTTGCATCAAACGCGGAATCTTTATTTACTTTTGTGGTTTCTTGTTTCTGCTTATCAGCTTGTGAAGGTTGAGAGCTTGGAATAGTGTGTTTAATCCCAATAATAGTCTGATAGTTTATAGTGCTTATATCTCCACCACTAGTAATTCGATCTATATCCTCCTCGGGATTCTTCACGCTGTCTAATGTTTTTGGAATGTAGGACTAAAGCAGATCCAAAAAAAAGAGGAAAATTCAGTAAATTATTCAATTAATGAAAGGTCGTCATACCAAAGGCATGCTAACACAAACAGACGTTAAAGCTTAAAAAATGTTAAACAAAGGGATTTTTTGACTGCAGATTGTTTGACTGCATATAAGCTGGATATTTTTATTTTGAGGAAAATGCCAAGTTCATCCAGCTTAAAACTTCTACCTTTTTTCAGGCTAAAAAAATATCCCAGCAAACCTCGGTTTTGAAGCTGCCAAACCAAAAGGCAATTTAGCTTTATAACAAAAAGGCCAAAAGGCTGAGAGCTAAAATCTGCACAAAAAAAGGGCTCAAGTACAAAATGATAAGCAGTGCATATGATGACCTGTACAAATACAGAATCTGCAATTTCATCTTCATATGAAAGTTCTCCTCTTGCTAAAATCTTTTCTTGAACCTGAAGTAATTCAAAAAAATTAGTCAGAAAAGTGTAAATTTAAATAGGAAGATGTATCCAAATAAGTATTGTAATATCTTGTGAAGCATGATACCTTTTCTAAATAACTATCAACTGTTTCATCGGTAATAGTAGGGTCCACTATGAAATCAAACAATTCTCTAATCGTCATCACAGCCACACCATGCTTTCTAAAGAAATCCTGTATACCAAGTTCAAATGCCTCTTAACCAAATCGACCTTATATTTGAATAAGATTATGACTATGTTTTCTAGGGGAAAGAACTCACTGACACATGAACACAATCCTCGCGAAGAAAATCGAGCGCATGAGGATGATCAAGGTCAACCGATTGTGACACGTCTATTATGTACAAGTGACCCTGGTAAACAAAAATCATATTGGTATATATGTTACCCAGATCCGAGTAAAACTAAGAAACAAACAATTACGTAATCACGAGTAACAAACACTCACCTCAAAGTATAGAATGTTGTATTCACTCAAGTCTCCATGCACTAGCTTGCACTTTTGATACAATGTCCGCATCACTATGATCATCTATATGAAAATCATAATGAAAGATTATTGCCTTTGAAATTGAAAAGCTTGAGAAGGAACAATAATAATTTTTTGCTACAAAATACAAGTGCTTTTAGAATATGACACAGACCTCCATATAACTTTCTCGTAACTTGTCAAGAGATAAAGAAGCATCTTTAAGTCGAGGGGCTGCCCAACCTGTCTTGCCTACATACAGTTTAACTAGAATTTTAGCAACTGCAAGTGAAAAGTCAAGAAAACCAAAATAGAGAGGTTGAATCCTAAATACATCAAATAAAGTGATACCCTGACCATGACATCAATGTACAGGAAAAATTTACACTAATCAATAAGTGGAAAAGGATACATACCAATAAATTCCATAACCAGAACATGAAGCCTGAGAAGAAGAGGAGTTGGGCACCTAATTCCTGCGGCCTTAAGCCTGCATTTGAAAGAAACCATGGGATAATAAGAAAATTATGGTGAAAATCTCTTCTTTTTTTTACAATTTATACATCTGAATTATGCGGCCTTAATCCATCTAAGAGCACAACGGACCAATAAGAATATTCAGAAAAAAAGTTCTATGGGGAGCATAAGCCATTTCAGTATAAACCATGTCATCTTGCTAAAAAAATACATCTCAAGAAAAAACTAATGCCTCCATTAACAGAAAACTGCGATAAACAGTAACCAAAAACATGCTATTTCAAAAGTCATTGTCAAATCAGGATAACAAGATACAGGAAAAACTATATACAAGATATGGACGCCCAAAAGAACGTCTTGCGTTTATGTAACGTCTGAAAAGGAATGAGAAATTGCAAGTTAAAACTGTAGAAAAGGGTAGAAAGAAATCTATGGGTGTTTTTTTTTAAGGGTAAAGAAGTCCATGGTAAAATCGTGCAATAGACCTGAAATTCGATGGATAAATCATGCAACGATAATCCTAAAACCTTGCAACACAAACAATCAATTCTAAGATCACACCTGACAATTTCATTTACTTTCAACGGAAAAAAGAAGAAAGGAAACAAATGGCAAATAAACCCTTCTTCAGTAATAGCACCAAGAAGAAAAGGTGCTATTCCAGAAGAACACGACTTGCAGCAAATGAATATATACCTCATAAGATTTCTCATTTCTTTTTCAGCCCATGTTTTAACCATTTTCCGGGGGTTATGCCTGCAGTATCCATGTCGAAAACGATAATCACCTTGAACGTACCGGTCTCTGTCCCTGAAATATTAATGCCACAAAATAAATCAATTTACTTGAGAGAAGTTTGGCATGTACCAAGACATTGCAAGAAAGCAACTCTGACAAGTACTTATATACATCATAAACTACAATATAACCTAGAAGCCAACCCCCACCCCTATCCTTTTTTTTTTTTTGGTTTTACCAATTATTTCTATAAGCTAAACTTGCTATCAGGCAAACAGTTGTCTTATAAAGCAAACCAACATTCTGAGGACGAATGTCAAACCAAATAACTAGTAGTTATTTGGCTGGGACACAATTACAAATGTATTACTCAGTTACTCTTTATAAAAGTCATCTAAATACAAAGACTTTCAGTTTGATGATAGTCCTCCAACTTAGTGTTTTATTGGTCAAAAATGTAGAGAGGAGCATCTGGCAGTATTAGTATGTTAAAGAAAATATTGCATCGAGGGGGGAAAGTAGAAAACCCTATCTATACACAGCCTCTAATAAATGGAATACTAAAAAGTACCTAAGAAATGTTTATACTTTATAGGGGAAAGTGGAAACCTAATTGAAAGGACCTTAAGCTTCAGAAGGTAGACTTAATATATTTCACTTTCAGAATAGACAACTACTTTCTCTAATACTACAAGTGTATACCCTACGAATCTAAGCACTTCAAAGTTATCAAAGACTTCAAAATAAGAGAACTTACTTAAATACAAGAACAGAGGTCTTATAAATTTTAATTGCCATCTCTTGACCATCAGTCTTCGTTGCATGATAAACATTTGCCTGAAAACAAAAAGGTTCAACATAAGCCCAAGCAGTATATCTATTTTCTACAATACTGAAACAATATAAAAAATCCTTTAAGCTGATCAAGAGAGAGAGAGAAAGCGACAAAGGGTTGCTTACTTCTTTCCCCGTGGAGATACAACCATTGATGTCATGAAATACTCCGCGATTTAGCATTTTAAACAAGACCATTCTGGTTCTGGGATCGATTGCCTACAAACAGAAAAAAAAGATTCAGCAGTAACTGACCAAATTGTTTGCAGTAGATCCAATATTAAGGTAGCACCACGTGCTAACTGCTACGTCATACTCAACACCAGTACATTGTAAGATACTAAAGGAAAAATTCTTCGACAAGTCAAAAGAAGTCTGATTTACATAAAACAAAATCATATAATGGATTGAAAACACAACATGAGTCAGAAGACACAAGGGTGAAACAAAAAGGATTTATATTTATTTTTATTGACAAAAGCTAATGAATTTTTATGCAAGTATGTAACCTGCTCAACAGTGGCACGATCTGCTTTCTCGGTAGTTTTAGTTTTACCAATGGCCATATCTCGAACACTTCCTCGTATAGCAGTTGTAACAGAGTTAGCCGTTCCAACATTTAGCCTCCCTTCCCACTCCTACACCATCAAATGATAAAAAAATCACTAAATAATGGAGAAACGGAACATGCTAGCTATATTAAAACTACCGAAAGAAAAAACCTCAGATATAATTCAAACATTATTCTGAATACACGAAATTACTGACGTTATCGAAGTCAGTCAACAATGAATGGACATGATAGTAAAAAATAAGATCTCTCTAAGTTTCCAGTTCCACAACAAACAAATCAGCACATTGACACAATTTCCCATTCAGATCTTCATTACAGCTTAATTTGGCCCAATAAGATGTGTATTTTTCTTTTCCTAGTTTTTTCCCTTTTTCTGATGATTTGGGATTAATAGCTCTACTGACATCTGTCATAACTTCGGGACAGTTCAAGAGAAAGTGATCATATAGCGCCCAGTTGGTAAAAAGGAACACACTGATAGAAAACAAAATCGAATTTCTAGAAATCACAAGCCACTTTTTTTTCCTATGAGCGAAAAATAAATAATTTGATGACTTAGACCAAAATTAGAACAAAACTTTCACTACTCTCTACTCATAATACAAAAATGGGAAACAAATCATTAGTGCCCAATCTTTAGCTGTACTTGATTTAGTATACTTATTAAACTGCATACCCGACTGTTTCATATAGTTTAGAATCTTTAGATACAAATGCAGACTCTGCTAGAAACTATAACCTCTTTTGTCTTTGAGCTCCTGGACTCCACCTTGAGCTTCTCGACAAAAATAAATTCTACTTCTAGTCACTCCTATGATAACTCTCACTCCCGTAACCCATATAAATTCTACTTCTAGTCTCTCTTATGATAATTTTGACTCCCTTAATCCAGTTTTTTGCCCAAATACTCATACCTAGAGCTTATAAGCAACTTAGCAAAACCGAACTTAGGTGACTCTTGGAACACTATATTGAGCAAGTGTAAATGTCGAAACACACAATCAAAGGCATAGCTGAAAGGTTAGGGTGCTTAGTTAGAAAACCTAGTAACATTGATTAAATATGCACAAACCAGGGGAATAAAAAAAGGGTAGAGAAACATACCTCTAGAGGAGCAGCTCTGATATGGCCGGTGAACTTCTGGTTCCGATTTGCTAACGGTTGGAGAGATGACATGGCGAGACGAGAGTGAAGACCGCCGTGAGCATTAGGCCGCCGCTGATATAGCGTGAAGGATCCGTCCACCACGCCATCACCACCCTTAGAGTCTAGGTAATCCAAGGCGTCTCCGATTTCGGAATCCGATGAGAACAACAGCTCATCGTCGTCGTCTTCATCTTCTTCTGCGTCATTCACCACAGCAGCTACCAATTCCACTGGCTTTTCTTCAACGACCGCCATAACGCCCTAGAAAAGAATAATCTTTTTTTATTAATTGGGTATAGCACTTTTACTAACCTAGCAGACAGCAGACTATTTAAAGTTTATTTGTTTGTAGCTTCTAAGCTAAAAGCAGAATTTTTTTAACAAGGGGATAAAAGCTTTCTGTTATGAGCGTTATTATTTACTAAAAATGTAAAATACACAACTAATACCCAATAAAGATGGCTTATTGCATATTATAAATTTTGAAGATGTGAACGATCTAGTTTATGCTTTTAAGCCAAAAAGTTGGGTTTTTTAAATTGGTAGAAAAAGTAGCTGCTGTGAATGTGTTAAGGCGTACAGTATGATGCACAGGTGGTCAACAAATGAAGCTGGCTCTTCGCATGAAAAAAGTAATTAATGATGAGAACGACCCGGTGACGCTTTAAAGTTAAAATCTGAGATATTGTTAACATGTCAAAAGGCTAGTAATCTCTGAATGACTCTAAGATGTTTAATTCACAATTTGCGGCCAAAAAATTAAGGTGGCTTATTACATAATAGAAAAAATAAATTGACCCTGAGAACAACCCAATTGAGCTTTTAAGCTAAAAGCTGATATTTTCTTTAACATGGTAAAAAAGCTATCTGCTTTGAATACTTATAACCTGCTGTATAATACAAAATTAGTGGGCAGTAAAAGAAGCTGGCTTGTTGCATAATAGAAAAAATAAATCAAAGATGAGAATCGCCAAGTTGATGCTTTTAAGCTAAAAGCTCGTTATTTTTAACATGGAGGAAGCTAGCTTAACTGTAGAATACACAAATGGTATGCAACAAAATAAGCTGGCTTATTGCATATAACAAAAATTGAATCTAAAAACGACCCATGGATACTTATAAGCTAAAAGCTGAGATTTATTCACATGGCAGAACACCAAGATGCTTAGACAGCTTTCGATTTGTATAATACACAATTAGTGATAGAAACAAAAATCGAAAGAAAGAAAAATTAACATGGTAGAAGCTAGCTTTACTGTATAATACGCAATTGGTACGCAACAAAATAAGCTGGCTTATTGTATGCAACAAAAATTTAAATCTAAAAACGATCCGTTGATAATTATAAGATAAAAGCTGGAATTTATTCAACATGTTAGAATACCAAGCTGCTTAGAATGCTTCCCATATGTATAATACACAATTAGTAATAGAGACAAAAAACGGAATTTTTTTTCCCAACATGGTAGAAGCTAGCTTAACTGTATAACAAAAATTAAATCTAATAACAACCCATTGATACTTATAAGCTAGAAGCTGATATTTATTACATATAACTTTTCTAAGTTGTATAATACTTACAAAATTGGTGGGCAACAAAAGAAACTGTACGAAAACCAAAAAAAATATATTTTAATATGGTAAATATGTAAATACCTTGTGTTTATAAACAGATTAAAATGAAGATAAAAAGTAACACATACCTCGGTCATAGAGAGAGAAAGAAAGAGAGAGAGAGTTCTGTGTTAGTTTAAAAACAGTAATAATAACATAAACCCTAGAAGCAGTCTAATTTTTCTACGGGCCTACGTTTTTATACTATATTTTTTCTCGTAACAAAGTATAAACCCTACAATTTTTCCTACAAACCGTACATTTTTTCTACAGTTTAGGCTGAATTGCAATTTTTACGAAATACAGATACTGAAATATAATTTCTGTAAAGCAGATAACTAAGAACCATCTCAGTTACAAATTCACCCTAAATTTCATATTTATGTTCGATAAGAGGATACGCATCAATCTACTTGTAATGTTCCTTACATTTGTAGTGAAAAACACATTTCATTAACTTTGATAAACTATTTTACATTTGACAATATATCAATCTCTCTTTCATTCTCCGTATATTTATTATTTTATCATTTATTCTCTATCATTTATTTTTATAATAATATTATTATTACTATAGATGGGAGAGAATGTAGATAAAGAAAGGAAAATTAGTAGTTTAATTTTTAAGGAAAAGCTTTTGTGACCTCATTCATTTATAAGATGAATTGAGAATATAAAGTGTTCACCTTTAATTTGAGAGAAGTGATAGGTTAATTGATGTGAGTGATTTTTTGAGTTAAAATCATTATATATAAGTTATTGTAACATTATAAGATAATGATGTGAATGCCCAACTTGTTTAATTTGAATCACTTCAATAGATCATTTTTTTTGTGAAAGTCACAGAGAAAATATGATAAAAGGCAGAGGAGAAATGTACGTTGTGATATTGGCGTGTTGTATCTAACAACCTGATTGATTAAATAAAAGAGGAGGGAGATTAGTAGATGGAAGTAATATTAAAACAATATTATTTGTTATAATTTATGTAGCTTCTAGTTCGTTTAATTTTGTAAGGGTTCGTCTCCTTAAGTTTGAATTCATTTAGGATGCCCCTAGTGTAATTGATATTTCACAATTTAGTTTTTTCTCATAAATAACACAAAATAAGGAAAATGTATAGTTTGAGAATATAGATGTGAGTGCTCTTAGATATTAGGAAATTGAGCCATTTATATTTTGGATGTCAAACTATAAATTTAGAAACATGTATCAACGTGTTTCTTGTTGTAAACCAGATGCATGTATTTTTAATGAGAAATATATTCACATAAATTTGTCACTCGCTTACACATTTCCTTAGATCGGATGATGTATAGAGAGTTTAAAATCGCAGCACATAGTTGCATTTAGTGAAGAGGAGTTAAGGCTTTGATCATAGAAAGAGAAAGAAGAAAAAGAAAAAGAAAATAAAAAAGAGATACAAAGAAATTCTGGACTATATTTAATAAAATGGAGCGATTTAGGACCTTTAATGAGTTTTATGAAAGCAGTGGCAATAGTTGTAACGTGGCACAAGAGGAAGCGTTGAGATTGAGATGAAAGATACTACTAGTACTGTATATATTAGGGCCTCTACTTAGTAGTATAAAAGGCACCGCCCAAATAAACGAGTGACTCTTTGAAACAGTCAGTTTATTTGATTGTTTATGAATCTGTTTTATTGTGTGTGTATATATGTAGACTAGTGTAATAATCGATCAAAGTTACCCTGGTTGATCTATTTAGTCGGATTGGACTTTGGAGTATCATTCATTCGTAAGAAAAGACAAATTAACGGAGACACAAAACTCTCACATAATTTGGTGTAAGAAAAAATTAAATATGATTCAATCTCGGTTTTCAGGCAAAGATTCCCACTCAATTTTTGGACGGCGGAGCTGCCATACCTATAAAGCCTTTGGCGAATCATTACTTACCAACCAAAGTGATTTATGAGGTACAAATGTCTAGTACCTCACAATTGACTTGCGATGCGTGAATCGTAAGATGTTAACATGTGACAATTAGATGTGCCCTAATTGATAAAACGCAGGCCAATAACAAAGGCTTAAGCATCAATTAAAAGGTATTTGGTGGAAACTCCTTTTATTTAGATGTTCGAGTATTTGGCATTTGTCATAAAAGCGTTGAATAAGAATAACCCATTGTTGAACCGGTCCCATTACAGTTAATTAAACAGGTCTAGGTCCGTTTAATATTTTAGTTATATGAAAAAACATCCACATTTCAACGAGACTAAAAAGATTAGTCATGGAATTAGATTTTACCATTGGCAGGTTCGTAAGTATCCTCAAAAATGGATTTGGGCGACTTTTTTTAATGTTATTATAGGAGCCACAAACACCGTAACAAACCACCAACATAATATAAAAACAGATCAACAACAAAACGTTACGCACTCACTTCTAAATACTGTATTATATTATCAAACATCATTTGAGCGCATAAACTTCACAAAAGAAGAATAATAAAGGAAATGCAGAATGCGTAAAACTTACAAATCTTTACAGCAACACAATTTCCATAAAGCCCAACTTTTCTAGTATTCTCATGTAAAGGACAGGGAAAATAAGAATCAACATCCTTGACTTGAAATTACTAATCATCGATAAAAGCCTTCTCCTGATCACCCAAATATTGACAAAATAAATCTAAGATACTACTAAAATGTGTCACCTTCCATCTAGTCGACAGTTTGGGCCTTCGGGAATGCAGCAGAAAGCTGTTTCTCCAGCTCCAGCAGACTGAAAGCATGGGGACAAATGAAAAACAAACATGACAAACATTTACCCACGACCAAATAGCTATTATGCATGAATCAAGGAAAAATATCAGTATAACTTACATCTGGTATTTTTGGAGAGCTTCGGTGCGCTTCGTTGTATACAAATCTTTCTCTTTAGGCGGATCATTTGAAGTATTACCTGCAAAGTAGTCTTTTGGTAGACAGAATGAATTATTCAGTAACTTCAGTTTGCAGTGATATTTTATACATACAGATGGAAAATCTTAGAATTGGGAGACAAAAACATCAAAAGACGGTATCTTATATATACAGATGAAATTTTTTCTTTATCACATTACTCCGACAGAAAAGTCCTAGTAATAACGTGTACTAACACTTCGAAAATGACTACAAATGAAAACCAAGAGTAGAAATATATAGAAAGATTGTGAGGGTTATTATGCCAATCAATAAACATAAGAAGGATTTGTTTAACTTTTGACATGAAGAACCAATAACAATTAATTCCACAATTAAGACAGAAGTGGCATAAAACCATTGAGGGTGATTCTAGGGAATAGATCAGAATAAAATTAACCGTCGGTAAAGAAAATAAAACATAGAGGTATGCGTGAAAGTAATCACAATAAGAGAATGAAATTTAAGTTACACCAGTGACAATCTATTGCAGTTTCCAGTAAAGACTGTATCAAGAAAGAAAAAGAACGAGGAAAAAGAGAATGATAAAAAGAAAGGGGAAGGGGGAGAACAGCAGTCATACATGGAACCTGCAGTGGCTGTTTTGTTTCCTCGGTCTTTGGTCCCCGTATAGACTTTGGTACCCGTATAGGCTTTGGTACGCTGGTAGGTTGCACTCCCTATTCAACAAAGCATAACCTTTAGTCAATTGTTATGTTCGTTCAACGGTCTCAAAATTCCTCACTTTAGTATGAAATTATTCAAATAAAACCCTTTTTCTTTAAAGAAAATAGAAGCTACTCCATATTACTTAGATGTAAGTAATGCAACACACAATCAACCAAGCCCTATATTGTATAACATCCAAAAGCAGCATCAGTTATAAAAGAGTGGCAAGATTGACCAACCAAACAATCTTGATATATAGACAAAGGCATGGGACAAGAGTCACAAGACACCATAGAGTAGTAAACAACTGAAATAGAAGTGCCTGGTTACCTTTTTCTTCTCTCTCCTCTTCAGCATCTTAATGTGACACTTTTTGATATAGTGCATCACATGATAACGAGAATGTTTCACGTATAGCTGCTCTCTGATTTCGGGGTTCTCTGTTAGCCAGTCTAAAATATCTTGCGACTTGATCAAATTATCATTATCAAACGACTCTAGCCACGTATAAACTGGCTTCCATACATCACTGCGTTGAAATCGATAAGGATGTTCGGCATCATAATGACTATCCTATGAGAGAAAAGGAAAATCTTCAGTACAAAAAAAAACACAGAAAATAAAAAGGCCAAAGAAATTCTTTCAAAAATAATGAACTACTTGGAAACTATGAAATTTTTAGCATTTCCTCATAGACAAAGATGCGAAGTGAAGGCTGTAAACATCTACGATCTTGAATACTTTTGCATGAAGAAATAAATTTACATGCCAATAAAATAGTGGATACTAAGACTAGTGGTACAATATGTAATGTTACATGTACTGAAACCCACATTGAATTGGTGAAAAGCTATGGCTAGAGTCAGTGCAAAGGAAAATTGAAAACTGATCTTGTTACAATATGTCACGCCATCTTACTGATCTTTCTTTTTTTAACACCGAAGGGAAATTACAGTTTAAGTTCATTCCATCTACACATGAAATTAAAACCGGGCGAATCTCTCTATGTTATAAGTTGTGGAAACTGGAGGCTCCTTCACTTATTTTGGTTGTATCCATACACATTAGAAACAATCATCCATAATTGAGTTTTGAGTCTGGGATTACAGAACTGCAGAAAACATTGTACTCTGAAGGTCTGGTTAACTAGTATTACATATATATACTAAAAAAATAAAGCAAATGAAGTCGTATTTACCCCACCCTTAGTTTTATACCTCTCGCTTCCAATTGTTACAACGTCGCTAAGTACAACACTTAGCAGGAACCCAACACCACAACAAGGGCAAGAGAGAAATAGAACACAATCATAGAACACAGTACTCTAATGAGGTTCACCCCTTACAGAATATCTATACCTTTCAGGATGATGCAGGATTTCTTTTTAATCAATAAATGAACAATTTGAAGCTTTGTGCAATCTCTCTAACAACAATAACTTATTAGTGGCGGAACCAGGATTCGCGAATAGGAGAGGCTGGTTTTCCCAACTTCATATGATTTTTTTTTTGTTATGGCAACAGGTCTATAATTGGTAAATTAACTAAACTACATGGTAAAGGATCAATTTTGTTTCCAATATGTTTTTTTCCTGGTTCCTCCCTGGAATGTAATGGGATACATCCATAAATAGAGACCTCTCTAGTGGAGGCTCTCTTAATCGCTCAAACCCTAAGTGCACAAAAATGATATTTATGAAGGGCTACAAGAGGTTTAGAGATTGTAAATTGTAAATAAAGCTTAGAATCATATTACCACTCTGCAAGTTATATTAGACTTAAAAAGGAGAGTAGAATATTGTTCACTAGCTGACCCCTATAACCCCATATTCTCAACTTTAAAACATTGGCAGGATGATATATGGTCCTCCCCTTGTTCCATATTACTTATCCACCATATGAAACCACTGAATGGCTAAAATGACCGGTTTCAATAGTTATTCACATAGTTATGGTCTTTAAGTAAGTAAAATAACTTTTCAAATAAGCCAATTTGGCAGTGAGAGTACAAAACTGTGCACCCTAAAATGGTATTATTTCTTGTAGTCGACAAGCAATATCGAAGGTAAGGAATACCGTATGCATCTGCTTATGACTGATCATTCTGAGAAGTTCCTTACTATTTACAGCTGAATAATTATATCATTATAGACAAATGAACATGTTGTCACAAACTTATTCAAGGAAGGAATACAATGCATATCTTTACCAGTATACCGTTTCATTTGCATCCTGGTTAATCTCGATTCCTTATCAATTATGACTCCATCTTAAAATTATGGTTCAATCTGACTTTACAATTTCCAATCATTTGTATACTTCTAATTAATAAGCATTGTTATTTGCAAATCATTTGTTATAGTTATATATATGAAAGATACAAGTATATACCTATTAATTCTAACTAAAATTTCTTAATCTTTGTAAAAAATAAAATTGGACATTTTTTTAATTGGATTGAGGTACTACTTAAGATTCAGAAACACATACGGCATACCTAACAAATAAAAATTATTCCTAAGAGAGAAAACAACACATAAACAATTTAGGGAACAAATTAATTTTTTCTTAATATTGGAGGAAAACAAAATTGGACCATAAGACTTCTATCAATAATATATCGAGAATACATTAGTAAAACTGTAATCATAAAAATCACTGTAACTAACTTCACGAACATTGGTGGGAAACAAAATTGGACCAATTTTATACGACGAAAACACTAATTACATACATAAACACTAATCCATCTGTTCAAATTTACTTGTCCACTACGAATCTACGTCCAATTCTCACTTGCACAAAACTCCTATCAAAATTGTCGAAATGTAAAATTTCAAAACCATATCGATATAGTTTAACATTTAAACTATATTAACTTTTGAAAAAATTCATTTGGAAACTTTAGGTACGGGTTATTTGCAGATCAAAATTGCACGTGGTTTCGTAATGTACAAGTAAAATGGAACGGATGGAGTAGTGTTTATTTATGTAATTAGCATTTGCATCTCATAAAATTGGTCCAGTTTTGTTTTAAGGTACCGAGGGACTAGCTACAAACATAAACTCATACTAAACAATAATACATTATTTCTTAAAAACACAAAAAAATGATTTTCTAATGCGTTCTAGACGAGTATAGTGAAGTTGAGCAAATCTACCTGTGTATTTAAGTGTAACTACAATAGCACGTACTTTTTCTTTTACTTTTATGTAACATAACTGGACAACACGAGACAAGAATACTAATAGTAACATATATAGCAGTTATTTTTTTAATATTGGTGGATAACAGAATTGGACCATTTTTACGAGACGAAAATACTAACACACATAAACACCATTTCTTAAACTAAAAATAAAAAAATTGAAAAACATATGAATTTTTCTTAATATTGGTGGAAACAAAATCGAACCATTTATATGAGACGAAAAGACTAACTACAAACATAAACACTCTTTCTTAAACTAATTGATTTATTGAAAAACATATTGGTGATAACCGTAATCATATTAATTACCATAACACTAATTTTTTTACATTGGTGGATCACAAAATTGGACCATTTTTACGAAACGAAAATAAAAGACTAATAACACACATAAACACCCTTTCTCAATCAAAAATAACAATAATAATTCATTGAAAGACATTAATTTTCTTAGTATTGGTGAAAACAAAATTGGACTATTTATACCATACGAAAAGACTAATAACACATATAAACACTATTTCTTAAACTAAAAAATAATAATTTATTGATTAACATATTAATTTTTCTTAATATTGGTGGAAACAAAATTGGACCATAAGACTAATTACATACATAAACACTATTTCTTAAACTAAAAAAAACTATCATTGACAAAATTGGACCATTTATACGAGACGAAAGACTAATTACACACATAAACACCATTTCTTAAACTAAAAAAAAATCATTTATTTAAAACCATATTAATTTTTATTAATATTGGTGGAAACAAAATTGGACCATAAGACTAATTACATACATAAACACTATTTCTTAAACTAAAAAAAACTATCATGGACAAAATTGGACCATTTATACGAGACGAAAAGACTAATTACACACATAAACACCATTTCTTTAACTAAAAAAAAATCATTTATTTAAAAACATATTAATTTTTATTAATATTGGTGGAAACAAAATTGGACCATAAGACTAATTACATACATAAACACTATTTCTTAAACTAAAAAAAAACTATCATTGACAAAATTGGACCATTTATACGAGACGAAAAGACTAATTACACACATAAACACCATTTCTTAAACTAAAAAAAATCATTTATTTAAAAAATATTAATTTTTATTAATATTGATGGAAACAAAATTGGACCATAAGACTAATTACATACATAAACACTATTTCTTAAACTAAAAAAAACTATCATTGACAAAATTGGACCATTTATACGAGACGAAAAGACTAATTACACACATAAACACCATTTCTTAAACTAAAAAAAATCATTTAGTTAAAAACATATTAATTTTTATTTATATTGGTGGAAACAAAATTGGACCATAAGACTAATTACATACATAAACACTATTTCTTAAACTAAAAGAAACTATCATTGACAAAATTGGACCATTTATACGAGACGAAAAGACTAATTACACACATAAACACCATTTCTTAAACTAAAAAAAATCATTTAGTTAAAAACATTAATTTTTATTAATATTGGTGGAAACAAAATTGGACCATAAGACTAATTACATACATAAACACTATTTCTTAAACTAAAAAAAACTATCATGAACAAAATTGGACCATTTATACGAGACGAAAAGACTAATTACACACATAAACACCATTTCTTAAACTAAAAAAAAAATCATTTATTTAAAAACATATTAATTTTTATTAATATTGGTGGAAACAAAATTGGACCATAAGACTAATTACATACATAAACACTATTTCTTAAACTAAAAAAAACTATCATTGACAAAATTGGACCATTTATACGAGACGAAAAGACTAATTACACACATAAACACCATTTCTTAAACTAAAAAAAAAATCATTTATTTAAAAACATATTAATTTTTATTAATATTGGTGGAAACAAAATTGGACCATAAGACTAATTACATACATAAACACTATTTCTTAAACTAAAAAAAACTATCATTGACAAAATTGGACCATTTATACGAGATGAAAAGACTAATTACACACATAAACACCATTTCTTAAACTAAAAAAAATCATTTAGTTAAAAACATTAATTTTTATTAATATTGGTGGAAACAAAATTGGACCATAAGACTAATTACATACATAAACACTATTTCTTAAACTAAAAAAAACTATCATGGACAAAATTGGACCATTTATACGAGACGAAAAGACTAATTACACACATAAACACCATTTCTTAAACTAAAAAAAAATCATTTATTTAAAAACATATTAATTTTTATTAATATTGGTGGAAACAAAATTGGACCATAAGACTAATTACATACATAAACACTATTTCTTAAACTAAAAAAAACTATCATTGACAAAATTGGACCATTTATACGAGACGAAAAGACTAATTACACACATAAACACCATTTCTTAAACTAAAAAAAAAATCATTTATTTAAAAACATATTAATTTTTATTAATATTGGTGGAAACAAAATTGGACCATAAGACTAATTACATACATAAACACTATTTCTTAAACTAAAAAAAACTATCATTGACAAAATTGGACCATTTATACGAGATGAAAAGACTAATTACACACATAAACACCATTTCTTAAACTAAAAAAAATCATTTAGTTAAAAACATTAATTTTTATTAATATTGGTGGAAACAAAATTGGACCATAAGACTAATTACATACATAAACACTATTTCTTAAACTAAAAAAAACTATCATGGACAAAATTGGACCATTTATACGAGACGAAAAGACTAATTACACACATAAACACCATTTCTTTAACTAAAAAAAAAATCATTTATTTAAAAACATATTAATTTTTATTAATATTGGTGGAAACAAAATTGGACCATAAGACTAATTACATACATAAACACTATTTCTTAAACTAAAAAAAACTATCATTGACAAAATTGGACCATTTCTACGAGACGAAAAGACTAATTACACACATAAACACCATTTCTTAAACTAAAAAAAAATCATTTATTTAAAAACATATTAATTTTTATTAATATTGGTGGAAACAAAATTGGACCATAAGACTAATTACATACATAAACACTATTTCTTAAACTAAAAAAATTATTTATTGAAAAACATATTAAATTTTCTTAATTGGACCATTTTTACAAGACGAAAAGACTAACGAAAAACACAAACACTATTTCTTAAACTAATTGATTTATTGAAAAACAAATTAATTCTTCTTATTATTGGTGAAAACAAAATTGGACAATTTATACAAGACGAAAAGACTAAATACATACATAAACACTATTTCGTAAACTAAAACAAAACAAAACAAAAAACAAAATATTGAAAAATAGAAATACCTGAATAGGAGGTTGTTTAACAGGCAAAATTGGAGTTTGAGTTTGATTAATAATAATGAAATGATTATTAAAAAGTTGAAAAAGGTCTTGTGAGGACATATTTAAAATACGGTCAGGTAAAGAGGAGCGGTTAGAAGTGACCCAGTTTGTTACGTCGGTTACGGTCAGGACGGGCATAGAAGATACCCAATCACGGGCAGATGATTCCCATTCTTCACTGGTTTGGTGACGTGGTTGTGGTTCTAGGGCTTGGTTTTCATGTTCCATTGGAGATTATAGCGAGAGAGAGATAGAGATTGGTTGGAGGTTTATTTAGCTTAGTGGAGTAGTAATATTTAGAATATTATTTTAAAATTACATTCTTATTTTTTTTTTTATCAGTCTTATTTTGATTGGAAAATTTTTAAAAGTATATTATATAGTTAAAATGTTAAATTTTATAATTAGATTTAAAAAAAATCATTTTGACAATTTTGATACAAGTTATAAGCCGGTTAAAATTAGAGGTACTTTCGTAATTGACAATTACATAGGAACGGAGTGACTAACAAGTAAATAATTTGTATCAAAATTAATGAAATAAATTTTTTTTAAAATTTATTGTGGTGGATAATTACATAGTAACGGATGGAGTAACAAGTAAATAATTTGTATCAAAATTGTTAAAATGATTTTTTTTAAATATAATCATAAAATTTAACTTTTGAACTATATTATTAACTTTTAAATAAATTTATTTTGTCAATTTTAATACAATTTATTGATCGATCAAAATTACACGTGGTTTCGTAGAAAAATATATTTTTGAGACGGAGTAAATATTTATTTTATAATCAATTTACTTAAAATGAAATTATATTATAAATAGAGATTGTGTAGCATTAACACGGATTCGTGTATCCTGCACAATAGGGGATAAAAAGTAATTTTAAAAAATTCAAGATAGACAATGCAATGGCAATATAATTAAATAATAATAAATATATAATTTATATAAAAGAAAATTTATGGTGATAAAAATAGGTTCAAGTGACTATAACTATGGTGCATTAATAAAATGGGGATCAAACTACTGACATTAACTATATATTTTTTACTAAATTGGGGACCTCCGTCAATTTAATTGGACGGAAGTTAAGTTTAAATTACATTTCAGTCCCAAACTTTATAAAACATATGAATTTAACCCCGAAAAATTTATAATTTTATAATTTTAACATACTTATAAATAAATAGTTACATATACATATTCATACATATACATAAAAAAAACACAATTTATATACTTATAAATAATTTTTTCGGGTTAAATTCATATATTTTATAAAATTTGGGACTAAAATAAAATCTAAACTTAACTTCCGTCCAATTAAATTGACGGAGGTCCCCAATTTAGAAAAAAAATATATAGTTTGGTGCATCAATTGTTAATGTCAGTAGTTTAGTCATAATTTTGTTAACGTATGATAGTTGGGGTCACTAAATCTATTTTTTTCCGATCTATACACAAAAAAAAACTTTACACTCTAATCTCGTACTTTCATATTCATTTGTTTTTAATGGTTACGATTGATTCTATCTAATTAAATAACATATACTCTCTCTGGGTTTTTTTTCTCTAACGTACATAAAATAATCTTTTTACAACTATTTGGAGTAAAAGTTGGAAGCAGATTACCTGACTCTGAGTTAGGGTTACTCTCCTTCCCACAGTCATTGGATCTGCTACAGTTTAAAATCCATTGGATCTGCTACAGTTTAAATTTAATGACTATGGTAAGTAGAGTAATCCTGACTCAGAGTCAGTACTCTGCTTCCGTAAAAGTTTAAACCAATCCCCTTTTGTCATCCATTATTTTCTTTTTCTTCTCAAATGTCCATATACTTACAAAAAAGCAAACCTTTTCAATGGGTTTAAACTCAGTTCTTTGTATCTATTTTTGTTCTTATTTCTTCTTTTTTGAAACAATGTTCCTTTTTTTCTAATACACCATCTAAAACTCTTGCAAAATAACTTAATCAAATGTAAAAGTTAATCACCATAAGGTACAATATTCATTTTTCTCTAATTAGGGTTTTTTAACTACATAAGTAACAGCTTAGTCTTTTGTGCTTCATTTTTGAGTAAAATTTAATTTGAGAAAATCAATGGGTTTTTGTAGATGTTAAAAGGACATGAGAAATAGAAAATTTATTAAGATGGGTAGAAAAGAGATAAGTAAATGTGTAAACACATTATTTTTAAAAAAAATTGTAAAAATTGGTCTAAGTATTAGAGATACATATTGAAACACGGAGAGTAGATGACAACATGGGGATGGGTTTAGACTTAATCACTAATAGTTGTGGTTTGTTGTGTAAATTAAGGGACTAATTAGTTTCTTGTTAGAGACAAAAGGAAAATAATCCGAGAGTATATGTTATTTAATTAGTTTCTTGCCCATGTGTTGTGTGTGCGATACGTAGTGACATAGATATGATCCCGACAAATAAATTTAATATTTTTTTAAAAATTTAAATATCGAATAATTAAATATAATTAACAATCATATATAAAGAGTAACATAATGTTTTACTCTTATAAAAAATACACAACGATTTTGTTTGAAATATAAATGTGTGGAAAATAAAAAAATTTAAGTTATTTATGTATTTGAATTGAGTGATGGTATTTAAGAGTAATTACAATATTAGAGTGACAGTATTTTTGGAAAAATTAGACAAAATTGGGCAGCCTCAAAATGCTTGAATTGACTTATATTAATAGTATGATATATATAGTTTAAAAAACAAGAAAAATAATAAAGATATTAATTGCAACAGATAAATCAATTACATTTTTAATCTCAATAATTATTTATTTTTTAGATGAAACTGTAAAATTTGAAATTTTAGAATTTGTTAGTAGTATAATTGAATGATCCGTGTATTTAGAGCGTTCACAGCGTTTTATAAAGCGTGTATATGGAAGTGTTCGCGTGGTTAACATGCCAATATGTAAAGGAAACCACATTTGAAACGTACGACACGTGAAATAGAGTGTCAGACTGATGTCCGACATACCAACCCTGACACGATACTTTCACGTTTATTTTAGTGTTTGCGCATCATAAATTACAATGAATACGTGATATGTTTGGTGGCATTTCCATTCAAAATCCAACGCAATATTTACAAATCAAGCAAATGCATGAATTTGGATACAAGACCGAAAAAATACAGAGTTATCGTAACAAAATTAGAAGAACAACGTAATAATACACGCAATGCCGCCCCCAAGGTCCAAGAAACCTTACCCTCGACTCAAAATTTCCACCCCTACATTTCATTAACAAACAAAAAACCCGATTATATAGTTTTTTTTTTCAAAAATAAATATTTTCCGTCCGTCATCAAGCCGATCTTCTATATCGGCTGACCCAAGCACCGGCTCTTTTAGCTACAAAAATAGATAAAAGCCCGAACAAACGGTACCGTAAATGCAATTAACCCAAAACAAGGGGCAAAACTGTCATTATCTAAAACCAAAATCCTCTTAAAATTCTACCTAACCCCCCACTTCCTTCCTCAACAATCCCCGCCTCCAAAAAAAACCATTTTTTATTATCCCGCGCAAACCCTAAAACTCTCCCTCTATAAATACCCACTAAAATCTTCACTTTCTCTCTCAATCCACCCCCTCGATTCCAAAAAATGACAACCAACACCCAAGAGGAGCCTTTACTAGCCCCGAACCCGGACAGGTTCTGCATGTTTCCGATAGAATATCCGCAGATATGGGAGATGTACAAGAAGGCCGAGGCATCTTTCTGGACGGCCGAGGAGGTTGATTTGTCGGGCGATACGAGGCACTGGGACGAGGTTTTAACGGACGGTGAAAAGCATTTTATTTGTCATGTTTTGGCTTTTTTCGCTGCGTCTGATGGGATTGTGTTGGAAAATCTCGCTGGCAGGTTTGATATTTTGCATTGTTTGTTTAATTAAGTGTAGTTTGCATTATATTTGTTTTCATTTTGTTCGTCTATGTATATTTTTTAGAGTTTTTTTTTACAGTTTTGGTTATTTATTACTAAATAACAGTAATGAAATAATTACATTCAAACGGAAGTCAAACGAGCAACAAGCTGCGCCGCTAGCACTTTCTGAATCGCAAAACTAATTCTTTTAAAAACTACATCATTTTAGAGTTTGTATTGTTCTTTCGTTTTTGCATCTTCAGGTTCGGTTTCGAAAACCTGCTTCTGGATTTGAATAAATTGTTGTGACTAAGTGTAGTTTGTTATACATTTTGATGAAAAATGATGAGAAATTAAAAACTATTTTAATTAAAATCTTAAAAAATGTGCATTTATTATGAAAAAATATACCAAGTATGAAAATGTATTTATGAATCATACATAACTGATTAGATTGAATTGTTTAACTTGTTTGGAGTTTATATTGCTATTGGGTTTGGATTTTGGCATTATTTATTTAATTAAGTGTAGTTTGCATTATATTCATTTTTTTTTTAAAAACAGTCTGTAAATTGTTTGAGATATCAGATATGTCTTGTTGGTGCGTTTTTCGTGGCGTCTGATGGGATTGTTCTTGAGAACTTCGCTGGCAGGTTTGGATTTTGCTTTGTTTGGCTAATCAATTGTACTTTGCTATGTATTTTAATTAAATTTAGGTTCGGTTTCGAAGACCCGCTTTTGAATTGTAACAGGTGTAGTTTGCTTTACATTTTTATGAATAATGATGAAAAATTATTAAAATCTACGTATTTTGATTAAAATCTTAAAAATGTGCATTTCATTCCCTCTCATGTTGTGAAAAAAATTCAATTAGAATAAATTGTTTGGACTTTGTATTGTTTTTACGTCTTCGGATGGGATTTGTTCTCGAAAACCTCGCTGGCAGGTTCGATTCGAAAACCCTCTATTGAATTTAAATTTAGTTGTTTAACTGAGTGTAGTTTGCTATACATTTTGATGAAAAATTATGGAAGAAAAAATTATTTCTATTTTGATTAAAATCTTCAAAATGTGCATTTAGCTCAGTTAATAGTACAGTATGAAATAAAATTTCAATTAGATTTTAGAGTATCAGCCCTTTCATTGCATTTATGAATCATCCAGAATTGATTTGATTGAATTGTTTAAGCTTCTTGGTTATATTCATTTTTTATGTCTATAAACTGTTTAGAGTTTGTCTTGTGCTTGCGTTGTTTTTGCGTTTTCGGATGGGATTTGTTCTCGAAATCGTTGCTGGCAGATTAGGTTAACATATCAAATTTTGATTCTGAAACTACCAATGAATTATTTTGGAATTAAATTTAAGCATTTCTGCTGTTATGTTTATGATTTGGCATAGCCTTTAGTTTTGTTAAATTCTTCACGCTTTTAATTGATGATAGGAAATGTTTATAAGTATTATAAAACGTCCCCTTAGTAAACTCAAATTCTGGGATCGTTTTCAAAAACTTATTTGCAGGTTCAGTTAAAATTGTGAATTAATTTTGAGTATAAGTGTTTTATGCATACTGTATATCAAATCTGCTGATTAGGTATTTATTCAATTTGGTTAAAATTGTTATAGCTTGTTTGTTTATTATTTTTGATACGCACATGGTATTGAAATATATTAATTTTCAGTTATTATATTTTCAAAATACCCTTCATAAGTCTAGTTCTGGTGAAATTTTGATAAATTTAATTCTTCTATTGATTTTGTAGTGTTTAGTAATGAATTGTAGTGTGCATACCTGAAGATTACTGATTAGACATAGATGGATTTACTTCTATTGGTTTTAAGCCTTCTAGTTTATACTAATTTTCTCTCTAAATAGTTTCGAGTAACTGTCTGTTTTGGAAAATTCAACTTTTGCATGTATATGCTGACTGGATCTTTATATTACCGCAGTTCGGAATCTGTTATTGCATATGAGGTGTCTAGGGAATATTGAACTACAGTGTGCATGGTATAAGATCAGTCAGACAGATTAATTTTAAAAAGAAAAGTAATTCTATGTAAATGAATTTAAGTAACTTGATTCATTTTGTTGGAGACATGATATGTTTATTATGAGTTCAAGATAATCATACTCTAAAATTATCAAAGGTAGTATTATGATGTTCAATTTAAATAACGTCAGATGAGAAACTAAAATAGGTACTTAAATCATACTTTACTATCAACATAGGAAAACAATGACTTGTTTCTCACCCATTCAGTGACCTATTGTGCATTATGTACAAGTACTAATTAAAAATTGTAATAATGGAATTATTGTACCAACAGGTTCATGACTGAGGTCCAGGTGGCTGAAGCCCGAGCCTTCTATGGGTTCCAGATTGCTATTGAGAATATACACTCTGAGATGTATAGTTTATTGCTCGAGACTTACATAAAAGACTCTGCAGAAAAGCACAGGCTGTTCCATGCGGTGGAGACGATCCCCTGTGTTGAGAAGAAAGCCAAATGGGCAATGAGGTGGATCAATGGTGGGGAGTCTTTTGCTGAGAGGATTGTTGCTTTTGCGTGTGTGGAAGGAATCTTTTTCTCGGGAAGTTTTTGTGCTATCTTCTGGCTCAAGAAGAGAGGTCTTTTTTTACTCTTAAAAAGTATAGTTGAAAACATGCTTTAGTATCTAGTTTGCGAAGTATCTGTTAGATTTAATCAGCAATGCATGTTTATATTGACCTACTCAATTTTTTTTTAATCTTCTGGTTTTTGACTGAAAATATTAGAAGCTTTTAAGTTTAATTAAGCATGTTTGTTTGTAAGTCTTATATAAGACCATTTTGTGTACTTGAAAGAAGCAGGCAGGCAAACCAAGAAGTATAACCTTCACGCAATTGCTTTTTCATAGAGCTGCAAGTATTCGTCGTTTCAGGTGCTGCTGGTCGAGTTTTGTAAATACGTAGTGGTATTATTTTGTGGGCCCTAAACAATGTTTATACCATACTTCTTTTAGAAAATTTTGCAGTGAATCATTCGATTTTAAAATTCTGAGCCAATGTTTTCTGAGCTGCCAACTGAAATTTATTATTTGATGCTTGATACTGTAGGCGTCATGATTGTTGGCCCTGAATAGTATGTTGCATTTATTTGTTAAGTGTGTATTTCATAGTAATAGATTTATGCCTATACCAAGTCATACTGTTTCAAAATTTTCAAGATAGTGAGTCAAACTTTTGTACCCTTATATAGTTCGGTTGCATCACTCAATATATAAGTTAAAAGGCATTTCTGGTTTTTCTGTTTTGCTCTGGAAAAAAAATGATTATTATAGACAAGATGGTATAATTAGCTTTGGTGTTTGAGAAGTTTTCTGATACTTTCCTCTGTGGGTCGTAGATTATGTTGTTGATTTTGAAGAGTGTAATATTTTGACATTTCAATCTTTCATAAATTCTTCATCAGGTTTAATGCCTGGGCTCACTTTCTCTAATGAGTTAATCTCACGCGACGAAGGCTTGCACTGTGATTTCGCTTGTTTGCTCTATGACTTGCTCAAGAACAAGCTGAGCGAGGAGAGAGTGAAAGAGATCATATCCGATGCGGTCGAGATAGAGAGAGAATTTGTATGCGACGCTTTACCATGTGCTCTTGTGGGAATGAATGGTGATCTAATGAGCAAGTACATTGAATTTGTGGCCGATAGGCTATTGGAGGCTCTAGGGTATTCAAAATTGTATAATGCACAAAATCCCTTTGATTGGATGGAGCTAATCAGTTTGCAGGGGAAAACGAATTTCTTCGAGAAAAGGGTGGGTGAGTACCAAAAGGCCTCGGTGATGAATAGTTTGAATGTGAATGGTGGTGATACCCATGTCTTCAAGATCGACGAGGATTTTTAGGTTTTTTGCAGTTAAATTGCTTTTGTATTTGAGTTCCCAAGAAGCTACCTTTGGTGTTTTATATGTGCTATTCTATTACCGATGGCGTTCTACATCATCTGTTTTCGAAAAGTCTCTTTGAACAAACTTTAATGACATGGTACCATCTATTGATTATACATTAGTTGGGTGTGTTTTTGCTGTCAGAAAATGGTATCAATATTTCGTAGATCTTATTTTGCTGTTTCTGTGGACCGATGGTCTTGGTGCTTGAACTTTAATGGATTAGGATTTACTCATAAGTGAAATCTGAATCAAGTACAATTCCTTGAAAAATTGAACTCATGTCAAATTGGTTATGAAATAGTCTAGTGAGATTCCTTTTTACTGTAAATTCATTCTTTATACCAGATTTTCAAAGTGAAGTGAATCTTTGATTTATTTCCAGGAAACTATACCTTAACAAGTACTAAATGACATACAAATCTGTATTCTGGTGGTATTTGATACTGATAGTAGTTGTATATCTATTGTTCAAGATAGTTTCGTAAGTTTAAAAACTGATTTTCAAGTTAGGAGAATCTATATTAAGCCGTGGCATGTCACAGTTAAACTGAACTGCATCTTGTAGAATATAATTAAGGATTATCGAGAGAAAAATAAGTAATCCTATAAGAGAGCAAGAATACAATAAAAGTATGGATCCATTCCTCAGTTTCAATTTCCTATCGGACTAGCTTACAATAAAAGTGATAACTACATGGGCAGCCTGTATAAAGGGAAGCGCAGGAAGGTGAATCGATCTAAGCAAAACTTTGTACAAGAAATTGGTCATTCTTCACCTCTAAACTCTAATGAAGCAATGTTTAGCAAAGCTTTGTACAAGAAATTGGTCATTCTTCACCTCTAAACTCTAATGAAGCAATGTTTAGCAAAACTTTGTACAAGAAATTGGTCATTCTTCACCTCTATACTCTAATGCAGCGATGTTTTGCTTAAAGAATCATAAAAACACAAGGCAAAACACCATTTCCCCATGTTGCATTGCAAATGATCAATTCATAACTTGATTTACCATTCATACGATCATTTTGCTCCTGAAAACCTCTTAAAGTTGACATCATTATTACGTGACTTGCTATTCATACGATTGATTCATCCCCACATCTCGAGAACAACTCTGGAGCACATATGTAAACGTAATAGAATGCACATATGTAAACGTAATAGAATGCACATATGTAAACGTAATAGAATGCACATACATGTCACCATATCAAACAATCTGGAACTTATCTATTTACCCCAAACCAGGAGAAATAGCAAATAGAACAAACAAAAGCACAAGTGCACAACAATCCAGCAAAGAAAACATTCCAAACTAACTTAACCGGAGTTATATTATATACAAAGATGCCACATCAAGATTCAAGAGCATCTTAATCCCTCCCCAGTCTAAATACATAAGACCAGAACACAAAGTGCAAACACATTCCAAATAATTACAGGAGAACCAAATATGAACAATTTGATCGCAACAATTCAAAAAAGTAATTTCCTACATTACCAATTGCACTGTCACATGCAAATATCATTTTTGGTAGCACCCCATTACAAATGTCAGGCATAGACATACATGATGCACCTCTGCAGTATATTGAATCTCAAACCCTTCAATGCAAAGGTTTGTGGATGAAATTGGGTTCCAGAGTACCTCTAAACTCTTAAGGTAATGGGTAATTAGTCTTAGAATGAAGTACTCCAAACCAAAACACAAAGCAAACATTGTGTACAGTAACATGATCAAATCCGGAGCAAACAAATAATATAATCAACACTGTAAACTAAATTGCACCTGAAAGACAGTATGCTAAACATCAAGGAAAAGAGAGGATTAAATTAGCATCAATGCAGCATCCTACTAAATGATTATGTCACCGCTAAATTTCTCGAGCAAAACACCAGTGCACACATAAAAGGATCAGAGACACAGAACATGAGAATTCGAAGCAGTCACACTCCTGAGTAAAGAGATAAAAGAACAAATACATATTCTGAGTTCAGCACAAAAGGTCCACAGCAAAAGGTACAGTGACAAAAGCAAAGACACCTTAAATACCAAACAAGCACAATACCCTGGGGACGGGGGTAAACGGCATTTGCAAAACCCCAGAAAACTAATCACAAACTACAACCATCAACATTTTGTTCTACCGAAAATCTTTAACATAAATATCATCGAAAGCACCACAAATCAAAAAGTCAAAAATATAAGCAACACATGTTCTGTTAAAGTCGAGGGAACAGATTACTCTTATCTGGGGACCAAATAAATACTTATTCTATCTATGTAATCAGTGCTTGTTCTAAATAGGAGAAAATACCACACACATGTTCTACAAACAAGCCACAATAATGAAAGAAAAATGAAGTTGTCATCTGCAAATGCAATTATCAACGATATGGATAAATTTTTGCGCCATTTAAGATGTATTGAAACCAAAGACAACTAGTATTTGGTATATATTTGTAATCCAAATTGACTTTAACCAAGGTCATAACTGATATTAGAAACAGAAAAGCGTCTATTCAACTATAGTTTATAAACTTTAACTTCAAAAGATTACAAACATTAATCTAAAACCACGTAACCCTCTTCCAGCATTTTGAACTCTTGCAAAAGATAACATAGGTAGTCTTGACGGGCACCATATCTCTGCAAAGTCGAAAAAGACACTTTCGATATCAAACACTAATTAACAAGAAATATATCTCAACAAAAATTTGCAGAAAATATTGTGTAATTTCTTCACTCCATATTAGGAGTGGAAAGGGAATAAGAAATTATAAATTTAATTATCAAAAATCTCAAATAATAGATCTCAAAATAACTCTTTAATTTCTAAAGTTAACGTATATACGAGACTCTTGCCATCTGCAACAATTTTACTCTGATGGTATTTGTAAACATTAAGCTACAGAATCATTTCTATAAAAAAGGAACCTACAAATTTGTGATCGTTGCCTACAGTGCACAACAGTCTTAATACTATAAAACTAATCCTGCATTCATATTTTCAGACAGTTCAACTCGTTGTAATCCTACACCAATTCTCCATCCAACCGAAATCAATACCATTGGTCTGTATTTATTCTTAAGCATATTTGTGGTTTAACATATCCATTTTATTTCACAAGCTCAGAAGAACCATCTTCTGAATAAAATCAAAAAATAATCTCTTTGTTTGCAATTTTTTTTGTAACCATTCCACAAAGGTCAAATCACACCGCTAAATGACCTCTACTCTGACACTTAAGAGCTCTCAAATAAGGAGTTCAAATTAGAAAGGCTATTTCTCAGTGCAATGATACACCCATAACATAAATCAAATCACCACCAATTAAATTTCTCTTTCCAATTAGCTTTGCTATCTTTTGCAAAGCGTACGAACTTTTTTCGTCACTTAGCTATAAACTTAATACCCTTATCATCTTATACAGTGAGCAAAATGGCTAACAGAATGGTATTACAAGTTGTCAGAATGGTCACAAAACAGCTATAGAGAGGAATATTAAAAACATTAAAACAGCGTTGCAGGTATAACTATGAATTACCTTAAGCAGAACCAACGATGATGTTGTTAATGGGAATGAAAATGAGCTTGACGAAGAACCCGACAAACCCCATCACCACAAATCCAATCGCAACTCGCACCGCTACTTTCGTGAATTCTACAGATCCAAATATTTCAAACCATTACTTTAGAATCAGTCAATAAACCATTTCAGCCAATTTACAAACAATGCGAGAGCGAGACACAGATATATACACGCTACACAGATCCACACAAACCGCTAAATCGGCAGTGAATTAATTTGGCATCAGATTTTTTGGTCAATAAGCTGCTATTTAAAAGCAATGGGAAACAAGCTTAATTAAAAAAAACTGCAGTGTAGAGTTAAAACTTTTTTACTTATAAGTGACTTATAACTTATTTTTATTGATAAGTTATTGGTCACCTATTTTAACTTATAAGTGAGTTGTGAATAAACACACATTATATTAGATAGTTTTTGTTTTTGAAAATTTAATGTGAAAAAGCTACACAAATCCGCAAATTCCTATGCTTATGCTTTTGAGCTTTATTAACTTTTTTGACCCAAAAGCTAGCTTATTAAAACCAAAAAAAGAAGACAAACCAAACACTCGTGGGTTTTTTTAAATAAAAAAGCTAAGAAAAAAAGTTGTCGCCAAACACACACAACATCAAATCAACAGTTTTTTAGCTTATTTGACCCAAAATATAGCTTATTAAAGCCAGCAAAAGTAGACAAACCAGACACTCGTGGGTTTTTTTAAATCAAAAAGCTAAAAAAATGGTTGTAGCCAAACATACACAATATCAAATCAACAGTGTTTTAGCTTATTTGACTCAAAAGATAGCTTATTAAAGCCAGCAAAAACAGACATACCAAACACTCGTATATTTTTTTAATCAAAAAGCTAAGAAATAAAGTTGTTGCCAAACATGCACAACATCAAATCAACATGTTTCAAGAAAATTCAAATATTCAACAAGCACCGTATTCTCATTAAGCAACACGTGTATATATAATTTGTATTCATACGAATGAATAATTAGACCACGTTAATAAGTTCTACAGATCCAATTATCAAATTCAAAACCAGACAATCAAATGAATTAATCAGGTCCATCTACGAGTCCACATACAAATAATTATAGAGAAAAATCTAAAAATAATATTTACCCTCATGCCACGTCAGCACCACGTATAGTGCTCACGTGGATCGAATTTCGATCCCAATCAAATTCTCAATCATTAAAAAAATTAGGTCAACACAATTTACATAGATCAAGTTTGAGTAATTTACACAATTTACCAATGAGGTTACAAACCAGACAATCAAATAAATTAATTAGGTCCATAAATGAGTAACTCAATTTACACAGATTTGTAAACAGATCCACATACAAATAGTTATAAAAATCTAAAAATAATAATTCCCGTCAATTTCGATCCCGATCAAGTTCTCAATCAATCAAAGAATTAGGTCAACACAATTCACACAGATCAACATATAGATTGATTGAATTATCAATCGTTATAAAGAAAAAAAAAATGAAATAATAATAATAGATGTCTATATAAATACAATTTACACTAAATTACATAGATCCGCATACAATTCATTAAATTAGCAATTGATACAAAGAAAGAAGCAATCACGTGTACATATATATATATATAACTATGTGTAAATTGATGGAATAATGAAATAATAATAGAATAAAAAGAACCTTTCTGATCGGGTTTATTAGGTAACATAATTTAAACAGATCCACATATAAATCGATCAATTTATCATTCGGTATAATACATGTAGATGTAAAATCATGTGTAAATCGATAAAAAAAAAATTGAAAAAAAAAAATAAAAAAAGAAGAAAACCTTTCTGATCGGGTTTGTGGCACTTGTTGACTAAGCGAGCGCTATCCTTAGCAAAGGCTCTAAGAGGATCAATCACCGAGTCTAGGGCGTCCATTTCTAGAGAGAGAGAGAGATTTAGAGAGATATAGAGAGAGATATAGAGAGAGATTGGTAATTGGAGTCAGTGATGATGTATTTCGGTTTATTATATACAACACCATAGTGTTTGGTTTTGTTTTTATTTGGTACTTCTATTTTAACTATTTAGAAATAATAACAGGAACAAAATGGCTACCGTTTTGCGGAATGGAAATCGGTCTCTCCTGGTGTGTCACGACCTGTATTCGAACCAAACACCTCTAGAATAAAAATAAAAAGAAACCCGAAATGAAAAATAAAGAAGAGAAATTGGGACATGTTTCTCGAGAGAGGTCGCCTTCTCTCAGTCCAGCAGTGATCTATGACGGGCTTCCCTCTTTACTGGGATCTGCTCGCTCGTCTGCGCTTTGACCCAACAAGTCATAATTAAAAAAATGATGTTTTCTTGCCTGCTAAAAGGTATAGGTGAAATTTAGAGCAGTCAATAAAAAAATGGTCCAAGGTCTGATGGGTTGACGCAGTAAATCAAGTAGGCAATAGAACGAAAAAAGGATGGAGACAGACGTGGAAATAGACACCCCCCCCTAATTTGATTAAAAACTTTAAAAATTAATGTTTCGCTCCTATCAAAAATGTGTTAATTTTTCTCATTTGCAGTTTATGATTTAGATTTTGTAATAATATGTGATGGATATTCATGAATAGATTGACATTTTTTTCATGCTTTCTACTAGTCTCGTTATCATTCGTAACTTTTGTTGTTGTTATTATGTAAGAATGCCTAAAATACTTTTAATTGAAATAAAGAAACTAGAGCTTGTGTAAATTGGTGTATGTGGCTCAGACCCTTGTATATCCAGTTCACTGACATGGTTTCAGATCCTGACACACACAAATTGGGCTTTCTCCAAAGTGATCTACCTCCAAAATGAGAGTTTTTTTTTATAAGTACAGAAAAAAAAAGAAATTAGCACTGAGTGCTTGAAAGACTTGTTGAAGTTTGAAGTACAAAATTGGTAAAATTCACTTATATGGGCGTTGATTAAGAATTTATCAACCTAGGAGGTGCTTGATGATAATAACTATGTCTATGACGCGATTTCATACCTTTGGGCCCACATGAAAACCATTTCCGACCCGTTTTCTGTTTTGAGCCCATTACCAAACAAAACTGGTGTTTTTTTTTGTTGTTGAAAAGACTTTTAGTTTGTTTTCTTTCTTTGGCTACTCTTTATCTCCTTTTTTTTTTCTTAGTCATTTCATATAGAATTTATAGAAAGGTTGTGAGAATTGTGTGTGGGTATAGTTTTGATTACTGGTGGAAAGACAATTACAATATTCTTTTAATTTGGTAATATGCAAAAAAAAAAAAAAAAGGGCTACTGACACCGAAAAGAAAAGGCGATAAAAGTATGTTAGTAAACGATCCAAAGAAGTAATGAAAAATGTAAGTGTATATTTTTTTTTTCATTTTACGCAGGGGACAAAAACGCAGTTGGCTGTAGGACTATATAGCAAACTTGCTAGTTTGATAGTGTATCATAGCCAGCTTCACTCTAGCAGGACTAACCGTTTTGATCGGCTCAAAAGTGAGTGCAATACAATAAATTTTATCCGTCAATCCACTATTCAATCACACACAAAGATGGTATGCCGGTGTAGGATTAAACATATAAAAGATCTATTAACCAACATTTAGAACAGAGAAAACGCAAGAAGTACTGTATCAAAACCAAGAGTTGCCATTGATTATAGGAAAATAGTTATGAAAGTATCCATCATTTTTACAAAAGCATATAGACAAGTTCACTATGTTCCACCCATACGAACAATTTTTTTGTCTATGGGCTGAGAAGCAGCAGATAATATATTATTAAAGACTCGATGTTCGGAGAAAGAGGACCCAAAAAGCCATGAAGTATATGGGTAAGAACTATTCATGTCCGCCATAGATCACATCAGGTTCATAGCTCAGACGACTTAACTGCAAAAAGAAGAAGAAATAGTGTTAAATATGGACATTACAAATACAAAGCAGTACTCCAGGGAAAAAGACCAAGTTTGTAAGTATTAAGGTAGTGGGAGAACCCAAGCAGCCAATCAGAGGCTACTACAAATGCAATCGAACTAATCGAGAAGCTAGCTACTATGGCAAATCCAAAATTAGTGATCTTTTATCCTGAGAATTGCAGTGTTGATCAAAGGTAAACACTACTAAAATGGTTCAGGAAAATTTAATTTTCATCAGTGCTTACACTAATACACCGTAAAATATGCATTCTGCAAATTTTACAAGCATTGAAGATAGGCAGATAGCCAACTTTCAAGACGGTTATAGGTAGACAGAATGTTAGAATTTCAAGGCCAGCCGCTCCCCTGACATCTCTTACCAACTTGGCAGATGACACTAAACTACAGCATCTATGGCATTCATAACCTCAATAATAAAATATGTGGTACACAAATACAGACATAACTGAGGTCTCGAGGATAACAATTCAATAACACCTTTTCTAGTAACATTACAAGCTTGGCAATAAACAAACTTCCAACATCTTCGGCAATTCAACTATTGAGAAAATAAATTGAGAGCTGTGACTTGTGGAACCGATTTTACCCAAATTTAAATGTATACACCGAGTATGTGCCTATTTTATCAACTCAACTGTTGTTGTACAAGAGGACACTTGTGAGGACTCACAAATTTACTGAATTTATATTCATGAAAATATCCTTCAGCTTTCAACTTTTGAGAAGATTTAAATTCAGTACCAACACAGTACACATCACTCACACAAACTGTTGTATATTCTAAGTTATAGGCCATGCAGAGACTTCGTAATTATGTCCTGTATCTTGAAGTGTTTGATAACGAGTTTATACTGAAGTTTGTAAACCCGTAAACATGGTAAGTCAACGAAAATCAGACAGTGAACACCACAATTGGGTCCAAAATTATGATCAGAAACAAGGACTAAACCCATATGACCCGTGATTTTAAAAACATTAGCTATCGATCATGCGGACGATATTATCAGTACAAAGGACAAACCGATAAATGCTTTCAATCTAACAGTAAGTAAGAAACTGAATGCATTCTAACGCGAAATATAAGACTTTCGGAGGCAAGAGAACAATGTTTGCTCATTGTTGAACCCAATCAAGCGTAATGCCAAGACTCTGGGTTTACATTTGGGTTTAGGAATTTGAATCCATAAGAAATTTGGTCTTTATGTGAAAGAAATGCTGTCCTTGCATCTAGAGACGACTACACTATGTAAACTATTAAGAAATCAACAGTTCTATTTGAGATGCATACATTATGAAGACTTCAAAAACCAAGGGAGTATCCTATTTTACTCTATGATAAACATCCTAGTGCATTCCAAATACTGACTCCAAAATATGTAAAAGTACCCAATAGAGTACACAAGAATGTGTGGATCCCTAGATTAGAAATCATCAAGTTCCCAAAGACCAAACTAACTCAAACCCATAGAGGGTAGGGGTCGATTGGCTGTAAATCTGAAGCAAACAAGCATGGCTAATTAGAGTCTGAAAAAACCTTTGTTCAGTCAACATAGAATTTCTAGCTAGTAAAGGCCAGAAAAGCAAAATACCTTGTAGTATTAAGCTGACCAACTAGCTAATTAAGTCAACATAGAATTTCTAGCTAGTAAAAGCCAGAAAAGCAAAATACCGTGTGGTATTAAGCTGACCAACTAGCTACCATACAAAATTTCTAGCAAAGAAATAATATACTAGGCTAAAAACAATCCTAGAATCAAAGGTAGTGCCAACCATCTAAGGTTCAGTTTGAATTGGCCTTTGAAAGTAATGAAAGAAAAATCATCCTTGCAGATAAGGCGACTGAATTACGACACTTAGAGTCCCCTAGCCCTCGTGTCCATGGCAGATACTGATTTTTCAAAGAGTTTATTAAGTACCATATAAAATACATAAGAATGAGTTGAATCCCTAGATTTTGAATCATTAAGCTCTCCAACTGATTCTAATATGAGTCTGAAAAAATGTCGCATTTATTAAGTTAAACTAGTTATTTCAGGTCAGAAATGCGAAGAGAAAAACAAACTTAAGCTGGATATGCACATGTAGTACCATAATATTAGACTAAAAGGGGAAAAAAACGAGATGGGCTTAAAGTTGCAACCTAACACACGGATAATTCATGTCTTCCAGGTACAGGACCACACGAAGTGAACAAGCATGAAGCTCAAACAAACAAAATCACTAACTACAACTAATCGAATCCCAACAGATTGCAAAAGAATATACCTTTGGCCATGGCTATTTCCATGCGACACATACGAATCATCTTCTGGAGCATCCCAAACGGACTGCCATGCGGATGAAGGCATAGGCACATTGTACATCTCTGCCTGCTGCTGCATCATTCCCATCGACTGCGGCTGCTGTGGATAGCTCCACGTCACCCCACTCACTGGCGTTTCCTCTTCTGGTGGAACAATGTCCACAAGGAAATCAAAGAACTGATACCTGTTCGTTTATAAAAACAAAAATGTTATCTTAGTTATCTCTTTCATTAAGTAGAAAGAATAATTACTTATCACATGCTCACGTATCATCAAATTCCTATTTTAATTACCATGCAATTAGCAGGACACTGACCAACCTAACCATTATTTTGATTTTATACACTACAACGAAAATGGATCCAATTTTAATAGTACATATACATACCCAATTTGTTCTCAATGCAATTTTATTATGTAAAGTGTAAACTCTGATTCTTCTTCTCTTGAAAAATGCCAAATCAATTCTTGTTTCCCAATTGAATCCAATTACTGTTGTGATTCACCAATACCAGTGAACTACAGTATATGTACATTCACTTCAGTCTGAAAATTGAGAATGAGATTTTACCACCATTTTTACATTCTTTAAATGCGTTACGGTTAGGTAGTGGACCTTCTTCCTGTTGTAATCATACAGTAAATAAAATGTTGGAGAATGGATCTTCTGTTTCTTTCTATATTACCAAAACTCTAACGTTAGCTGGTAATTATGTACTACATTGTTAGCTTTTGACCCAAAAGCTAGCTTTTTAAAGCTAAATAACCTAGGAAACCAAACACACATAGTTTTTTAAACAAACCATGCACCAGAGTTTAGGCTTATGGTATAACTTCAAGCTCAAAAAATATAGGTATGTGTGTGTGTGTGTTGCCAATCCACTCATTTTTATTTTTTTAATGTAAAATATGTACTGAAGGGCGGGTTTTAAGAAAAACGAGTGAGCGCTGCTAGTATAACTTATACAGACAGTAATAAGTTAACAACAAATTATACCCGATTGTATAATACTGCAAATAAACGAGGACTAATTATATACTACTACATTTTTTTGGTTAATGACACCCCTTAACTCCTCATACAGTTCACGGTGACAAAAACACCAATCGACTGAATTTTAAAAATTCATTTGTAAAATATATACTGACGGTTTTTTTTTTTAAAGAAATAACTAGCGAGCACCCCTAGCATATATAACTAAGACTAACAGCAAACTATACCTATAAGACTAACAGCAAACTATACCCGTTTGTATAAAAATGCAAACAAACAAGGCCTAATTAAATACGTACTTCCGCATTTTTATGGTTAATGACACCCCTTCCGCAAAAACAATGTTACAGCACAAAACTGCATTTTTATTCAATTTCATGATGTTCAAAAGATTGATACTTTAAAAAAATAAAATACGTGTGTTTGCCAATCGACTATTTTTAAAGAAAAAATGCGAGTAAAATATGTACAGACGGGTGGGTTTCTAAAAAGAACGAGCGATAACAACAAATTTTACCCATTTGTATAAAATCGCAAACAAACAAGGTTTAACTATATACTGGCATATTGCTACATATTTATGATCAATCACGTCACCCTTACCGTCAGCGACGAAAACAACGCGACACCACAAAACTGTATTTTCATTTCATTTTTACGATGTTCAACAAATACGATAATTTAGTCCGCTCCATATTCATACCCGGTGATAGCAGCTGCGATATCAGACTTCTGCAAAGTCCTCCTCTTATTCTCCTGCGCATTGTTCCACGACCTTATCGTGAGCTCGAGGATAAAGAGCTCGCATGCCTTGGAAAACAAGACAGGTGCCTCAGCAGAGATCATGCGGACGTCCTCGTCCGCTTTCATGATCTTCTTGATGCGCGCTAAGGGAAGCTGGTGGTTACGGAAGTCCGTTGCTCTATCAATCTCTTGGCGTTGGCACGTCCAGAAAGTAGCGAGCGGGTTCTGGTGATGGGTTTCGTCGGTGTATGGGTCGAGGTGTGGGACGTTGTCCATTGTTGTTGTAGAGAGAGAGAAAAGAGAGGGTGTGTGAGGGTGGTTAAGTGGTGTAGTGGAGATCACGAGGTTTTCGTTTTTTTTTTTATAAAAAAGCAACGAAATTAAGCATTGTTGTTACTAATAAAATACCAATACATCCGTTAGTATATCATTTAATCCTTGCCTTTGTGTATAACTATATTTAGGGTATGCTCGTTAAAAAACCGAACCGAAAAATATGGAAATCAAAAAATTAAAAAAAATTAAAAATTAAAAAATAAAACCGAAAAATAATTGAAAAAATCCGAAGAAAAACCGAAACAAACCGGTTCGGTTCGGTCCAAAAAATAAAAAGACCGAAAATCGAAAAAATCCGAACCAAAAAATTTGCTCGATTTCGGTTTTACCAAAAACCGAACCGAATCGGACCCACCCCAAATATATTACAGAAAATACAAATTATTTTATTAAGGGAATCACTACACCTATTTTACATTATCTTTCCATTATTACCATCATTATTATTAAAATACATTCTCTTGAAAAATTAAAAGTATCATTCTATTATTATAAGTTGATTCAAGTCAAATAAATCTGTCAAATTTAGCCATTTTAAAAAAAAATACTTCTACACCTTTATATTAATTATAATAATATCATACTCTCATAAAAATATAAAAAATAAAAACTAATAAAACTATTTATCACTCTTTAACAAACAATTTTTTTTTAAAATTTTAAACTATATTTTTTTTTATTATCCGCATATTTAATTATATCATAATTATACATATTTTTTATATTTTTATTACGTTACGCGCCACATGGCGCACGATTAATAATACCCAAATATGTAATCTAACACAAGAATATTTTTTATTTTAAAAAAATATACTTATATTGTGGAAGATGTCAACATAGTATAATGCACCTTTATATTTTGGAACGGGAGGGAACGGTATTTTATTAAGTTTTACTAACCGAGCGTATGGGGACACGTCGAATACATTTATATTATTTAATACAAATACTTGTTGAATTCATACTATAACAATTAACATTATAACATGACCAAATTTCAATATTTCATGTATTTGATTTAATTAAATAAGTAAATCTCTTTAATAAATTAATATAATAAACAATTTTAAACGAATTCCATACATTTTCTAATCAATGCCTAGAAGACACTCGTTGGCATTTCTCTAATTGTATTTTGGTCATTTCATTTTACTAAAACATAAATGAATATTTTGCATCATTACATAAGTGATCATACTTTTTTGTGTATAATTAAATGATCATTTAAAAATAGAGGGGTAAAATTGGACAGATAGTGAAAAAAATATGCTGTTATTATGCTCTTTTAACAGAATCGGTTTTTCATAATGTACTTATATTTTGGAATGCATTTAGTAGCATCTAAGTTCATAAATAATCTGTAAAAATGATATTTAGTAGTATTGCATTCTCTTTTACCATGCATTTTGATAACCAATCTTTAATATTCTCTCATTTTAGTAAATATATATCAATATCCATTTAAATAGGAAACTAATGTTAAAAAATTAATATAGTTGAAGTCACGTGCTCTCAACTATCAAATATGTGACTACAATTCCGTCAACATATGCCAATGATAGAATATTTGAGTCTGAAATATATGACTGCAATTTCAATAATTTTACGAAAATCGATAGGTTACGACCAAATTGATAAAATTTATAGAATAGGTAGTGAAACAACGAATATTATAGAATACCAAACATATTTCCTCCTAAATAATCGATCTTTTACTAAATTAAGCACACGCGTGGCGTAAAAATCTCGTACCCTAAATTGTCTAGATAGTTAAGTTTATAATTTTATGTTGTAACTTAATTGCCAAATTATGTGACCAATTTCTAAAGTTTTCATTTTGGACAATTTAGAATTTTAGATACAATAATTTTAGATACAATAAGTTTTCCATGAAAGACGTCGCATGATCACTGCCGAGGCACCTGTCTTGTTTTCCAAGGCATGCGAGCTCTTTATCCTCGAGCTCACGATAAGGTCGTGGAACAATGCGCAGGAGAATAAGAGAATGACTTTGCAGAAGTCTGATATCGCAGCTGCTATCACCAGGTATGAATATGGAGTGGACTAAATTATCGTATTTGTTGAACATCGTAAAAATGAAATGAAATTACAGTTTTGTGGTGTCGCGTTGTTTTTGTCGCTGACTGTAAGGGTGACGTCATTGATCATAAATATGTAGCAATATGCCAGTATATAGTTAAGCCTTTTTTGTTTGCGATTTTATACAAATGGGTAAAATTTGTTGTTATCGCTCGTTCTTTTTAGAAACCCACCCGTCTGTACATATTTTACTCGCATTTTTTCTTTAAAAATAATCGATTGGCAAACACACGTATTTTTTTTTTAAAAGTACCAATCTTTTGAACATCATGAAATTGAATAAAAATGCAGTTTTGTGCTGCAACATTGTTTTTGCGGAAGGGGTGTCATTAACCATAAAAATGCGGAAGTACGTATTTAATTAGGCCTTGTTTGTTTGCAGTCTTATACAAAGGGGTATAGTTTGATGTTAGTCTTAGTTATATATGCTAGGGGTGCTCGCTAGTTATTTCTTTAAAAAAAACGTCCGTCAGTATATATTTTACAAATGAATGTTTAAAATTCAGTCGATCGGTGTTTTTGCCATCGTGAACTGTATGAGGAGTTAAGGGGTGTCATTAACCAAAAAAATGTAGTAGTATATAATTAGGCCTTGTTTGTTTGCAGTATTATACAATCGGGTATAATTTGTTGTTGTTGTAGTATATTATTGGACTCTTGGACTTGCACTTTATGGTTCCAAGTGTGCTTGTACCCTACCCCTCCATCTATATAAGGAGGGTTAGGGGTCTTGTATTTCACATTCATTCATAATGCATTCTGATTAATAAAGACCATGTTGTTGTCTTTATATTTCTCTCTCTATATCTATTTCACATTCATTCATATGCATTCTGATTAATAAAGACATTGTTGTTGTGTCTTTATATTTCTCTCTCTATATCTATACATATATCATATATACATATACCGAGCTAATATGTCACACAACACGTTATCAACACGATGAGAATAATGTCACAATATCAATCGACGATGGGATAAAATTGGACAGATAGTGAAAAAATGTGCTGTTATTATGCTCTTTTAACAAAATCGGTTTTTCATAATGTACTATGCAGTTAGTAGCATCTAAGTTCATAAATAATCCGTAAAAATGATATTTAGTAGTATGCATTCTCTTTTACCATGCATTTTGATAACCAATCTTTAATCTTCTCTAATTTTAGTAAATATATATCAATATCCATTTAAATAGGAAACTAATGTTAAAAAATTAATATAGTTGAAGTCACGTGCTCTCAACTATCAAATATGTGACTACAATTCCGTCAACATATGCCAATGATAGAATATTTGAGTCTGAAATATATGACTGCAATTTCAATAATTTTACGAAAATCGATCGGTTGCGACCAAATTGATAAAATTTATAGAATAGGTAGTGAAACAACGAATATTATAGAATACCAAACATATTTCCTCCTAAATAATCGATCTTTTACTAAATTAAGCACACACGTGGCGTAAAAATCTCGTACCCTAAATTGTCTAGATAGTTAAGTTTATAATTTTATGTTGTAACTTAATTGCCAAATTATGTGACCAATTTCTAAAGTTTTCATTTTGGACAATTTAGAATTTTAGATACAATAAGTTTTCCATGAAAGCAGACGAGGACGTCCGCATGATCTCTGTCGAGGCACCTGTCTTGTTTTCCAAGGCATGCGAGCTCTTTATCCTCGAGCTCACGATAAGGTCGTGGAACAATGCGCAGGAGAATAAGAGAATGACTTTGCAGAAGTCTGATATCGCAGCTGCTATCACCATGCATGAATATGGAGTGGACTAAATTATCGTATTTGTTGAACATCGTAAAAATGAAATGAAATTACAAAACTTTGTGGTGTCGCGTTGTTTTTGTCGCTGACTGTAAGGGTGACGTCATTGATCATAAATATGTAGCAATATGCCAGTATATAGTTAAGCCTTGTTTGTTTGCGATTTTACACAAATGGGTAAAATTTGTTGTTATCGCTCATTCTTTTTAGAAACCCACACGTCTATACATATTTTACTCGCATTTTTTCTTTAAAAATAATCGATTGGCAAACACACGTATTTTTTTTTTAAAAGTACCAATCTTTTGAACATCATGAAATTGAATAAAAATGCAGTTTTGTGCTGTAACATTGTTTTTGCGGAAGGGGTGTCATTAACCATAAAAATGCGGAAGTACGTATTTAATTAGGCCTTGTTTGTTTGCAGTCTTATACAACCGGGTATAGTTTGTTGTTAGTCTTAGTTATATATGCTAGGTGTGCTCGCTGGTTATTTCTTTAAAAAAAAACGTCCGTCAGTATATATTTTACAAATGAATGTTTAAAATTCAGTCGATTGGTGTTTTTGTCATCGTGAACTGTATGAGGAGTTAAGGGGTGTCATTAACCAAAAAAATGTAGTAGTATATAATTAGGCCTTGTTTGTTTGCAGTATTATACAATCGGGTATAATTTGTTGTTGTTGTATGATATTATTGGACTTTGGGCTTGTACTTTATGGGTCCAAGTGGTCTTGTAACCCTACCTCTCTTTATATCTATATAAAGAGGGTTAGAGTTCTTGTATTTCACATTCATTCATATGCATTCTAATTAATAAAGACCTTGTTGTTGTCTCTTTATATTTCTCTCTCTATATCTATACATATATCATATATACATATACCGAGCTAATATGTCACACAACACATTATCAGCACGATGAGAATAATGTCACAATATCAATCGACGACGGGATAAAATTGGACAGATAGTGAAAAAAATGTGCTGTTATTATGCTCTTTTAACAAAATCGGTTTTTCATAATGTACTTATATTTTGGAATGCAGTTAGTAGCATCTAAGTTCATAAATAATCCGTAAAAATGATATTTAGTAGTATGCATTCTCTTTTACCATGCATTTTGATAACCAATATCAATATCCATTTAAATAGGAAACTAATGTTAAAAAATTAATATAGTTGAAGTCACGTGCTCTCAACTATCAAATATGTGAGTATAATTCCGTCAACATATGCCAATGATAGAATATTTGAGTCTGAAATATATGACTGCAATTTCAACAATTTTACAAAAATCGATAGGTTGCGACCAAATTGATAAAATTTATAGAATAGGTAGTGAAACAACAAATATTATAGAATACCAAACATGTGTAAAAATCTCGTACCTAAATTGTCTAGATAGTTAAGTTTATAATTTTATGTTGTAACTTTATTGCCAAATTATGTGACCAATTAATTTCTAAAGTTTTTCATTTTGGACAATTTAGAATTTTAGATACAATAATTTTAAAATTAAAAATTGCACTGGAGGGCTTTGGTGGGATCGGACATGAGTCGTTTGTTTAAAATGTTTGACCAGACTCGATTGTGACAAACTGACAAGCTTAAAAAAAACATGGCAAAAAAAATTACAAGAACAAATTTTTATCTATTGAGGGAATGTTTATTTAAATTTCAAGTCAAATTATAATTTGTTTGATATTAGAACTGGCCGGAAGCCCGATCGATGAAACCGCTATTTAATATCTATTTTATTTATTTATATTAGTAGTTGGACTACTTTATTATTTTGTTATCTGTGTTAATGGTCCGTATAGGAATATTGGCAAGCTTAAAGAAAGAAGCTCAAAACGAAATTATAAAAAACATTTTTTTTTACTTTTTGAGGGGTTGTTTGTTTAAAGTTCAAATTAAATAATTACATTTTTTTAATATTAGAACTGGGGGGAAGCCCAATTTGTTTTCTTTCTCTTCAAATCCCACAAAGGGAGACGCTGAGGTGGCATAGGCACGTTCGCCTCTGCTACTGTTGATCTACCGACGACGGGCGTGCAGCTCCGCCAAGTGGAACGGCCGTAAAAAGACAATACATTGTTATGCTTTCCATATCATTTCTCCTGGTTCCTTAGACTTGTGTGCATAATGTGCACATTTTGAAAGGAAAATGTAATACATATGCTATCATTATGTGACTAATACACTTATCTTTTTAATTAAATAAACATTGCTAATCGTTTAAGCAACCTTTAAATTTTGGAAAGTTTCGAATCCATGGCATTTGTAGCCCGAAAGTAACTTCAGGCCAATCAGTAAGTAAGATCGCATAAGCAGTTGGAATGAAAATACTAACCCTTCAAATCCACTTGCAGTAGTAATTTCCAGATTTTACATTATTGGAAGATACTAAGTTCATATTGCGCCTTGACAGAAATGTGACAATATAATTTTGAAGAGTGATAAGAGTTTTATGTACTGGTTGAGGTTATACTGACTCATTATGTATTTATTTGAGCTGCTTTTTTAAACAACATGCAGTGAGAACTCTTATGCTAATGCAAGACAAAGTACCACTGTTGTTTTCCTTCTCCACATTTGGAATATCAAAGCATTTGATTACCGATTCGCTCATTTTATTCCTCAGTCTTGAAAATCTGACTTCATAGCTCAAACTTGATTTTTGCTTTTGGAGAAAGTTACAAGATTTGCTAATAAGCTCAAAAGCTCGCGTTTTTAGGCTTAAAAAGCTTACATCTTAATGAAGCTCCAGTAAACAATGTAGCTAGGCTTTCACGTTTTGAATCACCGGTTTTATATTTTTAGCACTATGTATTAACCAATATTTTAAATAGCGTGATCGCTAGCATAACGTTTTTTCGAGAGAAACACTAAAAACGCAAATAGCGTAGCAACGTAGCACTTTGCGGAGTAATTTTTTTTGCCTAAATATATAACAATATAGCACTATAGTTATACAATTTATACTAATTATGTTAACAAAATTAAAAGTTAAAAGAATTAGTTGTGGTTTTTTTTGGGTAAGAAAGAGAGACATGTTTGGTTAAAAAAATATAAGTTTTTTTAAGTATTTGGTGATAAATGTGTTTTTTTTTATATATTAATTACTATATGGAGGAATTTGTGACATGTTATTTACTATAAAAGCGAATATGTGACATGTTATTAACTATAGAGTCTAATTGTGACATGTTATATGCTAAAGGGGCTAATTGTGACATGTTATATACTATATTGGTCATCCAAGTATTTAAGCTACCAGTCCACTGTATTCTGTTTTTAAAACTCAATTTTGCGCTATCAGTCCAATAATTTCGTGTTTTTTACGTTTTTAGTCCCAATAGTGCGAATTTAGCGCTTTTCCATCCAAATAGCGTTTTTTTCTAAAAAAACGTTATTTCGCGTAACATAGCGTGTTTTTTAAAACATGGGTATTAACTAGTGAAAGAGAAAAAAAACAAATAAATATTTCAAACCTCTTAGTGAGACATAACTAGCCAAATGCAAGGTAATTAATAGACATAGCATTTAGGAAAGAATTAAGAAATGGACACTGAATTTGCAAGAAGAAAACCGAGTAATTCATTGTAGATGTAAAGCTAAAATGAATTACTTGGCCTTAAAGAGGATGCGAGTGAATAACATAAATACAACTAGTATTTTCTTACTTAGATCGATTTAAGCAATAATTAAGTACAAATGGCAAAGTTTTGTTTGTTCACAGATTTACTAACGAGTTAAAGTTTGGCAGCGTAAAAACTAGAACATGCTCTCGAAACTAGGAGCTAACCACCCCAAATGCTCCATGATGCTCTTCATTCTCTCTTCTTGTCCCTTTGAATCTCCTAATGCTGTGGTGAATGGATATATATACGTCACCTTTGTAGCCATACATCTATAAGCAACCACGTCTCCTTTTACCACAAATTCCAATACGTCCCGGCCAAACCCTCCATCAACCTCAGCTTGCAGATATTGACCTATAAAAAGTTTCCGTTTGTTAGCAAAAAGCACTGTTGTGCTGTGTTTTGTGTGAATAACCCGGCCAGATATTTATGCATACTGATAGGAAACTTGGAAGAAATCCAGGGAATTTACAGATATAGCCAGACGAACATGATATGTTCTATGATTTATGTAAAGTATGTAGCAGCTAAAATCAAGTAAGATGGAACTGTTAAAAAATATTTACGATCGACACTATGTTCCTGCATTTTTAACAGTTGAGGCATTGAGAGGTTGCTTTAAGAAATCCAAATTCTCTTAAGAGACTAGGAAATGTCCCCCAAATTCTTGTTAAGAAACAGTGATAATCACAATATTTCCTAACAAGGCTATTTAAGCTACTAGTCTTATTCTCTATTTTCCAATTTATAGTGTAACAATTGTCACTTACCACACCTGGAAATAAAATTCCTACAACTTCCGGATAAGGTCGTAACATAAACTCGTAATCTAAGATAATAACTGATAGTTCGTGGAAATATTTAGACCAAGTACCCCAAGTCTAAATTATAGAATGTTTACCATCAGGAAGTTCTTCAATCGCTTGAATCTTCGCATTTTTCTGTGTTTCTAGAACAGCTTCCCTCAGTTTCTTTCATACATAAACAAAAAACTTCCCACATTTAGAAATATCATAAATTTCCCTCAGTTTCTTTCATACATCAAATCAAATTACAAGAAATTATAAGATATTACTCTCAACCTCAATAGCATTTCCTGAACTGTTTTCAGGGATCACCCAAGGAAATGCAAATGACGAAGATTGTGGATTTGTTGTCACACAACCCGGGTTTATCGATGGGCAAGGCCTGATTTTTCTGCAATAAAACATAGGATCGTCGATGTACACTATTCACAGCAGTTGAAAATAACCAAAAAGATAATGGCTTGTTTGGTTGCAGCTTTTTAGCAAGACCGTAAATTTTTAAGAAGACATGGTTGTTCTAAGCTGATCAATCAAATTTACTGCAAATAAACAGCACATACAACATGAAAAATACTTAAAAAACATGATAAAAAAATACAATAAATAGAACATGATAAAAAAATGTCAATTTATCCGCCTTAAACCATCTAGCCGCTAGAAACCTAAAAAACAGCTCTCTAGCTGATACACCAAACGCATACTAAATAGCCTTAGTATACTATAAAAGCAGTAAAAAAAAAGCATATCTGTGGAATTGAGTAATACCCATTTTCCAAACCAATGGGCAAGTTCTTGGATTGCGCGAACGGAGTGGTTTGCAAAGTGGGTGGTGAGTTAAGAGATGGTATTGCTATAGATGGCAATGGATAAGATAATGTTAGAGCAAGTGAAATGGATAACAACTTGTTTACTAGCTTTGGGGAAAATTGTTGATGAGTGTTAGTTGGTTTTGGTAAAGTTTGAGGGATATGAGAAAATGCGATGGTTGAAAGGTGTTTAGAGAGAGTTGGTGGAGGGAGAGGAGAGAAAATGTGAGGGTTGAAGCTCATGGTGTAGTTTGGTTGTTATTCTGGTTTTTTTTCTTTTCTTCTTGAACCATCAAGTTTAGGGGGAGGGTAAGGAATGAGAGTTGCAAAATGAATCTAAGAACAATCAACAAGTATGAACTGCCTTTGCAAATAACATAATGAAGTACAGTTTATAACATACCACCCCAAACTTAGTACATTTACATTCAGTGTTATAAAAACCGAGCTTAGATGGAAATTATGCGGAATCTAGTAGGTGGAGTTTGGACGCCTAGTTGATTAGACGAGTTTAAACAATTAGATGGTGATTAAGCAATATTGGGTTGGATTAGGCATTAAGCGTCAAGCCACCAATTTCCACCTAAAAAACGTCTTACTTACGTATTTTAAAACAATTTTATCAACTACGTTCACTAAATGAGTTTTAACTATAGTTGCTAGGACGAGAAGCGGGAAACACTCCTTTTCTCTTTTGAGAAACGAGTTTCCGAGTAACTTGGACTTTCGAGTATGTCTTCCCTTCTAGTGTTTCACATGACGTTACTTTGCAATTGATGTCCATTTCGGAGAATCGCTATTGCTATTCGTACATTTCATCGGGTTCTACAAACCGTAAAGCGTCGTTGGAGGCTTCCCCTTCATGAATTCATGTCAAGATGCTTTGTTAGAATGTTTGATATTGGTTGATTTTCTAATTTCATATTGTCATATTAAACCATCAAACTAATATTGGTAACTTGACATTATGGCTAACCTAAAACATTAATTATATTTATATTAGTAGCCTTAGTCCACATTATTTTGAGTGAAGTTAAATACTCAAATAGATTTAGTTTTAGTCCTTATAGTTTAAATTTCTAAATTCAACACAGAAGTCGATATGTCCGAGTGGTTAAGGAGACAGACTTGAAATCTGTTGGGCTTCGCCCGCGCAGGTTCGAACCCTGCTGTCGACGTTTTCTTTTTTCGTTTTTTTTCCTTACGAATGAATTCGTAGTTGAACAGAAATTTCTTTTCGGTACATCGTAATGCATACATGTAACGACAGACAAGAAAAGCACCGGTGCTTAGTGGGTTTTAAAATTAGACATTTATTAGTTCGAGACATGGAAGAAAAACGCTTCCGAAGTCGTACTTTATTACCTTTTTTTTCCACTAGTTGGTTTTTCACAATTACAAACGTGAAGCAATATTATGAACTAGTAGTTGATTTTGAATTTCTTACGATAGTACATGGTAGTTAATTTTGAATTTCTTAGAGGTTCTTCAATGACAATATGTGAATTATATTAATTGTCGTGTAAGTATAAATTTATTCTTTACAAAATCAAAAGACGCATTTAGGAATAGATCAATACATTATCCTACAATATACATGTTGAACATAGAGTTCAATAATGATTTTGATTATTACTTTGATTATGCGTTTAATGATTTTACGATTTCGATGATATAACTCTTGTCTTGTCCAAAAATAGAAAACGTATATTTCAGGTCTTTAAATGATAGAGCATTCGATAACGAAGCCATAGGTTCAAGCGGAACCAAAATCGGAGCTAAAACGAAGGAGTTATGAGCATTCGAAGATTTACGGGACCAGGATTACAGTCGACCGATCGACTGGACAAAAACGACCGATCGTTTTTGATCCAATTTCTTCCAGTGAGTCCAGTATAAAAACGACCGATCGTTTTCAGAAAACGACCGATCGTTTTCTGTAAAACGACCGATCGACTGTAGAAAACGACCGATCGTTTTCTGCAGATTTCGAAAACAGCTTTTCAGCGATTTCTGGAAAATAGCTTAAAACTCTGAAAAATAGCATCAACCACTGCCAACGGTCACAAACGGAAACACAGACCTTTTGGCATATAAATACCACCAAATCTCTCTTTCTAAACCACCAATAACATTCCAATCAACTTCCTTTTAACCTTTCATTAAAAATCCCAATATCACCAATTTGGTGTATATATATATTCGAGGAAGAGGAAAATCAAAGAGAAAGAGATTCAAGCTCGATCATCATCAACTCACCAATTAGCTTTTTAAGAAGCAATTAGAATAGTGAGCGAAGTTACATTTTTGTAACTAAATTTGTATCGAGTGTTTTATAAACTCAATTTTTGTGAGCGAGTGAACGGGTAGAGGCTTTGTAAGCAAGTGAAGCTTAAAAGCTCTAGGTTTTTCATTCGGGCACTCATAAATTGAGGGGGAGTCGTAGACTCGTAGTCGTGTCCTCTTGCACTTGTATCAAGAGTAGGAACCCCGGGTAGAGGGTGAGCCAATCGGTCGATTGAGCTCGATAGGGTTTGTAAAATCCGAAAGAAGAATTATAGTGAATTACTCGGTAGTACCGAGGAGAGGACGTAGGCGCGTTTGCCGAACCTCTATAAATCTTGGTGTCATCTTCTTTCCCTAAACTTTACTTTCCGCAACTTTATTATTGCTTATATTCTTGCTTGCGTTTATGATTTCTAGCTTGTCATTAATATTATCAAACGCCTAAGCTTAGAATTTGCATAAGTTGGGTGTTAGTTGTTTAGATTAATTTAATTAGGCGAAAATCGCCATAAACCTTATTCACCCCCCCTCTAAGGTTTAGCCGCACACGGGCCAACAATACATATCAATTATATTATCGGAGGCGCCAAGTGAAATTAGACTTGTCAGTTGTAAGTCTAGTATGTTTTGTTAGTTGTGACGGCGTCTGAAGTAAATGTTCGACCAATTTAAGAAATAAAATATGCATAAGTTTAGGGTCGACTTATTTATCTACACGTTAGTAATTTTAGAATAATTTGTGAATAGTATAAAAGTATGATCAATGGATTCATAAACATGTATACAAAAATGAGGCGCGTTTAGTTAGGTCGCCCAACTAGAAATGACTCTGGTGTCACAATAAAAAAATACATTAAGTAGTGAATAAATTTCATACATATCACCGTCTCTCTATAATTATCAATTCGAGACAGATCATAAAGAGAAAGGCGGAAACCCTAGCATTAATTAAATTAAGGTCTTGTTTGGTTGTATCATTTGTGGTGTGAGATTGGATACGTGAGTCCTACGAAGGACTGCAATATATGTTTTTGAATATATTTTTTATGTATTTGGAAAGTTATATAGAAGTTGTATTCAGAGTCGTGAGATTATAAATGTAAGTAAATTTTCTAATAACGGCTCAATCTCGTCCGTATTCATTATCCTTAGACTACAAGTCATGCAACGAAACGAGACCTAATGTGTAACCGAGAACCTGATCTACTCTATTGAGTGGGGACTAGATCCACAAGATAATGACTAAATGTGCAACAAATAAAACTACAGGTACTGATTCATATATTTTTCAAACTCTTATACATCACTTTCTTCCCAAACACACACACTCTCTCTCTCTCTCTATATATATATATCTCTCTCTCTCTCTATATATATATATCTATATCTATATATCTCTCTCTAAAAAAGTACAATGGAGGAAGAGAGCAGCCCAATAAGCAGCAATTCAAACCCAAACAAGTCCTTAGCAATCGAGGGTTCAAAGCACCTCGAACAAACAATCGAAGCCGCTCATCAAATATTATCATCTATGAACCACGAGCTTTGTAATCCAACTTTCTGGTCCACACCAACTAATTTAAATAACAACAATAACAATAACAGTTCTAACGGTGATGTTTTATCGGAAAATGTAAATAATAATAATGCGTTTGAGATGGGCGGTGGGGCGTTAGACGAGGCGAGGCTGAGGTATAAGTCGTCTGTCGCTGCTTTGCGCTCTGTTCTTGTCGCTATTTCCGCTTCCCTAGAGGTATTTAACTAATTTTATTTATTTTAAGATACTTTTTTTTTTGTTTTTTAATTGGCTATATTAGTACTATAGTACTATATGCTAGGGCTGGTTTAGTTGTATCCATGGACGAAATTAGGAAATTTAAAAGGAAGGGGCATAAAATGCTTATTTTGGTAAATAAGGGGCTGAAACGCTAATATTGGGTAAAATGGGGTGCTGAAATGCTAATATTGGGTAAAATGGGGTGCTGAAACGCTAATATTGGGTAAAATGGGGGGCAGAAACGCTAATATTGGGTAAAATGGGGTGCTGAAATGCTCATTTTGGCCAATGAGGCGTTTTGTTCTCGCTGCTATTTCCGCTTCCCAAGAGGTTTATATTGAATTATTTATTTTAAGAAAGTTTCTATTTTGTTATTTATTGGCTATATACTGAATTTTGAAAGAGTGTTAATGCTAGGGCTCGGTTTGTTGTATCTTAATGCATATGTTGGAGTGATTTGTTGTTTAAAGTAATCTTTTTGTATAAAGTGAAAAGATTACATTTTTTTTTTGTAAATGGAATTGTGAAATATAGTTCAACTTGGTATAAGTCGTCTGTCGCTGCTTTATGTTCCATTGTCGCTGCTATTTCTGCTTCCCAAGTGGTGTATAATTGATGTTTTTATTTTAGGAAAGTTTCTTTTTTGTTATTTATTGGCTCTGTACTGAATTTCGAAAGAGTATTAATGCTAGGGCTCGGTTTGTTGTATCTTAATAGTTAATACACATTTTGTTTTGTTGGAGTGTTTAATTGTTTTATCGGTTTGTTGTATCTTAATAGTTAACACATATTTTGTTTTATTGGAGTGGTTAATTGTTGAGAGTAACACAGGTGTTTTTCATAGAACGTGAAAAAGATTGCATTTATCTGTATATGGAGTGGTGAAATATAGTTGATCTTAATATAAGTCATCCGTCGCTGCTTTACGTTCTGTTCTCACCGCTATTTCTGCTTCCCAAGAGGTGTGTAATTGATTTATTTATTTTGAGAAAATTGTTTTGTTTTTTTCATTGGCTACATACTGAAATTTGAAAGAGTGTTAAAGCTAGGGCTTGGTTTGTTGTATCTTATTACACATTTTGTTTTGTTAATGTGGTTAATTGTTTAAAGTAACACAGGTGTTTTTCATAGAAAGTGAAAAAATTAGATTTTTTTTTTGTATATAGAGTGCTGATATATAGTTGAACCAAGTATAAGTCGCCTGTAGCTGCTTTGCGTTTGGTTCTCGCCGCTATTTCCGCTTCCCAAGAGGTGTATAGTTGAATTATTTATTTTAAGAAAGTTGTTTTGTTTTTTGTTTGACCAGATTGCTCCTTTTAATATTGGCTTTTGAAAGAGTATTAACGCTAAGGCTCGTTTTGTTGTGTCTTGATTGTTTTTATTGACTATATCACTATGTGCAAGGTTGTTAATCATGTTAGTACTGAATTTTCATAGAGTATTAGTGCTAGGGATCGTTTAGTTGTATTCAGGGCGGTAGGGGCGGATGTATAGTGGGACTAAAGGGTGCATTCGCACCCCCACAATTTACGAAAATGTTATTTTTTGTATAGGAAAATTTTAGAATAATTTATAAACGATGAGTCTCTCAACGCCGTAAAATAACAATTTGACTTGTGCAACCCCAAAAAGTTAATCCTGGCTCCGCCCCCGCAGAGTTGAAACGTTAATTGAATTATTTATTTTAAGAAAGCTGTTTTTTTTTCATTTATTGACCATATTGCTCTTGTTAATATTGGTTTTTGAAAGGGTATTAATGCTAGGGCTCGTTTAGTCGTATCTTGATACACATTTTGTTTTGTTTTTATTGACTGTATCACTATATGCAAGACTGTTACTCATGTTAATGTTGGGTTTTCATAGAGTATTAAATAATGCTAGGGCTTGTCCGTTTAGTTGTATCCAGGGACGGAACCAGGAATTTTAAAGGGAGGGGTACGTTGGTAAATGGGAGGCTGAAATGCTAATTTTGGAGGTTTTAATCAAAATACATACACAGTTTTTCCATTTTCATAATTTTAAAAAAATCAAAATGGGGGATTTAACCCCGGACTGTAACCACCTATTTCCTTCCCCGGTTGTATCTTGATAAGATTTTGTTTTGTTTTATTTCCGATTCCCAAGAGGTATATAAATAATTATTTATCTTAAGAAAGTTATTTTGATTTTTTATTGGCGCTATATCACTACATGCAAGATTGATACTCATGTTGATATTGGTTTTTCAGAGTATAAATGCCAGGGCTCGTTTAGTTGGGCTTTTTAGCAATTTTGTACTCGTATTGTTGTGTGTTTCTCGATTAGTACCTTGCATTGTTGGTTTTTCCGATTAGTACCCTGTATTCGTGTTCTTCTTACATTTTGAACATTTCCGTCCGATTATGGATGGAAAATATCAGTGTTATACTGGTTTTGGATGGAAAGTTCAAAATGTAAAATAAAAATACGAATACAAGATACAAAATGATTTTTTTTTTATAATAGTGGGTAGTTAGACGAGTCCAGGCCACGGTATAAGTCCTCCGTCTCTGCTTTGCGTTCCGTTCTTGCCGCTATTTCCGCTTCCCAAGAGGTGTATAGTTGAATTATATTTTAAATTTTAAGAAAGTTGTTTTGTTTTTTTATTGGCTATATATTGAATTTTGAAAGAGTATTAATGCTAGGGTCCGGTTTGTTGTATCTTAATAGTTAATACACATTTTGTTTTGTTGGAGTGATTAATTGTTTAAAGTAACACAGGTGTTTTTCATAGAAAGTGAAAAGATTGCATTTTTTTTGTATTGGAGTGGTGAAATATAATTGATCTTAATATAAGTCATCTGTCGTTGCTTTACGTTACGTTCCGATTGTAATTTTTTGTTGTTGGAGTAATTAATTGTTTAAATTGACATAGGTGTATTTGGTAGAAAGTTAAAAGAATAATATCTTTCTGGATTTGGAGCGGTGAGATTGATCTTAGTGTAAATAAGCTGAAAGAGGTCTTATTTTTTTTATTGATTATAAGCAAGTTTGTTACTCTTGGTAGTTCTGGATTTTGAAAGATTGTTAATGCTAGCGCTCGCTTAGTTGTATCTTACGAGTAATGCACATTTTTGTTTTGTATTGTTAGAGTGATTAATCGTTTAAAGTAACATAGGTGCTTTTCGTGTAAAGTGAAAAATTACATCTTTTTCGATACGGAGTTGTGATATATAGTTGATCTTGGTTTAAGTCATCTGTCGCCACTCTCCCTTCTAATCTTGCTTCATTTTCATTTTCCTAAGAGGTATAAAATTAATTATTTGCATTTTTTATTGACTATATCACTATATGCAAGATTGTTTAAACTGGACTTTGAAAGAGTGTTAATACCCTGGCTTCCTGTTTGTAGCTTCGTACACGATTATAATTTTTTTTTGTTGGAGTAGTTAATTGTTTGACGTAACATAGGTGTATTTGGTAGAAAGTGAAAAAAAACATCTTTTTTGTATCTAGAGCTATGAAATATAAGTGATAAGCTGAAAAAAGGTGAATGAATCTTGTTATTGATTACTCCCTCCGTTTCGAAATGTTAATGAATCTTGTTATTGATTACTCCCTCCGTTTCGAAATGTTTGGGAAGGGAAATTTTTATAGACATGCAGTTATTGCTGTCTAGTAGCTCAGATACCTACTATGCCCTTACACGTTAAATTAAAGTTTGAAATCAAAAGCATAAGTAAGGTTCAAATGGGAATATTTCATATTTGTTAAATTTTTAGTTGACTTTACAAAAAGGACAAACAATATGGAACTTCCTAAAAAGGAAAGATGGGCAAACATTTCGGAACGGAGGGAGTATAATAAAGTTTGTTACTCTTGGTAATACTTGATTTTAAAAGAGTATTTTACTGGGGCTGATTCAGCTGTATCTTACAAGTACACAATCTACCTTTTTTTCTGTTGAAAATGTTGTTTTAACTAGTTGTTGAAAACTTAAAAGCAACGTAGGTGCATTCGGTAGAAAGTGAAAGTATGACATTTTTTATTTTATTTTTGCATTTGGTGTGGTAAAATATAGTGGATCTTAGTGTAAAGTAAGCTGATTTTTTATTTTTAATTGAATGAATCGAATATGAGGCCGTTTACTAAAAAAATATGTTGAATTTCTCTCTCTATTTTTATCTATAAAAAAGGATCATGACATCTAAAACTGGTATGTTCTTTCCCCGCCTCAATGAGTATATATTGGCTACTGCGCATTCTTTCTTTTACTCAACTAATCTCTTTTGCAAGTATAAACCAAACAAATGCAATGAATAGCATACTTTTATGATGGAACAGTTCGCCAAGTACTCACGTTGTTGATTCGAAGTATACACTCAACGTGAAATGCAAAACTCTAGGATTCAATTTTAAGAAACCTTAGTTACAAACCAACAGTCTTTTTACCACCAAAAGGTCCAAAACCCTCAATTGGGGAGTCTAGAAAACTGGAGTAATTGACATTAAGGACAAATTGTATGATTATTATATTAAATATATATAATAAAACAAGAGGAGAAGTTGCTATTTTTTTACTGGCCGGTTCCGTCATTTTCTCGTCTCTTACCATCACGTCTATTATTTTTTGCATTTGAATTGATGGAGGAAATTCTTAATAATGTGAATCATGGAAATGATTTTCTAAATATAGTAAGGTATGGTCATAAAGTCTGATTGAGGACAGGGATGGCTCAAATATAGGAGCCCTTTGGAGTTTGTAGCAGAGAGAAAAATATTGATTTAATATGGAAAATGAAAACGAGCAGGGCTGTACAGCTTTAAATCCGTACTGGCATTTGCTTAAAAATACGCGAGAATCAATGTGCGGATGCAAATGTAATGTATACTCCAATTTTATTTTATGTAAGAAAGTTTAAAAACGGCTGTTATTTTCCTTTGTTTGGTTTTCTCTTGTCAAGCGTTGTCCCAGTTTAACAAATACTATATGGAATTGGTAAGTATAAACTAAGTTTTTTGTAAGCTTGGTATATATAATATTACCGATGGAGTGATGGGGCACATAGAACATGCTTCGTTCTAATAGTCAAATGGTTCATAGTTTTTGTAGTCCTAGTGAAGACGTGAAGTAGTTTTACTGGTTTAAAATGATCCTTAGAAAAGCAACAGTCCACTTATATGAGGAAAAGGTTAGAAAACAAGCTCAATCCCGCAAGATGTGTTGGGAGTAGGAGGGTATATCGCTAATTGTCCCCCTCTGCTAGCCAGTTTGTTAGTTAAGTGCTTAAGTTTGTTTAATTTTTTGGTTTCATCTTTTCCCGTCGTTAGTTGGTTGGAGAATTTGTTCTTAAATTATTTGCTGCTTTTTTGGGAGTTCTAATGGAACTTCGATCATCATATGAGAAAATTAGGAGGAAGAGAGGGGTATGGCCTTCCGATGTTAAAGGGAAAAAAAAGGCTACATCACATATGTCAAATTGTCACTTTTGCTTATACTTCATTTTGATACTTATATGGTGTGTGATCTTATCGTGCTTGTATGTGGGTGGTGCCACTCAGATACATTTGTTAGACAGTCATTAAAAAAATTAGCTGACAACTGTTATGTCCCTTAATTCTACCAGACGACAATCCAACAAAATATGTAATTATTTCATCGTTAATTTTATGAAAAAATAATACCATCTCATTTTTGTCTGGTGCCAGGAAAAGAGGAATGACGCTAGTTCAAACATGGACACTTCAGAATCTCCAGCAGATGAAGCTGAAGTAGAGGAGTTAGAAGAGCGAGTTTCTGTGTTAAAACAGGTAAAATAAGTATATATTACAAAATGAATTTTATGTACTTGACAAGGTCGCCTCGAACAGTGATGTGGTAGCCTAAACAAATGAGAATTTAATGATTGAGATTTTCTCATGTACTTAAAGTTCGTAAACTGAAATACTTTAGCACATTGAACTATACTTCATTGAAATCTATTACCCAAATTTCTTTAGGTTAAGTAGAAAGAAACTTGGATATTTATGCTTCATTTAAAGATAAAATGTTGGTCAATCTTTTTGATCCTTAACCACATAGACATAACTGGAGATTTTATAGTTACAGTGTGTTTATCTGAGGTCATTTTGTTACAAATCATGAGCACTTATAGTTTTATGATATCTACTTTTCACTGTATGTAGTGCTTGTTGATTGTAACTTTATGTCTCACTACAACTTTGCCTGATGCATTTTGTACGTGCGTTCCCCATGCTGCAGGAGATTACAAGCAAAAACAAACATCTCAAGCTTCTAATCGATCAACTAAGGGATCTGATAAATGATATATCCACATGGCAAAGCCCTTGTTCTGCCTAAAGTTGAGGGTCCGTCTTATTTGGTAGTGGAAGACGCTAAATTGTTCATTGGTGTGCTTCCTAAGATTGGCGAGGATTGTCTAAATCCTTTCACCAACAGATTTCTGAGAATACCAAGGCATTGTTGAGTGCCAGCTTAAGAATCTGGCTTAGAACCTGCAGTTTTTGTGCATCTCTTTACTTAAACTAGTCATTATATTTATGTGGCTTGTGGTTTAAAGAAATTGTTAGGGGTTATCACTCAACTTTATAGTCTAGATAGCGGCGAGTATCATCACAGTGTAGACAATAGATTTATCAATATGCATTTCATTTCTGGCTATCAATTGGGCTGTGCGCTGATATGTATATAATTTGTGTCTTTGCAGGACGGTTAATTTTTCTTTTCAGTGAACCGAGAGAAAATTACAAACACACAAACTCGACGTTTTTGCACACTCAAAAATGCATTTTCTTTTGACAAAGGCAAGCTTAAATTAGGGAAAGAAACTATAATCATTATTCATATTTACATAAACTATGCCATAAAATTACGTTGTCCCTTGTCACAGATCTGTTTTTATTTTTATTTTTTATCTCATCCTTTGTGAACTTCTCAAAAGAAAAGCAAATCTTTTTAATGAAAATACAAAGGTAATAATTCATCGAGCATCATTTTTTAGGGTACATTGAAACACTTGCATTGTCAGCTTTAGATTTAGTAAAGCAGATGCTTAATCCCCAACCTAGGTAGAAGCTATCCAGTAATTAGTTGTTCTCAAATTTATTTTTTTAATAATCAAATTAGTTGTATCAATTGTGGATGCATTGCTTCACACAAAAGAAAAATGCCACTTTTTTTATGCAGAATTGAGTGTATATGAAGAAATTTAAAAAGGAACATTTAAATAACTTTTTAATATTTGTATAAAAGCATATCTATGCATGCATATAAATCCCAAGCAGTACGTAACTTCTCATTCATCCTAATTGTTTCATTCTCTCTGATTTTTCGTAGTCTCCTAGATCCCAATTACTCCATTTTTTTTATAGCCAAATACATATTATTGATAAACGCGTGTGCCGAAGATGTTGGATTGGGGTCCGGTATTAATCGGGTTGATTCTGTTTATACTTCTTTCACCCGGGCTTCTATTTCAGATACCAGGGAACACACGGATGGTGGAATTCGGAAATTTTCACACCAATGGCAAAGCTATTTTTATTCATACTGTAATTTTCTTTGCTGTTTTCAGCATTTTCATTTTAGCCATCGGTCTCCAAATTCACACCTGATAGTCATGTTGTTGTAACCTTATTTGTTCTTCTGCTCATAACTTTATTAACTTCTTGAAATTGCTGATTTAATGTTCCTTATAACAATATATTAGCGTATATTCCATTTGTTAACTTGTGTTTTGCTCTACCAGATTGCATGAATCCGTGTCTATTTTATGAGTGAAGTTTTAAATAACTCAAATCATTTGTACGTAACGTTCGTCTAATTAACAATTATGAAACACATTACACATCGATACATGCAAGTATCGACTGTTGATAATATTTTTTTTAATCAATCTGTGATTCAACAGACAATATTACTGTGTTTTACTCCCTCCATTCCCATTTAATTGTCCATTACGAAACTACGTGCAATTTTGACCGGTTTATAACTTGTATCAAAATTGTCGAAATGAATTTTTTTAAAATCTAATCATAAAATTTAACATTTGAAATTACACATAGTTTCGTAATGAACGGAAGTAACGAGTAAAATTTAGGATGAAGGAATCTATGTTCTGACTTTTGATGTAAGATGATCATTAATCTTACATTAATACTATTAATTAATTACATCACTCAAGTAGATAAACGTACAGATTCAGTATAAAATAAGGAATGGGCTGTATGCAGAAATAAAATAGAGTGAATAAATAAACAAAGCACATGTTATGTTACAACTTACAAGAGCATAACACTATCACTGTATTAATGATTAATCTATGTGTACCATTTGAGCATTGTTCTTAAAAACACGAGTCGTTTATGATGCAACAGTCTTTGATAATTTTCTGGTTAGTTATAGTAGTGATTCTGGTAATTTCAACAGGAAGGTATGTGAATTTTCATTGTTAATAGCAACTTAGCATTGTATTCAAATAATGACCACTAAAACACACTAAAAATTATAAAATGGACCAAATATGAGTCCAAATCTTCTACCCCATTTCTCTATCACCTTTCATGCCCCCCTTGATTATTTTATCCAAAAAAAAATTCTAAAAAACTTGAAAAAAATTGTACAATTACTATAATACATTTATCAATACATTCCAATAATTATTTTTAAAAGAAAATCCACACAAAATTTATTTTGGAATAAATGTATAAATTAGTGTAAATTAAGCATTGAATATTAAAAAAATTGTTTAAAACAATATTATGTTCAAATGTTTTAAAATTTAAATACAATATAATATAGAAGTTTATAAAGTTGCAGTATAAGTTGTGAAAATTTAAAATTTGAGTGAAAATAAGCAAGTGGGCACGAAAGGGGATAGAGAATAGGAAGTAGAAGATTTGTACTCACCAAATATATATCATCTTATGATAAAGATAAAGTTTTGATGACCAAATCATTCCTCTTATCTATGGACAAATGTTTTGTTGTCTTTTCTTCTAATCGACTAAGTTTTTGATTGTAGATTAAAAAGGAAAGTTTTATGATTAAGGGCATAATGCATGAATATATATATAGAAGCTTATCTGTTAATGCATATAAAAGGCTTTTCTGGATAACTGCATACGAAGAATGGAATGGAAACTTATCCGAAAATTCAAGGGAATTAATTAGCAACTAACAATTAATATATCAAATCGCTTTTAATTAAAGGAATATATGTATGATGAGTCATAAAAATATATATGTGGGTGCCTTTTAAATAACCAATGATTAATGTCATGAGTTAATTTCACAACCCTTGCGTATATGTTTATACTATTATGCACCAGAACACAATGTATAGTCTAAATTTACAGCCAATCCTGTCTTGAATGAGCTAATTTTGTGTTCAATAATGTAATTTGTGTACATGCTTCATGTTTTATAATTTAATACGGGAAAACATCAATTAAATAAATAAATAACGTTTTTACACAAACAGGAAAAAATTTGAAACGTAAAATTGTAATTTTTAAGAAAAGTTGATGCCAAATCTCTTAGCCATGCAATATGCATATAATTATTTATTTATTTATATATATATTAGGAAAATGTTATAGGAACATCATGAAAAACATCCAAATGGACACTTTTTTGTAAAAACGCTTCAAATCAAGATTTAGTTAATGCAAATCTCCACGGTTTCACGACAGGAACACAAATATGCGTCTTGTTTTTTTTCCGAGATGTATAATGACATGTTTTCAATTTTTAAATTTTACCATAATTTCGAAAACATGTCATTATACATCTCGGAAAAAAAAACAAGACGCATATTTATGTTCCCGTCGTGAAACCGTGGAGATTTGTATTAACCAAATATTGATTTGGAGCGTTTTTATAAAAAAATTTCCATTTAGATGTTTTTCATGATGTTCATATAACCTCGCCCATAGTATATTTGCATTTTACATTGGAAAAGGCAGACTGGAAGTCCTTCAATTTTCATAATTTTATTTTTGTTACGGCTATAATTGAGAGAAAGTAATTAAATGCATCAACAGGATTCATAAATACTAAAAATGTTACCATGCCTTCTGGTTGGTTATTTCCATCTCTAACTAAAACAAAAACATCAAGGGCAAAAGCAACAAAAATCAAATCTTCCCAGTTTGATCTCAATGTTCATGGACCGTTTCTGGGACCATTTTACTTTTTTTTAATTGGACTTTAAAACTTTGCTTCTTTTTATCTCTTATGGATATTGATGTTTAATTCCTGATCCTCCATATCTGGCACTAATTTTTCTTCTTTCCATAATTTGTCCATGGTAAGTTTATTGAGTATGGCAAAAAGGTAACGTAATCATAATAAGTAGCTCACTAGGCATGTGTGTATATATATCAAGTGACATTGTCACATTTCTTTTATCAATCTCAATCATCACTTCCACTAAAAAAAAGGCTAGATGGCTCTGAAAAAATACCCAAGTTTTGTATTTTTGGTCATTTTCATTGCAATAGCTTCATACCTTAGTGAAAATGCAAATGGTGTTACTTTTACTGATCTTTTAATCACAAATAATATACCCGTTCGACTTTACCTCCCATCGGCTTACCCTAACAGAAAATTACCACTCGTAGTTTACTATCACGGTGGTGGCTTCAAAACAGGATCAACATTCATATCACCTTACAACGAGTTTGTACAAGCATTAGTTGACACCTCAAATGTTATAGTATTTTCAGTCGATTATCGACTAACTCCCACTTTTGATGTTTCAGCTTCATACGATGATTCCTGGACCGCCCTTCAATACATCGCTTCTCATTCTAAGAATATCGGCCCTAATCCAACTTTAAACACTTTAGTCGATTTCGGGAAAATATTTTTATCGGGAGATAGTGCGGGTGGTAACATAGCTCACAACATGGCTATAAAAATCGCGTCAAACAATATACCCGGCTTAAAAATTAAAGGAGTAGCTTTACTTTGCCCTTATTTTTGGGGGATTAAGCCGATCGGATTTGAGCCTTTCGACCCTTCTTCGAGATATATTGAAAATTCTTTATGGGAAAATGCGGCTCGAAGTTTAAATCTCGATGATACGCGTATTAACCCTTTAGTGGACCCGAAATTAAGTACACTTGGGACGAGAAATATTTTGGTCATTACGGGAAGTTTAGACCCGCTTGTCTATCGTGGGTATGCTTATGCTCAAATGTTGCGCACAAACGGGTATAAAGGAAAAGTCGAAAATGAAAATTATAACGGAGGTCACGACTTTTTCATATTTTTCCCGGGTACTCCTGAATACCATGCTGTTCTTGACCGTGTCTCGACCTTCTTCAACAATGTCGAATAATTGATATGAATTTCCATGAAACCTGAATTAGCTTACGATTAGTTTCGTATTGGTGTTAGTTTGACGGGACATATTCTGCTGTTGTTACTTTCAGTTCTAGTACTATGTAAAGTGACGTATGTAGATTATGTGAAATAATATTCTAATGGCAATATATCATAATAATCATTTATGTCCGGTTTTGATAGTATCTTATATTCTGATGAGATTAATATATTTTCTCGTCATATATACTAATGTAACACAAAACAAGCTAATGAACTTAACAGATTATTGCTAATGATATAGATCGTACTGCATTAGCATATATGGTAGGAAAATCAGAAAGATATTCCTTGCTTTATTGCTTGTACATGGCCCATAAAGCCATGAGCTCATTTCTTCCCATTTCTGATTCTTGTATCGCTTCTGATTTCACTTGGCAAAATGGCAGCTACAATTCAAATACAGTAATGCGTATGTCGTTTCGGTCAAACACAGGTCTCACACACAATATCCAAACAATAGACTCTTGGAATTACATTTCTTAGCCTCATCTGGCTAATAAGAAACATAATCCTAGGTTTTACACATACCGATCCCGTACCCGTGCCGTACCGAGATGGTCAAACAATGAAAAAGCCAACGGTACTCCATTTGCCGAACTGGGTACTCCATTTGCCGTACCATACCGGTACCCGTACCGTACTGGGTACTCCAGGAAAAAAAACTGAAGTACCCTTGCTACCTAGCAACGAAAGGAATAAGAACCATAAATAGTTGCAACTTTCTCAGCCTCCAGAAATGCCAATTACGCATAAAATTACTTTTTCGGGTGATCAATGCGTGTCAAGATTCGTGTTATAATTTAAACAAATTGGGTCGGGCAATACTAACATAAATGTCAAACTCTAATATATTCACCACTTTGTAATAACAACACAGCCTCCACTTTGTAATAACAACACAGCTTGTGAAAATTTTCAGAACTGTAAAAAGGTTTTACTAAAAGGTTTCCCCTTCGACATGTATTAATAGAGATGGAAACAAGGGATAATCTTGCTTAATTACTTTGACATCTTTCTAAGATTATTCTAGAAATAACTTACAACTATAACAGAAAAACTTAAACAAAGCCCGAACAAGAAAAGGAGGGGAACTTTATATCTGATTTGAAAGCTGAGGTGGCATGTATGACATGACGAGATAAACACTGCTATAAGGGTGAAGACAACAACGCGTGTCTACTTTCTGGTCTGGGTTTTCTTGAAGATACAAACCCGAAGAACCACGTTTAATTTCCCCATTGCAAAATGTTCCTCCCAATGGGACACCTGGAAAATTTCCCAAGAAAGGGGCACTATCAACATTTGTATCTCCAAAGAACGATTCACCGCGGCCACAGCAAGTAAAAATCAAACCTCCAAAAACTACTTTTTTATCAGCAGTAGCATCAAAATCTTGCTTTAATTTTTCTAAATCTTTAGACACGCTGCGACAATTAGATAGAGCAGACATTGAGTCTGGGTAATAGAAGCGAAAGCAATCCCCTGTTTTGATCCCACAACCGTTGACGAACAAGTAAGTTTCATCTCCGCTGTGAAGAAACAAAATGAAAAATGCATCAGTTAAGTTGTAGTATGAGCTGACTGAACACTTTTGAAGTACGTGCTATATGGACTCCATACTTATAAGGTTATATGCGTACATTATCAAATAGCATCATGAATTTAGCGTCATGACTTTACATTATAAATAGAAAGAAAAATAGCGTCTTTCAGAGGAGTTTAAAATGAGGGAGCCATTGCCTTCATGTCACTTCCTAGTTCATCCCCTTGTAACAGTGAATGCTGTGCACGATGTTAATTTTTTTTACTTTTACTTGAGTTGTACAATAATATATACCAGCAAATATAGAAGCATGAAAAGGGATCTATGTAACATACCCAGTTACATCATAGAATGCCATGGATGTTGACCATCTCGGCTTCTCTAAACCCACAAAACATTTTCTTCGTTTAGTGACCCCAATGTAAAGCTCGGGATAATCAATACCTCCAAGCTGCAATGAAGAAGCATTCCTTAATTACATATTTAATGAAAATTAAAAAAAAATGACAACCAAATCTCAAACATAGTCATAACTGTAAATTACGTGCAAGAAGCTCCAACAGTCATACACAAGAATGAAAAGTATAGATGCTACTGAAAAGCTATTGCCGATACAAGGAAAAGAGCAATTAACAAACTCTCTTATAAATATAACCCTGAATAATGTATAACCAAAATTTAGTCTTTCATTGGATTAACAAACTCTTTTTAGCTGAATTATAAAAAGGCGATGAAAAAAAGACGGATTTGGCACGATTTGTATATGGTAAAATGGCTGCCACCTCCTTTACCGAGCTGCTAGGGAAAATATGATGAAAGACAACAATATAGGTAAAAGTGAGACATGCACATAAGCAAAGAGACGATGACAAATCTCGCACAAAGTCGTCTCCACAAATTATGTTCATTTCAATACGAGAAGGAAAGAAGTTTAGACGCCACTCTCTATGTAATGAACACACGTAGACACGAAAAATAAATGCATAAAAGGAAAAACACGAATTACGTATAACGCCCTCACAAAACCGAATCTAAAAAGGTTCGTCTTCTGTGGGGGGGAAAACATAACCTTTAGCTAAACGAATGTGAATGAAAATTATATAGACATGGTATGATCATCATCCCCTCTCCCAAGATAATCATGGAAAATAACTTATTTTATAAGACAAGGCAATATAAATCATATGTCTACTGATCAAGTAGAGAAAATTGATACCTCCTCTTCTATATCTTCTAGCATAGTTTGACCATCAATATATCCGGGTATATCTTCATTTGTTGCAGATAACCATATCGAAGACTCCTCACCTATCTCTTTTACAGCTGCAGCTTTAAATGTCGGACCTATTGGCGACATACCAGCAGATATTGCCACATGGAATCCAATATCCCCGCTACCTATTTAGTAACCAATAATATAATATCAAAAGTTGAAGAACTATAAAATCTTACATATGCAAACTATGTCTTATAACTGACGAAGACAACTTTTTTCTCTACATATTTCGATTTATCATCAATTAAATTACTCCCATCACTTTAGTTTTTTCGCTAATTAGTAAACATATATGGGTCTCGATATAGAATACTGAATATCTGATATTTGAAAAATGAAACGAAAAAGTATATAAGAAAACTACCTTGAGGTTTATTTCTGTCATTCATGAACAGAAGGGCAACACCAGCACAACGTTCCTTTTGAGTAATATTTTCAGCATCCACTGTAGCTCTGCATAAAAAGTTACAGCATTCATCACCCAAAATGAAGGTGTCCCGGTGCATGGCATAATCTGCAATGTCAAAAAAAAATTATGATCCAAAATAATCACTTATAGGAATGCATAAATATTCAGGGTGTCAATATGTAATGATACGATGAATGATACAGGAAGAAGGAACAATTGGGACAAGGAATGGATTACTTATTCAAGAAAGGTGAAGAATTCCACAGGAGCAAGGGTAATTGACGAAGAACCAAGTGGAATTGATGAATTAAAGAAGAAAGAGAACAAGAAGCCATTTTTGGGGTTCGTATTACATTCTATTGAGCTTAAAGAAGGAGGGAATTTTAATCTCACCCCATAGATGATAGTAAATATTCAGGGTGTCAATAATAAATCTCGCAACTTAAAGAGAGCCATTTTAACTGAAATAAGCAATACAGTACAAACGAAAAGATAAGATGACGGATGTTGTGTTTCTATTTCTCAAGAAAAAACAAAACCAAATATATGCAATTTGCTTATAGGCTGATAGATATGGATAAAATTCCATACAAGAGTGAAATACTCACCCATTTTATCAAGAACGGGCTTCATGTCAACTCGTAGACCCTACAACATTATCCAGTGTATACATTATAATTGATGTGACAACAAACTAATAGGTTCGACTTTAAATAAGAATAGAGCATAGACAAAATGCAATCCTTCTTACTCCAAACATTATCATTCCAACAGGCGATGTGTAACCTGAGACAGAGTGTGTGTATTCCCTGATATCAATAATAAACTTGTCGATAGATGTTGTCTGAAAATCCTGTGAGACAACAACCTCAAATCAACTCTATATGCACAATAAACAAAACCAAAAATTCAAACAGCAAGAAAGTTGTGAGACCATACTACAAATTTTTACCTCTGACCATAGTAAAGGTAAAGCATCCACCTTCAACCCCGGAAAAAACCCAACGGTCAATGAGATTCCTAAAGATACATTATGAGATGCAAGACTTCTTTGAATGTCTTGATCCATCTCCCATAGTATCTGGAGATTTAATTGAGAAATACACATGAATATATAAGTAACTGAGTTATTTATCTGCCGAAGGGGAAATAATAATCACATAAAACAGATGGAGAGGGCTAGTAGTGAGTAGTGACATATTATTAGTACAAACCTCTTGAAATTCATTACTTAATGCATTCTTTCCAATTATGCCTCTGGACATGTACGTAACAATAGGAGTTTTTGAACCCAGTTTCTTTGTAATCTAGTTTTCATAAACCACAACAAACAAGATTACATGAGAACTCTAGCAAAAGGAATCAACGTAAAATGAACTAAAAATGGAAAAGATAGAGCTTTCATACATATTCGTGAGCCAATTGCAAGTTGAATGAATGAGAAATGCAAAGGATAGCGAAATGTGGACGAATTGGTTCCCGTAGAACATTTTCAACAACCTCTTCCACTGCACCCTGCAAGTTTTCAAAAATTGATACAACACAGTGTGAAAAGAATGACTCGTTGATCAAGATAATGGAATTCACGTTATAACTTGCTCGACAAACTACAACTTCTCAGAGACAGATATAAAAAATAAGTGATAAATGCATTCTCACACATTTATAAGCAGACCACAAAAAGGGTGAAGCAATACTTGACTTGTCTAAGTAATTTTTTTGTTCACATATAACGAATGGGAAAGAATCAACTCTAATTGGCTTCCCCTTAATCTTATCTCGGTATATATGATTCTATAGCTTGTATTGCTATTGATTTCGACACAGTTTTTTCAATTGTTATGCTTATGAGCCATAATGCAACAGGGTGATATCAGTCTCAGTTTCGTGCTTCTCTGGCCTGTGTGCTGGATAATCTGGGTACTCTTTTCTTATCTAGAGCATTCTCAACAGTGTATTTAAATTGTCTACACATCTCTACATGTGGATAGGATGTAAATAACATTGCTCAGCAGCCTATTTTCGTTTCTCTCTATCTCTAATTTTTTTTTTTTTGTAAATTTGGACATCTCTACATTTTCTATTTACATGTGGAAGGAATATCTAGCTCTATCTACATTTTTTTCTCGCAAGTTGTATATCAAAAACAAAATACCATTCTTTTTCACTTCATTCTTTCTTTTGTGTTTCTCTCTCTAAAAAGAAAACCCCGCGTTCTCACTCTCTCATTCTGCCTTGAATATCGTACGCCTCTCCCTTGGCCATATCTCCATACCCGTGTGTCTATAAGGAAGTCTTCTAACCCTAACTCTGATTTATATGGAGTAGCTTTTAACATTTTTTTTTAAACTAAGATCGTTTTTTGAACCTCACGCTGTCGGATGTGATAATATCACTTCTATTATTCTACTATGTACTTGGAAATTGCTGATTGATATTGATAAAATCTAAACGCATTTTAGTAATAATTGTTAATCTGTTTTTATCTCTAAAGATCACAGTTTTTTTATTATGTGTTTTCATACTATATTTTGGTGACGAACTTAAACCAAAAACATTTGTTCTTTGGCTTTTATTAAAAAGTTAATATTTTAAGTAGTTTAAAAAACCAAAGGTTGTTATTTGAATGGGAAAAAAGTCGAAAAAACAAGTTTTTTTTATATGTATATATCAAATTTATATAGCACTGTTGTGCACCAGTTAAAAACGGTGGCTAAAAGAGTTCAAGTTTTTTTTATATAGCCAAATCTAGATAGAAAATTTGAAGAGGCTGTTGAGAATGCTCTTATGAACAATTTTTTTTACTTAAAAGTACAGCCATACAAGCATTGAACTAAAAGTTCAGACACCAACTCTAAAGTACTACTAATATCCATGTTATGAAAATCTCAAAACAAGAACACATGTATTATGACCACATTAAATATTCAGACACCTATCTAAAGTAGTACTTTATATCTACAATTCTACTAATTCACAATAGTGCTTTTTTTTCAAGCTCAACATTTCTGATTGTTTACTCATAAATTCCAGTGCATTTTAAATGTACAGTGCCACTAATTATAAATTATAATGTTGGGTTGTTTATATGCAACTTGTGAACCTCAGTTTTCTGTTACATACAATTTGGTTGATTAGCTTAGAAGCTGGTAAATCTTTGCTTCCCAGTCCAAAGAAACAAAAATACTACTTCACAGCTCCAAACAAGCTGCTTATCAATTTTTAGTATTCAACATCAAAATATACAGAACAAAACCAAACAGTTAATAACAACTGAGAGATTAAACAAGTGACAAGTGGACGAAAGAAATCACATTGAGAGAGGGATTGAAAGACAGAGAAGTTTTGGTTGGCGACTGATTTCAATAACAAAATGTCAGTTTTTCTGCTTATGATTACGAACCATGAGATTGGATGCGCTATTAAGGTAAGGTTTCTACCTTTTCTGTTCTCCGGTCCAAAATAGCCAGAAGGCTTAAGCATCTCCTTTTTTTTTAATATAAACAAAGCTTTTACTTAGAATTGCATCAATATAAGCCTCGGACTCAAAATCTAGAAACCTGCTAAAGAACTACAACCAATCTAATAGTATGTCTTAGAATTTCAAAACAAGAACACATATTTCAGAACCACACTAAACTAGCTCACAGTTAATAAGTAGCAATGCATTTGGTTAATTCGCTTAGAAGCTATGCTTTCTGTTTTCCGTCACTTGCTTCCTATCTAATTTTTGTAAAAAAAAAAGGGAAAAAAATCGAACTGTAAATAGCTACTTAGATAAAACAAGAACACAAATTTCAGAATCACACTCAAACTAGCTCACACTTAAAAGTACCAGTGCATTTGGTTAATTAGCTTAGAAGCTATGTGATGTAGGCAGAGGAGGAACTAGATACAACCTAAAAGGAGCTACAACACCCCTATATTGACAAATTTTTGAAATTTTTACATGTTTTTTGCTGAAAAATTGACGATTATATCATTTCAGCACCGCCCATAGTTAAAAATATATATATATAAACATGCAATTCAGCCCCATCCACCTTCAAATCCTAGTTCCGCCACTGGATGTAGGTCAAAACACCGAACCCGATATAGAACTAGAATAAAATAACCCTCACCGGATCTTTAAGCACCAAACTCAAATAACAAAATAGTGCCAAACTCATTATAACTTTTTCAAGAGAGTACATACACAACATTGAAAAACGCAATTCTTAATATAAACCCTTAGTAAATACTCTATCCATCCTATCTTATTCCCATTTCTTGAATTCTATACGTGAGCTATATTATAATGAAATTGGATAGTTTTTTGGGAGGGAAAGAGTATGAAATTACCCTTTCACACCCCGAAACAAGCTGCTAATAACCTTTCAGTACTCAGAATCAGAAAAGTAAACAAAATCGGACAGAGAATGACCTTGAGAGTAAGACGGAGGGAGAGGGCGGAGGAGAGTTTGGGTAAAGAGAGAACGCGGCGGGACACGGCGTTCCACGAGCGGCTAACGCAGGCGGCGTAGGCGAAAGAGTTCGCCGGAAGCTTAGAGAGTACGATTTGGAGCAAGTCATTTTTCTCATTGCTTTTTAAAAGCAGTTTTTTGACCAAAAAGGCCGACGCCAAACGCACCCTAAATCGAACTGTTATATAAATTATACATAAATTACTAAAATGTCAAATTTGGAAAAACTTTTTACATACGCAAATTTAATTCGAGTAAAAGTTTTTCCCAAATTTATCATTTCGGACTAAAATACTGCATTCCTAAAATGCACGTAAATTCATAGTGAACAATTAATATACAGTATAAGTATAATTTTTGTTTTCCAATTCAAAGAAACGAAATTACCCTTCCACACCCCTTTCCAATAAATATTCATACCAAAATGCACATAAATTCGTAACGGACAATTAATATAGAACGGAAACGAGTAGTATTTGGTATAATTATTAATTTCTAATGCAAATTAACGAAATTTACCCTTTCACACCCCGAAACAAGCTGCTAATAACCTTTCAGTACTCAGAATTAGAAAAAGTAAACAAAATGGGACAAAGAAAGACCTTGAGAGTAGGGCGAAGAGAAAGGGCGGAGGAGAGTTTGGGTAAAGAGAGAACGAGGCGGGACACGGCATTCCATGAGCGGCTAACGCAGGCGGCGTAAGCGAAGGAGTTTGCCGGAAGCTTAGATAGTACGATTTGTAGCAAATCTTCTCCGATCATATCCATCGTTGTTGTCAATTTATCACTCCTCGTCTTTTGTTTTTGTTTTTGTTTTTGTTTTTGTTTCTCCATTTTTTGCGAAATTTGGTAAACGGGGCCGGTGAGATGAGACTTCTTTTTATCTTACTTCTCAGTATTATTTAAGGCGATGTAACACTTTTGTTGCGGCTTCGATTCGGTTCGATTCGTTTTAGTTTTTTTTAGTAAACTAATTCGGTATGGTTTTTTTTAGAAAAACTAAAACCGAAATCGAACATATTTTTCGATTCAGTTTTTCGGTTTTTTTCGGTCTTTTTCAGTTTTTTTTGGTCTTTTTCGGGTTTTGTCGGTCTTTTTCGGTTTCGATCTTTTCCGGTTTTTCAGTTTCGGTCTTTTTCGGTTCGGTTATCGGTGCGGTTCGGTTTTTATGGTTTTTCGCCCTACCTAAAAATAGGGCTGGGGTCCCGTCCGGTTCGGTTCGGTTTTTGACAAAACCGAAACCGAGCATATTTTCCGGTTCGGTTTTTTTCGGTTTCGGTATTTTTATTTTTTGGACCGAACCGGACCGTTTTTTCGGTCCAGTTTCGATTATTTTTCGGTTTTATTTTTGATTTTTCGGTATTTTTCGATTCGGTTTTACTAAAAACCGAAACCGACCCAATTTTTTTTTCAGTTTTTCGGTTTCGGTTTCGGTTTGGTTCGGTTTTTCTGGTTTTTCGCGCAGCGATACCTAAAATACCTTTCATGTTAAACGAAATTACAATTAAGCCATAAATAAATAAAAATCAATAAAATAAAATGAAAACTGCCTAAAATAACTGCCAAAACACATTCAAAATTAAACCTTTCACTCCACGCCCTATTTCATTTAGGCAAAAAAACGAATTGAAAAGGGGAAGAAAAACATAGAGAGAGAGATTAGAAAAGGGATTTTGAGATGGAGAACAATACAGAAGTTAAGATAAAATAGCGATATTAGATGAAGTTAATAAATGTAAGCAATGTTGCATCTCTATTAACTTTTTTATTTATTTTATTGAAATAATCATCCTGCGTATTTAATTGACGTGCATAACATAAACCACGACGTTGCATCCGCGCATCGCGTCGGGCACGTCCGCTAGATTTATTTTATGGGAGTTGTGTGTATAAATAAAGCGGGTTAAATAAGGTGGATATTGTAACTGGATTAATCGACCCGCATCCGACCAACTAGTAAGTAAATCCGCATTGTAAAATCATACCGATTCAGACTTATTGGGTTGGCACATTGTTTTTAAAAAAAGGTGCAAACCGTAATTTAGACGGAAGTTGTTCGTTTAGTGTATAATCCCACTTAATAATCGTCTAATTACCATCTAATTTTGAATAATTCTTAGGCTCCTATGCTTTGCCTACCGCCTAATTTTATTAACAAACTTTTATGTCTTTACTTTTTAAAAGCAGAAAAAAGATTACAATAAGTAGAAAAAAGATTCACTTATAAGTTACAATAAGCAGAAAAAAGATTACAATAAGTAGAAAAAAGATTCACTTATAAGTTACAATTAGTAGAAAAAAGATTTATCAACAAAAACAAGTTATAAGTCACTTTCAAGTAAAAGAATGCCAATCAATACATTGCCTTTTAAACGCTTTTATGCCTTTACTTTTTAAAAGCAGATTTCTAACAAAAAAAACCCGATACCAAACGCACCATATCCATATGTCGGGACGTGTTTGATATTGTTTCTTTGGGGAAAAAAAACGGTAAGAGTCGTGACCAAAAGTTGGTGGTTTCGAATGGTTTAAGTCTTTGGTACTTGCTTTGTAAATAAGGACACAATAGTTACACTTAATTTTACAACTAGTTTGAATTATTCACTATAATCTTCGAGGTACTCATTAGTCATTCCAACTCATCATCATCGTCGTCATCGTCCGACAATGACGACGCTGCTATGGAATTTTATACTGACTGTTTCCTTGGAACCTCTCCCATTGTCATGGCTGCGGCGTCCATTGTAGAAGCCGGAAATTCCCAAAGAACTCAAAAGAAAAAAATTGCAAAGCATCGACTAATTCAAGAAGGTGTTACAAGACTCCAAAAGGATAACTTTGATTCGGTACCCTTGTTCAATTTTTATCTATTTTTTGTTGTTGTTAGTTTGCGTTTTTTATTAAGTGTTGTCTTACTTTTATCTTTGTTTCTTGAATTATGTAGGAATCATGTATTATTAAATTTCAGGAATAAAGTTTTCTAATTGAATTCTAATTATATTTGGTCCATAAATACTATATAGTTACAGTTATTTTACCCTAAACATCAATTTCAAATGAATAAAGTAGCACCTTCCTCTTCCACTAATCTTGATCTACTCTCCAAACAAATGGAGTTGTTCTCCTAATTTTGGAGTTATTTATTCCTCTTCCATTACATATGCTCTTATGCTTGAAAATAGTGTGCCTTTTCTAATTTAATTTTAGTGTGGCCCTACTAAGTTTTCCATTTCTTAAATGGTTTTTTATTGGATTGACACATTAGTTTAATCAAGTAATTTATAGCTTTAATTAAGATCTTGTTCGTTGCATTTTTTATCTATACTTTTTACTTGCAAGTGGTTAAGCAGTTTTGCAGCGTAAAAAGCTAGAGTCTTTACGCTAATTGATCCGATTCTTTTTCTCAGCACCAATACGATAGCTCACCAGCTTATTTCTTAATTTATACAACCAAACAAGCTTAAATTGAATTTTAAAGAGGTTTGACTAGTTTCTTTGAGGATATACTGTAGAAGTAATACTTCGTAACTCCACACTTATTAGCTGCTATCTGAGTGTTTGAAAACGTAGAAATCTTGATGTGTTGCTACTTTTGTTTTGAGTAACTTGTTTTCTGGATATCTAAAAAGAGAAAAAAATGTGCATGAGCTCTGCATATCGTGCTTTGGCTGTTATAAAAGTGCTTCAAGTTTGTAGTACTACTTTAGGTGGTCTAATTAGAGAGCAGATCAAGTTATATATAGGGAAATTGACCACTAATTGAGCCTGCATATTAGCTAAAATGAATTTATAGTATCTTTCTTCTCAATAGGTGTAGTCTCTTAAAAAATATTTGTAACTGTAGCTCCAAACTCTAGATTGCCCTTTTCCTAAATTTTAATCTAGCTGATGTCATTATACACTTTGTAAAGCCATTTATATCGAAAGTAGTCTGTAAAATATAATGGTCTTTAGACGACTTTGAACAGCAAGTCTTTCGAAATGGATCTGAATGTGTTTCTCTCCAGAGATTTTTAGTTATACTGTTCTGCCTTTTATGAGCTGTCATTAAATCATAATTATACTAATTAAATATTGTAATTTATATCATGTTAACTTAACAGATGGACGGTGAGGAATTAACCGAGCAGGAAACTGCCTTGTATGATCGCCAAATCAGAGTCTGGGGTGCCGATGCTCAAAGAAGGTACCTTCCCTGTTCATTTATCAGTTAATCATCTAGTATCATTTAACCTTACACGAGCCCTATGCATAAAAAAATGTATGTACGTAATGATTTGGGAAATATGATAGTAAATCTTTTGAGAGGCAACTATGCTATTGTTAGGAATTTTGTTTTCTCCTCTAAAAAAGAGCGGATGAGTACTGACCAATTAGATTATGTATTTACATATTTATATTACTAGTACTACTTTTAAATTTAAAACACAATTTTTTTCTCAAGTATGGGCTAGATTTACAATGCGTAACTATGTTCACTAACTGTAGAATTTGATTGCTTTGTTCAGGCTAAGCAAGGCACATGTACTAGTTAGTGGGATTAAAGGAACTGTTGCGGAGGTAAGCTATAATTTATATAAGCATATTATCAAGTATTTACTTCTTGTTCTTATAGATGAAGCAGCAATTTTAAAGCAATTCTTTTATTTTGTGTGGGGAACCAGTTCTGCAAGAATATTGTTTTAGCAGGAGTAGGTAGTCTGACATTAATTGATGACTGACCCGCGACAGAAGAAGCATGGACGGCAATTTTTTTTATTGATCCCGATAATAACTGTGTGTTGGGGAAATCCCTAGCTGAAATTTGCTGCGACTCTTAGAAATCTTTCAACCCTATGGTTCATACCACCGTTCAAAAAGGTTCTCAATGATGGTTATGTTTTTCTATTTTTCACTGCTCTGCAATTATAATGCTTTTCGACTTAACTATATAAAGACGTGCTGATGTCTTTTTCTGATATTTTTCAGGAGATTTGTCTTGCTTTGGTGCTGAGTTCTATGAAAAACTTGTCGTTATTGTTATTAGTTGTTGCTCCCTTTCTGCAAAAGTAAAGTACTTATGCATTTAATCTACTGCTCCATATCTTCGGTGGGATCTAAACTGCTCTTATTTAGCCCTCCCTTTTCTCTCTCCCTCCTCTTTTCTGAATCAGAGATTGATCAATGCGAAATGCCAGAAATTGTCAAAGCGTGTGGCGTTCTATACGGTAGACTGTAGAGACTCTTGTGGGGAAATATTTGTTGATCTGCAGAACTATTCCTATTCGAAGGTGACAACACAATCTTGTTATTAGTATTTGGTAATGTTGATGGTAATAAACCTTTATACTTGGCTGACATTTTGTTTCTGGTCGTTTGCCTTCTCTTCCAGAAAAAGCTTCATGAAACTATTGAAACTCAGCTTCTTTATCCCAGTTTTGAGGTATGGATCTAATCTATGTCAATTTATAGTTTATTATATTCATGAACTTAGTGGCGGGTGATAACCTGCTGCCCAGCATACTCGAAACTATAGTCTCTAGGAATTGGTACCATTTAAAGAATTTATTTGGTCTAGTAAGTGTCTTTAAGTTTTACCTGATTATATTATGGCTGAAAATGAAAACTTGGCTGGCTTGCTGATTGATGCACATACGTTGACTTGATGTAGATGTTGATGTTGATGATTTGATTTTGTGCTGCTCATCAATGTTCTTTTGGGGAACCAAATAGTATCTTCAGCAGCCTAGGACTAAATTATGTGTTGGTTTTATTCTGATTTTTGTTATTAAATTTTGGTGTTCTTTAACACATTTTTTTTTATCAACGACAGGAAGCAATTCAGTTCCTCGGAAGAGGTATGAATATCTATCTGTATATCCTTTTAAGTTGTTTACAAAAGCTGTTTGACATAAAGGCTGGCTATCCTGAAATTGAAGAAGTACTCGATGACTTATTGGAAGAGGGAGTACTACTACTTAGGACTTTGTCATACTTATTTATACATGGCCCTCTACTTCCAGTCTTGGGTTTAGAAATTTAGTTTATCATTCACCATTATATTTATTGATTCTATCATTTATTGTGCTTTAATTACATGAACCTGAAAGGTTTATCTTGAGTCCTGATTGTTTCAACTTTCAACTTCGTTTTTTTTTTCCTGTAATATGGAGAGAAACTTATGAATTGCTAAAATGTTCCAGTGATTGAAAAGTTTGAGGAGGCCGAGGGTCGTAAGCCAGGGGAGATTTCAAGGGAAAACTTACCAAAGGTTTTGAAGTTGAGGAAGGAAATATGTGAGATAAATGTAATACTTCTCTTACTAATGCAGTACAATTTTTATTAAATGTTACAAATATCCAAGTATTGATCTTATTATATTTTTTGTTCACAGTCAGTCAATGAGTCATTTATTACGGATTCTCTGCTTGAGCGATTGGTGTGCGGAACAACCGAATTCCCTCCTGTTTGTGCTATCCTTGGTGGAATTTTGGGACAGGTGAGACTACTAGTAATTTCCTGTTTGGTTGAGCTTTTTGGATGAATTTTTAGAATACGGCTTTGGATAAATATGTTGAAAAGATTTTTTCTTCTTTTGTATTTTTTTGTCGTTGATGTTTGGTGTAGTGTTATGTGCATTAGATTCGTTAAATCTACAAAGTACTACGGGTTACAGGTCTCTAAAATGAGTTTGGCAGTTGGTACTTTGATAAACCCGTGTCATACGAGTTTCTCAGTGCAGAACTATAAGGCCAAACTGATCACCACTCTAGATGGATATATGTGATTGCAAATGGTTTGGTGGTTCTGATTCTTAAATTTTATTTTAGTAATTGATCACCACTCTAGACGGATATATGTGATTGCATATGCTTGATGGTTCTTTTTCTTAAATTTGATTTTAGTAATTAACACCTTTGAAGTGTACCCATCTGCAGGAAGTTATCAAAGCAATATCTGGAAAAGGCGATCCTCTGAAGAATTTCTTTTTTTTCGATGCTATGGACGGTAAAGGCGTGATAGAGGATATTGCAAACTCCAACAATGGAAACTAAGTGGTAGGTAATTTTGATAGGCTGCTACTTATTTAGTGGATAGCATCAGACAAGAAAGGACAATGATCGTTTTCGTGATGACTTCTCTAAAGCTTTAAATTCCTGATTAGGATGATTTCATTGGCAACGATGATGTACAAGCTTCGTGGATGCTCACTAATCTTGAAAAACCTGAATTTATGTAAAAGTGTACTAACTTGTGTCGATGTGGTGGAGCTGAGAAATCTCTATTTGTTTTTTGTTACTATTTAAAAAGCTCTCTCTTAATCTTTCCTTTCTCGTGAAGTGATCTACAAAAAAGAAAAGGAGTGCTTAAATTAAAGTAAGCCCAAATGACACTTTTTGGCTTGTTTGACTGCATTCTTTGAGCAAATAAACTTTGCGCTTTGTCGAGGTTGAAAAAAAAAGAACTATGTAGAGTTATAGTAGTTACTTAAAAATAAAAGCTCATCTTTTAAGTTGGTCAACCAAATGTAACATGAAAGTTATGAGCAAAAGATAGAATGTTGAGATTAGGAGCTGCAGTCCACAAGATTGTTCTCGCTGTGATCTGACAATACTAAGATTATCGGTAAATTCCGAATACATTCAACACTCATCTTTTGGTTTTCAATTGCTTGTTGAAACTAACCGAGGTAACGGATTCTATTTCAGCTACCCAATCTCAATGCTTTTAGTTTTCAACTTTCTAATTGTCACCAAACAAGCTTTGAAGAAAACGCAAGATGAAAATGAAAACGCTAGAAATTTGATGACCCTAAACCAAAAAAGAAAATTAACAGAAATTTGACGCAGATGCCGATTTCTATTAGTCATGACCACTTTTATATCAACTCCATGACCAAATCAATCAATGTAACATATTCAAGACCATTTTGGAGATGGTATTATACTATTATGTAGTTGCATGGGTTGTTCTTAAACGTTTGTATTTCGGAGCAGAGCCGAATCCATGAATGGTATATGAGTGGTGCCAGTGCGGAACCAACCAGGATGGTGTTTTTTCGGATGGTCGTGGTGTAAAAAGTATGTCGAATAGAAAAAAAAATAGGGTTTAATATACAAATATTTTTTTTTCTACGTTCAACATAATATAAAATAAATATGAAATCAAGACAAAATACATGAGACAGTAAAATAATTTTTTATATAATCTTTTTTGGGAAAATACAATGAGTATTTAGAAAATTTGGTAATTTTAAAATAAAAAGCAGAAAATTTTAGAAAAAAGAAGCTAACATGATTTGAACATCTACCATTTTACTAACTTATGGTCTAATTTTACCATTACACCAGCAACTCTTTTGTTTAACTAGGAGGGCCATAAATGTATATATCTCAGATTTTTTTAATTACAAAAATAAAAATAAAATTGAAAATTGTCACCGGGGTGGCGACGGCCACCTCCAGCTCCCCCTTGGGTCAGCCTCTGAGTGGTGACAAAATTTAAAATTTAAAAATGAACCAGATCATCGTTTTAAATGTATTTTAATAAAAATATATGATGAAAAATTAAAAAATCCATAATTTCCGGAATTATGGATAGCAAAGTCTGCACCTAGATTTCCAGTGTTTAAGAGGTTGCCTAAATAACTGGATGTCTTTTCCCCATGAGAATTTCCAAAACCATTTTAAAAGAGTTTGCATGCAACTTCAAATTCCCTTTTAAGTTAGGAAGCTCACGGGACGAATTGAGGAGAATTAAGCTCAATTCTAATTTAACCTATAAAAAAATCACGAGGCGGGTTGATAAAGTTTAAATCGCAACTCAACTCAAACCAACATGTTACAATTAAAACTCTAACCCAACCCGCAAAATAAATTGCGGGTTGAGGCGGATTGGGTTTGGTTTGATTCTTAAATTTATATTTTGGTCCTTTATTTTTCATAGTTTGCATAATTAACCTAAATTTTAAAATAAATTGAAGCTTTCAAAAAAGAAATACAAATTAAAATCAATCAAGATATGTTTATAACAAGTAACAAAACTAAAATATAACAAGAATCGGAGTTTAGTATCTTGAAATACATACGATATATATATATAGGGGAAGGATCCATACACACATAAAAAAACACATTATCTTTACACATCAATCACAACCCTCTATTTACTTACTTTCAATGGTCAAGATTAGTTCATCTAATAACAAGAATAAACACATAATCTTAACCATTGAAAGTAAGTAAATAGATGGTTGTGATTGATGTGTAAAGATAATGTGTTTTTTTATGTGTGTATGGATCCTCCCCCATATATATATATATATATATTATATTGCGGGTTGAAACGGATTGAGACGGATTAACCCGCGGTTTGTAAACCCCAACCCTAACCCAACCCGCAAAATATATAATGGATTGGGCGGAACGGGTTGATTTTTTTTGGACACTCAACCTGCCCCAATCCGTACGGTTTGGTTTTGCGGATTTTCCCCCCACACCTATCCTTAAGGACAAAAATACTCTGGTATCTACTACTCCCTCCCTTCTCATTTAATTGTTCATTACGAAACTACGTGCAATTTTAACCGGCTTATAGCTTGTATCAAAATTGTCGAAATGAATTTTTTTAAAATCTAATCATAAAATTTAACATTTAAATTATATGATAAACTTTTGAAAATTTTCATTCCGAAAATTTTGATACAAGTTATTCGCTGGTTAAAATGGTTTATTGACAATTAAAAAAAAAGGAGCGGGTATATGGTTAGTTATAGTGTAATAGTGGATTAGCAAGAGTACTAACACTACCAGACAACCTAAATTACCTCCACAAACACTGTTTGAGTACGGTTAAAGGTTCATGAGCTTAGCTGCTCCATTATTTAAAGTTGCACGATTTTTTTTATTTTTATTTTATGATCATAAACCATCATTTGGAGATAAACCTACTTTCTAAACGTCAGAGTTCGAACCCTGATGGTAAACGTGATATACTCGGATACCAAACACTTGGACCACAACAAGGACTACTACAATAACCAAAAACAACTTATAATATATTGTACGGTAATTGGAGATGAATATTAATGTGTCAAAACTGTGTCTTTGACTCTTAGCCAATTTCAATGAAACTATATATATAGATATATCCAACTAAAAGATTAGAGAAAACAATTAAATAAAACTTGACAAAATACAATAACATGTCAATTGGCTTCAACTAAAGTAACAACTAACAAACCATTAATACTGCCTAAACAAAAAGGCACGATCTTAACACAACCACATTAGACACATAACTATCATTATCTTACCGACTCAAATTCATTCATACAACCACAACATTGATCATCTTATGAAATAATGCCAATAATGTCTCAATACTTGTCTGGTCTTGGTTAGTTTCCACTCATATTTTTTACTTATATTATAAATTGGGTGTTCTTATTGAGGAGTATTATTAATTATTATATGCCCTTTTTCTGTACTTCTCCATTTTTATCACTATTCACCAGTCTACTCCCACGTATCCTTGTGAACCCGTTACGTGTAATTTTGACCGGTTTATAACTTGTATCAAAATTGTGGAAATGAATTTTTTTTAAATCTAATCATAAAATTTAACATTTGAACAATATGATCAATTTTTGAAAATTTTCATTCCGACAATTTTGATACAAGTTATTGACCGGTCAGAATTGTACGTAGTTTCGTAATGAACAATTAAATAGTATATTACCATTTAATTTTGCTAGCTATATCATAACATGTGTATAATAAAATAATTTTTTAACTTCAAAATTCACCCACTAACTTTAACTTCAGCAAAGCTACACATTGGACTCCTACAAATATTATAAATAAGTCACTTGTTGAATAATGAAAGGACAAAGAAAAAAATAAAAATTCAATTGAAAATTTTAAATCCGCGTGAATAAGAGAAGTGGGTAAATGATAAATTTAACAAGGGGGAAAATCCACATCACCACCCATTAGGTTGCATGTTAATTGTGGAGAGGGATTTATGTTGTGACACTAAATGTTATTTATTGAGTGTCTTAGGTACTCCAATGTACACTAAAAAAACCAACATTTTGATAAATTCGGCTACTGTTTGACACTATTGAGTGCCTTAACCAGTCCATTGATGTTGCTCTAAGGCATCACAATACTAATAATGTACTGCCTACGATGGACACAATTTTTTGTTATCATTTGTGAGTTGTGATGGTTATTTCTAAACCCAAGTACACTTTTTTTTGTTATCATTTGTAAGTTTTGTATACATTTCACGTTCTTGGGTCTTTTAATCAGGGTTCAGTTAAGAGACGTTAGTATTTGAATTCACCAAATATATCATAAAATATGAACCATAAAGATCTGTAACTTTTAACCTGTGTTTCCGGCTTTTTTTGCTCATGTCTTATTTGTTTCAATTTATTAAATTTAACAAGGAATGTTCGTGTCATTTTTTAGGGAAAAGACAAAATGTACAAGCAGAAATTTAACATACAACCTTCTACTGATAAAACGTGTTGCATGAAAATTGTATAGTTGTCTATAAATTTTTAAACGTGTTTGATGATAAGTGCTAAGGAATAATTTGAATGATTTGAACCTTTTAAAGTTTAGCAAAAGAACAATTAAACATAGTGGGATATGACAAAATGTCACAAAATAAAATCAACCAAATTCTTCATTATTCAAACATCTGTCATCGGCGGCCATCCCTTATGCACTTGCCACCTGTTTTGTTGCCACGTCACTTTCAACTTTGCCTCATCATCGCCAATATTTTCATTTTTGCTACGAAATCAACATTCATGTAAGTGTTGATATTTGCTATAGCCATACACTCGTCACGTTTAATCGATGGTTGTCCGCTCGACGACTCGTTTAATGTTAGTCGGTCTGATTTAGTCATTGAGGAAGTCGATGTTGATCAACAAAACGACTAGTTAGGGTAAAGTGATTAGTCGATGAATGATCATCAATTAGTCGTTCAAGTTAGATCAGCTGTTCATGTAGGATTAAGATTAGTTATATTAGAATCCATATTAGTTTACCATTAAAATGCTTCGTAATGGTAAGGATGTATATCTTTTTTATAAATCAAAGTCTCGATTATTATCTAGACGACGTGAGATAATTACTCTAACACTCTCCCTCACCCGTGACCCGACATTTCAAGAGTTCTACGAGCGGACATATTAAATAGGTAAATGTGAACCCAATATCGCTAGACCCTCTCTGATAGCATATTAGAATCCATATTATTTTACCATTAAAAAACCTCGTAAGGATAAAGATGAATATATTTTTATAAACCACACACTCGATTATTATCTAGACGACATAGATAATTAGCCTAACAAGTTCAATTATTTTTCATCTCTTTTCCTAAAACCAAAAATAATAATAGTAAAGTTTATCTATGGATTAATATGTCAACATAGCAAAAATCATAACCCAATAATGTAAATAAGACTTTACCGTGCGTGTATCAAGAAACTAAAGTTGATAAAGTTGTACTACTTATACCGAGATAGAGATACATATAGTACGTAGTTAAAGATAGATAAAGTGATAAACTATTCACATAGTCCACTACACTACACTACATTTAGCTCCCTTTTAAGATTATCCCTCTCTTTTTTATTTATCTCTCGTAACAATAAAATCAAATTCAAAATAAAGGTTTCTAATATTAATTCTTCCATCATTTTTCCACTTAATAATGTCCCTTTTGATAATAAGTTTTTTAAATTTATGTTTAATGAGTTAATGACTTGATGGTTTTACAGGAGGGGAAGAAAACAGATGAGAAAAAATTAGAGGAAATGGAAAACGAGAAGAAGGCTGAGGAACTTAAAGAAACATCCGTTGTTGCGGCACCGGAAATTGTTTTGAAAGTATTTATGCATTGCGAAGGTTGCGCGAAAAAAGTCCGCAAATGCCTCAAAAGCTTCCAAGGTCTCATATTTTTCTACAAATTTCCCTTAATTTTGTTAGATTTTGTTTATAATAACCCAGTTCTTTGTTAGATTTCTCGATTAAGTTTCTTATTTTCTAGGTTCTCTTTAGTAAGTGAGGTTCTAATTTGTTTAGTGATTTTCCTTCCCCAGTTTACTTGGGTTTGTAAAAATTCCCCATTTCTTTTACTGGGTATTGTTTAATTAAATTAAATTGATCCAAGTTTGACAGTGTTTTTTTGTTTGGAAATTTTCTAAATTTTCCTTTATTTTTCTTGTTCACTTTATTAGTAGGTCCTAATTTAGTATTAGGTTTCTATTTTTCTCTTTAGTTTTTTCTTGGTATTTTTTTTCAAAGTTCCTTTTTTTTACTATGTTTTGCTTGAATTGATCCACTTCCAATAGGGTTTTATTTAATTTATCCCAGTTTAAAAGGGTTTGCTTTTATTTTAGCCCAAATTTAGCTAGTGTTTTATAAAGCATAAGCTTTTGGCAACCTAAGAAGCGGAAAATGAGCTTTTTAAGCCCTTTTAAAGCTATGAATTGAGCTTTTATCGAGTTTTGAATCGAGTTTTCTTACTACGAATCACGCTTTTCAAAACAGTGTCTTTTACTAGGTTTTTGTAAAATTTACGCAGTTTTTTTATTAAAAAAATCAGGAGTAGAGGAGGTTAGGACTGATTGCAAGACACAAAAGGTGTTTGTGAAAGGGGAAAAAGCCGATCCAATGGCTGTGATGAAGCGGATCCAAGAAAAGAGCCACCGCCACGTGGAGCTTCTCTCGCCTATCCTTAAAACTCCGGCTGAAGATGCTAAACAGCTAGAGAAAAAAGTTGAAATCCACCCTGAGAAAAAAGAAGAGGTTTTTTTTCTTCCCATTTTTAAATTTTCCTAAAATGCTACCGTTAATACTTGGTAATATCTTCACTTTTTTATTCCTGTTTTTATTTGTATGTTATTGATATAATATATTTCTTGAAATTGAAGGCTCAGGTGATTACAGTGGTTCTAAGAGTTCAAATGCATTGTGAGGCTTGTGCTCAAGAAATCATAAGACGCATTAACAAAATGAGTGGTTAGTATAATTTTTGTTTGTTTGTAATCGGTTTAAACTTTAAATTATCTTTATTGGACCATTTTGTTCATTTTGGGATGAGTGCCATTTTTTTTGGGTCCATAGATTCCGTCCATTGCTTGTTAATTTGGAAATTGATAGCGTCACTATGTTAAGTGAAAATTGGAAACTTGAATGAATATAAATGTTTTTCTAAATTAACTTGAATGAATATATCCGAGTCCAAATGTTCTCTATTCTTTATGTATTTCTGTGCGTCATTGCTTATTTTCATTTAAATTTTAAATTTTCACAACTTATACCGCAACTTTATAAACTTTTATATTATATTGTATTCAAATTTTAAAACATTTGAACATAATATTGTTTTAGACAATTTTTTTAATATTCAATGTTTAATTTACACTAATTTATACATTTATTTCAAAATAAAATTTGTGTGGATTTTCTTTTAAAAATAATTATTGGAATGTATTGATACATGTATTATAGTAATTGTACAATTTTTTTTAAGTTTTTTAGAATTTTTTTTTGATAAAATAAGCATGTAAGTACGGAAGAGCATAGATAAATGGCTAAAAAATTTGGACTCATATATCCCACATGTAGAATGTTCTGTCTATTTCAGTGACCATCCGATTTAGCTTTTTCAATTTTTGTGGACCATTAAGATTTACTCAAAAGTATAGGGTTAAAACTTCTTTTTAAACTAATGGCCTAATGGGGACCATTTCTGAAATAATCCTACAATTTTTAAAAATATATTTGAATCACTGGATTACTGGAAATAGGACTCACACAATTTCCTCTGTTCTCATAGTAGTTATCTTTCACAATTGGTAAATTCTCTGATTGGAATAATAATATCCAAATTTACACGAATGTACTACGTAATTTATTTCGGATGAAATCAATTTCTCAATCATAAAATATAATTTAATTCAGATAACTGTGGTATTGCCCATATATTTGACCACTTTATCAAATTTATTGTCATTTTTAAGCCTTGGTTACCAACTCATTTTTCACTACTCGATATGTTTCCATAAGTTACTCCAACAGAACATTAATTTTATGTTATCACATGTACAAACAATATTTACTTGAAGGCAGTGATGATGTATTTGATAAAAACATATGGTACGTGTTATCGTTATCGGAATCTTCTAACGTAGTAGTACTTTTTTCTTTCCACAAACTCATTGTTAAGTTTTGTTTTGCTATTTAGGTGTTGAGGAGGTGGAATCGGATCTAAAGAGCTCACAAGTAACAGTGAAGGGTATTTTTGACCCACCAAAATTACTCGAATTTGTCTACAAAAAAACCAGTAAGCATGCTATAATAGTCAAGCAAGAACCAGATACTAAAAAAGAAGAAGGAAAGGGTAAAGATGATAAAAAGACCGAGGCTGATGGCAATAATGCTGAAAAGAAAGATGGTGCTGAGGTGGCGACACCACCTCCGACGGAGGGTGATGTGGTAAATGGGGTCGAGCTGAAAAAGAATGAGTTTTACTCCAATTACCAGCAAAATTACCATGTTAACCCTTCCTCGCAAAATTACCAAATTAACCCTTACCCGCAATATGCTCCGCAGATATTCAGCGAGGAGAACCCGAATGCATGTTCAGTTATGTAAAAGAATAGAATGGTGTTTTTAGCCCAATGTGGCTATTGAACTATGATGTATGTTGGATTTTGCTACTTTATTATATGTAAAAATTTAAGAATGTAGGGGCTAGTTTGGGATAAATTTTGTGCACAATATGGGAAATCCCTACATTTGCCAAGTTTCTTTTTGTTATTTAGTAGTCGTACAAGTCTACAAGATCTCTGAATAAGAACTATCATTATCTTAATTTCTTAATGGTTGTTACATAAGAGCAAGCTTATTGAGTTGCTGGTTATATGATTTTAACTGCAATTACAATTTTTGAGATGTGAGAATAACTTGTAGATGCTAACTATGTACACCATGACTTGGAGACAGTGGAGTAAATATGTACCATGACTAACAACAGTTGTTCTCGAGTGCAGGTATGAGGTATGGACAAAGATGAAGGTTCTCAACGTAGTAATTACTAATTATTGGGTTCTAGATGGCAAAAATTATATACAGGCCAACATAGACTCTTGTCATTAATACTATTTGATGCATCTGAGTTTCAGGACCACCCTTTATGCTATCTATGTAGCCAATACATGTATTGAAATTTAATTCTCATTACAAATTTATATTTTGTTGACCATTGACGTGACGACCACAAGCTTAAAGAGTATACGGAAGCAGAGTAGCTGACTCTGAGTCAGGGTTACTCTGTTTTTCGCAGCCATTAGATCTGTTATTTTATTAATACTGTAGCAGATCCAATGGCTGTGAAAAACAGAGTAAACCTGACTCAGAGTCAGGTACTCTGCTTCCGAAGTATACAGGTTATAGCTCTCTTATTCAGAAATTGGTATAAGCAATGGTAAACAATACTCAAAAAAGTTTTCAGAATATACACAAATCTGTGGTACCAAACTGCCTCACCAGAAAAAAGTAATGGACATAAAGTTGTGTGACCATACCTAATCTTTCTAGTGCTCATTATTGCTGGTCTGTCTATTTTCATTTTCTAATGCCGTGTGAAACAAAATATACTCAGAAAAGTTTTCAGCATATACACAAATATAATTTTAACTTCTAATATTGATACATAGTTAGCACTAAGTTGGTTTTTGTTAAAACAAACCTAGGGCTCTCCATAAAATTGAAGGTTAATAGCCTGCAAACTCGGGCTCGACTGGATAAGAGGCTCTGATCAGACTAGTTAATATAAAGTGAATCGTTTCTCTAGTAATGTATGAAATCATATTTTAACCCTAGCACTTCTTGTACTTCCAAGTTTGAGCCAAGACAAAGTCGAAAACTTTGAAAAATTATAACTGAGCTTGAGCTTGAGCTTGAATAAACGAGTTTGTTATGTACCCGAGGCACATTTATGTGAAATGAGCTTGGCTTGTTTAAATCTCTTAGAGTATTCACATCTCACTCATCAAATTTTAATTTCTCTATAATTGATGAGGTTTATCTTAAAAAACATGCTACATCAAACTGATAATTAAACTCTCTATTCTTAGAGAATATCACTATGACTCTTTATAAATAAAGAGTAAATAGTTCATCCCCATCAATTAAAAATTAATATATCTTACTTTAAACATATGTATTTTATTCCCCCAATAATGAATTTTATATTAAAATATAATGTTAAAATAGTTAATTATTGATAGAGAGTGTGTTTTGATGAGACTAGAAAATGTACATAACTCTCTAAATACCAAAAAGTTGAATTTTCACTCTCTATTTGAATTTTTTTATGAGGCTGATGTGAATGCTCTTAGAGCACTCACATCAACTCAGTTTTCTTTAAATTTGATGAGCTTGTTTGTAAAAAATCATTCACATCATCCTCATATTAAACTCTATATTTTCAAAGATTATCACTATCACTCTTTATAAATGAAGAAAATTAGTTATACTCATCAACCAAAAAATAATATTTAATTTTGGATCCTAACTTCAATCATGTATTATTTAAACAAAAAAAAAACTAAATCTTAAAATACAATAAAAAAATTAATAAAGTAATAATAGAGAGAGTTTTTTGAATAGATTGAAAAATCAACAAAAACTTAAGTGACTCTGTAAAAATTAAAAAATAAGATTTTCATTACTTATTTAACAAAATTTTTGGAAAGATGGATGTGAATGCTCTTATACACCATATAAACTTGTCAAAATTGCAAACTAGTATCTCATCTCACACAAATACTCTAAAATGCTTAATTCAAAATTGCACTCTCTTCCTTTACCCATTTTTTATTAAAAAAACTCAGGTTGGTAACGTGTCTATTGTCACTAGGACTGTAAATAAAACGAAACGAACCGAACAAACATATGTTAATATTCAGTTCATGAATTAAAATTCTTGTTCATGTTCATGTTATGTTCATGTTCATTTAAATATGAACGAACATTTGACGAACATGAACCGAACATTTGACGAGCCGAACACGAGTTGTTCGTGAACATCTAATTTCTTCCAAAACATTTAATAATTGAAAAAAAATTAATTTTTCTTTCTTTTTAAAATATATTTTAATTTTATCATATATTACTATATTGTTAATTAGGATAAAATAGTTCACATATACCTTTAAGTTTATATATTGTATAAATTCCTAAAGTTGATTCTCCTAATAACTTTGGGCAATTTAGGGCAATTAGTTTATGTCAAGTAACCTATAAGATTCTCTCCAAGATTTTGACTAATAGGCTTGCTCTTATTATGCCTAAAATTATTTCTAAAAATCAGCATGGCTTTGTAAATGGACGAATGATTACCGATTGTATTCTGCTATCTCAAGAGATGGTTAGACATCTGAATGTGAAATGTAGAGGTGATAATGTAGTTTTTAAGCTTGATATGGCAAAGGCTTTTGACAGAGTGGATTGGAACTTTTAAAAAAAAGTTATGAGAAGATTTGGTTTTGATGAAGATTGGACTGGGCTAATAATGAAGTGTGTGTCGAATGCTTTTTATTCAGTGAGCATTAATGGAGGAATGGCTGGTTTTTTTCAATCTAGTAGAGGATTGAAGCAAGGAGATCGTTTGTCCCCTCTTCTTTTTGTGATATCTGAGGAGGTGTTTAGTAGGGGTTTGATAAATTTAGTCACAAATGGTGAAATTCTTCCCTATCAGATTCCTGCTAGATGTGAGCAAGTCTCTCATCTATTATTTGCTGATTATGTGTTAATTTTCACAAATGGAAGCAAAAGAAGCCTAGACAGATTGATGCTTTTTATTCATGATTATGAAAGGTGCTCTGGGCAGCTTCTTAATGCCTCTAAGAGCATTTTTCTCACCCATGGTTCTGCAAGCACAAGAACAGAAATTATAGCCAAGGCAACTGGATTTTGTGAAGGGACTTTTCCCACTCCTTATCTGGGAATTCCACTTCACTATGCTAAACTCACCACTAAAATGTATGAAGATTTGATACTAAAGATCAACAACAAAGTGGCTAGCTGGAAAGGCCAATTGCTCACAACTGGAGAAAAAATTACATTAATAAGGCATGTTTTGACAACCATGCCAATTTACCTACTCTCAATATTAAATCCCCCACAAGCTACTATCAATAAAATAGAAGGTATTTTCTCTAACTTCTATTGGGGCTCAACTGATGGGAAGAATAATCACCACTGGATTGCTTGGAGTAAGATGGCTAGACCTATCGATGAAGGGGGTATAGGTGTGAGAAGTTTAAATGAAGTAATGAAAGCTTTACATGCCAAATTAAGTTGGAGACTGCTTACTGAAGATACAATGTGGGCACGTTTTATGCACCAAAAATATATCTCTAAGAATATGAATTGGGCTAATCCTAAAATAAGGGGTTGGCATTCAAGCTCCTGGAAATTCTTGGCTGTTTTTTTTGAGGATTTGGTAAAGAATAGCAGATGGTTGATCAAAGAAGGATCAATGAGCTTTTGTTATGAAAATTGGATGGGGGAGCAAGCTCCTCACTATTTTAGTGGAGTGACAAAAAAAGACTTGCTTCTCAATCAGGTCTTTGATAGAAATGGGGGTCTTAAAGAAGAGGCGATTCAACATCTTGGTGGTGATATGTTGAGAACTAAACTAGCCGACTACAATATCAAGTTAAGAGATGGATCCGATAAAAGATTTTGGCCATTGAGCAGTGATGGTAGTTTTTCTGTAAAAGGAGCATGGGAATACTATAAAGAAAAGAGAGGTAAATGGCCTCTGGCTAAATTCATTTGGAACAAATTGCTACCCCTAAAAATATCCGCTTTTGTTTGGAAATTGTGGAATAAAGGTGTGAAATTAGATGAAGATGTTAAGCGTTTTGGTATTGCTTTGGCTTCAAAATGTTCTTGCTGTAAAAAGCATAAAACTGACTCCACTAATCACTTGTTTGGAAAAAGTGAGATTAGCATGGAAGTATGGAAGTATTTCTGTGAAAATTTTGGTTTCAAGTACAATGAAGAGAAGCTTTGGAAAGATTTGATAAACGACTGGTGTAACAAGTTCAAAGGCTCCACTCAGACGGAAATGTTGGCTGTGTTAGTTCCTTTTCTGATTATTTGGGAAATCTGGATAAGTAAATTGAATGATAAGCATAAAGAAGAGGATATGAAGAGCGAAAATATCATTATAAAGATCAAAAAATGGTTGATTGAACTGGGGGGATATTAAGCCCAAAAGAGTGATGGATGTCTTTAATAAGCAAGTGTTGTTGAACTTAAACATAGATATTCTACCTTGCAAAATTAAAAAATATAAAGCTTTGAAGTGGAAGTTCCCTCATACTGGCAAATTAAAATTAAATACAGATGGAGCTTTTAAAAGAGGGGATGAAAATGCTGGAGGTGGTGGTATCTTGAAAAATAGCACAGGCACTATGATAATGGCTTTTTCATGCAAGTTAAAATGCGTATCTGCTTTGGAAGTTGAGATAATGTCACTACTATATGGGTTACAAATCTGCTATAGTCTGAGCCTTTATGACTTGAAAGTAGAAGTAGATTTAAAGTTGCTTGAAATTTGGTGGAAGAATAAAGGTAAAATACATTTGATGTATGAAAATATATGGGAAGATATTCTGAATTTAATGGAGTTGATTGGGGTAGAAATAAACCAGGTTTGGAGGGAGCAAAATATGGTGGCGGATTGTCTTGCTAAAGAAGGAATGAATGGAAAATGTGGCACCTTTTTTGAAAATTGTGAGCTGCCGCCAAAAGTGTTTGGGCTGATGCAAATGGACAAGTTGGGTTTTGTCTATTTTAGAAGAAAATAAATGGCCACTGGGAAGAAAGATTAATGGGCCACTGTTTACGTTTAATGCGTGCCTCGCTGCATGTTTCATCTTAGTGAAAAGTGGAAATTGTTTCTCCACTTTTTTCTGCAACTTTTAAGACTTATTTAGCTGAAAATTAAGGCAGGTCTAGTGTCTATAATTTAGTTTGCTTTTTCTATAACCTGTTTTAGTTTGGTCTATGATTTCATTGTAATCTGGGTAAGGCCCCAATCTTTTAATACAATCTAAGACGGAGGAGTATCGCTCCTTTGAATTAAAAAAAATATATATTGTATAAATTCTTTTTTTACATAAGTATGATTATTTTAACGAGTTGAACAGTTAACGATAAAATCGATGACTGTATTTATAGTATGATGATATAAATTACTATAATAAGTTCAAAATAATACAAACATATCATTTATATTATTATAGCATAAATAACTTTATTAATTGTGTAGTGATATTAGTTTTTGTTACATCATTAATAGATTTATTTTTTTTATTTTATCCAACTTTATATATAGTTACACGAACAGGAGGTTAGACGAACCGAACAGAGACATGTTCATGTTCAATTAACTTAATAGACGGACACTACAATACAAAAAAATACTCAAATAGCGACGGAATTAGTGACGGTATTTTTTGTTACGAGTTTATTAGCGACAATTTTTGTGACGGATTTGTGACAGTTTAGTCAATTTGTGACAGATTTGTGACAACTTTTGAAATTAGTGACGGGTTTGTGATAACTTTTAACTCTCAATAAATCAAACATTATTTTATAGTGCTATATTCTTATTCACGATCGTGCTCATTTATAAATGAACGAACATGAACCGAGCATTAGCCGAGCCGAATACCAACGATTCTACGAAAATATCATTTCATTTACAGCCCTGATTGTCACTACCTTTTTCACCAATTCACCCATATCCTTTTAGTATTATGATACAAACATATTTAATATCTCAAGGTAAAAAAAAATAAAAAATCTCAAGGTTAGCAGCGCAAATAATGTGAAATGAGAAAAAATAGGCATGCATAAGTGCATATTACTATTATAAATGAACTTCCTGTCCATTTCTGAGAGAATCAACACCATGTGAACGCAAATTAGCTGCATATATTGCATGGAGTAAAACAACGAATATGGCCAAAATATGCACAAGTCCAAAAGCTATTTTTAACACTCCAATTAAGTTTAGGTCCTCTACATATATAGACATGTAACTAATCTTGTGTCGTTATTAGGAGTGGCTTCTGCTTTAATTAATTTTCTTTTACCGTTTGGAGATAGTATGAATTTTGAATTGACTATAAAAGTTTATTGAGTCCCTCAAAATTTATTTGCCAAGTTTTAGCTTTGAATATGATTTTACTATGACTTCTAAAACCCTTTATTTGCCAAGTTTTAGCTTTGAATATGATTTTACTATGACTTCTAAAACCCTACAAGTTCACATGCCGGTACTAGGGCGAAGCCAGAAACTATAAATGGAAGTGTCGCGAACTTGTATAAAAACAAACGCGGAGGAAAAAAGACAAATTATGAGGGTACTAAATTTCCATTTTTAACAAATTTAAGTATAAATCCATGATTAAAAATTAATGAAAAAGTTCATACATTTTGAAGTTATAAGGATGTCGTGGACCGTGGTCCCTGATGGTCTCGTCTCCACTTAGTTTGGCGCCCAGTGCTTCTCACATTATTAATCATACGTGTAACGTGTGAGTTACGAATAAGTAATGTAGCATACTAGCATTAGGTTACTACACTGGTGACTAGTGAGCGTAAGCTGGAGCATATTAAGTTGTGAACTGTGAGCCAAACAAAACTTCAATACCATTATGTATGTTTGGTACTAGCTAGCTAGTTACAGAAATATAGTACTTAATTAAAACTTTTTTCTCACCCAAGGTTGCCATATATATATTTATAACTACTTAATTATAAAAGACATTTGAGCGAGAAGAATTTTGAGCGAAAAGTATTTTGACTGAATTTTGCTTTGATTATTCATGAAATAAGCTGGGAATTTGTAAAACGAAAGAGCTAAACGGTTAAAACTATTCCACTAAACCAAACTCATGGAACACGACCAAATCAATGGCAAAGGGAGAAGAAAAATACAGTACAAAGAATTGTATCACAGGACAAAAAGGTAAATACATAGTTCAAACATAATGATAAATGGGACAGCTCAACTCGTGTTTTTCAGTTTGGATTTCCAAGCGGATCTTCCTCGGACTATCTCAACTTTATCATCTTGCATTCGGATCAAATGAGTGCTTCTTAATTCTTCTCCTTCGTCTATATCCTTCATGCTAAATTTCGATTCTTTAGTAAACTTTGGGTTGATGGTAGTTAAGGATTCTAATACATTCGATTGTCTACATTCGCGTCTATACTCCAGTGTCATGCTCGTTAGGCTGTAATGTTCTAACATGTCTATCGGGACACTCTGCAAATGACAGTGTCACTAAATATATTGAATACAAGATGATGAAATGACCAACTGTAGATGTAATTATGCTATAAAATTGAGGAAAAAACAGAACACGAAAAACAACGGTAATCACCTCCAATATCCAGCCGATATACTTCACATTATTAACATGTTGATTAGCGTCCATGTCACTCCATGTAGGCTGAAAGTTTAACAAGAGGATAAATAAAAAAAGCTTACATAATAAGCTGAACATTTACAAAGGAAAAAAGTACTTATTTTCTACCAACTTACAGCCAAACCAGATATAATTATATCAGATGTTTCATCTTTGAGTTTCTCAATTTTTCCTAGGTCAGTACCAGACGGATGTATTGCGACTCTGTCAAGGTAAAATGGTTGAACCTCTCTTCTCACTTCGTCGGGAATTTTTGATAACCTTCTTGTGTCTATGCTCATCATTACCCATGTGCTGTATAAAATGCAAGTTAATTCTTGATCAGCAGTAAACTTTAATACCTATGAATTCGAAATACTAGAAATAATAGAATTTCATTAGTTTATCGACTAACCTTGTGGCTCTCGTTATGATTTTCTGTGTATCGCGCTCCCTAATTATCCAATCTCTTCGCATCCCGTTCTTTCCAGCTGCATCAACCCACGTCTCAATTTCTATTACATCCCCCCTGCAATTTATTTTTGAACATCAGCTATGTATTTTCTCCTTTTCCCCAAATTATGGACACAAAAAAAAATGATGTGGAAGGAAAATGAAGGGTGGTAAAGTACCAGGAACTATATTTCTCAATTTGAACATGTATACGCGTGACGACCCAGATTAGTTTTCTAAGGCTCATTTCTCGGGTCGCCCCAAATCCATTACCAACTAGACCAGAACTTGTCACATGATTAAGAGCCGTCTCCTGCACCCAATATTACAAATTTTAAACAAAGTAAATATGTGACATTTTTTTCTATCTTGAATTAAATTTGCTAGTTGCGGAACAGTTTAACACATAGGCATAGCCCTTCGACTGGATACGTTAGTTGCTCTTTGAACTTTATCCGAATTTTGAACAGAAATAGTATATGACAAAACAAGCGATTATCGAATCACTATGTCTAATATTCAAGAATCTAAATGTGAGAAAGTTCTTGTCACGATACAATTTTTTTAAGCTTTGGAACATATCGTCTATCGAACAAGTAACTCTTTCATTTATGGAAACATTATATAAACATGTCAATTTCTATTTTCAAATAATCAAGACAACCAACCTGGAGGAGATTCATGAGTGTTTCCATGGTAGCAGTCTTGTCTGGTCCAATTTCATAAGACCTTATCACAAAAGTTTGTCTATACACAAACTTTTCCTCCACAAACTTACCAAGTAACCAAACATAGGCATGCTCATTTACATTACCAATTTGTTTTGGTAATTCATCACTAATATTTTTTGAGACCAAATGTGAAACCCCATTCACTTTTTTACCATTCACCATTTGATCCACACTCTTAAACCCTCCGAAATTTCCTTTCACCATTAAGGCGTTTTTACTCACCTTTTCATGGGATTTTAACCCATGAACTCCAATTCTCGACAGTTCAAATGCCACCGTTTTCATCTCGGAGAAGGCACACAAAAACGAAATTTTACTAAGTTTAAGCAAAATAGAGGTACAATGCAAAAGGATTGCTTTTCTTTGAGTTAATCAAAACAAACCTTGGTTGGTTAAACTACTTGCTGAAATATGGTACACAAAGCCTTATTTTTTTATGTATAAATATATTGTGGGAGATTACAAAAGATTTGGTTGATTAGCTGTTTAGCTCAACTACTTATTGGGTAGATTAGAAATTAAACAATTCTCCAACTTAAGCTTACACGCCATGCACAATTAGTAGACACATAGTAAAAATATTTTTGAATGGTGGTGTGTGTATTTGCCATAGTCCTCGAGGAATTAGACCAAGTCTATATGATTTATGGTCGTAAAAAAGAATTTACTCCATTCTGGTCATCCATTCTGTCCACAAATTCTTTTTTTTATGGATGTTTGAATTATGTAAAAGCTGAACGCAAAAGATAATTACTCATTTAAAATTAACACTTGTTACAATTTGAAGTTGACCTTACGAAAGTATATATATACATTAATTAGGAGTACATATTCTAAAGGCAAATATGTTGGTTGCATGAGACCGTCATATATAGTATAAGGTCAAGGTCACGAAATATGTGCTACGTTCGACCAATTTTCTCTTCAATAGAGTTGATTTCTCACCATGGAGTTCACGATAGACTTGGACCGTTAAGGCCTAGAACCATAAAAGAAAATGTCAAAATAGTGACTGAAATAGTAACATGAATTTTTGTGCCGAGCTATTTAGGCATTTAGCTACGACTTTCATGACAGATTCGTAACGGTTTAAGCGATTTGGGATAACTTTTAAAATAGTGATAAATTTGTGAGAGATCTTGAGCAACCTCCGAAATTGTCTACATGCAATAAAGATGTCCGGAGTCTCCCCTTTACTCAGACTTCATTTATATGTCAGCATCAAAATGAAATTACATGAAACTCATCAAAACTTGGAACAAATATACTACTAGTAATGTTGAGCCATTTGCTAAATGCAGATGCGGTCTGTTTGATGCAGATGTCTGCTGAATTAGTGGGATAGGATGGGGTAGAATGTGGTATAAGTCACGCACGTAATAAAAACTCAATCTATTAAAAACACAAAATAAAATAAAATTATTTTTAATTAATATTTAAATTTATGATAGATTTAACCAGAGTTCCAATATATTTATTTAAGTTTTTAATAGGTTTAGTTTTTACTACATGACATGATTTATACCATTACCGTCTGTATTAATCAGTAATGTTAATACATGTGATGTCGGCACTTGAAAAGATAGGAGCACGTGACTTCTTCCTGAGAGAAAAAAGGACATGACATTATGATTACCCCACTACATAACACAGCTTCGTATGAATTAGTATATTAATTAATCATACTTTTAATTTGTAAAAGTAAGTTATTGTCTAATTACAAATTTGTTATATAAATAGAATATTCTTGACATGCATGCTATGGTTTTTAAGCACGTCACAACAAATGAGTTGACCCGAGCTAAACTCAGTTATTCATACTCGGTTTGTTTATAAACGAATTATAGAATCATATATGTATAGGTTCGGTCCATTATATAGACGAGTTTAAGACGAGCTGCCCAATATAAATACATTTAACATCATTTTGTTTTAAAAAAATCGTTTTTTCCTAGCTAAAAGCGGTTAAGATAACAACAATACATATAAGCCCGAGTCTAAACATGAGTTTTATAATTTTTTGGTCAAATGCACATTCATTAAATGAACGAAGATGAGACTATCATTTAACGAATTAAACACGAGTTTGTTCATTAATTGTTGTGTTTACTTACAATGACCACGGGCAGTCCAGTCCAAAGTCGAATAAGATTTGAAGCCTTGGGCAATTGATCCGGGAAAGAAAAAAACGGACAACACCCGACTATATTTTTAATATACTTGGTAGTTAAAAACAAAAATATTAAACACCAATTTGTTTACAATGTGTTGCAATAGTTCAAATGATAGAGTAATTTGTTATTTAACATAAGAGATCATAAGTTCAAAACTCTTAACTTACAATTTAATTTTGTTTCTATTTTGATTTGTCTCAGTCATTCGGACCGACGTATGTTGTTTATAGGGTACATTGCCTATCTTGCATTTTTTCTTTAAAAGAGGTACTCTAGCATTTTTGCCAACTTATAAACTAAAAGAAAAAACTTTAGATTTTAAAAAGAAAAGTGAAATGTGAAAGTACTTAAAGATTACCGACATCATGTAAATAAATATATAAATAATAATTTATATATATATGTGGTGGTGATCTGATCAGGCCAGTGGGGAGATTCTCTGATTGCCACGTTTCAATCCTAAACCCAAGGCCACCGACCCATTTGCCACGTGTCCCACTCCACTTATACAAATAAACCGCATAAATGGCCCTTTAGTTTTATTCACATTTCTAATTACACCATCTTTAAAATATATATAATATATAGAAAAAAAAGATGCCTAGTTGTAGTTTTCCCGATTGGTATATTTTTTTTAGATTTCAAAATCAGTGGTAAATGGAATACATTATAAAAGTAACCAATTTTGTATATTTTTTAATTTTTTAAAATAAACATAGAGTTGATTACGAGTGACTCTAGTTTATTACTATTAATAGATAATGCTTGATTTTATATTTTTAGTATGAGATTGGTTCTTTAGTGAACGATAAAAAAAAACTAAGTTCATTCATTTCAGATAATAAACTTTTTCAGATAATTAACAAAGAAAAAAATCTTATTTAGCAGCTCGTTAATATGATGTGGGTATAGATATATGTACATTTAAATGAGATTTAAAATCAAAGTTTTGTTATTGTATAATAAACACACAGTAAAGTAAGACTATGCATTTATTGGCCTTGTAGTGTTCTTGTTATCGTATTTTGTATTTTTCCGGTTTTACACCGGAATAGCTGCTAAATACGCTTGTTTCACAGATGAACACGTTTTGTTACTGTTTAATGAAAGGTTAAGATTTAAAAAATTGTATCAAATGTGAACTGACATAACTTTTCGGGGCTACATAGTAACCATTGTAAGTATAAGAACCAACTTTTTATATTATTTAGAATTTGGTAACTATTGGAGCAATTAAATCATTTATTACCTCCTTTAAAAGCAGAAATTATGGTTATCAACCGCTACAAAACACCGTTACCTTAAACTCCTCAGTTTTATAACACTTAAAAAAACAAGTTTTACACTTATTTTACTTTGTCATTTAAGAAATATCAAAAAATGGAGCGTATATGGACTATAATTACCTTTCTTCACTCGCTTGCTGGGTATGTTTTTTCTTATTATCAACTTTACTATTTTGTTTGTGTTTATTTTACCATGCATTTACATTTGTAACATTTCACTTCTTTTTTGGTTGTTGTTTGTGGTTTAAGTAACTAAGTTCAATTTATGTGACATTTTTTTTTGCAGACCATTGATGACTCTCTTGTACCCATTGTAAGTATATAATTGTAAATTTATACTAGTTCTTTTCAAGTTTCACTATATTACTGTATTACACTAGTTCTCTTAAGAGTTTGGACCTCATAAATCTAAGTTAAATTGATATAGATACGGTTATGATCCCCTAATATTAGGAAATTGATGGATTTGGTGGATTTATAACTTATGTTTAAATAGCTTTGTGAAAATATGCTTTTAAGGCTTTTTACGCCGAAAAAACTTACGTTTTTCCGAAGCAATTGCAAAACCGCTCTAGTTTTTCGTGTTTTAAATAAATTGATTTATAGTAAAATCCAATTTCGGAGTTCCGAAAGAAACTATACCAGTCCAGTTGTGATTGTCTAAATTGTGATGATTTTCTGTTCAAGCTGGAAATTCTCTCTTTGTCCGACCAATTAGTGACCGTTTTGGTTGTGGCATGTTCATCATCCCGAAAGTAGTATTATGCTATTATCACCTAAGTAACTAGTTGGATACTGGACTAGTGGACTGCATTCCCTTCCATTTTTATTAAAATTAACGAAAAAGTTTCTTTATTTTTAATGTATTTCAGTTAAAATCTTCAAAAATTAGCGTTTATGCCCCTTTCAGTAAATGATTTGCAATATCGGCGCCTCCCAATTGAACTTTCAGGTTCCGTTCCTGATTAGTATGCCATTTTCTGTTCGTATCAGGAACTTCCACTTTTTGAGTAAGAAAACTTGCGACATTATTAAAGCATTTGAAATTAAATTAACAGATGATCATTTTCTTGAAACTATAAGCAGTATTTCAGTGTCTAACCACTAACCAAGTATTATTTATTATATCGAGTTGCAAGTTTAATTTGGTTTTACAAAATTTTATAGGTATGCATCAGTTATAGCAATAGAGAGCACCTCAAAAGTCGATGACGAGCAGTGGCTTGCTTACTGGATTTTATACTCGTTTCTCACTCTGATGGAGTTGTTGCTCCAACCGGTCTTAGAATGGTAATCCCTTGGCTACTGTCAATTTGTAAAATAAAAGCCTCTAATTAAATGAAGTGCTTAAAAGAATAAGTTACATCGTATGTTGGTTAGTATTTATCTCATTACAAAGCATGGATGCTGACAAACACTGCACCACAAGATATAACTGAGATATGTATATGCGATTCGTTTGCTTAAACACTTTCTTTGTATAAATATCGATCTAGTCAATTTTTGCTAAAAATTTCTATTTGAACAATTAAGTTTGACACGGGAACCTTGTGTTATATGATAACTTTTAAACTTGGTAAATTCTGGCGCGAGGTATTTATTTATTATCTACCTTAGTTTCTTGAACACATAATTTGGGGTTGTACCATTATGTATTTATGTTAACCATTTATCCTTTTTAAAAAAACTTTATTACTCCATTAGGCTAGTTCTGGGTTTTACATTATAAGATTATGCTTTTTGAGAATAGAATCTGTTACATCTGATTTTAAGTTTCTATAGATCCCATTGTTTTCATTTGTATAGATTTTTATTGTTTCAATACAACTCAGTTATGTTAATTGAGATTAGCTCAATTTTTAGCAATGGTTTAAAAAGCGCACTTCGAATTCGAAAAACTCTGATTCAAAGCTTACGTTCTAGTGCCGCTCTTGGCTCTTGCTGTAGCCTAGTTATAGTTTTAAAACACCGAGTTTTAGTAGTAATTGTTTTTTTTTGTAGGATACCAATATGGTATGATATAAAGCTGGCCCTCGTGGCGTGGCTGGTACTCCCTCAGTTCAGAGGGGCGGCCTTTATATACGAGAAGTTTGTTAGAGACAAGATCAGGCAATGCGGAATAATAAACCGTCATATTCAGAAACAGGACAAGTCTCCAATTGGCAAGACCAAGACCAAGTTCATGGATTTCGTTTCGACTAAGAAAGTGAGCTAAGCTCAATTGAGTCTGATTTTATTTCGATTGATTATGAAAATCAGTTGTTTCTGTTTATGATTTGTGTATTTGCTTCTTAGGGAGAGCATGAAGCTTACTGAAGAAGAAAGGAATGGAGAACTTCACTTTAATTTGCTTTTCTTGTAGCTTTGTTCTAATTACTGCTTTAAGTCTTTTAATGGTTGTGTTAGTCTAACTAAGGTTCTTGTAATTATTGGAACTTTGCTAAAGTTATGCTTTGATACAAAGCAAGACTAATAAAGAATGACGTGTTTCTCTGCATTTTAAACTCCATGACTAATACAGTCTTACAGTTTACATCCTCGGAATTGATTTTGTCGCGTTTGATGAATCAATTAGCTTAACAAAACTGATTAGCTGAATTTCGAATCCGGCATAGAGTAGTTGAGTCCTGGTCGCCAACTTCAGTTATTATCATTTAATTTCCATAAATCATTGAGTGGTAAAATATGAACTTTATTTTTTTTAAATGAATGTATGAACAAGTATGAAATAATGACACTCTAATAATGGAGAGAGGCAGAGTAAGCATGTTAGTACTGTAAAATGGATCCATTTGAAAAATTGAGTTTTGACTGATTTACTACTAGTCTAAAAATGTGTATAAGCTGGATCATCAGAAAAGGTCTCGTGTGAGTACAAAAGTTCACAGATTTTACAGATATTTTGGACTATTACTGATTTGAAAAAATAAAAACTGAAAACATAGTCTCGTTTTTAGAAAACGGAGGGGGAGTTGCCGCGACTTCCACAATGGGGGAGTCCGGTACCCCTCTTCCGTCGTCTGTGACGTTTTTTTTTGGGTACACTAGCATGGGGGCCCAGGAATGCGGTGGTCGGTTTGCCTGTTACTTTCACAAAATAAAATAAAAATATTTGAGAGTTCTGTTTATGTCAAGGAAGTTAATACAAAGTTTAATGTAAAGGTATTGTTCAAGCAAAAGTAAAGGTATTGTTCAAGCAGAATGATCATGTCGACTTATTAGTAGGAAAGGGAAAAAATACCTCTCTGAAGAGAGGGTATTCCTAACTTAAAAGGGTACTATCGATACTCTGTGAACAAAAGTGGAATTACTAAACAAAATTGGAAACGTCCTTTAATTTCATACATGTTCGGTCAACGTACAAACACCGGACAAACAAACTCGAAAAACTTCTTTAGTACTGGTTTAAAAAAATTATACAACTGTCATTAATATTTATCGTGTAAATGCTGATCTCAAATTTATGCATGTCTGCCCGTCTTGAATTACTATAATACTGGAACGATATGGCAGCCAAATTGGGTGCAAAGCTATTGTAAATGTGAACTACTCTTGTTCCATGCACCGTGTAATTCTTCCCATTGCCAAGGCGTTTCTGCTTCACCTTTTTCCGGCTCTTCTGTCATGGTGGACAGTATTTGTATGATGAAGAAAACAAAAAACACGTATTTGGTTTAATATTTTTATTACGACATTTAGCCTCTCACCCAATATATGAAAACCTATTATGGAAAAGTAACAACTAACAATAAACATGTTCCTCCTTTTTTTCGGTTCTTCTTTTTCACTTGCACCAATTCAGGAAACAAGAAGGGGATAAAGTATCTTTTTTAGTACTATTTAGGAAGGGAATTTTTTTTAAGATATGAATGTTGTCAATGATGTTATCTCATTTTTTGACAATAAGCATATTTTAGTATTTCAGAAACTGAACCGAAATGGGTGAAAATAAGGCTAACTTGTTATTGGTTTGAAGACTGATTTAAGAAATTATTTATGAAAAACAATACTTATATCGCCATAAGTAAGAAAATGGAAACATGATTTGCAGATTGCTGAGATATATAATTTCTTCCAAAACGACAAAAAAATGCTCAAACATGCACTACGCAAGAAGATAAACCATGATTCGTCTCAAGCTTCAACAAGCACTTCTACACAATTAATTGTCAGCCAAAAGAAGTAGAAGAATGATCTAACTACCTGGTAATATGCTTGTTTTTGCCGGTTGCAGCTCCACAAAGAGGTGGGAACAATGCTCGTTCCCATCACTCCACCAAGGAGGAAAATAAACTCAAAAAAAAATCGGTCCCAACAAAGGAGTTACGCAATCACCCCTTGTCTGGTTGTATACAATTATAGCCATGTCACCTTCTTTTACCTAGTCGAAAAAGAAAAAGTGGTGATAAACATTACAGTTTCTCTTAATTCATGAAAGAAATGTAGAATCGTTTTTAAAATACACATTATCTTCTTAGAACTATGTATGCCATGGAGATGTTTAGGAATAGATATTATGCTTACGTTATTGAGAATATATTTTTCTAAATATTCATAGATTATGTAGGGAAGGAACTAGCTACGGGCTAAAAGGGGCTAAAACACCCCCATATTGAGAAAACACCTAAAAAATTCCATATATTTTGATGAAAATTTGAAAATTATAACCCCATAATTAAAAAATAGTTTAGATACGTAATTTAGTCTCACCCACATCAACTGACTAGTTCCGCCACTGAGACTGTGGCCTAAAAATCACATTACTTTAACCTAAACTAATCCTGGGAGCTGTCAGTTTTTTAAAAATACAACCAACCCCAAGATATGAGTGTGAATTTCTTTAGTAAAGAAATTTACCTAGAAACACATTTACCTGATGTGAAGATAAACTTAAGTATCTGATAGAACATAAAAATTAGACCCGAATATTCTATTCGGGTAGCAATCGACCCATACTTCATAAATGGGTATCCAATGCTTGATGGGTCATCACATGCCTTTCCTAGAAAATAGAGGTAGATATTAATAAAAGACCAAGCCCATTTAACTAGGGACCCATATCTAAAAAAAACCCTAAGATGTAGACACTTGTCAACATCCAAGGAGGCGTAGTTGCCTATAAATAGCTAACTACCCCTCCTAGAAACCTCTCTGAAAAATCTATTCAAAAATTATAGAGAGAAGTTGAGAAAAGAGAGAAACTAGTCAAAGCCTAGCCATTAAGAAGGAAACCGTACAGTGAAAGAGCCGAGTATCGAAGAAGAAGGAGATTGACCAATATAAGAGATTAAATAGTCAAATCGAGCATAATTGTAATAAATAAGTAATAATCCGAGCAAGTGTAATAATCCGAGCAAGTGTAATAGTCCGATCAATAATAAAGACCAAGAAGTGTTCATTATTTACATTTAATTTACCATTATATTATTGTTGAGAAGCCTAACGCGACCGACCAAAGTTATGGCTTTATCAAATGGCGCCGTCTCCGGGATTCATCTAGTCCCTAACTAGTTTAGAATTCGAATACCAATACTCTACCAGACGAGCGACAATGGTGACCAATGTAGAAGAAACCCATCCCGAGATAGTAGAAACCAATAACCAAAACGCGCAAATCAGCCAACAAGATCTCGACGATCTACTCGCCATCCGTGACAGATATGACGTTATCCAGTCCGGAAACCAACCAACAACCTCCTATGTCAACCAAGAACAACCCCAACAACTTGAAGGGATTGTTGACGAACACTCCTCGTCCTCGGATGACGAACAAGACATGCCCGTATTAAGGCGTGCACGAAGACGCCTACCCGGATCCCAAGCAGGGCCGAGCTCAAGAGTCCCTTTGCCAACAGCCTCGGTCAACTCCGGCGCTCGTTTACAAACGAACGAAGCTCACCGATATGGTATGCCCGGGGATCATGTACTCGAACAGTTGTCCCGACTACCGACTCATCCGCCGAGGATAATTACACCGCCCACGGTGGAAGTACAACACGTTGTTCCATTAGCCGATGAAAGGAACTACGCCCAGCTACAAGCTCAACTGGCGGCATGCATGACGGCCATGACAGCAGCCGGCATCGCATTGCCAATTACCCAACTCGCCAATACAGACAAAGATCTACGCCGTGAAGCGGAAGATTCAGCTTACAGGGCCGCCCTGGAAGCAGCAGGGCGACGAACCGATACAAGAGTGCCCCATCAAGGGGGCAATGTCCCAGAGATGATCCCTCCGATAATCGTCCACCCAAACACTCATAGGGAACGTGTCCTCGACACCCACACGAAGGACGATAGATATCCCGAACACATGACCAAGAAAGGATACGGCCCACCACCCCATCAGGGGGGATACCCCCCCTACCAAGCCTCGGATGAGGCGTTCCAACAGGCATGGAACGTATGCCAAGAAACCCCATGCGCTGAACAGATCACGAGATATCGCAATCCGGCGGGGTTCGTCATCCCTGAGTTCAGGCTTTATGATGGAAGGAGTTGTCCTATCGACCATCTAAGGCACTACAAGACAAAGATGGAATTGTGGAGTGATGACCAGGCACTCATGTGCAAATTTTTCAAAAACAACTTGGGCCAAGAGGCTTCGTCGTGGTATCACAACTTACCACGGGGCTCCATAAGAGACTGGGCAGAGCTGCTAAGAGAGTACTCCACCCGATACGCTGCCCATAGGAAAAAGAAGGTTAGCATCGAAACCCTTCTGAAAATGACGATGATGCCGAATGAGAGGCTCAACGACTATTGCATACGTTTCATCGACGTAGCAAACCAGATTCCACAATACGCCAATAATATAGCCATCCAGAACTTTATCAACTCCATCCCTAATGGCTATTGGGCGAGAAGAAAGTTCATAGGCAAAGACTTTCCGACCACGGATTCTCTGCTGGCCTACTGTACCCACCTCACTGATAAAAATGATGAAATTCGTTTTCTCAACCGAACCCTACCAAGAAGAGAAACGGTTCGGGAAGCACAGGCGGGTCGCAAAAGAGCCAGGAACAACCAGGAAGAAGCATTCAAACCGACCAGGAAGGACAAAGGTCCCGAGGTCCATAGGAGGGTAGAGCGACAACGAGAACCTGAGCCCAAACCGCTCCAGATCGTATACCCAACACCGATCAACGAACATAAACCGCTCCAGCTCACTTATCCAATGCCCCCCAAACCGCTCCAACAAGGTCGGTTCCAAGACAGGGAACGCCGAAATATCTTCGGACCGGTCGAACTACGATACACTTTCAACATGTCCGCTGAAGATATCCTAAAGGATATATGCAGGGAAAGTTGGTACTCCCGACCACAACCGATCACTTCTCCCCCCAATATGAGAGACTCCAAGCTTTTCTGCACATATCACGAGGATCACGGCCACCTCACCGAGCATTGCCGTAACCTATGATGGAAAATGAACCTGTGGGGTGATGCGGGATACCTAGCCAAGTTCATCAAAGGCGCGGGGATTAAAGGCAAACAACTGGCCATCGAGGGAGCCGACAACCGGCAGGGCAAAACGATCAACGTCGTTCACATGTCACGACCCAAGGGAACAGGTGGAGAACGATCACGACAACGGCAACTGGCGCACTTCGGCCAGGTAGCCAAGGCGTCACAAGCGTCGACCTCTAAAAGACAATGCACGCCCCGACGACATCCCCCCATTTCCTTCTCGGGTCTTGACGAGGAAGGGGTGATTTATCCCCATGGGGACGCCATTAATCTCCGTGTTCAAATTGGCCTCGACACGGTCAGCAGGATGCTTATCGACCAAGGAGCCTCTTGTGACATCATGTACAGAGAGCTTTTCGACAAAATGGAACTCAAGATACAAGATCTCCAACCTACCGATGTCACATTGATCGGGTTCATCTCCGAGACGACTAAACCTTTGGGTAAGATCGTCCTCAATGTCACAACTGGATCCGTTTCAGTTCCCGTGGAGTTCTTAGTAGTCAACGACAACTCCGGCCACAACGCAATCTTGGGTCGACCTTGGCTGCATGCCATGCGGGCCATACCCTCGACCTACCACCAAAAAGTCAAATACCCAAATGACAGGGGAGAGATCGAGACAGCCAGAGGATGTCAAGAAGATTCAAGATGCTGTGAAGACATTACCGCAGCCCTGCAAAAACAGCTTATCGTTGTCGAACAACCCACCAGCACAAAGAAGCTGATCAACCAAATATCCAAAACCGAGAGGGTTGTTGAAGAACAAGCAGGAGAAACACTTAGGAAGGTTTATATCCCTGATATGGACGAGGAGCACTACTTCCTCCTCGGGAATAACCTTCCAAAACGGGAATCCGAAGAGTTGGAAGCATTCCTCTTCAGCAACGTTGATAAGTTCGCCTGGAGTCCCGAAGACATGCCAGGCCTAGACCCCGAAACGGCATGCCACAACCTAAGTGTTAATGCCGAGTATAAGCCGATAGCTCAAAGGAGCAGAAAAGTGTCTGTACAGCACAGAGAAGCTATAATCGCTGAAGTATAAAAGCTATTGGAGGCTGGAGCCATAAGGGAGGTTTTCTATCCCAAATGGTTATCCAATCCAGTCGTCGTCCCAAAAAAGAACGGAAAGGAGAGAGTCTGTATAGACTTCACCAATCTAAACAAAGCCTGTCCGAGAGACCACTTTCCCCTTCCGAGGATAGATCAACTGGTGGACGCGACTGCGGGAGCAGAAAGAAGGACCTTCCTTGACGCATATTCAGGATACCACCAAATTCCCCTAGCCCACGAAGATCAAGAAAAGACGTCGTTTATATCGTCTTTAGGAAATTATTGCTACACGGTAATGCCGTTCGGCCTGCGCAATGCGGGAGCAACATACCAAAGGATGATAACCAGGGTATGTCGAGATCATATAGGGAAGACGATGGAGGTATACATAGACGACATGGTCGTCAAAAGCGAAAGGGCTACATCCCACCTCCAAGATATCAGAGATGTCTTCCGGACGTTGGGCGAGCACAAACTGAAACTCAATGCGAGCAAGTATGCCTTCGGCATCAGCAAAGGAAAATTTCTGGGGCACATGGTCGGCCGACGAGGAATAGAGGCTAATCCCGATCAGATCACACCTCTACAGAACCTAGCAGCGCCCAAGAATAAGAAACAGGTACAAGAGCTCACGGGAATGATGGCCGCATTGAGCAGGTTCATCAGTCGATCCGCAGACAAGGGACGACCGTTTTTCGAATCACTCAAGAAGGATAGAAAATTCGTGTGGGACCCGGAATGTGAGGCTTCATTCAACAATCTCAAAGAGTACTTGAGGACGCTGCCACTGCTGGTAAGGCCGAACAAAGGAGATATTCTGGCATGCTACCTAGCAGTTTCCACTACAGCTGTGAGTGCAGTCATCCTCAGAGAAGAGGGTCGCGAACAATTTCCGATCTACTTCGTCAGCAAGACTCTGGTCGAAGCCGAAACACGTTACCTACCCTTGGAAAAGCTGTGTCTGGCATTGGTCGTCGCAACCAGGAAGTTGCCACACTATTTTATAGCTCATCAGGTCCGGGTATACACGAAATTTCATATCAAAGAGTCACTTCGACGGACACACATAAGCGGCCGAGTTGCCGCCTGGGGGGTCGAACTATCCCAATTTCATATCGAGTTCGTACCCCGACATGCCATAAAAGGACAAGTCTTGGCCGATTTCGTCGCGGAGTTCACCGAAGGCTACGACGAGTCATTGACACTCTCTCCACAATCACACTGGCAGATACATGTCGACGGATCAGCCACCAAGGACGGATCCGGAGCAGGGATCGTCCTAAAGTCTAGAGAGGGAGCAATCATCGAAAAAAGCATAAAACTGGGCTTCCGAGCTACCAACAATGAGTCAGAATACGAATCCATGATAAATGGCATGCTCGTCGCCCGGTCCCTCGGGTGCTGCCACTTAGTTGCAAGTTCAGACTCCATGCTCATCGTCAATCAAGCCATCGGCGAGTACCAAGCCAAAGATGACAGGATGACCCTCTATCAAGAGAAAGTCCAAAGCTTGATGGCCACCTTCGAACAGTGCGAGTTAATCAGAATCAATCGCACCGAAAATGCACATGCCGATGCCTTGGCCACCCGAGCCTCGACATTAACATTGACCGACACCCGGTCGATCACAGTGGAACTACTGATGACCCCGAGCATAATTAAAAGGGTAGACCGAGTGACGTCAGTGCAGTACGAACTAGGTTGGATGGATGACATGACTCATTATCTGCGAAGTGGAACGCTCCCGGCCGACAAGATAAAAGCGCTGAAAATTACGAGAAAAGCTCCTCGGTTCTGGCTATCCGAGGACGACAAACTGTACAAATCCAGTTACCGGGGACCCCACCTACTGTGCGTACCTCCCGAGCTACAATTGCCGGTCTTGGAGGAAATCCACGAAGGATCCTGCGGAGCACATATCCAAGGGCGATCCCTTGCAAACAAGGCAGTCACCCAAGGGTATTGGTGGCCCTATATCAAGCGAGACGCGGATGTATATGTCCAACGTTGCGATAAGTGCCAAAGATTCGCCAAAATACCACGACTCCCCTCGTCTCTGATGGCCCCCGTATCGGCTCCATGGCCGTTTGCACAATGGGCAATAGATTTGATCGGAAAACTCCCAAAAGCACCTGGAAGCGTGGAATATCTGATCGTCGCGACGGATTATTTCACCAAATGGGTTGAAGCTAAACCCCTCAGAGAAATCAAAGCCAGCAACGTCAAACAATTCATCTGGGAATACATCATAACCAGGTTCGGTATACCGTACGCTATCGTCGCCGACAACGGAACCCAGTTCAAAGATGCCCAATTACAACTGTGGTACGAGGAACTAGGTATCCGAAAGTTCTATTCGACGCCGACATACCCACAAGGAAACGGGCAAGCCGAGGTGTCAAACCGAACAATACTAGACGGCATCAAGACAACCCTTGAGCAAGCAAAGGGGAGATGGCCCGAGCGGCTACTCAACGTCTTGTGGTCGTGCCGAACTACGCCGAAAACGGGCACTAAGGAAACCCCCTTTAGCTTAGCGTACGGTGTCGAGGCCATCATACCAACAGAAATTGGGCTACCCACGCTCCGAACGACTTTAGTCGAGCAGGGAAACAATGAACAAAGAATGAGAGAAGAACTTGACATGATAGACGAGAAACGAGAGATAGCAGCTCTTACACTAGCGAAGTATCAACAAGGGCTCAAACAAACATATGACAAGGGTGAAAGGGACCAAGGAGTTCATGGTCGGAGAACTGGTGCTGCGACGAGTAACGGTCTATACCCGAAATGAAATACATGGAAAATTGAGCCCCACCTGGGAGGGACCATACGAGATCGTCAAAAGAACAAGCCCGGTTACCTACAAACTCAAAAGCGTTCTGTTCGAAAATAGCAGAGGGGAGAAAAATTCTTGGAATGTGGCTAACCTAAAGAAGTACTACATATAAGCCATCTCATCAGTACAAATACAGGTGCCGCCTTACCTCTCTAGCTTAATGTCATTGTCCTTTGAATAAATAAAGTATCTTATCATGCTGTCTAACCAGTGTAGCTGAAATTCCCAAACGGCCGAAGTGCCTAGGAATACTATGAAATTCCCAACATGGCCGAAGTGCCGAGGAATTATGAAATTCCCAACATGACCGAAGTGCCTAGGAATACTATGAAATTCCCAACATGGCATGTTATCAAAGGAACGCCTAGGAATACTATGAAATTCCCAACATGGCGTGTTATCAAAGGAACGCCTAGGAATACTATGAAATTCCCAACATGGCCGAAGTGCCTAGGAATACTATGAAATTCCCAACATGGGGTGTTATCAAAGGAACGCCTAGGAATACTATGAAATTCCCAACATGGCCGAAGTGCCTAGGAATACTATGAAATTCCCAACATGGCGTGTTATCAAAGGAACGCCTAGGAATACTATGAAATTCCCAACATGGCCGAAGTGCCTAGGAATACTATGAAATTCCCAACATGGCGTGTTATCAAAGGAACGCCTAGGAATACTGTGAAATTCCCAACATGGCGTGTTATCAAAGGAACGCCTAGGAATACTATGAAATTCCCAACATGGCATGTCTAAAAGAATGCCTAGGAATACTTATGTATATGCAGGTACCCATTGACCCAATGAGCAAGGATGAAAAGCAATACAGCAATGAGAAGAATAATTCAGGCCCACATTATGGGGACGATAAATTACCAAATGGCGAAAACAATGAAAAGGAATCAATCAAAACAATGAAATAGCAGCAACGGGAATGTCCAATACACGTATAACGAAATGAAACAGATAATAAAGGCCCACATTATGGAGGCAACACAATACCAAACGAAGAAATCAGCAAAGGAAAATCAATCCAATCAATGAAATATCCATACGACAATGAGAAGATCCGAACACAAGAATAAAGAAATAAAACAAAGTCCTCGCCCGCATTACGGAGGCAACAGGGTACAACCAACAAATAAAGAAATGTATTTAAGAGCTACTACATGAGGAGCACGACGGTAACTGACCGAGTGACACTTCTTCGTCATCCGTCGACGTATCCCCATCAGTTTCCTCGCCATCAAAACGCTCCTCAGAAATGAGGGCATCAAAGTTGGTCGTATGAGCACCAACGCATGTCAGCGTCTTAAGCCGTGCTGAAAACTCGGCTCCTTTAGCGACCTCGTGAGTATCCGAGGCCGCTTTCCGACGAGCATCGTCGAAAGGAAGCTTGCGAGCTTCGATCATAGCTGCAGAAGCATCGTATCTGGATCGGGACAAACGAAAATACTTCACCAGCATGTTCGCTTGGGTTACCAACGACTTTAGTTTACCAAAGTATTTTTCCTTTACCCGCCAATATCGATCTAAACGACGCTCCTGAACCTTAACAACATGCTCGGAACGACGAGCGTACTCACGAAAAGAAGACGCCTGAGTTTTCAACTTGGCCCTAAGTCGGCCACACCGATTGAGCAACTCGACATTTTTACCCAATAAAAAGGTATAAGGAACCTTGGCATGCCCGTCACTAGCCACACCAGATGGGACCTCGTCTCGGGCAGCACCAGTAGGTCCTGGCCCCAGACTAACTAGGTTTGGAGAACCAGTCTGGTGCGACGTAGTAGCATGTGCCTATATAAAAAAAAAAAATGGGGAAGAAGGGAAGAGATGAATACTCACAAAAAAAAAAACAAAAAAAAACCGAATATCTTTATACAAGCTACAAATAAAACGACAAAACAAGCTACTCAATTATTAATCCGATAACCCATCAACAGACGCTGAGATCTCTACTACATCGGCGAAATGAATATCTCGCAATGAACCAATTTGCGTCCCCAAGCGCTCACGAACGACCGCATCGACTCGGTTCAAGGCAGCCGTGGTCTCAGTTACCCCGGCCGTCGCATCAACCATGCGTTCTGCCCGTGCAACACCACTCATCCCTTTTACATGCTCGAGCACCTCTAAAGCGCAAACTCGGGCCCAATACGCTTTGGCAAAGGATAGCAGCAGGTCCGCATCCTCGAAAACGGCCCCTAGGACCAAGTTCAAGCTCGTCACACGGCCTCGGGCTTCATCACGAGAGCACCGAAGTGCACCAAGAAGCTCTTTCGCTTTACCCTTGTTTGCCGTATAATAAGCGGTCTTTTTGCTGAATTTCTCTCCCAAGTCACGTAACCGAATCGACAAATTTGAAATATGAATATTCAAACCCTCGATTTCCCGACGAGCAGAATTCAGTTCAGAAGTTAGGGACGCGTTAGCTTTTTCAAGATCATCTATAACGTCACCTACCCTACGATTAGGAGAGGTCCAGACCACCATGGCAAGAGGGTTATTAGGTACCTGACAATATTTTGTTTTCACATCCTTCAACATATGACGACCCTCAAAAAGGGAAATTAACTCGGGAAAGCCAAACAAAAAGAAAGCATAACACCTATATTCACTTCCCAAAAGAATATCTTTCTAGATACAAAAGAAACCCAAAATTCGGGTACCAAAAGACTTTACACTAAGCTACACAGAAAATACTGCAAGAAAAATGGTCAAGGCTCCACCTGAGGGGATGCGGGTGGGGGAGTGACGGTAGCAGCAGACCGAGGAGTCGTGGAAGACGACCCGGAATGGGGACGGAGCGCTATCGAAGTAGTATGTCCCGGCAGCCGTGGGAGCTCCTCGTCTCGGAGGTTGGCCCAATCCTGAGGCTTAGGAGGTGCACCATGAGGACAGGGGTACACCAATTCCGACCACGCCCGATCCGACAAAGGAACCTTCGCGAAATTAAGCGCACGCACATGAGCGCAATAGACGGAGAAATTAGCCATCATTGCGAACTTTGTCCGCTCCTCCGCGTGCGCCGCTTTCAGAGCAGTAACCTCGGCCTTTTCGGCTTCAACATCCTCGGCCATGAGCAGATTCTCAGCCTCTAGTTGGTCGTACTTATCGACCATACTCTCTTTTTCATCCTCCAACTTACCGACATCCTCGGTCAGGCGCATGAAATCCGCCGACAGCTTGTCGTAATTATCGCCCAGGATTTTATTCTCGGCGACGAGTTTTTCTTTCTCGGCCACCAGCTTCTCTTTATCAGCCCCAAGCGCTGCCATCTGATCCCTCAACACCACGGTACTCAAGACAACCTGTACTTCAAAACATCAGATTCCGGCCAAAATACGAGCATCATGACATATAATACAAAATACGCGCCCAACATACCCGCAACGCATCAGCATTGGCCTGCTTTATAACCGACATTGTCGGCCGAGCAGATATTGTTTCTGCATCCTTGAAAGCGAGGGGTTTAAGAGCAATATACCCCATCTTCAAGGCTCGGGGTTGCTTCAACAGCTCACCCCCACATCGGTCAATGTAACAGGTCATTGCCACCCCGTCCTCCAACACCTCCTCAGGTTCCTCGGCAAACTCATCTTCACCACCCACCACAACATCCACGGCAGCCTCTTTGTCAACTTCCACTTCCACCTCCTTCTCTGAAGGAGCAGTCTCAGGGGCCCTGTGCTCGCCTGCATCCTCAGTACGGATGGGTGACATAACAGGAAGAACCTTCGTATCCTCGGCACGCACAGGCGAGATGACAGGCAGGGTCATCGTATCCACGTCCATATTCACCAGAAGGTTTATATGTTCGAATATGTTATCGATCGACCCCTGAAACACAATAATACCCATAAATCGGGCAAGAGCGAGAATAACCAATGGAGAAGTCAGTAGCTGAAACCAGATAACCAATGAAGCAAAGAACTAGAGAACAAAACAACAATCAAAAGACAAGAGAATCAATATACATGTACACATACCTCGCCAGGCGTAGGGGCATCCTCGGTGGTATCCCCTTGGGAAGCACTCAACACCCCCTCACCCGTACAAACGTTAGCAGCCTCCTCGGTGACCGATGTATCGGTCCCCCTAGCCCTCTTCGTTGTTCCAACGACGGGGTCAGATCCACGACGCTTCGAACGAACGCTCTTTTTTCCTACCCGAGCAGCACTCCGAGCTCGAACCACTTTTAAGAATTCCTCCTCGGGCTCTTTAGGGATCTCGGGCGCAGGATTCCCCTTTGTCACTGGCCCCGCAGGGTACCCGAGCAGCATGGGAACAATACGGCTAGCTGGATCCTTCGTCGGTCCAGGCCCCCACCATTTCCAAAGAGCTAAGAGAGCCTCGACATTCGGAGCACCGAGGTCTGGAATAGTGGGAGCCTTGGTAGCAGGTCCGGGAATTTGGTGTCCCACACAACCCCAATTACCGGAAACAATCACAACGCCAAGGTTAACCCCCTTGTTGGTATCCGGCAGACCAAAGACAAGCCGACAGAAGGCACGCATTGTCTTCAGATACGAGCTACGACACTCAAAACTCAAACTATAGATCCCGAACACATCCTTTAGTTCGATCGGTATTCCGGCCAACTCCGATAACCTTTGAATACCGTTTAGGGTACGGTAACCATTCAGGGCCAGTTGGGCCGGAGCAATCTGGACGGCCTCAAAGAACGAAGCCACCCACTTACTGAAAGGAAGTCTTAAACCCCCAGTAAAGAATGCCGAGGAAAGTACAGCTACCTCGCCGGCAGGAACAAACCCCAACACCTCCTTGTCAGATATCGGAAGCCGAACATGTATGTCGGCGGGTATTCCGGCAAGCTTCTTAAAATCCTTTTCCACAAATGGGCCCACTTGGGCCAGGCATTGGGTCAAAATTTCCTATCCAAACATCATCAAAACTCCATCAATATACTAACCAAACACACAAACCGAAACCACATCAACATAACGAAAGCCGCCATCCCCCCTGCGAAAATTAACCAGAAACCCTACGTTTTACTACCATCCCAATCAACGAAAATCCAGTACATAACTAAATATCGTCAGACATATATAGACAACCAAGACCAGTTATCAACGCCACATCTACGACCACAACAACAAATCAAATACCAGTCCTAAAACAAAAAGAACATAATAATAACAAAGCACTTACAGTTGTCATTCTGAGCAAACACGTGCGAAAAGCAGCAAATATATCGACAATACAACGAAACCCTAGATCGAGCGGCAGCACGTTTTTCCTTTTTGGCGGGAAGAATATACCTTAGAGAGAGACAGATATTTTCTTCAGCAAATTATGTGATAAAAACAAAAGGGATTACTTGGCACAGTAAAAAGGAGTGGAGTCACGAAAAGAATAAAATAATAACCACCTTTTCGTGTGACAGAGGTTTACCTTTTTTCCAACCATAGATAAGTCAACAACCGCTGCTATTTTTAACTTATAAACGCTCCAGATTTTGCCACGTCAGAGCATATACCACTACCCAAGGCAATTCACATCATTACACCTAAATAAACGGCCAGTGGACCCTACCACGAAAAGCTTCCAGCATACGCTACCAATATTATCCCCGATTAAGATCCTCGACGCCCAACCATTCCTTACCGAAAGGACACACCGAACAAGGTGGACGGAGACCGTTTCTAGCTTGACGGCGTTACGCATCAAGTCTAACAACGCTCTCCGGGGGGATAACCGGACACATTGCTCGGTGTATACTGAAACATCATATGTCAGACAAAGGCAAAGTGAACAAGAAATAAAACAGAATAGACAGAATCAAGTGTAAAGCAAAAGTTTTATTCATCCACAAGAGGGAAAAACACAAAAATACAACCAAAGAGAAAAATTTTACAAGAAAATACACCATCCTACTTCTTAGAACTACCCCCATATCGGCATCCTTCTTCGCCAAGAGCTCCTCCAGACGCTCTTTCTCCCTAATCAAACGAGCAATCGCCATCTCAGCATGCTGCAAGGAGTAAGACTGATACTTGCATTTTTGCTCGGCTTTGAAACGAGCAATGCCCTCCGCATCCCAATATTGTTTAAACCTCCTCACTTCAGTCTGAGCACACTTGAGATCATGTTTCAGCCATGACATTTCAATCTCTTTTAGCTGAAGAGGAGTCAAATCCTCCTCCCCAAAACCAGGGGGACGGGGTAGCAAGAAGGTAGGCTCCTCTTCCAGAAGGTCTTTCTTTTGGGAGGCAGATCTAGTAATGGGAGTCATCTCAAACAAAAGCAAGTTAGAGAAAACAAAAATTATCAACAAGAGAGAGAAAAGAAGATTGGATAATGAAGTACAAGCAATAGGGAGCATTTATAGAGAGTCAAAGGGCACAAAGCGCGAGGTGTCGCAACGGTTCACAAGACAAAAGCACGAGATACGAAAAGATACATCTGATTCAAATACAAAAAAAATAAAAATAAAATATAATAATACAAGTTCCAAAACGGGAAATACATCAGAAAACCAGCCCAATCTAACTAAGGATCAATGGGTGGAAAAACCGAACTACCAGACCGAGAGAAAGCAAAACGAGCAGAGCAGTTCAACCGAGCTTGGTAGGAATCATTCATGGCAACCAAATTTTCGTTCTCCGTAGAGAGTTCGGATTTCTCCCTAGTGAGAACCATGACGCGCTCCTCCAGCCGAGCATTCCTAACCATCATGTTAGCTAGGCCTTGAGGGGAGTTATCGAACTCGTCGTGAGCATGGTCCCAAATCTCCTCGGCATCATACCAGGAGTTAGCCAGATGATTTCTCTGAAGCAACAAGTGATCGAGCTGACGACTCAAGGCCGAAATCTCGGTCCATTTCACTGTCTCTTCGGGGTGAGAGCCGAACAAACTCAAGGCCAAAAGGCCGTACTCCTTCTCAAGCCTTCCCATTCGACGACGGACCCGAGATACCTCAGTATCCAAGCCCTTCATCTGAGCATGATATCTCACCACAGGTCCAGACATTCTGGGAAATTGTTATAGTACAGAAGAGAAGTAGGAGATGAGAAAAAAAAAAAAAATTAAGAGTTGATGAAAGAGGGTAACTACTAAAGAAAAGAAGAGGAGTATTTATAGAGAAAAGATAACATGATATTTTCTGACAAGTGCTTGGAAACTTGCATATTTCCTGACATACTTGGTAGCATGCACTTATGATCGACAATACATCTACGTACATCTGATATCACAGTACAGCAGAAAATAGAGAAGATATTCAAAGATCTGGATTTCGGAAAAACGACAAACCACTAGTGCCACATAAAAAGAAGTGCAATATAAAGGGGCAAATGAAATTTTCATTAATAAAAGTGAGATACATCACTGTTCATTACATCAGAGGACTACATCGAAAGAAAAACTATTACATCAGAGAACTACATCGAAAGAAAAACTATTACATCAGAGGACTACATCAGAAGAAAAACTATTACATCAGAGGACTACATCGAAAGAAAATCTACTACATTGTGGTCTAATACATCAGGAGACAACGTGGCCTAAGCAGGTCAACAATACCAACAGATACGGCGAACAGCAGGTGACGATGAAGAGGAACATAAAGAAGAAGTGAAAAGCAAGAAGAGGAAAATGAAAAATGACAAAAACCCTAGAAGTAACACAAAACCCTTAGGATCACAGGGTTGATTGTTACGTCGTAGTGGTGAGAAAGAAGAGGAAGAAAGAGAAAAAGGAAAAAAGTAGAGAGAGCTAGAGGTGGTGAAAAGAAAATGGAGGATGAAGAAAGTAAAAGGAACACGATAAAAAAGAAAAAAGAAGCATAAGAAGGATATAAAAAAAAAGAGATGAGAAAAGATGAAAAAATGAAGAAAATTGAAGAAAATCAAAAGAAAAAAAAAAGGAAAATGGAGAGGTTAGGGGGAGGTCGATCGGTATCGATGAGAGGGCCCGGCAGAGACATTCCTGTCTCGAAGTGTCGGGTTCCCCCTTAACACCTCATTCTGTTCAACTAGAGCCTGACGAGCACGTCGGCAATAATCCAGTTCGGATCTTAGCCAAGTTAATTCCCGAACCATCTCGGTATGGTGATAACGCATCACCTTTAACTCCTCCTCAGCATCCTTCAACAGTTTTAATGCATGACCATAGGAAGCTTCAAAAGCCTCCACTTGCAAGACCAATGCAGATTTGGTGAAAGAACTGGCCATTCTAAAAAGATTATGGGATAAAGTTCTATATATGGTAAGGGGAGATGAAGAAAAGATTATGAATAAATCCATATCTTGAGAGGGTATTTATAGAAAAATTAAGGATGGTTTAGTGTGGGGAATTGCAACCGTTCGTCAAAAAGACTCTTGAAAACAGGGGTAATTAAAAAGATGCGTCTGTTAAGAAAAGTTTAAGTGGGAAAGAGCAACCATTCGTTATTAAAAGTTGAGTCCCTTGAGAAGAAACGCTTGGATTCACGCTAGTATTTAAAAGAGGGCGAAATTCGAAAAGCCTCTGCACGTGTCAATCTAGAAAAAGTACAGCAATTAAGATATAAAGGATAAGATTTGTGCACAGGGCTCAAGAAATCTCAGTGGTCCCTAGATACAGAGATTAAGAAGGTCCAGTGGATAAGGTCAAACACAAAACCCAAGAAAAAGCATTAATGAAGCCACAAGCGTGCGCGGTCAAATAAATTGCATTGGGAAAGTAATATTTATTGATTGATTGATACTTTATTACAGAAGAGGCAGTCAACATAAAGGAAATACAATAAAAATAATAAAATCATTTCATAGAAGGGCCCGCTTCGTCATTCGGCTTCCCCTTCGACCGAGCATACACTTCCTTAAGGGCCAGTTTGTAAGCCCTCTTGGAAGCAATGTGCCTATTTCTAGAAGCCTCAAGCTCTTTGATCCGAGCATGAGCCCAAATATTGTCGATCAGAGACTTCTGATATTCTCTCTCCATGGCCTCCAAGCGCTCGTCCATCTCATCAGCTCGGCGAGCCTCCATGGTTAAAAAGGCAACCCTCCTTTCGAGGATACGAGCCTTCCTAACCTCCTCCTCGAGATGGGCAACGTATTCATGAAGGTTGTCACCACTATCTTCACGAGAAGAAGCCATTTGTACGATAATAAAGAATGAGTTGCACAAAGAATACAGGGACAGTCCCCTTTTATAGGAAGAAACAAGGGGTAGACCAAGGTCATCTCGAAGATAGACAAACCCTCGAGCTTCTCAAAAGAAACATTTAATGCCCAATTAACCACAATTCAAGTCCAAATTATGTCATTCAATAACTATTGGGAAGATACGCAAACAAGAATGAGAAGGGATTATTTTATTAATTTCAACAGTTCAGTTACAACTAGGTGATGAAACCCAACAAAAACGAAAGAAAAGAAAAATACAACAGCTAAGCTATCCAGTAGAAGAGCTTGTTTCGACATTGTCCGCCCTCTTCTTCAGCCGAGCATGTAGCTCCTTGAAGGCAAGCTTATAAGCCCTTTTAGCCGACTTATGCTTATCCCGAGAAGCCTCGAGCCTGTCTATCCGATCGAATGCCCAATCCCGAGCATCCATAGTTGCGTGATGGGACGCATCCAGGTCAGACAGCATTTTCTTGACCTCAAGAAGTTCTCTAGCCGTGGTAGCAAACCTGTTTTTCACAATACGAGCTCTCTTAAGCTTGCGCTCTAAATAAGCAATATAGGCAGAAGAGTCGTCAGCAGCAGGACCATTAGGAGAGGCCATGATTTTACTAAGAAGACGTCAAAAAGTAGTTGATGGATTATGAGAAAGGTGAAGCCCTCTTTTTATTAGACAAATGGAGAAGATCAAAGGTCACCTCGAAAAAAGACTAACCTTGTTGAACTTCCCAAAGATAGTTACGGCCAACCAACTACAGTTCAAGTCCAATTAAGTCATGCCATAAGGTATCAAGAAGATAAACGGACAAGAGCGAAAATAAAGAAACATTTTATTAATATTTTCGATAGTGATTACAACAGGGAAATGATATCTAATACAAAAGAAATCACAATAGTTAATTATTCCGAGGAAGAGCTTCCTTCGTCGTCATCCAAACTCGGTTTAGACCGAGCATGCAACTCCTTGAAGGCAAGCTTATAGGCCCTTTTTGCTGCCTTTTGCTTAGCCAGAGAAGCCTCGAGCCTTTTTATACGCTCGAAGGCCCAATCCCTATCAGCCATGGTCATATGGTGCTCCGCATCCATATCAGACAACCTTTTGGTCACGTCCGCCAATTTTTTTTCCAGGACGCGAACCTTCTTGACCTCATTCTCCAAGTAAGCAACGTAATCTGAAGAGTTGTCTCCTGTCGAACCATTGGGAGAAGCCATCGTGTCACAGTCGAAGTAATAATAAACGGGATAATGGGGGATGGGGCACCTTTATAGTAGATAAATGTGGGGAAGATCAAGGGTCTTTTCTCGAAAAAGGGTACCAAGATTGGACCTCTTAATGACCTCAAATGGGCCCCAGGGAACAGTCGTAAATCTATCGCATTTCTCGATGTAACCTTGGGAACAGCAAAACCGAAGTAATATCTTCGACCGACCGATCATGACTCCCTCGACATGGAGACCACGCCGAGGAAGTCAGTGAGCACTTGATAGAACATAAAAATTAGACCCGAATATTCTATTCGGGTAGCAATCGACCCATACTTCATAAATGGGTATTCAATGCTTGATGGGTCATCACATGCCTTTCCTAGAAAATAGAGGTAGATATTAATAAAAGACCAAGCCCATTTAACTAGGGACCCATATCTAAAAAAAAACCCTAAGATGGAGACACTTGTCAACATCCAAGGAGGCGTAGTTGCCTATAAATAGCCAACTACCCCTCCTAGAAACCTCTCTGAAAAATCTATTCAAAAATTATAGAGAGAAGTTGAGAAAAGAGAGAAACTAGTCAAAGCCTAGCCATTAAGAAGGAAACCGAACAGTGAAAGAGCCGAGTATCGAAGAAGAAGGAGATTGACCAATATAAGAGATTAAATAGTCAAATCGAGCATAATTGTAATAAATAAGTAATAATCCGAGCAAGTGTAATAATCCGAGCAAGTGTAATAGTCCGATCAATAATAAAGACCAAGAAGTGTTCATTATTTACATTTAATTTACCATTATATTATTGTTGAGAAGCCTAACGCGACCGACCAAAGTTATGGCTTTATCAGTATCAGTAAAATGAATACAAATGACGAAGGTTCAAAATCTGACCACCATAGTGTCAAGCTACTCATTTGACGATCTATGATAAAGAAAAATATACATCATCTTATACCTCTCTAGCCTCTTCCATCCGCTTAGGATTGTAGTTTCTACATATTGCCATACTTGATGACAACTTTTGAGCAAATAATATGGGCTTATTTGGAATTGAGGGAGAATGAATGAAATGCCACTACAATAAATATTTTCATCCTGATGATTTAGCTCCCCTAAGGATTCCATCAAACAGGTATATAGCATCATCAATTAAAATTACAACTAACGAAAAAGAAGATTCTGAAACTCGTGGAGAGAATCTAAATCATAGTTTCCAAATTCCTAAATCATCACATGAAAAAGAATAGGAAAGAAAAAACTAAAACAATGTTACCTTTCCCTTTGGAATAGAAGGTGGTTCCATTATTTTTTAGGGGTGGAGCGACGCCTTGAGCTAAGAAGCTGGTATGTGTAGATGTGGACTCCTTATAGCGACTCTATGACCTATCAAAATCAAAATGAAAAATAAAATCAAAATCATAGAGTCTAGAAAGATCGATCAAACTCTGACCTGACTATAAAGTACCAAGTGCGTAGCCGACCTTTGCCTCCTCTCCTCTCCTCTCCTCCTCTCTCTTCTTATGTCTATATGGAGCAGCGTTTAGCTTAAGCGGTGCATATACGTCAAAGAGGGGATTTGCCACGTACAGGACAAGTGCTGCAATTTTATTACTCGTGGTCGAAAATGATGTCACAGCCATGTATCGTCTTTTAAGAGCAGACCATGGTCTGCATATGCAAGTGGCTCTATTTATATAAGAAAGATTCCATAACTGGTGGTTTTGGTTCGCGATGTGAACAATCGAATCGATTCATGTTAAAGTCCTCAAAATATACAAAAGCGGATACACCCTCGTATGAGAAGGGATAAAGGATGAACCAAAAATATATGCGGGAACTAGACACTGTTTAATTTTACATTATGTCTTGAATCTGAAGATGATGTTCCCAAAACACTGCTAATAAGTTTCTGTAGAAGGTGTGTCGAGTTGTAAGAACGATGATCTTTCTGGTCCCTGTTAGCTATATAATATGGGTTTTAAAATCAGTCGCATGGTTCGCCTCCAGAGCTTCTGGGAAGGAAGAATTACTAAAAGATAAATTATTTAGCTACTCGTTTAACTCATCCTACTTTCATCACTGCGCAGTTGTCAGGGTGTGCTACGGGACCATTGTCGGCGGGTGCCACTCCGTTCAATAATGCAAAAGGCCAAAAAAATTGTAACTTTGAGATTTCCATTAAATTTAATACGACTACTACTTAAAAAACGTCCAATAGAATTTCTGTGGAGTCCGGAATAAATCCAACCCCCTGGATATGCCCAAGTAGGTTGTCCAAAGCTTCCCAAATTAAATCATTTTCCGGGTGATATGTATCTCTGGCGACAAAAGTATGCACCTTGTTATTCAATTCAACCCAACTACACCCTGCTTCTTTTACTACCCCATAACGGTCCATCTTATTTCGTATTTCCTTAACATCGGTCCACATACCTTTTGATGCTAATATATTCGAAATCAATACGTACGACCCACTATCGCTTGGATCACTATTTATCGCCATCTCTGCAGCATATCTACCAAGCTCAACATTACCCACAGTTCTACAAGCAGTAAGCAAGCTCCTCCAAATTATTGCTTCTGGTTGTATCGTCATTTTCTCTATCATCTCATTTGCTTCAAAAAGTTTACCAGCTCGGCCCAAAAGAGAAACCATACAAGCATAATGTTCTGTACCCGGTTTGATTCCGTAGCTAGACATTGAATTGAAGTAAAAAATTCCATCCTCGACAAGTCCCGCATGAGAACAAGCTGAGATAACCCCAATAAATGTGACAAAATTGGGTTTTATTCCCTTTTCTAACATTTCACCAAAGATCTTTAATGCTTCTTTAGCCTCCCCATATTGTGCATATGTTGTGATCATCGAGTTCCAACAAACTACATCTCTAAATGAAATCGAGTCAAACACTAAACGTGCATCTTTAATACTTCCACATTTAGCATACATATCCAAGATAGAATTTACGACATATGGGTCGAAATTTAAACCCAATTTTATGATATGGTTATGAAATTGTTTGCCATGCAGGAGACTGGTTAGGTTACTAGCCGCTGTCAATATAGAAACAAAAGTATGTGCATTCGGTCTTTCTACAGAAATCTGCAATTGTGAGAAGAGTTTAAGAGCATCTTCATTTTCATTTTGTAAAGCATAGCCAAATAGCATTGCATTCCATACTACTATATCTCTATCCCTCGTCTCCTCAAATACAAGTCTTGCATCTTTCAAAAAACCACATTTGGAATAAGCATCTACAAGAGCACTACGAGCAAATCTCTCCAAAGAAGTTCCAATTTTTGTGATCATACCATGAATTTGCTTGCTCAAGTCGATGGTAAATTTTGAAGCCGACAAACCAAGAAGGCTAACAAATGTTAAAAGGTTCGGCACAAAAGATCGAACCCTCATATCATTAAAAATATCCAACGCTTCGTCAAACTTTTCTTGTTTCGAGTATCCTTCAATCATAGCATTATAAGGTATTATTGTACTGAAATAGGATATTGAATCAAAAGCTTGCCTCGCATCAGTCAAAAGATTGCACTTTGAGTACATATCAATAAGACCGTTTTTCACAAACTCGTCACCTTCTATATTCACTTTGATAACATAAGCGTGTATCACCTTCCCAAATGCAACATCCTCTAACGAGCCACACGACGTGAGAGCACTTGTGCATGCAAAACCATCTGGTTTAAACCCTAATCGATTCATTTCTGCAAACAACAAAATGGCGTCGTGGTCACACGAGTTTCTCATGTACCCAGAAATCATTGTTGTCCATGAAATAACATTCTTAACCGTCATATCACGAAACATCTTCCGTCCCATTTCAACACGACCACACTTGAGATATAGATCCACGAGCGAGTTAGCGAGCGAAACATCCATTTCCCGACTTCTTCTCAACACGTAAGCATGAATCTGTTGCCCCCCATCTAAAAACTCGAGCATCGAGCACGCGACCAGTACAGTAGACAGTACGTATCTATCAAAGACGACACCTTTCCTACTCATGTCATCAAACAACTGCAACGACACAACACTCTCCCCATTCCTCGCGTACCCAGATATCATTATAGTCCATGCAACCTCGCTCTTCGTATAAAGGCCATCGAAAACCAATCTAGCTTTCTCAATCTCGTTCGTTTTCGAGTAAAAATCCACAAGCGCGGTACCAACATAGCAGTCTTGTTTGAACCCCGTCTTAACAACCAAACAATGTATTTGTCTCCCGATTTTACTACCATCACTTATTTGCACGCAAGCTCGTATCAAGCTAGTGAATAAAAATTCATTCGCAACCTCGTCCGATTTTCTTCTAAACTCCGAAAAAACCATCAAGGCTTTTTCATTAAATCCCAGCTGGGTATAAACAGAAATCATCGAAGACCAAGTAATCAAGTTTTTCTCAGGCATTTTATCGAACACTTTACACGCATCGAATAAAAAACCTGCTTTTGCATAGCGATTGATCAAGACATTGGACAAAAACGTATCGGCTTGAAAGCCTAACACGACGATTTTCGCGTGTATTGTCTTGTAAAATTGAATTTGATTGTTTTTAGGAGGGTTTTGTAATATTTTCCCGAATGTGTGTCTTTGGGTTCTCCGGAGTTGTCCCAACATTAGAGAGATTAATCAGGCTTGCTAATCCATTTATATGAAAAATAATTTAGTTGGAGAAACAATCTCATTCACATTTTCCAATTTTTAAATTATGGCGGGCTATTTTGCTATATATTCCAATTTTCACGATGCTCCATTAATATTACCAATTTTATATTTTTATTTGAAATTTTAATTTATTGTATAAGTTGTTTTTAATTTATCGAATTCTAAATTGTTAAAAATAGAAAAATAAATTCGTTATCGAAAAATACCATTTAACCATCTCTTTTCTAAAATAACGATGGTTAAGATAACTGCACAATGTGCTGTCAAATAAAATGTAACTGTTTCAAAGTCACTACTCAAGTTAATACGGGAGTGAATTTGAAACAATCATCTTTTACTGTATATACTGTACAATCACATTTATAATTATAGGATTAGAAAATGATGGTCCTTTTTCAATAATTGTTTTTTTTTCTTCCATAAATTAAGATTTGATAAAATAAAAACAAATTATACAACACATTAAAAAGTCAAATATAAATATGAAACCATAGGGGGCATACCCTGAAGTTAAATGTTAATCAAAATTTTAAAAAATATATCAATTTTACATTTTTTTTATGCAAACGAGTATTACTGCCGTTAAATGAAGCGACTGTACAAAAAATATCGTTTAATATTAACTATGTTATTTATGTTACTTACATTGTTTGATGCTTTGAATTTTTTTACTATTTCGTCTTTGTTCTTGTATTGAATTATTCGGGGTACGAACTCCGGACCTCCTTGATCAAAGATTGATTACAAAATAAAATAAATTTTTTTAAAATATATATGCACCTTTGTGTTATTTGTGGTGGTGGGGAATTATATTTCCTATTGCTAAGTTGTTCGATTAGTCATTTTGTTGAGTATTTGACTAAATAACCAAATTTCTCTTTTTTTTTTTGTCTTGTTAATGAATACCTTTTCACTACTATTTCTGTATTCATCAAACTGACTTTAAAGTTTAAGATACTCGACATAAACTCGTAATGGAGGACTTTTTATTTTATTTTTCCATGCATTGTACTTCATGAATTTTATACGAAGAACGTATTTACAAGCATGACAAAATGTGAGACTTTAAATAAATGCAACATTTTGTAGACCCGATATAACCGTGTTTGTGTCTATTATGGCTGTGTGGAGCGTTTGTGGACTATAAATACCTTTTTTGACTCGCTTGTGTTTGGTGACTGTACCCTAAAAGTATTCATGTTGCAAGCTAGAACCATCGTTGAGACACGGCCATGTGGCAAGTCGAAACATCCATCCGACTCGAATGACGGACCGAAATAATTTATTTTTGGAAAAAAAAATACAAAATGGTGAATTTTTTTTATCCAATAAAGTTACAAGGTGAAAATCATCGGTTGGGACTTAGGTGCCGGGAACTCTGGGTTGCCACTGTTAAGACAGAGATATAGATTCGGCCTACATCAATCCTATATCAGCCACTTTTCATCAACTTTACGTTGTAATTAGTTTAAGCCATAGCAATTTGTATCCAATTCTAGGTAAAATATTTATTGCTATGTTTATTTTCATGTTATGGTAATTTTTCAACACACATTCCTTAATGCTTACTTCCATCCAAATTACATAAAAAATTACTGGCTACTTGTATATTGAAGCACACACTAGGATTTATGTATATTATTCATATTCACATTATCACGAGATATATAAGAGTGAAAGAAATTTCATGATGAACCGCTAAAACATGTACAGATTACGTGTCACATATTTTCCATGCAACACTGCCACATTTCTTTTCCCTTCTACAACTATAGAAGAAGACACTAATTTTTTTATCTATCTCAATCCATTTTATTCATCACCTATATCTGCTCTTCTCCATATCTGTATCTTAAAGAGGAAAATAAATAAATACCCATACACTAATTTTCCAGACATAATTTGCAATGGATTTGATACACATGTTTTTGAACCTTGTAGCACCACCATTCACCTTCTTCAGTCTCTTGTTTTTGTTGCCCCCTTTTCAGATTTTGAAGTTTTTCTTATCTACAATACGCACTGTTTTCAGTGAAGACGTGTCTGGCAAAATCGTTCTCATCACCGGCGCCTCCTCCGGCATAGGCGAGGTACCTATTCGATTTACAAAAATGTTATTTTTATATAAAATTTCATAGAATATATTGTATAAAACAATGTGTCTTGCTACCCTGTAAAATAATATTTTGTTTATAGCAACCCTAGCTGTAGTATTAAATCTAACTCCAGCTGCATGTACATACATAAGTATCAAAATCGCAAATCAAGCAAAAAAAATGAAGCAACAGATATTGCGGGTTAAATATGGGATACATAGTTTTTTTTTAGTATGAACTTCTAAGTTTTGTATGTTTTGAGTTCAAATTATCATATATCCATTAAATCAATAATTAAATGTTTGTTCCAGGACTAGTGGCTTAAGAATCCTTGTCTACTGCTTTGAGATACTAAAACGATGTGTCTGATCTGCTCACCATCAGGATCGAATCCTCGCGCCTACTTTTGTGTTACCTTAGGGTTATTGATTATAAAATAAATAAATTAAAGTTAGCTAACGGTGACCATAGGAGCGATAAAATGTTTGCTCCTCATGGTTTTGTCTCTTTGAAACTAACTGCAGCTTGAATTTGTGACAACATGAAATTTGGTCTACAAATTAATTCAAAAGAATTTATGTTAATTCCTTTAATCAGGTCCAGAACTTTTGGTGATTCTTATGGTGCTTATTTGCATTTTTTCTAATGCGAAATTGTATTTTTTCAACCTCTTGTTCACTAACAAATTTGTTCAAATTGCCCATTTTGGCTGGTCCTTCTTAATATGAGTTAATTATTAATACTTGTGGTAATATGTGGTTAGGAATAAGTAATAACTTTTATCGTCTCCGTCTTAGTGTATAGCAACTTGCTTATGAGTATGCAAAGAGAGGGGCGTGTTTAGCCCTATGCGCAAGGAGGGAGAATAGCCTGACAGACGTTGCACGAACGGCACTCAATCTCGGATCTCCAGAAGTTATTGCCATGCGTGTTGATGTGGCCAACATTGATGATTGTAAACGGTTTGTCGAAGAAGCTGTAAAGCACTTTGGTAGATGTAAGACATCAGAGTTTAATTTATTTTTATTTTCTAGCTAGTGATCATGATGTTACTTCATTTCTGGTTGAAAGCTCTCAATTAAATGTCTGCTTGTGAAATGTTAACGAAATTTTGTGCATGTTTTTATTTGTTAAATGTTATGTTCAATGAATTATGCAGTGGATCATGTGGTGAACAATGCTGGGATCTCACATGCTGCTACCATTGAAGAAACAGATGATATCACCAACCTCAGGCCTATCATGGTAATATCCAACACAGCGCTTTTATATACTGATTTGGACGTCTTCTTCCTCTTGATCAGGATTGCACGTAAATATGTTTTCTTCTCATATACGTCCATGGAAACCTTTCACTTCATATTTTTTAAACAAATAGTTATATGTATCAAAGTTTTATGGTGTGCATGGTAATCATACTTGTAGCTGATTACATGCTACATGAGCCTAATATCACATATGTGCGCAGGATATCAACTTCTGGGGTTCAATCTATACTACAAGATATGCCGTACCTCATCTGCGAAACACCGGTGGGAAGATAATCGTCCTCTCATCGGCCGCTTCATGGTTGCCAACGCCAAGAATGAGTGTCTACAATGTGCGTAACTTGTCTTCTCTTGGCCTTAGCATTTTCTCCTCTTTTAAACATAATAAAAGATACAATTCAAGTTTGTGTGCTTATTTTTAATTAAACAGGTTTCCTACGCGAATGTATCGTCATCAGATTTCGAGTTTGTGTACCAACCTTCAGAAATTACTTTTTTTTTCTAATCACTTTCAGAAATTACTTGCTAATACCGGGAAATTACATTTCTCGAGGATTTGGTACACCCAACGTAGAAGATAAAAAAAAAAGAGTATAGGTTTGGCCACTTATTAGATACTAAGTCCTAATATATGTTTGGTACACTATTCTAACACATGTTTTGTATTTAGATCTAATTTAGGATTCATTCTCCATGTCATGTATTAAAACGATTTTTTTTTAGGTCTGGGTACTAATTAATATCTTTGTAGTTGTGCAAAATTAAGATCTCCTACGACGTTAGTGTAAGTATCTAATTTATTCCTAAGTTGTAGTCTTAGAACTTAAAATTAATCCCTAAATTTGTAGGCAAGCAAAGCAGCAGTGTCAGCCTTTTTCGAGACAATGAGGATAGAACTTGGTCCAGAAATCCACATTACACTTGTCACACCTGGGTATATTGAGTCCGAGATGACCCAAGGCAAGTTCATCGAGAGAGAGGGAACAGAAGTTGTAGACCAGGACATGAGGGATGTAAGTTTGATACTTGCCTTTGCTCGTCCTAAATATTGTAAATACCACTAACTAGTAACTACATGCATGGGTTTTTTCACATCTATAGTTCTTCATAAAATATTTCTGGTATAGCACTTTATCCACCCAAAAGATATGTCATTGTCACGAATGAATTTCAGTCGTGGTTGAGGTTCCCCCTGGTAGGTATTACTGCATATGTGAGTGTATTTGTATTCATTGTTTTTTTCAATATTAGAATGTATAAACACAAGAGTTGTCACTTATGTATCCACTATGGTTTGGGGGCAGGGAAGAAACAGACAGTCGGTCCGACTGCAGTACCTCTCATTTTGATAAAAATTGACGAAAAAGAACTTTTTTTTATGTATATTAATTAAAGTCTTCAATAATAAGCATTTCATCCCCAATGAAAAAGAAGCCTTAAGCATTTGAATTTCTTGGTCCCGTCCCTGATTTGGGGGATACGAAGCGGGTCGACATACACATTTTCAATAATAATGCTATTAGTGCCAATGTCCCAGGTTTTTTATTATATCTTTGCCTTATCGTTAGGTCCAAGTTGGGTTAATGCCTGTGGCAAGAACAGAAGCATGTGCAAAGGCAATCGTGAATAGCGCATGTCGAGGAGAGAGGTATCTAACGGAACCCGCATGGTTTCGGGTGACTTATTTCTGGAAAATGTTTTGCCCGGAAGTTTTAGAGTGGGGTTTTAGAATATTCCATCTTGCGAGTCAAGGGGAATCGGCTAAGGAATCTCCTATCAAGAAAATACTCGACACTAGTGGTGCTAAGAAAGTCATTTACCCGGAGACTATACACAACCCCGAGATTAAAGCGGATTAAGAGAGAAATTTGTGGTGGTGTTTAACAAGTTAGTTGATGGTTCTGTATGGTCAGTTGTACATAAAAGTCTATGCTGTGAGTATAGTGGTTGATATATATAATGGTCAGTTGTATGAGTTTTTTACCTTCTTGTTCAAATTTTAAAAGTGTGCTTTGTTTGAAATCGACATGGATTACACTAAATCAGTTTATAGTTTATATTCGGTTGGGTGGTTGGCCAAAAAAATTCCATATATATTTTGCTACTGGGAAAATTAAGCTTTAGCCTACACAAGATTGTAGATTTTGTAGTCTAATCCAACTTATTGTAGTCCGACTTGCAATTATTCATATTTTGCTGCCGGGAAAATTAAGCTATAGACTATAGTCTGCACAAGATCGTAGCTTCTAGTCCGTAGTCCGACTCTTGCAATTTGACATTGTCTCGTCTTACAAATTTACTAGATCGATGGGCAAATTAGTCTTTCAAATTCTTCTACAATATTAATTTCACTTTTGCTATTTGCAGTCTACGTAAAGCAAATATCCTTTTACCAAATTGAATTATATTTTGAAAAGGCCTGCTATTTTACTGTTTATGTTTGTTGTTTAATTATATCTATGTTGGACTTCTTGTTATTTTACTGTTCATGAGAGTTATGTGTAATCTTTGACAAACCCCCCACCCACCCACCCACCCCACCCCCACCCCACCCACCCACCCCACCCCCCACCCAAAAAAAAGTTATGTATATGAAGAGTGTCTTGATGAATGATCATTAAAAATGAAAAACCCTATTTGTAAGCAATTACTATCTTTCTATCTGGATTTATGGCCGTTTCTGGTCTAATTATTCCTATATTTCGTAGTCTTTTCCAATTAAATATGCAAAGTCCAACTTTTGTGAGGCCTTGTGTGTCTACTTATATATGCATGCCTTTGTTCGTTTGTTGCCACTTAAATTTCTAAACTTAAGTTTATGAATTTAATCAATCAACTTAGTGACTATGTACAATCCCATCACATATTAACAGCTAATTAAATAACTAATTGTTTGGGTTTAACAATTCTAAATAAGTGTTGTTGTTACGATAAAACAAATGGATACCCCCTAAAGAGTAAAGACATAAGAACACAACATTACAAACCTACAAAATCAAGAAAATGAACGTCTCTATTTCTATTTCTAGCACGTCACAATGCAATGTGCACTTTGATCTGTATATTCACTTGCAACTTTGTTGACGTATGTAAAATACTAGTATTTATATATGCATCATAGTTTAAGAGATTCCTAAGTACAGCTTTTCATTTTGTCCTCAATTATGTCTTTTGCGATTATAACATGCAGTTGTATCTTTGCATTCTTCGGCTGAAAAGCATATTCTATACATAGCTATGATTTTTTTTGATAGAGTCATACAGTATGGGCAAAAATGTACCGGTCAGGACTGTAGTGGGGCTTGGTTTTCAGTTTTCCGTTCAATGGTTGATTTGAATCGTTGAACAATTGTTCGGTAATTCTATCTAATTGTAGTGGGGCTTGGTTTTCAGTTTTCCGGTTCAATGGTTGATTTGAATCGTTGAACCATTGTTCGGTAATTCTATCTAATTGTACACGAGTCGACTTAAATGGCTAGAAAGGTATTATCAATTTAAGAAGAGAGAAAATGCAAAAAACGAGATAAAGAAACAAGCATAAGCTATATCACTTCAGGAAATTTAAAAAATAAATGTACAAACCATGATTGCATTTCATTGTGGACGTCCGTCATACCGACTCATATGACATGTAAATATAAACTTAAGAGATTGAGGAAAATCTATCTAATTAGTATCGGGGCACGAATAAGTCTATAGCTGAAATCGTTAATTAATGCGTTTTAATCCTTCATTATACATCGTTCATTTGGAAGTTGTATCTTTCTCCTGGGCTTCTAGTATAAATACAAAGGGAGTGAAACATACAAGTTATATCTTCTACAAATCTATCTTAAAGATGGAAATTACAAATATTTTAATTAATTATCTTATTGTTCCTCTCATAATTCTCCTTGTACTCCCATTTCTCCTTCCCCCTTTAATCTTATTCAATGTTGTAATTTATGCGCGAAGGTATTTTTTCCCGGAAAATGTGTCCGGAAAAGTTGTTCTCATCACTGGAGCCTCTTCAGGCATTGGAGAGGTTACTTTTTCCCCTAACACAATCAGTTGTTTCTTTATAGTCCTATGTTTTGAAAATATTAAACTTTTATATAATTTCAGCACCTTGCATATGAATATGCTAAAAAGGGAGCTTGTTTAGTCCTTGCTTCGAGGAGAAAAGATAAACTTGAAGAAGTTGCGATTAAGGCTAGAAATTATGGATCACCCGATGTGATAATTCAAGTTACAGATATATCGAAAATTGAAGATTGCAAGAAGCTCATCGCTACAGCAGTGCATCACTACGGTAGATGTACGAATAACATATTTCTATTTTTATCTGATTATGTACTGCTATTATTTAGTTTGACACGCAGAGACAAATTAAGTTTATCTTCTTGAGATTATGACATTTACATTTTTGGTTTTGTAAAAAAATGACATAGTGGATCATCTGGTGAACAACGCTGGAATTCTTCAAATCCCCATGCTTGAAGATATCACCAATTTTGAAAGTGTTTCTTCTCTGATGGTAATTCCCTTTCTTATCTCAAGTTACATCTAATAGTAATCAACTAATTATAAAAATAACGATACCATGAGAGCAAATTTCCCAGATTGTTTTTGCTTTTCAGCCTTTTCTGATTCAAGCTATAGCCAAATTTAAGACAAAAGAATTTTGTTTAAATATTTTTGTTTATTTTTTCTCATTCTCCAACATAATGAACCTTCGGTCTATCAAAATGCGAGGACAATTATGGTCTATCTGATTCAAAATATCTTCAAACATAATGTGCATAATCATTACATCAAACATCATCTTTCGGACTTTTATCGCTCTTCATGACAAATCATTGACCGAAATACTTCTGATCCAGATGTACTTTTATATCTTTCAACTATCAAAATGAACGGGAACAAGAACAACTACATTACTCTCTCTGATCCAAATACAATTTCAACATTATCATGTGCAGAGTTATTATAAACATCATATTTGCCACTTTTGAGTTTATATCTTCTACGGAATTACTTTTGTGCAGGACATAAACTTTTGGGGTTCAATCTATTGTACTCGGTTTGCTGTTCCCTATCTAAGAAAGTCGAAAGGGAAGATAGTCGTGATTTCTTCATCTGCGGCATGGCTTCCTGTACCAAGATTTAGCATCTACAGTGTTAGTAAATAAGCTTTTGCTATAATATCAACATTGTTTTACTTCAATTTTCTTAAATGAATGATATCTTATCTTTTCAATAGGCAAGCAAAGGAGCTCTTGTAAGTTTTTTCGAGACGCTTAGAACTGAAGTTGGTCCAGATATTAGCATCACAATTGCTACCCCTGGTTTAGTCGACTCGGAAATGACTCGAAGTAAAATCATGAAGGAGGTATAAGGATTGATATAGACTTGTTTGGCTATAACATTCATACAAAAAAAAATTGGTTGCTTAAGGTTTGAAAAAGAAAATTGGTTCCGTCTAGCGTTATGCAAAATTACAAATAGTGTTATTTTTCAGTTCATAATACCCCAGTCGACAAGATTTACTGCAGCTTCTTTTCTGAAAAATAAATATACTGCGCTGATAATTTAAATTTAAAAGCCCATTATAAACTGTTGCAAACAATCACTGCTAAATATAGCCATGCCATGCGTGACTAATTAGGACTTTAATGATCTGTGTTGTTTATCGCTGCTTTACTCTTTCTTTTCCTATAACTTTTTTAGATATAGCGCTTGTTTGGTTGTAGCTATTAAGCAAAAAAAAAAGTCTTTATTTTAAGTTTTAGAAAAAAGCTCATTTAACTTAAAACTTTTGGTTTTCCTTACTACTGCTATACTTCCAGTAAATCCCATCTTTTAAGGTGGTTAAACAAATGTGGCCAAAAAAAAATTGAGCTTACGATTCTGCAACCTAACAAGGTGGTTATAGTTTTGTTAGTAATGCAGGGTAGAATGGATTCGCATCCAAAACAACCAACAGATGAATTTGCAAAATCGATTTTGACCAGCATTTGCCGGGGTGACAGAATGATGACCGACCGATTGGTACTCAAAATCATGTACGTGATGAAATTGTTATTTCCAGAGCTTTTAGATATATACCATCGCTGGGCATTAATAACAAGACCAAGTACCTTCGAAAATTCAAGCAAGAACCAGTGAAAGATTGCTCCTCTTAATTAGTCATTTTACGGATTTCCTTCCAAATAAGATTGATTATTTGAATGAAAGTATGTGGCTGTTTTCGTTATAAGCTTGATTTTATTTTCCTGTCTTAGTTGATCATCAGACTAAAGAAGATGGAATTTTGTAACTTTGAATTATATGGACATGATATAACTTAAAATAATAGTAGGATATTTTTCTATAATGAAGCCCATCAATATATTCACAGTGAATCCCTAAGCATACGATAATTGATAAACCACTATTATTAATTTAAATGTCTAATGTCTTTCTGATATTAGTGTGTATTGTGGAAACATAGAGCATCGCATGTTATGAGAGTATCCGGTGACGCTTGTCCATTCCCAGTACTCGTTTGTGCAGTGCAATCTGTTGTCATTCTTAGATTGATTTGATTTTATGAATATAATCTCATTTCTCATATATTATCGAATGGAGATTACAATTAGAGAAGTACCAAAAGCTACAAGAGCGTCAGAGGAAAAAAAAACTCGACATGTTAAGTTGGTCATCACTCTTAAAGGATCAGTTATCCAGAGTTAATAGCAGCTTTTATTTGTTAGTATTTCTATATTTTACTTCACAAAAAAGGACAACCTCAAGGGCGAAATGCAATTTAGCCTACATTTTATTCTCGTTTCAAAACAGCTTCATGAAAAAAAAAAGTTGTTGCAAATAAGCCAAGTAGCTTTCTAGAATGTAAACAAGTGTCTTCATGAAATTGTCACAAAACTCATGTGCTGGTCTTTAACTCAAAACTGCTATACCTCTTCCCCCTCTCATCTCTATTCTCTCTCTCAAAATGGATCTCATCAACTCTATACTCAACATTGTCTTACCTCCTATATCAATTTTTGCACTCTTAATCTTCATACCTTTTTACCTGTGTTTCAAATTCATAGCTTATTTAGTCAGGTCCATTTTCAAAGAAAACTTGGCTGGAAAAGTTGTTCTTATCACGGGAGCCTCTTCAGGGATGGGTGAGGTTGGTATATATCGACGCTAACATGTAGACGTACAATTTTGTTTTGTTATATTTCCATAAAGAACAGTGTTTTAAATAGCGTTATCGCTATCGTAGCGTTTTTTTCAGAGAAACGCTAAAAGCGCTAATAGCGTTGCTATGTAGCGCTTTGCGGTGTATTTTTTTTTTTTACCTAAATATGCACTAAACTTTAGAATATATAACAAAAAAAAAAGAAATGTATAGTTATATTAGATAGTAATAAAAAAAATCATTTTTTTTTAACTCGGGTCTGCTGAAAATTACAGCACTGTCTTAACCATCTGGTCTGCAGACACTTTTATGAAAATTACACAATATATATTAATTATTTAGATCCGCTGTTTTTTTTAACTAGCTATTTACGCTTTTGGTCCAGAATTTCGCGCCTTTTGCGCTTTTGGTCCCCTATAGCGAGATTTTAGCGCAATTCCACCCAAAATCGCGATTTTTCGTTGCGTTTTTTACCAAAAAAGCGCTATTTCGCGCTACGTAGCGCTATGTAGCGCGAATTTTAAAACAGAGATAAAGAATGATACTAACTGTAACAACCAAGAAAATTAAACTTACGAAATTTGATAAATAGTTGTTTTTCTTTTTTTTTTATGAAATTGTAGCATCTAGCTTATGAGTACGCTAAAAGAGGCGCTTATTTAGCTCTAGCAGCTAGGAGAATAAGAAGTCTCAGAGAAGTAGCCGACAAAACTCTCAAACTTGGCTCGCCTGGGGTTATTGTGGTTCAGACAGACGTTTCAAAAGTCGAGGAATGTGAACGGCTAATTAATGAGACCATAAATCACTTCGGGCTATGTAAGAACAAAAAACAAAACTAGTTTTACTGTTGCTAAACACTAAATAAGAGACAGGACACCCTTTAGTCCAGTACACTATGGCTTGTTTGGTTGCAGCTTTTATGCTTTTTTGCATAGAAGTTGAACTGCATTTGGTCGACCAGTTACAAAGTGAGCTTTTCTTGAGTTTTGGTTTGGAAATGCCAGAAGCTTTAAGCTGGATCAACCTGTTTTCTGAAACTCCGTACAACCAGTTTATTTGCTTAAAAGCTGCAACAAAACAATCCATATATGTCCATTTCAAGTACAGTATTTGAGATGCCATTTCTAGCAATTTCTGTTATTATAATGATTGATTTAGCTAATTCATGTGGCTTTGGGTGGCAGTGGATCACTTGATTCTATGCTCTGGGGAGATACCGGTGACCTTATTTGAAGAAGTCGGAGATGTCACGAAACTCGCTCGAGTCATGGTAATTAATAAAAAACAATGCGACATATACAAAATGATACTAGCTTATTCTCGTCATAAGGATGCAATACTAAACTGTTAATACTTTGCTTTTGGGGGAGACTATCATTGCTAAAAATTAAGTTCTTCATTCGATTGAAATAAGCAACTGAATCCGTAGGATACTTCCATCCATCACAGTTTGGAATAGGTAAATAGTAATCTTTGCTTCCGAAAGAATTCTGAGAATGTTTTGAAATGGAAAGTTAATACATTATAAGAATCCAGTATGATCGTATTGAATCTAAAACTTGAGATAAAGAAGAACCGAATATTCTAAAAAATGACTATTTTTCTTTGTATTGATAGGACACTAACTTTTGGGGTTATGTCTACACAACCAAATTCGCAATTCCACATTTGAAGAGAAGTAGGGGCAAGATCATAGCAATATCATCATCAGCAGCCTGGTTATATGCAGCAAGATTGAGCTTCTATAATGTATATACAAATTTTTTCACACTCCTGTCTGAAAGTCTCTATACTGTAGATTGAAAATATTTTTGGGACTAAAATGAGTTTCATTGCAACATTTACAGGCAAGTAAAGCAGCAGTGGTGAGTTTCTATGAGACATTGAGAGTAGAACTTGGATTGGAAGTTGGAATTACACTTATCATTCCTGGATTAATTGAGTCGGAAATGACCAAAGGCAAGTTTCTTAATAAGGAAGGGCGATTGGAAGTTAATCAGGATCTGAGAGACGTAAGTTGTTAAACATTCATTTTTGTTCAACTTAATGTTATCGTGATGCAGTACTATAAAGTTTATGTTGATATGCATATACTAGCATACAGAATTTCCAATTATTACGCATCACTAATTAAACTAAATCTAAATTTCTCTTAACCTTGTTACTCCTGTCAGAAAAGAGTGAAATTTATTGCTTTTCCTAGTCCTACGAATTAACAACTCCTTTTTTTCTCACCAATCTAAGAAACGCAATTTAACAGTAGCATGATATGTCAAAAAATGTAGCTGTTAATTAACATAGATATTTCGGAAATGTTCACAACTGGTTTGGTTTGTTTTAACTTTCTGGACAATATGTGAACACTAGAGAAATAAAAAAGTCGACAACCAAAAATTTGGAAGATGTGTTATTTATCATGTGCAAACAAACCATATGAATCGATCCTCTCGTTTTTTTACTAGGATGGATTATTAACGTTTCCAACCCCTACACAATCAATCTAATGAATAAATACTGAAGAGTATAAGTTTATTCATATGATTAATGTTTTTTCATGAGTTTACCATTTCTTACATGTTGATGTCAGGCTGAAATGAGCATAGTTCCAGTTGAGACGATACAAACGTATGTAAAGGCAGTGGTCAATAGTGCACGTCGAGGAGATAATTATTTCACTGAACCGTCTTGGTACAGGTCAACATTCTATTGGAGAATGTTTTGGCCTGAGTCATTGGAGTGGCTTCAACGCTTGTTTTTGGTCCCCATACCCGGTGTGCCACCACAAGATTTGCCCAGCAAGAAAATCCTAGATCTTACTGGATTGAAGAGATACATATATCCACCTTCTCTACTTTCTCCTGAAGTCAAAAGGGATTGATAATAATGTTTTTTTTCTGTTTTATATCTATCAAGAATTCAAAATCAGGTCATCATGTAGATTATGTAATGGGGAAATACATAGGATAAGCAATGCAAGACCATACATTATTAACAAATAACAAGTTTGAATATACATGTAGCTATAGTGAATTTTACGAAAGAAATAACTAATGAAGCTCTTCAAATGTACCATATGGAGGTGTAGGGTTGTGCATGTTTAGTGTTTACAATAACAGGCTAGAAAGTGTAGCCTTCTCTGCCTTAAGAAAAACAAACTAACAAAATTAATTAAGAGGAAAAAGCTAGTCTAGCCTAGCCAAACATTGATGTTAATTCTTGTGATGTGTTAAGAATTTATCCGCTATCACCTAGGATATGATGCCCTTTCTCAACTGTTCGAACTGCACTCGCTAATGCAATAGAAGGTAATGTAGCACAATCAAGGCACTTCCTAGAGAGTGGAAAATTATGCAATCCACCTCTTTACTCCCAGATTTCAATTTCCTAACTAAACACCGGCGGAAAATAAATAGGAAGAGGGCCTTGGAGAATAATTACTGGTAAAGGCGAAAGAAAATGATATACTTTACAATCTCTGCCAACTAATCAAGGGGATAAGTCTATGGGTTCTATGCTTGACCGCTGTTGTTGAGGTTGATTAGCATTAAAAGTTTCAAGTCTTTTTAAAAGTAACCAAGCAGCAGATGTGGTGCATCCTTGGTTCATTTCTGTAGCAGTTGGAAAAGGAGAGCCTTCACTCATCTGAATAAGCATTGTACCCTGAAAAAGAGGTTATTACAACTTATTAGTCTTACATTTTTCCAACTTCTACCACACCCACCTAAAATAATTCCAAGTACTAGCAAAACAACATAATTTCCCATACTTGTATAATCATACCAACAAAATTAGCCCACTTGTATAGAATTTGAAAGACCCGAAATACTTGGAGTTTAAAAATAATCAACAAACTACCTCAAAATTTAACAAGAAGAACTGAAACTGTCTCATTATCTCCTTCATTTCATTAACTTTCTTTGTGTCGGAAGAAGTAAGGACGGCAGTAACCTCTTGAGGAGAATAACCAACTATTTTCTGCACAAGCTGAGATTTTCAAAAGAATGGTTAACAATGAAAAAAAGGAAATCACAGCTTGAGTCGGGGATCTTTTTTAAAATTTTAAGTTTTAAACTTACAGTATGATCAATGAGGATTTCCGATATTAAGCTGCCATCGTCGACATAAGCATGAAGCTCGTATTTTTCCTTGTGTTTAAACTGGAAGCCCTTTACACCAGTCAAAAAACACTACAGTGCCATTCAGATTTAAATAATTTCCAATCAGTAGAGGAATAAATGTGTAGTAACACGGAGGAACAAAAAAGTAACGAATCAATTAAGGTTTTATGCACTAACATATTATCTATATCGATTTCGTACATCAACCTACAAAATTTTAGCAAAACCCCAACCAGACTTTTTCCCCATGTTTGTCCACTATTTATAAAAATATGGTAGACTGGGTACTTAAAATAGGAGGAAATACAATACAGAATGTCAAAAAAAAAGTGAATAAAATACTTTGTTTCCCTAGCTACAAACTATTTAGCAAACCCAGCCTATGATTTATTTTGTACTTGATACACTAGTAATACTAGATTGTCAGAAAAAAGAACTTTCATTTTGTTTGTTGCAGGATAATTAAAAGTGGTATAATTTGTAAGTAGACTGTGAGAAGTATAATTAACTACACCATAAAGGTGTTATTAATTATACCCCTTATCCTTTAAAAGCCTGGAAGGTAGTATAAATAGTTCTATACCCATTTAGTACCAAACGACAAATAACATAAACAAATGCAATATGTTATAAGGCGGGTTCACAACATAATTAGTACTACTATACTGCCTCCTATACAGTAAACAAGCATGACTCGCTTTTCTACCTACTTCAGTGTAGAAAATCGTAATATTGTGATAAGTAGTACACAACTGTGTAATAAACTGATAAGGAATAAAAGATGTACCTTAATGGTCCCTTGAAGAAATGAAGCTTTGTCCTTAGTCAACTTGGCTGATAAACTAGCTATATAAGTAAAAGGAAATTCTGGGTATCCAGTTAATATGGAAGGGTGGTCGACCTCATCAGTCATATGAACGTCTTCAGCGTCTGGAATAAAGGTATCTGATAAATTTGGTTCAAAAGTGTAGCTATTTCCGTCAGTAGAAGACAGATTTGTCTCTACACTGGCCATGGTGGATGATACATGTGATTCAAAATTGGACCTGCTAATTCCAGCGGTAGATGAAAGATTTGATTCAACACTGGCCCTTCTGTTTTCTTGAGCAGATGGTAAAATCAAATCGAAATTGTCTCTGTTATATTCAATACCAGATGATCGGTTTGGTCCAAGATTGGCCCTTCTGTTTCCAAAAGGAGGTGATATATTTGAATCAAAATTGTCCCTGCTATTTTCAGCACCAGATGATAGATTTGGTTCAATATCGACACTTCTATTTCCAACAGTAGTTGACATATTCGATTGTACATCCGCCCTTCTATTTCCAACCGGAGGTGATATATTTGAATCGAAATTTCCCCTGCTATTTTTAACACCAGATGATAGAGTTGGTTCAAGATTAGTCCTATTCCCAACAGGGGTTGATATATTTGATGGAATATTTGCCCTTCTGATTCCAACAGGAGGTGATATATTTGAATCAAAAATGTCCCTGCTATTTTCAACACCAGATGGAAATTTTGGTTCATAATTGGTTCTATCTTCAAGAGGAGTTGATGTATTTCGTTGGATATTCGGTATATTGTTTGGAACAGCAAATTCTTGAGGGTTCCTTTCACGGGTAGAGAAACTCTGTGTACTAGCTGCAACATATGCAAGGTAGATAAGTCTCAAAACCAAAAACAAGTAATCTTATTGCCATAGAAGTAGTTGTAACAACACTAATATTATTCAAGGACGTGTTAATGCTGAAAGTAAATTTGTTTCACTAAAATAATAATTTAAGAGTTCAAGCAATACCATTTTTTCCAGTTTACTTTGCTAAATAAGCAACTACACGGTTCTTCTGTGTCTTTCATTTGTTCATTACGGAAGTCAAAAGAGCGCTACTTCATTGGAATTCTCTGATACTTTTACTTCTTAGGGATTACAAACTGATATTCATACGCCTGACCAAAAAAATCCAGTACGAACAATTCGTAATATAAGACCAGTAGAGTGACCGTATAACTTTATTTTCTTGTGTAGCTTTTAAGCAAATTAGACCAGCTTTTTTGAGGACGAAAAGAAAATCTAGGTTCATCTTAGATTAATCTTTCTAGCTAATTTAAGTCAAGAAACCAGAAAATTCAGCTTTTAGACAGGTTGCATAAATGCAATCCAGCTTTAAGCCAAAAAAAATGCTTATAAGGAGACTAAACTAGGCCTTAGTTTGCGAGTAACACTGGACAATAGATTTTGAAGATGAGGATATCACTCCACTCCAGTAATTTTCTATTATAAGAAAAAAGATACCTGTTTCAGCCACCCGAGGAGCCGTGGCTTGTGACGTGGTAACATTGATGGTCCCTGAAGCACTTAAATCATTCGGTGGCCATGCAGCATTAGTAGCTCTGGTTGCCAATGGGGGTACGACCCCATTCCTGGTTCTAGAAAATTGGAAATTAACTAAATTTGTCAAATATTTCATGCTTCACTTCAAGTTCTAAGAGCAATAAAAGCACGGAATTAAGAATTACTCCCACTTTCCCACAAATAGCCCTACTATTTTCACACAGATTAAGAAATTATGTTTTTCATGGAATTCTATATTATACTCCTCTTTTCTCTAATCTCTAAATACCCTACAAAAAAAATTAGTGTGGTTATATCAATTACTAGTAAAAGTTAAATAGGGGTTAATTAGTAAAGTTACAGCTCTCTACATCCCAAAGGAGAAAGTCAACTAATTTATAGGACTGCCGGGAAAAAAACAATTTTCAAGGGATTGAAGGGAGTATAAACTATAAATTATAGGGTCTAAAAAGACTGCATTTTTTTTAAAAAGAAGATATGCAGATTTCACTCCTATCCCAAGATTCGAATCCACAACCTCCTATTTGGGAATGTGAATTCTGACCACTAGGCTAGCAATGGTTTAGTGTCTGTAGAATCAGATATGGCTATGGTACCTTTTTCCACGTGGTGGCTTGTTTACTTCCTGAACAAGCCTCTGCCTCGCAGCTTCCAAATCCTCAACCTGCCCTCCTAAAATTTCAATAACTTCTGGAACCAGCATTAGCATCCCTCGCCTGACATGTACATTTCGAAGGAGAATCTGGAAAATAAAATGATTAATTGTGTCAAACAACTGCAAATATGAAAGTCGAAAGTTTGAAAGGAAGAGAGGCCAGCAAGTCATCTTTATTTGAACTCACACCTAAAGCGTTAGTCGGGTCTAATCCAAGATTACTAAGGAGCTTTGTCTGTTCTTGACATATACTAGTAGGAAAAAGATCAAGATAAATTAACAAAACATAAAAAGGCTACCAAATTTTAGAGATGTGTCTGCTATCCGAAGTTGTATATATATAAGAGTTTCATGTGAGACCGTCTCGTAGCTTATTATGGGGAAAAACAGCAAAACCTTTCTCTACCTACCATATAAGAATCAACCTTTCTATCCAAAATAACACCAACCAATGAAAAAAGATTACGAACTATGCGAATGCAAGCTTAAAGCCAATAAGAATGTACCACTGTCTGAAGACTATTTTATCAAAATAAATTTAAAGAAAGGCTGACACGTCTTCCTCTGAAGCATTATAGACTAATCTTTCGTTACCTTGTTTCAAAGCAACATTGAATGTAAATCAAAATATTATTTGGTGCAAAAGTAGCTTTCCATCCAATCTACCATCATGGATAAACATTGCAACAAACTACGATGACTCCACCTTGTCCAGAAATGACAATATAAGCAAAAGAAAGGAGAGACTAAATAAGTTCAAAGAGACTAAGGGCGGGGTCCCTACCAGTAATTTGTTCCATATCTTGTCATCTAACCGTTTAGGGTCTAAAGGTGACACCTTTAGAGATCAATTTTCAGCCACCTTTGGTGATACTTTCCTAGGGCAACTTTATTAGGAAATTTACACCAAGTGTAGTGTAGCTTCAAAGTGGGTTTTTATAATTTTTTCATATTTTGATACTTCCTAGAATCCATAATTTTGAACTTCTAACAGAAATTTAAACTTACTTAAGAAAATGTTCTATCTCTGCCTGAATGAAAAAAAAAAAGAATATTAAAAAAATAACCTTTAGTCCTGCAGGAGCCAAAACTTCAAGATCCTTTATAGGTCTATATTCCATACCGAAAACTCGTTGAATGCCATCAGTCATTGACAACTTAAGGCACCTTTTGAGCCCAGGATTTGCAGCTTGATACCTTCCTTTCAGAGGACAACTCATACTCACAATCTCGTCTACCTGTAGAAACAATCATTCACCCTTCATCAGTGAAGGCTTGTTTTGCAGTATCTAAATTAACTCGAGCATTTTACTTTACTTTAAAGATGATAAAGATTTGCCTGATCAGCTTCTAAGCTGGTTTTTTTCTGATCTAAAGAAGTCTGGAGGTCTTAATTAGAGACGTTTAACTTTCTTGTTACTTCTTATACAAATAAGGCTTGCTTTGAATACATTTACATAGCTTTTTCCTAATTAACAAGAATACAAACTGCTTTTCCCTACCACTGACAGTCAAAGTTACTTGTTTGCAGTCTCTACCATAGGCACCTGTAATATTATAATTACTAATGAGTAGGCCGCCTTTGTATCTTTCAAGCTCACTTTTCTTTTCTTACATGCTCAAAATCTACACAAATATTTGGTTGACTAGCTTAGTTCTTAATATTTTGGTGTTTTCCGGCTTAAGAAGTTAGAAGCTTTAAGCTTCAATGACATAGTAACATTTGTTGAAACCGGAAAAAATGTAATTTCTACATATACAATCAAACTAGCCCACCTGAAAGACAAAAGGGCCAGCAAGATCAACAATGTGCAACCCATGAAACATTCTTAGGTAATAGTTCGGCACCACACAATATTGCAAAAAAATATATCTATAATTTACAATAATTCAAACTGGTTTTCACCATACATGACATAGTTAAATATGACTTTTCCAATCTCTACCAGAGGCACCTGTAATGTGTATACTCCTTGCTACTTAGGCCTCGTTCCTTTCAAGCTCACTTTTTTTCTTCTTTGCCTATTCTTAACATAGTTGACTGGGTTGACAATTGATATTTTCATGCTTTTTTGGCTAAAAAAGCTACAAGCTTTAAACTTACTGAACATGGCTTTATTTTCTCAAACTTTGTAAATTAGTTTATTTGTTCAAATCTACAATCAAATATCCTCTTCATAGTATTAAATGTTACCTAAATCAAAGAAAGTGCAACTTTTACATAGTACGATGAGACTAGCCTTCTATCAGAACAAAACGAAACCATCACACACACAAACACACATATGTGTGTGTGTATATATATACTAGTAATCGTGCCCCACGCGTTGCGTGTGCAGCGCGTAATGCAATAAAAATATATAGAAAATAGATATAGTTATGATATAAATGTGTATAATACAAAAAAAAACATAGTTTAAAATTTAAAAGAATGTTTGGTTGTTAAAGAGTGATAAATAGTTTTATTAGTTTTTACTTTTTATATTTTTATGAGAGTATGGTATTATTGTAATTAATATAAACGTGTAGGGGTATTTTTGGAAAAAATTGGCTAAATTGGGCAGCCTCATTTGACTTGGGTTGGCTTATTATAATAGAATGATGATATATGTATGTATATATATATATAAATGTGTATAATTATGATATAAATGTGTATAATACAAAAAAAAACATAGTTTAAAATTTAAAAGAATGTTTGGTTGTTAAAGAGTGATAAATAGTTTTATTAGTTTTTACTTTTTATATTTTTATGAGAGTATGGTATTATTGTAATTAATATAAAGGTGTAGGGGTATTTTTGGAAAAAATTGGCTAAATTGGGCAGCCTCATTTGACTTGAGTTTACAAAGGTGTAGGGGTATTTTTGGAAAAAATTGGCTAAATTGGGCAGCCTCATTTGACTTGGGTTGGCTTATTATAATAGAATGATATATATATATATATATGTATGTATATACACACAACACATCTACAAAACAAAAGGTCCAGAAAGATCATCAAGATGCAGCCCATGAACATTCTCCAGTGATATGTAAAAAAGCTACAACCTTTATAGTTTTTTTTTTTTTTGATCCCTCCTTTGGACGTAAAACCTGAGAAACTTCGCAGGCGACAGGGTTCGAACCCTGACGGTGAACGTGGTATACTCGGGTAACAACCACATGGCTACTAACCACTTAGTTTCAAACTCAACACGCACACGCACACGCACACGCACACGCACACGCACACGCACACACATATACATAACAATCACCTGCAAAACAAAAGGACAAATAATATCTGCAACCAAGTATTCTCCTCATGTTGTTCACACACACACACACACACATACACATACACACACACACGTATACATATACATAACAATCACCTGCAAAACAAAAGGACAAATAATATCTGCAACCAAGTTTCTCCTCATGTTGTTAAATTTAGCTAAACCTAACTAAAACCAAAAACTGCAATGTTTACATAATACAATCTAAAAGGGCCAGCAAAATCAACAAGAAGTAACCCATGCATAATACTTAAAAGAGCTAGAAGCTCTATAGCGGAAACTCAATAAATTAGCAAAAATGCTTATTATCTGCAACCAAATATTCTCTCAATGGTATAATGGTGTTACTAATAAAACTGTAATCTTTACATAATAAAACAATCAAACTTGCCACAAACACACACACACACAATAATCACCTGCAAAACAAAAGGTCCAGCAAGATCAACAAGATGCAACCCGCTAACATTCTCCGGCAAAACCCCCGCCCCGACTCGGTTCATATCCGAACACAAAAACCTCTCGAAACACATCTTTGCTTTTAAACCCACATCTAAATTCCCAAACCCCGTAACGGACTCTTCTAAGCCCCTCACACAACTATCCACCCAATCACTCCTCAATCTCAACCCTAAATTCACTAAAAACAAAGCAATTGGACAATCAAGCGGTTCAAAATAGCCCGATTGGTCCATCGGTAACGGAGGAGAGATATTATCAGGAGAGAGATTCTCGGAAGAGAGATAATCGGGAGAGAGATTAGGGTTAGGGTTTTGTGGGTTTAAGGAGACTGACTGGAAGGTTTGTTGTAAATCGATATCGATATCGGTAGATTGGTGACGTGGCGGTGGTGGTGGAGGTGGTGGTGGCGTCGGGGTACGGTGGTCGGAGTCTTCGTCGTCGGAGGAGATTATGCGGAGGCGTCTTCTACTCATTTATTTGGGTTTTTTGTGATTTTCCCTCCAAATTAGTATTATGAGGTTTTTTGAGTTTTCCAACATTAAATAATAATTTAACATTTTCATTTATTTTTTTTGGATGGATTATAATAGTAGTAATTGTTCCAATAGTCCCATAAATTATGTCTCATTTCATTTAGTGCCCAATTTTCATGTTTTGGGGTCTAGTGGATCTTTTGGTTATCGCACGACATAGATTATATACAAACAAGCAGTTAAGTTGGCGTCGATGAGGGGGTGACAACCATCTCATACTCTGAGTTCTGTCAGGTAACAACTTGTTTTCACTATCCAAAAGTTAATGACTGTTGGGCTTAAGGGGATCGTTTGGTAGATTTGTTGTAAATCGAATCGGTGGTGGCAGTGGAGTACGGTGGTCGTCGGAGGAGGAGGAGATTATGTGGATGCGTCTTCTACTCATTTATTTGGGTTTTTTGTGATTTTCCCTCCGAATTAGTATTTTTTGAGTTTTCCAACATTAAATAATAAGTCAATATTTTCATATTTCTTTTTTGAATGGATTATAATAGTAGTAATTGCTCCAATAGTCCCATAAAGTATGTCTCATTTCATTTAGTGCCCAATTTTCATGTTTTGGGGTCTATTGGATCTTTTGGTAATCACACAACATATATTATATACAAACAGGCAGTTGACTTTGCGTCGATTAGGTGGTGACAACCAGCTCAGACTATGGGTTATGTTAGACAACAACTTACTTTCATTGGGCAAAAGGTAATGACCGTTGGGTTTAAGGAGACTGATTGGAAGGTTTTTGTAAACCGATATCGATGGATTGGTGATGTGGCGGTGGCAAAGGATGGTGGTCATTGAAGGAGGAGGAGGAGTGTATGTGAAGGTGTCTTATGCTCATTTCAGCGTTTAGGTTTTTTGTGATTTTCCCTCCAAATTTGTAGCTATGAGCTTTTTTGAGTTTTACAACATTAAATAGTATAAACATGATTTACACTTTTTCTTTCTTGTTTGGATGGATTTTAATAGTAGTAATTACTCCATGCCTTCCAAAAATATGTGTAGTTTCATTTTTTGATCTATTGTTTCGAAGTTTGGTGAATGTTTTGGTAAACACGTCACATGACATGGATTTTGGAGAAACTGGCAGTTGAGTTGGCGTTGGCCAGAAGATGACATCAACTCTAATCCTAGCTTTCGTCGGACAACCAGTTGCTTTTACTACCCCAAAAGTCGATATCCGACATGGATTGAGGAGGAGGTGGTGGTGTAGAGTAGTAGTACGGTGGTTGTCAGATGATGAGGAGGAGGAGTGTATGAGGGTTTTTTGAGTTTTCAATATTAAACAATGATTATGTTGTAAGATTATTGGACTCTTGGGCTTATACTTTATGGGCCCAAGTGGGCTTATAATCCTACCCCTCTATCTATATAAAGAGGGCTAGGGGTCTTGTATTTTACATCCATTCATATTCATTCATTAATAAAAGACGATATTGTTCTCCCCTCTCTCTACTTCTGTCTCCCTAAATACATAGCTAATAGTGTATTATAACACGTTATCAGCACTGCTCTCGGAGATCGAAGTACGGATTATAGATTCAATAAACCTTGAGGTTTATCCGGATTTTTTTTAAGTATTTTACTATATCGATTTTCACCAACATACTGTGCATAAAGGAGAAGGTGAGAATTCCAGAAAACAGAGAATTCATTCTTTTAGAGGGAAGTGGTAAAGAAGTTACAATCATTACATACTATGAACATGACCAGACAGATAATAGTGCCACCTTTACCTCATGGCCTAACAATTTTGTTGCCAATGACATTACTTTCAAGGTAAACACCTCAGAATATAATAAGATATGAAAAAGTTTAATTACTCTAATCCTGGTGAACACATCACGCATAGCAGCCATCTGCATATTACAATTCCAGTAGTTGTACTGATTTGTATACTACTGCCATGTTAGAAAATTTGGAAATTGAAATTGAAACCTTATGCTACTACTTCTGCCATCATCAATTTCCTGCGTATGAATTTAGACTGTGACTTTGTTTAAAATCATGTAATTGTAAAACATGTATTAATCTGTCGGATTAAATCTGCAACAAACTGAAACGTATGTACTGATTTGTAATTCTCTGAAAGTTGTAAACTATTCTGTAAATTACTCAAGGACCAAACTGAAACTTGTCTGAAATTCTGGATTGTATATGTAATAATGCTGTAAATAGATATATAGTTTGCTGTAATTACACGCATGGTCCTGTAGTATAATACTTATACGAAAACAGTACATATGGTTGATAAAGATACAATATTTGGTAAATATACATACACATGCATATAGTTTTTTTTATTAAAAGGCAAACGAATAAAAAAATTGCATGTTAAATTGATTTGATATGTTAGAATCTTCATGGATTGATTGATAACCATAAATTGATTTGATTTGATATGTTAGAATCTTCATGGATTGATTAATAATCTTAAATTGATTTGATTTGATATGTTAGAATCTTCATGGATTGATTGATAATCTTAAATTGATTTGATATGTTAGAATCTTCATGGATTGATTGATAATCTTAAATTGATTTGTTTATAACACCAAATCTACTGCATGATTAGATAGATTCTAAAATATATTTACTGCCTGTTTATATATGTGTGGTTAATCTATATAGATATTATCTATACTGTTAATATTATTGTCATATATAAAATGCGAAAATCGTATATATTCACATTTAAGTTGGAAAAATTATGAATCTTCCCCAAATAGGCTCACCTATTTGGATACGATGTCTAGGAAAGATAAAGGCGGAAGTCGTTCTCCTAATGAGATCGCTTTTTAAGAGGCATCCGTTCCCACCCCCCTCACCGTCTTTCCTGGTCGTGTTCAAATAGAGCTACCGAAAGGGGTTGAGTAAATAATAATTTCCCCGAATGTGTTTATATAGTGATGTATGTTTTGCCGAATTTGTGTTTCAGTATCGACCCGTCGTTCGATCAATGAGAACCGATTCACATGAGAAGCAAAACTAATGTTTTCGAACATGTCGTTTCGAAAAAAACGTTTGTGCTTATGCCAACCATAAACATATAAACCAGTCGTTTTATATGAAAAATAATCCAGAACTCCCAACACATGTTGGATGCCATCTATGATGAGAAAATTCGCAAAACATACTTGCACTGTTTAGACGTTGATATTAATCCGTCACCATATGTTAGTCACCCTGATGTGTGAAAATATGATGCCCAATATTTTTTTTGGATGCCATCTTTGATGAGTAAAACACGAGTTTGTTGTTACCCTCATGATGAATGCTAAGGCGTTGATTTAATTCCGCCGCCACATTTGAGACGTGATGACGTCTATGGTGAACAAATGTCTGAAATTGACATATTGAAGCAATCCTTCACCAAAATACTAGCTTGGAAATTATATTCCATAAACACTATCATGAATTTATATTCACCATGTTCCTTTATCACCCATCTATTATTGGATATGAAAATTACCCCGGTGAGTAGTTTTAATCCTATTGGGTCAATGGCGAATTGTTTGCCTAATATTAATGCTCTTCGTGTACATTTTTTTCCACGAATCGAGAACCGAGACAAGTGTTATTTGTCTCGAACTGTCGCGATCCCGATGAATCGCCTAGCCAAGCGAGATTTTAGACAATCGTCAAAATCAAAAAAAAAATATATATGTGGCTCCAAGACAGTAATTGAAAGGAACAATATGGTCCGTTATCACAAAGCAAGAGATAATGCTCAAGGAGCCAACTCTATGCTATAAAGACAAAGGTCATGCACGGTTACTCCTTAAATAGTTCACAACTATTATAAATGTGGAAAAACCGATGCTAATGTGGTTAAAGCTAACTGAAAGGAAACTCTTGAGACCCCTGATTTTGTGGCTCAAATGAGTTTGATACCTTTCTTTATAGATTTTGATAAATCATTGAGCCATTTTTTCGCTCATCTGGATTATGTTTTCCATTTGGATTATTATTTTCCATTTGGACCATACTTTTGGATTATGGTTTGCCTGTTTACGAAATTTCTCGAAATAAATTTAAAGTGTTTTGAGCAAATTCCTTTGAAAAATGTGACCAAACTTTAAATTATGAAATTTTAGGCAATACTTGTGGTGTAGTTGGTTTTTTGGAAATAGTGGGTAACAGTGTACCATATAATTTCACCAACTACTTGCCTAAAATAGTACTCAGTGACAACGATTCTGGACCTGTCGTTCCAAATCAAAATCTTTGGTAAAACCAAATTGATTTGTCAAATATGAGATCTTATACTCATGTAGGTCCTGCCGTACCTTGTTGAGTTATAAAATATTCGAGAAAACCAGTGTTATCTGGTAATAGCTCATGAAAGAATTAAAATTTCTTTACATAGCCTCCATTCAATACGATCAAAAACGTATTTTAGAGGGGTTGAAATGTCTTTCAAGTGGTTTCTACCACAATTTTTAAAAGCATTTAAAGTTACCTTATCATTTCGCCTGTCGTCGAAATGATAAATGATTTAGATGCTAAGACATGATTGTCTATACTATCATCCGCATGTCGTCGATTGATTAGAGCATTTTGATATTGTGGCATTGACCGGATGAGATATTCCCTGGTCAAAAGACGATGCTTGATTTATAATCGCATCGCATTTGGATTCTCTCTGAGAATATATTTCGCGATTAATCCGAAATTCATGCCATTAATGCTCACTTTGAAAGACTAGTATGTGTAAAGATCACGAAATGAACTCGTAGAATTCTTGTAAAGAATTGAAGGAGTTATTGTGGACTTATCCAACCATAAGACGGACCATAAATATAAATGGTTATGGTTGATGCATCGACAATTTGGTCACATTTTAATGTTGTCCACATAAATGCAGCACTTTCCAAACTTTTAGCCCTATCATTAAGTTGATGGCTCATGATCCGGATTATCCTGAAAAGTCTAGTCGACTTGATAATTCCGAAGAGTAAGAATCGAAATTTCGATTTGAATTACTTGAGTTTTGAAATTGAAATTGAACATCCTGTCGATTATGTTCAGACCCAAATGGACTCACGGAAAGGCAAATGGTTGCATGCACTTCTTGGTCTTGCACACCAAGATTTTATTTCCGTGTGGGGTCATCCTATTTTGCTGCATTGGTCTGTCTGAGGCCCATAGTCACTCAAAAACACTAAATGTGCACCAGTTGGTTACTGGTTATGAGCCAGACGCCTCATATGAACACATGTTTGGGTGCTTAATATTTTGATTGAGCCGCTATAGCGTTCAAAATATGGACCTCTGAAGGGGACATAAGTCGATTATGAATCCCCTGCCTATCATTTGATAGAGTAATCTTGGCAAGCGATCTCTTTACCGCATGATATGCTAAAGTGACATCGCTAAGACTGTTATCCCCGTCGTTAGGGGGAGATTTGCATGTTACCGTTGATAAGGAACGACGTGAAGTAACGTGACATAACCCACTCGGTCTTAGCTTGATCCCCAAAACTGCACTTAGTAATATGTAAGTGCATAGACTCCCTCAAGTCTAACTAAATGCCAAACACATTTAATGACTTTATGAGATGTCACGAGATCATTTATACCTGCTGCAAAATGCTTGCAAGGATAGACGTCCCTGTCGGACGCCGTGTTCCTGTCGTAACATGTTGCTTTGGCCGAACCCGCCAAGCAAAGGACGCTGCCATCGGCCGTCAGTCTGTCGTCCTTCCCAAGATACGAGGAAGTTGACCGATTCTTAATTCGTTCAGCCCCAGAGGTGGTGAACTGAAACTCTTTTGTCGCACGAGATTATAAAGGATCAAGGAGATGTGTGATTTCCTTCTCATCCTAAGAATCTCGAAATATCTGTCGATCATGATATCTTAGACGATATTGAAGCAAAACGAAACTGTCATTGATTACTTGTTCATATATTTGGTGACGACTGATAATATGAGCAAATTATGACAGTGAACCATGTACCGTTGCCTGAAGTCAACGTAGAATAGACTGGACTAATGAAAACTTGTAATCCAAGTAGACTCCTTAGCGAAAGTGTGTTCGGACCTGTAGCTCCAACACGACCAATGTTAAACAAGTTCGTTTATTTGGTTATTCGTAAGGAAGAGTGATGAGAATAATGAGATTGTAGAATGCTCGCCTAATAGCGCAAGGCTTCTCTCACACCTTGGAATTGATTACGAGATGGTTGATTTCCTCGTAATGGACATTATAATAGTCCCCTACTTTACCATTTTAGTAGTTTCCGAAAAACTGAGTATGCAGCCATGAATGTGGTCACAGTTTTATCTCTATGGGGATTTAGACAAAGAGATATAGATGAAGGTCCCAGTGTGACTTCATAATGCTTGAATTAAGTAGTTCCTGACCACGGAACACGATCTCAATTAAATGAGACGTTCACTATATGGATTAATATAATCTGAGCGGATGTGGTATACCCGTCTAAGTGAGTACTTGATTAGCTTGGGATACTTGAACAAGTATTATGCCTTGCGTGTTTTATTACGCGATCCATTTTTGGATTTGCCTTCGAGATGAAGGATCTTGGGAAGACACGGTAGTGACTCAGCCTGATGATCGAGTCCCGTAAAGATTAAATCTAAATCCATGATTCAGACTACACCCAGAAGGTGTTATGACGTTTTAGTCATCATGACGCTAAGTCGTCAAATTCTCCCATGATCGTTTGATCACTAGACATTGATATAGACCCAGTCCGTCCCTGATGAGACGATGAAGAGATATTGAACCATGATGTTCATATCTAAGTACAATAAGCGCATTACTGTACTTGGTCTAATATGCTATGACGAACATCTCGTCTGCTGTGAATGGTATAGCTCGACACAGCATCGCGCTAACACGCTGCCATCGAAATGGCATAAAAGACATTTTCCCATTACCTTAAGGTAACTGTGGATGAGGGCTTGTCTTATCCCATTTGCGTCATCGAGTGTACCTACCCCCTTCGGTACTCGAATTAACGCAACCCTTTTTCGGTTATACCGATGCTGGTTACTAATCAGACCCGCATAAGAGATATTTCTAACATGGTATGTCTTTGCCATTAGGAATAAGGCGATATCTTGGAGGTCTTGGAATGACTCCAAACGAATCACTCTGATCTACTCGTGCTCTATGAGACGACTAGAGAGTGTATATGGATTCGAGCTCGTATTAGCCATATTTGAATTACATATACTCTGTCTCACGATCCAGATAAAACACCTGTCTTATTTGAGGACAACTTGTTGTTATCGATCAAGAGAGACGTGACTAGATTATGCTATTTAGCATTTCTTGCCGAAATAAATCTTCACATATGAAGTTTAAGAGCATCCTGTCGAATGCTCGTTCTATTCCATGTTAGATTTTCTTGCATCCAGCCGTGTGCAAGTAAATGAAGCATCCAGTCGAATGCTCATACTCTTTCTTGAAATATGAAATCCTTGCACCCAGTCGTGTGCAAGTGAGGGGGAGCATCCAGGTGAATGCTTATTACACTAATTACTACTTAGTCGAAATCCTCGCACCCTGTCGTGTGCAAGTGAGGGGGAGCATCCAGTCGCATGCTCGTGTACTCTTTTTGTCCTTAGACCAAGGTTTTTTCCCACTGGGTTTTCCTTGGTAAGGTTTTTAGCGAGACACGTTCCCATCTTATCTCACTTAAGATTGCCGAAATTAGGGGGAGTATCCTGTTGTATACTTCTAACCACTGTGTACTCTTTTGTCCTTCGACTAGAGATTTTTTCCCACTGGGTTTACTCTAGCAAGGTTTTGATGAGGCACATGTTTTGTGGTTGATCCCCTACTACTACCATTGTTGCACTCTTTTTCCTTCGATCAGATTTCCCATTGGGTTTGCTCTGGCAAGGTTTTGATGAGGCACACTGTTTTGTGGTTAGTTACTTACATGATATTTCGGCCTATATCATTCGGCTACACAGTTTCTCCTAGGTACCGGTTTTGTCCCACACTGGGTTTTTCCGGCCCTAAGGTTTTTATGTGTTTAGCACTGCGAATGAACTCGACTCAGATCGACTGCATGAAGACGAAGAATTCAAGACGTCCAAAGGGGGAGTGTTGTAAGATTATTGGACTCTTGTTCTTATACTTTATGGGCCCAAGTGGGCTTATAACCCTACCCCTCTATCTATATAAAGAGGGCTATGGGTCTTGTATTTTACATCCATTCATATTCATTCATTAATAAAAGACGATATTGTTCTCCCCTCTCTCTACTTCTGTCTCCCTAAATACATAGCTAATAGTGTATTACAACAGATTACACTTTTTCTTTCTTTTTTGTATGTATTAGTAATATAACCCCCTCATGTCACATTTTAATATTTTAATACGGAGTATAATAAAAAGGGTTGCTCTATACAGTAATATCGTCGGCACCACAAAAAATATTAATATATAGACATGTTATTTTTAAGTAGATGTCACATATAAAAATAAAAATAAAAATTAAACGTAGATGCACAATATAAGACACATATATAACATTTATATAAACAAACACATAAACGTAGATGCACAATATAAGACATGTTATTTTAAAGGTACAAAAAGAATATTGAGCGTTATTGCGACTCTACAACACATGACCTTGTGTAGAGAAATTTCTCATGCAGTGAACCTCTTATTTTGTCCACTGAAAAAAGCAAACCATCTTTTTCTATCTATCTTCCGATCAATCGTAAAGCAAACGTTAATTATCGTTATTAATTGTCTATATTTTGGAGTTGATTTGCTCATTCGATGAGAGAAATCCAAGTGTTATTGGGTCGACATTTACCTTCTCTATATTTAGATAGGGTCATATTTATATGGAGCTCCGAGATAGCAAAAGGTCATTTTTTTTTTCTTAAGGTAGTTTCAGATTCTAAACGCTATTCTTGGTGTAAACAAAGCAAATGGTTCACAAACATATCGTGTTCAGCTCGTTAACATAATATACTAATGGCGAACAAAAATTTAACGTTACTTAAGTAAACGAACGAAAAAAGAACATGACCCATTAAGAAAAGGGGAGCCATAATGATCTTAAAAAAGGAGTCCTCATCATAATCTTCTTGTTTCAACCATTGGATTTGAATTCATTTGAATTCAACCATTAGTACCATAAAGATTGTTTCATTTACACATAACATTAATGTGTTACCAAATTTATGTATTTAATTTACTCAAGTTATGGAAATTTTATTATTGAATTACTATATAAAAAAAGTAAGTACATTACAATACATACTTAACCAATGGCTAGATTAGTTAGTTTCCCCTGAGACAATTTCCATTGAAATCTCTTCTGCGGAATCAATTAGAGTGTATTTTGTTACTTATTTTACTACATAGATTTACATTTACATACGTTCTCTCGCTATTTTGAATAAATCCAGAATGTATATGGTATAAACTAAAAATCACTAAACATTATTAAATTTTCCACGTCAATGAAGACGATCGAGACATCATTTTGGCCGTTATTCGATATTCAAACCCTAAACAACCAAAAGATCATGTATTTGCTAAAACCGAAGGCACATCAACCTTTATTTAAGTGAAGTTATTTATAAGATATATCAGTAAAAGATACTGATTACATTATAACCAGCAAACGTACTATATAACAATATGAAAAAAGAAAAAAAAACAATTAGGAAACAGCAAACAGTGTTGTGATTTGTGAAACATTCATCATTCTTATGGTTGAAAAGGAAGAACATAATAATGAGCTTAAAAGTTGCACCCACTAATTAATGTTTCAAAAAAAATATTTCGTTTCTAATTAACCTATATCAAAGCAAATCTTCAATATGAAGTCTATCCATGTGATGTAATCAGAACTTGTAAATTTAAATTTTCTTATAATTAAGCTATAACTGATCATCCATAGAATTTAGAGAGTTTTCTTCTCCAGTTAGCTCCTTGAATCCTTTTTCGCAGGGTGGTCGAAACCATGTGGCATTGCTCTCTTTCTTGTAAATCCAACCATCAAACGGTATTTCATCTTTGTACTCGTGGCTTTTTTTGTCTTCAAAGCTGTAGAACTTAAAATTCCCATCCAAGTCATGGTAAAAGATTTTATTAGCCATGTGATTTCTTGTCCCGGTTGCTGGAACAATAAAAGGGGTACTGCGGTCAAAAAATAACGAGTCGGGAAACCACTCTACTTTTTCCCACCACCTTTTAGAATAATCGTGTATAAATACTTGGAAACTCATCTCTCGATTTGACGTATATTTGTACGTCACACTTAGTATACCTTCCTTGTAGCCAATGAGATTTGCACATGGCCAAACCTTAATGTCGACGTTGTGGATATGTCGTGGTTTTATAGTAGTAAAATTAGGCAAATCATAGCCAAGACGATGAATTATCAAATTTCCCTCCAATGTTAGACAATAGAGAGCTCCTTTGACGAATTCAACACTGCTACAGGAGCCTACCCCAATTAAAGTTTGGCTTGTCCATTCACCATTACCACAGGCGACAGGTCGATACATGCATATAGTAAATTTATTCTGTGCTTGAATATAGTTCATAACAACAATGAAAACACTGTCCGTAAGCAATGTGTCAGAAGAAAAAGTTCCGCAACACATGTAACAGCGGTTCACAGGAAGCACACCCAAGTCTTGAAGTTTAATAATTTTCTTGGTAAAAGGCGAAAATAGAATAAATTTCAAGACAGGATTAATGGAACTTTTCAAAGCTAAAAATAACCAACCATTCTTGGAGGTGATAATCTGAACATCTGGAATATCTTTATCTTGGATTGTTAATTCGCTGACTGTGTAAGGTATATGATGACATGGCTCGAAAAGGGTAAACTTGACATTTAGCTGCTGAAAAGGTGTATGGCACCACGTATAATCGACCACCCATGGTAGGCCTTCGTAGATAGATGGGCTATCAGGGAGCCTCCAGTCACGACAAACAGCACGAAAACGAATACGATCAATAGGAAAGAGAAGCGATTGTATCTCATATAATAGATCTTGTGGAAACTTTGACCAATTTAGAGAGTTTGTTATTGTGCTTGTGCTACTGCCCTCTTGGTCTTTGGCCACAATATTTCCCTCTTCCCTTTTTCCAGTCATAATATTATGTTTGTAGTTCAATTTCTCTGCTCTCGAAAAGACAAAAAGAACACGTAGAGGTAGAGAGTTGTAACATTTATTATGCTATTTATGAACATATATATACAACTCTATGCCGTATCCAAATAAGATATTTCCATAGGTTTGTTTATTTCCATAAGTTTTCTTTTACTATATGTTTATAACGAGTCCAAATCTTCTATCACATATTCTCTACCCTTTTCATGCCTCAAATTTTAAATTTTCACAGCTTATATCGCAACTTTATAAACTTTTATATTACATTGTATTCAAATTTTAAAACATTTGAACATAATATTGTTTTAGACAATTTTTTTAATATTCAATGTTTAATTTACACTAATTTATACATTTATTCCAAAATAAATTTTGTGTGGATTTTCTTTTAAAAATAATTATTGGAATGTATTAATACATGTATTATAGTAATTGTACAATTTTTTTCAAGTTTTTATAAAAAAAATTTGGATAAAATAAGTAAGGGGGTAGAGAAATGAGGTAGAAGATTTGGACTCGTTTATAACCCAAAAATGTCACAAAAAACATTCGAGCTAATTATTATGAATATATATGCAACTCTATGCCATGTCCAAACAAATATTTCCATAGGTTTGTTTATTTCCAAACGAGTTTCATTCTTATAAAGCAAGTTTTGATTTTTCTCACTAAATAAGATTCTGACCCAAATAAAAACGTAAAAAGAAAAGGAGATACACACAAGCTGTTTATAAGTATTAACACTTATCGTGCAAGGGACACGTCTCTCTCTTATCAATTACTACTAACAAGGAAGCATATAATTATATTATACTATTTAAATTTTCTTTTAAGAGGAATGTGCATTTGATTATTTGAATTTTATTTATTATCGTCTTATGTCTATATCTTTTGTGGAATATTGAGGCTGTGAATGAGTTAACCTTTTAGTGTAATATTATTAAGATTAGCTAGAGTTGCAGAAGACGTAAAATAAGTCTTTACAAGAGTTTTACACATAAACTAATAGTATAGATATATTCATAAAAATATGGATAATACTTAAACAACTTGTTAGCCGAACCGTTATACTATATATACCTTTGATCATCTTAAAATAACTCCGACGCCCTAAATTGTTTCAATTTTAAGTGTAACGTGAACAATTTTTAGCAACATTTTATGTAATAATTACCTACTATTTGCTGAAGTATATAAACGCGATTGAGTTGACGGAGATGAAATGTAAGGTTAGAGTAAAAAAGAATATAACAGTGAAACTACAGTTAAATCTCGATAAATGAATGTCCGATAAACGAATAACCTCGCCAAATGAATAATTTTCTCCGGTCCCGACTTGGGCAAATGGGCTAAATGAATAACATCGCTAAATGCATTAACGAATAATTTTTTTTGAATCCTTAAAGACCCCATGTAAATATAAATGAATAATCATTAAAATTCATAAGATATATATATATATACATATATATATATTTATCCTAAAAACAAAAATATTTTTTCCAATCAACAATGTTCATACAAGAAGTCATTTCTTCACAAAAAAAGCGTCTAAAGTTGTTTGTTTTTTCCTTCCACCAAAATGCATTACATCTGCGACTTTTTCTAGTGCAAACACAACTTCTGAAATATTCTGGTCATGCTGTAGCAAATAGTTTCGTAGGGTGATTACTGCTTGAAAGGCTTCTTTTGATGACACATTTGGTGTGACGCCACTATCATCTGGTTCTGGATCATTCTCATCATTTAGTACGGAGTCGATAATTTCTTCGTCTGTAGTCCATACATAGAATCTTATAAGTACATGATGCATGTACATAGTCTATATACGTATTTGTACATTAGATGTAAAATAAATAATCATACGAAAAAATAAAAATGTAAAAATACTATCTAAATGAATAAAAATTCATTTATCGATAAATGAATAATATATTTATTTATCGATAAGTAAATAAACTCACTAAACGAATATTTTTTGCTGGTCGCAAGAGCATTCATTTATCGAGGTTTAACTGTAATGAAATCAATAAATACATATGATTAAAAAAAAATGAAATCAATAAATAAAGTGTAAAAGAAAGACAGAGATTTTAATTTTCAAAATTCCTACATAAATGGAAAGACCCACTTAGATACGGAATACAATTGTGTTTGACTATAATTACTATCAACGTTGTGTTTTCTTTATTTTTCTAGATAGCAAAGGAAAACAAACAAATATGTTCATGATCAAGAAACTAATAAGCACCTTAACTGGCCGTGGCCAAGATGGTAGTACCACATTAACAATAAACCCTCCTAATTTGTCTGATCTTCCAAAAGATCTACTATTGATGATAATATCACGCCTTTTGTTAATCGATCGAATTCGTTTTCGAGCTACTTCCCCAATCTGGACGCTCCCTATTTACCCTTGTAGAGACAAAGACCTGCCATGGGTTGTTGGTCATACATGGTGCACTACGAAAGGCCAAAAAAGAGTGAAGTTTACGGTTTTTGAACCATATCAGCTAACACATTATGCAGTCAACGAATTAACAATTCGAAATAAGCGTACGTGTATGGGTGCTCAAATTCTTGCCTCCAAGTATGGTTGGTTATTTTTAGTTTTGAGAGGTTCAACACCTCACGTGCTAACTTTTGTCCTATTTTCGCCTTTAACCAAAAAAACTATTGAACTCCCCGACCTGCTATGGGATGGGAACCACAATACGTGTGTAGGAACTTTTTCTTCAAACCCAATAACATCCGACTGCGTTTTCTTTGTCGTTCTTACATATTTTGAATCCAGTAAAATATGTATGTATCGACCTGGCATGTGTGGTAAGTCTGAATGGACCACTCAACGTTCATCTGAGGTTTATATTAGGAGTGTGGAATTCATCGGAGAATATTTTTGCTGTCTAACTTGTACAGGGAATCTCATTAGGTATCGTCTTGACTGTGCTTTGTCTACTTATTATATATTAAGACAACAACACAGGTTACATCACCCCGTCCACTCACCCCGACTTTTGCAAGCTGAAGTTGCACACCTTATTGACTACAATGGAGATATACTAAAAGTAGCGTACACACATACAACATACAAAGAGCTGAGTTACAAAGTGTTTAGACTCAAAAATTTGTGGTCAAAGCCGTCGTGGGAACAATTAGATTTGTTTCCCGATTTGACCATATTTTTTGACCACAGTACCTCATTTATTGTTCCGGCGACCGGGTCTAGAAATCATATGGCTAACAAGATCTTTTACTATGATTACGATGGTAAGTGTAAAATTTACAGCTTTGAGGATAAAAGGACCCACATGTGGAAAGATGATAGACCGTACTATGGTTGGTGTTTCGAGAAAGAATGCAAACCCACATGGTTTCGACCTTCGCTACCACCCTGCTACCACCCTACAAAAAAGATTCAAGGAGATAATTGGGAAGGAAATTCTATCAACTCTATGGATCTATAGTTATATTATTTTTTTGATGGATCTATAGTTATAACTTTCAAATACTTTTCATTTTATGAACTCTTATTTAGGGCTTGCTTGGATATATCATATGAATGCAATTTAATTTGTTTTTCTGGTTTTGAAACATTTGTTGGTTTCAATTTTATGCTAATAACTATATTCTTCTTGTAAGAATTAATCTCATCCAAGAGTTACAATAAATAAATTCTTGGTCATTAGTGTGGTCTTTATGTTTATAACTTAGTGGTAATGAATGGTGAATTACAACATTTCATGTCTTGACATTATGGATGATCAAGATTGATCCTACCATGATGGATGGTTGAGATCGGAAGTCTTTTCATGAGGTTGAGTCCTCTCCCCACCTATATAAATGACTCAAATCCATCACTTTGAGACACACCAAAAATTATAAGAAATATCATAGGTAAGGGGAGAAACTCAACAATCAAGTCCGTGTTCAAGTCCCGAGCTCACAAGCATTCTCATGGCTCAAGGTATGCGTTTCGACATACCTTTTGTAACGTTAAATGTATGATCATCATGTAGGAATAAGATCCTAACTTATTATGTTTGTAACATAATTATATAAGTTATAATATAGACTTACACTTCTTTGTCAACTATATAAGTTAATTGAATGTTTTTAGCAGTATTATAATTTAGTTAGCAATTTGAATATAGGAAAAGGAAGAAATGCGATTTAGTTTTTAAACATTGGTATTCTTCTAGACCACCCATCATCGTGTCGGATGCTTTGAAGGTTTTTGCTCGAGCTCGGATGGATTTATCGGTTTTTGTTCGAGCTCGGTTTCCTAGGGTTGATGAGAAACAAGGCTTGAGCCAAGACTCTAGGCTCCATTAATCAATGAGTGACTCTCTTTGAGTTTTCTTTAGTTAAGGAAAAAAATATGCAACATTACCAAAATTTCTTTGGGATACGAAAATTGCTGAACTTAATATCCTCTTCAACAAAGATTGACATCAATAAGTGAAACCAAATGCATACATACATCCAAGATACTTACCTCTAACTGGAATATATTTTATCATCTTCTACACATCCTAATAGTTGTATTGTACTATATGTTAATTCTTTCACAACCCTAATATGTCACAAAAGTGTTGATGATAATAAATAAAATTCAAATAATTGAATGCGCATTCCTTGTAAAAGAAGCATTATCACTACAAAAAAATCTCGATAGCAACAGTTTAGTAACAGTTTGTCTGAGACTATACGACTTATTGCTGAAATTTAGCAACAATATAGTATTCAACTGTTGCTGAAAGATCCAAGAAGATAACCGGGAAGGAAACTCTATCCAGTCTATGGATCTCTAGTTATAACTTTCAATTACTATTAATTTCATGAAGTCTTATTAAGGGCTTGTTTGGATATAGCTTATGAACGCAATCTATTTGTTTTTCTGGTTTTGAAACATTTGTCGTTTCAATTTCAAGTTGATAACTATGCATGTTCTTCTTCTTCAACTTTAACTCAGGTGAATGTTTTTAGCAATATTATATTTAGTTCGCGATTTAAATTTAGGAAAAGGAAAAAATGCGATTTAGTTTTTGAGCAATTACTTAACACTGTATAAAGTTAGATATAAAGTTAACCAAATCTGAGTGTAGATCTTCTAGAAATCCCCTAAGTTCGATTTTGTTTCGACAATTAAAGTCTTCACTCTACAGGTTGTTTGGTAAACCCATGAAAATCTTACTTTTTAATGCTTTTCCTTTAGAAAGTAAAATGTGTTTGGGTTGTAACTAAAAAAGTATGGAGAAAGTAACATGTGAAAAACATACTTTTAAAAACGTATACTTCTATAATTTACTTATACCACCAAACAAGTATGGACCTGAACAATTACTTAAAAAATCCTCTCACCTAGTCATAGTAGGATTTGAACAGACGATACTAAAACTTATAGTACTTAAGTTATATATACTTCTAGACCACCTATAATTGTATGCGTGTTCTTAATTTACATTATATGCGTTTTCTTTTTTTCTTTAGAAAGCCAATAAATTAAACTAAAACCAAAAAAAAATTGGCTGGAAAAAGGGAAGAGGCCAATATTGTGGCCAAATGTCAAGAGGGTAGTAGCACAATAACGTAACAAACTCTCTTGACTGGTCAAAGTTTCCACAATAACGTAGCATTGGATAGGTGATTCGGAGCGGCTTGGGCTCGGGCTCTAGGGGTCTGTATTCCCTTCGCTGAACCTCGGGACCCTTGTCCCGTTTGGATTGGGAGACTGGTTCCCCATGATTGTTCTTGGCTCTCTTACGGTCCACCTGCGCCTCCCGGACCGTCTCTCTTCTTGGTGGAGCCCGGTTGAGGACTCGCATCTCTTCATTCTTATCGGTAAGGTGGGTGCAGTAGGCCAGAAGGGCGTCAGTGGTCGGAAAATTCTTACCGATGAACTTCCTTCTCGCCCAATAGCCGCTGGGGATAGAGTTGATGAAGTTTTGGATGGCTATGTTATTGGCATACTGCGGGATCTGGTTCGCCACGTCGATGAAGCGTATGCAGTAATCCCGGAGCCTCTCATTGGGCAACATAGCCATTTTCAGAAGGGTTTCAATGTTGACCTTCTTCTTCCTATGAGCGGCGTATCGGGTGGAATATGCACGGAGGAGCTCAGCCCAGCTTCGTATGGATCCCCGTGGTAGATTATGATACCACGACGACGCCTCCTGACCCAAGCTGTTCTTAAAAAATTTGCACATCAGCGCATTGTCGTCACTCCACAACTCCATCCTTGTTTTGTAATGTCGGAGGTGCTCGATGGGGCAGCTCCTTCCATCATATAGTCTGAATTCGGGGATGACAAACCCACTAGGATTTCGGTACCGAGTTATCTGATCGGTACATGGAGTCTCTTGGCATACGTCCCACGTCTGTTGGAACGCTTCATCCGGCGCTGGGTAGTGTGGGGCGTATCCCCCATAGTGGTGTTGCGGATAGTAACCGACTACGACCATGTGGTCGTCGTACCTCCCGTCGTTCGGAATTTTGTCGAGGTCGGGTACAGTAGGCGTGCCTTGGTGACCGTAGACCGTCGGGGTTACCCTCGGGACGGGTTCTCCTTGTCTTGGTATCCTCGTATCATGAGGTTGGCCTGTCATTGCCATCGCTGCTCGGTAAGCAGAATCTTCCGCTTCGCGTCGGGGATCGGTTTGCGTGTTGGCCGGTAGGAGGGTAGGTAATGTGATGCCGACCGCTGCCATGGCCGACATGCATGCCCCTAGCTGGGCTTGTAGCAGGGCATTACGTTTTTCTGCGGCCCATGCCAGTGCGGCCGTAGTCCTATCTTGGCGAACAGGGGTTTGTAGTTCCACCGTGTACGGCGTAATTATCCGCGGTGGGAGGGTTGGATATGGGACTACATGTTCTAGTACGGGGTCGTCGGGCATGCCATATCGATGGGCCTCATTCGTTTGAAAACGAACCCGTTGGGGACTGGAGTTGTGGGGCCTTTGAACTTGGCCCTGTATTATTGGGATGGCGGTTGTCTGGCAAGGTTGCCCCCGCGTACCTGGTCACGGACGGTGCTCGTTCCGCCTCCGTGTCCGTAGGGTTTTCGTCGACAATACCGTCGACCTGAGGGGGATGGTCGGTTTGCTGTTCTGTTTGGACATTAGAGATGGTTGGTCGAGATCCAACCTGAAGCGCTTCATAGCGGTCTCTGATGTTGAGGAGATGCGCTAACACGTCTTTGTGGACTGGGATTTCCTGGTTTGTCGATGTGCCTACTTCCTCTGGACGAGTTTCTTCGTTGGTGTTTGCCATTTGTTGCTCGTCTAGTAGAACGTTGGTGTTCGATTTCGAAGCTAGTCGGGAACTAGATGATTCCCGGAGACGGCGCCATTTGACAAAGCCATAACTTTGATCGGTAGCGTTAGGCTTTTCAACAATGTATAATGAATTGGTAATAAACGATGAACACTTCTTGATCTTTATTATTATTCGGCAATTGCCTTTGTTCGGAACACAACTCTATTGATATGCTTATGCTCGGATTCGCTATTTGATCTTGAACTTGATCTTTCTCTTCTCTTCGGTGCTCGATTCTTGACTTTGCTCGGTTTGGTTATTGATGTGATACGTTCTGACAAGTTTTTATCTTTTCTCTCCTTCTCTCTATATTTTTGAGATATATTTTCTGGTCCTTGTTTTAGGGGGGGTACTTGGCTATTTATAGGCAATTATGCCTTTAATAACTGGGCTAGGAACTTTATAGATAATGGCCTGTTAGGAAAGCTCTCATAACCCATGGGTTTTTGGGTCTAAGCATTGGATACCCTCTAATAACGGGTGGATCGATCAATACCCGAATAGACATAGTCGTGTCCAATTTTTATGTTCTATCAGTATTATAAATACTCAAAATTCTTCTCTCTGTATATAAGGTATGACCTTAACACTAACAAACCTCAAACTCAATACATACGATGACAAGTCATACATGTTATTTCCAACACAAGTTAAGTTGTAGCCACAACTATTTTTTCCTTCTTTCTTAGTCTTTATTTTTTATCCTAACTACTTAACTAGTTTGCAAAATTAATAATCTACCGTAATTTATTGATTCTATCCTTATTTGCTAAACAATTGTTAATTACTTAAAAAAGTTATGATACTTTTTAATAACTTTTTATTAGAAAAAGCTAGGTATTGTATAAATTTGGAAAAAATTTAGTTAACTCTTTATTAAAATAAATTTTTAATGGAACATGTATAAATCAATTGTGGCTTTTAAATTAGTTAGTTGTTTAGTATGTTGTTTACATAATGTCTAGTTTGTTATTTACACGTACAAATTAAGTTGGCTAAATTTACTATTTGGCTTATTTTAGTTTATTTCGAATAAAATCGTTGTTTCACTTTGTAACTTACTTAACTAGTTAACGTCATTGGTTTTTTCTTTTTTATATGATTTTGAGTAGTTTATATTGAAAAAGATATATTTGAAAGTTTGTCGAACGATGTTATTATTCATCGTTTTCAAGATATGGGTGGTCGTATGAGTCGATTGTAAATTAAGTAACAATGTTTGACCTTTTGCAGTTTTGTTTTTCTTAGTTTTAACTTTTTTATTTTGTCAATATTTTGACCCTGGTCTAAAGTTCTGGCTCCGCCACTGCATATATAATTATAAATATTAAACAATTATACTAGTTGGTTAAATATGTTACCTTAATTATGGTTCTTATAATGATAATTATTAAAATGAAAAAAATATAATTGAGATTTGATTTGATTAATTTAGATCTAATCTAATATTTGCTTTTTGTTGACTTTAAGTACTCATATAATAGTCTATGAGTACTCATAGTACTTAATTTCCTCTAAAAACGTCGTTAAAAATAACAATTTTTTTAATTGTTATTAGTTGATGACATGACAAAAAGTCAAACTCACTCCACAATTAATATTTGGTATCTCATGCATATATTTTCTCTATACGTATACTACTATTTCTTTTCTCCTATCATCTATTCATAATACTCTGCATATTTTCTTGTTATTCAGTATTCACCAAATCATTGAGCTCACGGTTTGTTTGACTAAGCCATTTGTTTACAATTGAATTTTAAAATAAAGATATGTTGAAAATAAAATAACTTATTTTCCTATTTCTAAAATTATATCTTCCTAAAATTTAGCGCTGAAATTTGGCGTTAATGTATGGTGCGGAAAAAACATATAAGTCGTATATTTTGGATAATTCGTTTTTAATTAAAATAAATAACATTGTTAAAGTTAAAACTAATGTGAGTGTGTTTAACTTAATATGCATATATGTCTTTTAATATTTTTTTAAATAATGATGTGTTACTGTTTAACAATAAAAAGTTAACAATATTATTATAGATGCTCTAACACGTCATGTAGTCAAGAATTAGCAATTCAAACGATACATACTACGGATCCTCAGATTCTTGCCTCCAAGTATCTACATACACCACATATTGCGTAACTCTATATAAAGCGAGATAGAAAGTTAACCAATCTGAGGGTCAGTCTTCTAAAAACGCCCTAAGCTCGGGTACTTTTGACAATAGAAGTGTTCACACTACATTCTGTGCACCTGAACAGCTACGTAAAAAAATCCCCCCACCGCGACATGCAGCCAAAACTTTACATCATAGTCATAGAAGGATTCGAACGGACCATACCAAAGTTTAAACTTAAGTTATACTTCTAGACCACCCATAATTGCGTCGAAGCCTTTGAAGGAAAATTATCAACGAAGAAAATTAACATCAATGAGCGACTCTCATTCAGTTTATTTTTATTAAAGGAAAATTGCAACGTTACCAAAATTTCTTTGTGATGCGAAAATTGCTGAACTTAATATAATCCTCTTCGACAAAGATTGACATCAATAAGTGAAACCAAATACATACTATAATACTAACCTCTCAATGGAATATAATTTGTCATCTTTTACAATTCTAATCCTAATAATATTGTACTAGTATAATATAATGTTAATTCGTTCACGACCCTAATTTTTCACAAACGCATTGATAATAATACATAAATTCAAATAATCTATAAAAAAAACTTATTAGTGTTACACTTCAAATACAATATCAACATATGGTTTATGAAGCACATGTATTTCAAATACAATATCAATATATGGTTTTTATAGTTAAAGTTAACAAGACCATTGTGGTGTGAAAAAACAAGTCAACTATAAAAATGTCATGGTGTAAGTTAAAGTCTGCTTTTTAGCCTATGTGGCAACGCTTAACAAACAAATTATAACACCACCATTGTAGATGGTCTAAACCAAAATTCTACGGTTCTACTCCAACTAAACAAGCTCATTCATAATCAGTATTTAATAAGGTAAGGAAAATGGATGGACACGGCATAAAGTTGTGCAAATTTATACCACTACTTGGCTCTAGAAGAAATCACAATAGTTAAGCATCATGATATATTGTACAAATCCTAAGCTTGATAAAGTTACAAGAGCAAATTGGCTCAGGTCCCTATCTGCTTCCTAATTAGGGTAATTTCTCTAAGGATAACAATATTCATAGAAAATAAAATTTGGATCAAATTACATCATCAGCCTGACATTTCGCCTGATTTTGATCCGTTGATCCAGATTTTGATTCAAATTCCCTTTGAAGCACATTCATCCGTTGTTCTATGATGGACTCTTTCAGATCCTCCAGCTCGGTGTATTCCTTCTCCATTAACAGCTCCAAATCATCAAAATATTTGCTTTTGTGTTGGAGCTTCTTCATCTGCACATATATCCATTCATGAGAAGGACAAATATTAAAGCCTACATGTTAGTATATAATATTATGTTGGACCTTGTTCATCTGTAAATGTTACTTATTCATGTGAAAGACAAAAATTACAGTCTATTAGTAGAATATATTATTAGCAGGTTTCTAACAAAAGAAAATTGTTTACAAATTGATGTGAGTTACAAAATAATGTTGGGACTTTCTTTATCTGCAAATGTATTTACTAGAACTCAGAAGAAGAAAATACTTGTAGCACTTTTCGAACAACAACAAAATTGTACTAATACAAAATGATGAGCTAAAAATAAACAATCATTGACAAACAAAACATCCTATTCAGTAGAAACATAACTCTGTTTCTTTGCTATTACAAAAATTAACAACCTAATGAGTAATCACCTGTGTCTCGATTATATTGGCAACCAAGGATTCAATTTCTCGGTCTTCCTGGTCTGCCAATAATTTTGCACGAGCAGCAGCACCACCAAGAGCTGTAGCCGTTGCAACTCTCATCTGCAGACTAAGAGGTAAATCATTCTTCTCCACTGATGGTTTGCCAGATTCTGTCAATGACCATTTATAAATAAATATATCGTTCAAGATGCAGGCGATGAACTATTAGCACAACTACATTGCAACCCAATCTAACAAAGAGAACAGGTCAGATGGGCCTCTCAACCGTAACAAGTCTCACTATACCCCCTTCAACTAAAACTCGCAAGTAGTCATAATGAAATCACGTCAATGAGATGAAATTTATTGCTAATTGACAATGCAAGTAAAAGGACATATAAACGATGGAATTGGTAGCAATTAAACATGTGTGCATATTAAGCAAAGGGGTAATTCACTAATTGAACTTAAGATCAAAACTCGGAAGAGGCCAGTGACTAACAAAGTATGTCAAAAGGTGTGACATATAAACTTTAAAGCAAAATTTTCATTTCAGTGTCTCAATGTTTACATGTATTCTGTTTGGTGCCCCAAACGTCTGAGCAAGTGTGACAATTAAGTTCCCGGTCACAAATTTTGTTAAAAGTTGATGGCTTTTGACTGTGTATTGGACTCTACAATTGATACGAGTACTTCTTAAAATAAACGACAAATCCACCTAACATGAGATTTTCAAATTATTTTTGTGTTGACAAATCTACTTTCTGCCTTTTATGTCCGTTCATGTTATTCCACTTTGTTACTAGACAACAATATCACTTAACGAGACTCAACGGCGACCCACATAAATCATGACCATATAACATCCGGCTTTTAAATTATATTATTATTCAGGCACTTAATTACTACATAACAAGAAATGGCCGGGCACTAGATTTGCATAAGAACAAACACAGAATACTAATTCAAATAATGCTCCAAGGTTCAACCATGAACTAGAAAATTTCCCAATTTTGATTTTTCAGCAAAAAATTGACGAAAGTAGGGGTGGACAAAAACGGAACCCGAACCGATCATTCTTAATTCTATATAAAGTTCTCTAAACAAATATTGAAAATACAAGTTATGCTAATTACCGAATTACATTTAGCAAGATTTAAGTTCAATTATCAGATATAGCCAATCACATTTAACGTTATGCATATAAGAAATACAGTATACTACATGGACCATGGATGCAATTTTAGTAAAATCTATTCACTTAAATAGAATTACTAAGGTAATCCGAAATTTTCGGCGGGTTACATATAATATGAGTCTACTACAGTATTTCCAAAAACTTACATGTTTGGTCCTACATATTTCTATTACCAAATTAGACATCCTTTTCAATAATGATAAATTTAATATTTACTATCTTGTATACATATTTTGTGAGTTTTTTTTTTGCTCGAGTTCAAACCCACCAAACCAACACGATCTTTTTTAATTGGTTTGTATTTTCCTCAAAAATCAAACCGAACCACGAACACCCCTAGACAGAAGTATATAAGCATAATAACATACCTGTTGCAGTAGACCTTCCATCAATATACATTCCATCAACTTCAGAACCTCTGCATGAACAGAAAACGAAGTTGAGTCGACTATATGATTTTGCACAAAAAATAAATGGCAATAATAAGTATGAGACGGTAAGAGAAACTTCAGAAATTAACCAATCGTTGTACATACTTGTTTCCATTGGGAGAAGTTCCTAACTCATCATCTTCGGTATCATTACCATCAAAAAATTCTCTTGGACATTGAATCTCATCACAAAGTACCGAAATAGCAGCCTCAGCAGCACAAGCCGTGATACGTGGATCAACCACTGAGGAGAGAAGAGCAACCTGAAGCAAGAAGAAATGCAACATATTTAATACGAATATGATCTGATTAACAAAAAGTAAAAAATAATTAGATCATAATTAGAGACTGCACGACACTAAAAGAACTATCTATGCAAGGTTTTATACGAAGGCGTTCACACCGGTTTATGAAAAATACATTGTAATTAGGCTAAAGGGACATAGGTTACAAAATTTACTTCTCTTTAACCCACACGTTCCTAGATTAAGACTAAGACCTTAATTGGTTGCAGCTTTTGAGTTCGCTTCGTTGCTTAAAAGCTAGATTGCATTCAATTGACCACCTTACAAGCTGAACTTTTCTAGATGTCAGCTCAAAAAACCTAGAAGCCATATGGTAGATGAATCTATACTTTCCAGAATCTCAAAAGCTTCCGGCTTATTTGCATAAAAGCTGCAATAAAACAATCCGTAAATAACGCTGGATCGCAACTCTGACCTGTTTCATAAGAGAACTGCTTGTATCAGAAGAAAGAGATGTTCGTTTTCTCTTTAAAGGATGAACTTGGTTCGCATCATTTCTGCTCTCTATTTTCTCAATCTTAGCATCCCCATTCTCTTTCGCCTCAGCAATTTCATTCTCTTTACTCTCCATCTCAGCATTTTCTTTCTCCTTGCTCTTCATCTCAGTGTTTTCATTTTCCTTACTCTCAATCTCTGCATTTTCATTCTCTTTATTCTCAATCTCAGCATTTTCATTCTCTTTACTCTCAATCTCGGCATTTTCATTCTCTTTACTCTCAATCTCAATATTTTCAATTTCTTTACTTTCAATCTCAGAAATTACATTCTCTTTAATTTCAATCTCAGTATCCCCGTTCTCTTTACTCTCAATCTCAGCACTATTTTGCTTCTCCGTCTCAGTCTCGGCCTTTCCATTCTGTTTGGTCGCATTTTCAACATTAGGGCATTGATTTTCTGTTTCCATATTTTCCATAGAATTAGGTACTGATGAAGTCAATTTTGTGCTCCTCTTCGAACCGATATCCAATAATTTCCCCCTCCCATAGGATGATCCTAACATAAGGTCTCCAAAAGGTAATTGTATCAGCTTCGATATGCAATCGGCTTTATTCTTAGTCTTAACATTTTCTGCAACGAGATCCCAGTCATCTCCATGCTTTAATACGGATTCTAAAAGCAGTAGAGTTTCTGCCTCAGTCCAAACAGAACTGTAATTCTCACTCTTAGAAATGTCACCTATGAGCTTAAAATCGTCAACGGAATTGTCTTTGCCATAGTTGCCATTGTTAAAGCATTTGACGCAGACTCTGAAGCCTCCTTCCTGGTGCAAGAGGTATATAAGAAATAACTCAATAACACAAGACAAGCAAATGTTCTCACACAAATCTGATGCAAGATAAATCTGAGTCAAAATTTCCTAAAATCCAATGACAGCTTAATTAAAGCAAAAAAATAAAGACCCCTACATGATTGTTGAGCACTTGACAAACCAGAATTGAACTGAAAATGAAAATAACAAAAGCACAGGAGAACAAGAAAGAGGTGATAGTTTCTGATCGAACATGAGTACTGAAAAATTACGACAAAACCACTCCGTAGTATACCATACTCCTTCAGATTTAAAAAGTAAGAAAATTGTTTACCACAAAAACTGTCACCTTATATAAAAATATTCACCCCCTCATTTTAATCTTTCGTGGACCTAGTGTCATTATTATAACTTTTATCCCAATTCAAGGATCCTCTTTTCCACCATTCGCATCTCTATAGAAAATTGTCACTGATGTTCAGTAGCAGAAGAACGAACAATTTTACTAGTTTGAAACTTTAAAATAAATCAATATATGTGCACAACAAACTCCTAAATTCCATAGTACAACTTGACCACAGTCCGCAAGTAGAACACCAATAAGATTCAACCCACCCCATGAGACCATCGAACATCTATCTAATCAACCGACTCCGTCTGAATTCTAACCAACATATTCAAACCATAATGTCACTAACTGGTAGCATACTAAAGCATATACAAATTCAGCTGGCAAACAACCCTCTACTCGATTAGTTCTTGTTTTGGTTGTATCTTCAGAGCAAATAAGCTAGATTCTTCACATGCTGATTTCAATCAAGCTTAAAGCTTCCAGCTCATTTATAAAAAAAGGAAACACAGCTTAAAACTAGACAGCCAGTAACAATCCAGCAAAAATAAAAACAATAACCCAAAAGCTGTAACCAACCAGTCCCTTTTAACAAATATTATTGAAATAACCCAAATTTGAAAATTTTGAAAAACTAACATCAGCACATCAATCACATACACAAATAACCAAGTATAACTAGCATTTTCTACAAGAAAACACATCCCTACAGCATGTGTATCATAATAAATAACACCATACCTTTACACACTGATAATTAGCAGAACCACAACGTTGCATACAATGCCTACACACAATCTCATTCGTATCGCCATAAACATCTTTATATGACGCCAGCGGTGGTAACAGGGACCCATTCTGCACTGTCTTCCCACCATTCCCGCATGGCGGTGCCGTCAAAACCGCGGCCTTTGCATTAGGCACCGTCACAACCCTAATCCCAACCGGCATCCCCTCCTCCATCCTTACCTTCCCCTCTCCCTCGGACTCATCCTCCTCCGCTGCCGCAACACCGAAATTGATGAGCCCATTTGTGTCGAGGAACCGGAACACCTTGTACATAGAAAATTATAATATTTAGTCAAATATAAACTCACATATTATGAATACATACTAATACATGTTAATGGTCTCCCAGTATTTTCTTAATTAAAAATACACTACTACAGTGATATTTCATTGGGTAACAGTTTTAACATCCCAAATTACTGCTTCTGTTGTATACTGTATAAACTACAAATCATTGTATTCTGTTTCCACTTCATAGTTCATAATATGCAAAGTTATCGACTGTTAGAATATACAGTTCGGAAAAAACGCATCTCAATTCAGGTTTATACTTCTAACTTCTTCAAGCCAAAGAAACCCAGAAAAATCTCAGTTTTCAAGCTGATCGACAAATACAATCCAGCTTTTTGGCTAAAACTGAGACTGAAAGCTACACAACCAAACAAGGCCAATTGTATATAATGTCTGTTACATTGGCCGGTGTGCTGAGAAAAAATTATTAGTGTATATAATTCAGCTTTTGTTGTTGTGTACTGTATAGATCATTGTACTCTGTTTCCAGTTTAAACTATACATGGTACACTGTATCTTTTAGTGCACAAACAAGAAAGCTTGCTTTATCCAGCTCAAAATTCTAGCTTTTCCACACTTAAAAACTAGAAAATCTCAGTTCTTTTTAGTTGATCGACCAAATGCAGTTCAGCTTTTAAACTGAAAAACTGAGCTTAAAAGCTACAATCATAAGAGGTCAAATGTGTTTAATGTTCAATGAATGCCAACCCCGCGAGGGGCATTCTCAATATAGCTTTATACCATATATGGTTATCTACTATTTGAAAACCTGCAAATTAATGTGTTTCAAATTCTGCAAATTAAAACCTTGTTTCAATTATTTATTAGAAAAACTCTAAGCGTGTATAGATTTAATTAATTATTATGTACAAATTACATCATCTCTGTGTATATACAGTTACTGTCGAAATTACTAACTATACAACTTGCTAGTGCGTAGAATAAATTCATATACTGCGAAATACAGCACAAAAAGCAGTAAAGCCCAGTTTTTAACAGATATACCAAATACCATCCAACTTCTAAACTAAAAACCTCATTTTAAAAGCTGCAATCAGACAAGACAATTATGTATAGGTTGCAACAACTACTTTATTAGTTTATTTTCAAAAGAAAAAAGAAAACTAATTATTACTATGCATAATAAGTTTTACACTTCAAAATAGGTTCCGTTTGACAACATATTTTTTAAGCTGACTTTTAGATTTTTTATTTTAAAAATCTGTATGTATATTTGGCCAGTTAGATAATTTATCTTTTAAAAAGCAGCTTTTCAGGCCAAAAAAGCTAAAAGATCAACAACAGTTCTGGATTTTCGTTGGATTTTTTAAACGTCAATGGGAAAAAATGTTTAATATTTAATTGTCAGTAATTCACTATTTCCATAACAAATATAAAACTGTTGGTCTTAACCATAATAGCAAGTAGAGGCAACAAGAGGAAGCTCATTCAATACATCATCCTGTATATCAAAACAAAGGGCATGTTTGGCATCGGTTTTTTTGTTCAAAAAGCTGCTTTTGGAAAATAAGGAGATATAAATTAATTTTAGGGATAAGTCATTTTCTACTTCTTTTAACTTATAAGTGACTTGTAAATATACAAAATGACTTAATTGGAAAATTTATACTTTTAATTTTTTTATGTGAAGTGCTAAAAAAATCCCTAAATTCCTAGCTTCTCTACTTTTGAGCTTTTTAGCTTAAAAAAGTTAACAAACCAAACACCCATAGAAAAAATATGTTGCCAATCAGGCACTTATTAATCTGTATAATAACAACAGTATTAAATGACTTGTAAATATACATAATGACTTAGTCGGAAAAATTTTTACTTCTGATAATTTTTACGTGAAAAGCTAAAAAAAATCCCCATATTCCAAATCCTCTGCCTTTTTTTTAGCCTTTTTAGCTTAATATTGTTAATATACCAAACACTCGTAGCTTTTCTTAATTAAAAAGCTAAAAAAAACGAGAAAAAAAGTTGTTGCCAAACAGGCACTAATCATTAATCTATATAATTACAGTAATCAAGTATATAGCACGGATCAAATGAAAACCTTATACAAACTATCAGAGTACAAGGTTTAATACATCGACCCGTGTATTAATTTAAAACTTAACTACTAACCGTATGATAATGTTAATAAATAAAACTGATACTCTGAACTATAGTAGCTAGTGGAGACAACAGGACGAAGCTCTTTCAATACCAAACCTATATATAAACCTAATTATTAATCTGTGTAACAACAACAGTAATTAAACAGCGCAGATTAAATGAAAACCTTGTGGAGAACGGAACCGACCCTAACACAAGTCCTTTTTTGAACTATTTAGAATATTTTTATTCCCCTGAATGACAAGCATACCATTATATATTTACTTGATTTAATTTCTTATTTCTTTTTATATTTCGATTTTTGTAGTGCTAATCTAACACAAGTCACTTTTTGAACTATTTAGTATATTTTTCCCCCGAACGGCAAGCATAACACTAGACAAACTATCAGAATACAAGGTATACTACATCGACCCGTATATTAATTTAAACTAACTATTAATCTGTTTAATAACAGTAATAAAAAAACTGACTCTTAACTAGACTAGCTAGTAGAGTGTCTAGAGACAACAAGAGAAATCTCTACCAATACTCAACCTATTTATTAAACTAATTATTAATCTGTACAACAATAACAGTATTAGATTATTAGCGCAGATTAAATGAATACTTTGTGGAGGACGGAGACGACCCCTAATACAAGTTCTTTTTTGAACTATTTAGAATATTTTATTCCCGGAATGGCAAGCATAACATTATATATTTACTTAATTATATTCTTATTTCTTTTTATATTACGATTTTTGTAGTGCTAATCTAACATTAAGTCCTTTTCTGAACTAATAACAATATTCTACTCCCCCGAATAGCAAGCATAAGTGCATAACACTATACAAACTATCATAATACAAGCTTTAATCCATCAATTGTATATTAAAACTAACTATTAATCTGTATAGTAATAACAGCAATAGATTATATAGATTAAAGTTAAAAAATTCCCCATATTCCAGCTTCTCTTCTTTCAAGCTTTTTGAGGGTAGAAAGGTTAGCATACCAAACACCCGTCGCTTTCTTCAATCAAAAAGCTTAAAAGGAAGATAAAAAAAAGTTGTTTCCAAACAGTCACTAATTATTAATTATCAATCTGTATAATAACAGTAACAAATTATACAGCGTGGATTAAATGAAAATATCATAATACAAGGTTTAATATATCGACCCATATATTAAAACTAACAATAACTTAGTATAATAACAGCAGTAATAAACTATATAGCACAGATTATAAAACAAAAGGCTAAAAAGCTGTTACCAAACAGGCAGTAATCCTTGATCTGTACAATAACAGTAATAATTACTAATCTGCATAATAACAGTAATAAATTATAAAGTGCCATAAAAGTAGTTGCCAAACATGCACCCATCAATACTAAAAACTAGTAGAGGCAACAAGACGAAGCTCTATCAATACCAAACCTATATATTAAACCTGATTATTTATCTGTATAATAACAGTAATAATTATTAATCCGCTTAATATAACAGTAATGAACTATATAGAAACCAACTATTAATCTGTATAATAATTAATAACAGTAATGAATAAAACCAATACTTTAAGTCTTAACTATACTAGCTAGTAGAGGCGACAAGACGAAGCTCTTTCAATACCAAGCCTAATTATTAATCTGTATAACAATAACAGTAATAAAATTAAATAGCACGGATTAAATTAAAATACCTATTGGAGAACAGAAACATCCCCTCACACAAGCTTAGTAAAATTAACGTCCTTTTCTGAATTATTTAGAATATTTTATTCCCCCAAATAGCAAGCATACCACTATACAAACTATCAGAATACAAGGCTTTATACATCGACCCGTGTATTCATCTAAAGCTAACTACTAATCTGAATATTAACAGTAATAAATAAAACAGATACTCCTTATAGATCTTGGGAGCAGGAGCGGATCCAGGATTTTTTGTTTGGGGGGGCACAATTACGTTAAACTAAGTTAATTTACATAGCTTAGTTTGGACCAATCTATTTAGAGAGGCCAATGTAATATGTGACTTCTATAATGCGCTCATGTACGCTGTGATTTCAAACACTAAACCTTTGATGGGCTTGTTTTATCGAGTATAACATAGATAACTTACCCGAACTTGTCTTAGACGCAAGTAAATAGAACAACAGAATATGAGAAAGTGTGTTAAAAGTTGAAGTAACTTGAAGTATTTAACTGAAAACATCAAGGACAGGTAAACTGTTCATCATTTAGGAGTAATAGAGTATGTTTGCTTTTAATTTCATTTTTCTTTTTAACTTTAAACAAATAATATCAAACTTCTATTGCCTTTTCGTTAGTATCCTAGTTAGCTTTCACTTTTCTGGGGTTAACAAGAACAAGTAAGCTAACTATAAATTACAGTAACAAAACTAGACCATCTTTAAATTACCAGAAAAGGAAACAACAAAAAGGACACCCGGACCATTACATAATTTTAAGTTTACTTTTGTGAAACCTTATAATGGGAACATCAAACACCCCCCACACCAAACGTCGAACTATGAATACTCAGAATTTAAAAGACCTGCAAACAAAAATCAAGGGAACAATATATACTCAAATTTAAACAAGCAAAATTGAACCCCAATCAACATCAATCTTATCATAAAAATCCAATTCGAACAACTTTTTGAAAAATCTGACAAAAATATAGAAAGGGGAAAATACCCCGAAATGTACAATTAAAACAATTCTAGCAATTTCCAATTGAAAAGATTACAAAGGGATCATTAAGCGTCCTGAGATGAAAGGAGATGTTATAATATGTGCTGAATTGAGTTGGGCAGATGAGACCGGTTGGATTTGGATACGACTTATGTGGTGATTTTTGGGTAAAACGTAAACAAGAGAGAGAGAAAGTTATAAGCAAATGAATAAATAAATATTAAATTCAGTTAATATATAGACCAAAGGTTGTAATTAATTAAATGGTCCAGGAGTATATTGGTAATTTCACTGGGCAGAAATTTGGGGGGGGGGGGGGGGGGAGCACGTGCCCCCCCATGCCCCAGCGTGGATCCGCCCCTGCTAGGGAGTACGCGTGATCGAGGTAGTGCTAATCTAGCACAAGTCCTTTTCTGAACTAATTACAATATTCTATTTCCCCAAATAGCAAGCATAACACTATACAAACTATCAGAATACAAGGTTTAATACATCGACCCGTATATTAATTTAAAACTACTAACAATTAAGTAATCTGTTTAATAACAACAGTAATAAACAAAACTGATACTCTTAACTATACTAGCTAGCAGAGGCAACTAAACCTATAAAACTAGAACTAATTACTAATCCACATAATAACAGTAATAAAATTATACAGTAATATATTAATTAATTACCTTGTAGAGAACAGAACGTCCCCAAGAAGGGACTTGTAAGCCTCTGTAAACGACAACCGCCTTCAGGGGCATTCTCGGTATTTCGTTATAGTAAAATCGCGATACTCCTTATAGATCCCGTCGAAAAACTCGCGGAGATGTTGTTTCTCTGTTTCGTGTATATCTAACATTATATCTTTACTTAATTTAATCTCTTGCTATTTCTTTTTATAATTCGATTTTTTCTAGTGCTGATCTAACACAAGTCCTTTTCTGAACTAATTACAATATTCTATTCCCCCGAATAGCAAACATAACACTATACAAACTATCAGAATACAAGGTTTTATACAACGACCCGTGTATTAATCTAAAGCTAACTACTAATCTGAATATTAACAGTAATAAATAAAACAGATACTCTTAACTATACTAGCTAGTAGAGGCAACAAGAGGAACCTCTATCAATACATCGACCTGTTTATTAAACCTAAATATTAATCTGTATAACAATAACAGTGATAACTATTAATTCGTGAAATAACAGTAATAAATTATACAATAATATATTAATTAATTACCTTGTGGAGGACGGATACGTCCCCGACAAGGGACTTGCACATTCTCGGTATTTCATAATAATGAAATCGCGTTACTCTTTATAGATCTTGGGAGTACGCTAATCTAACACAAATCCTTTTTTGAACTAATTACAATATTTTATTCCCCCTAATGGCAAGCATGACAACATATAAACCATCAGAATACAAGGTTAAATACAACGACCCATACATTAAAACTAACAATTAATCTGTATAATAACAGTAATAAATAAAACCGATACTCTTAACTATACTAGCTAGTAGAGGCAACAAGAGGAATCTCTATCAATACGAAACTTAACTATTAATCTGTATAACAATAACAGTAATAAATTATATAGCACGGATTAAATGAAAAACCGTATAGGCTTATACAAACTATTGAATACAAGGTTAAATACATCGACCCATATATTAACTATACTAGCTAGTAGATGCAACCAGACGAAGCTCGATCAATATTAAACCTGTACGCTATTAGACTAATTATTAATCTGTATAACAACAGCAGTAATAAAATTAAATAACGAAGATTAAATTGGAAACCTTGTGGAGGATGGAGACGACACCTAACACAAGTCCTTTTTTCTGAACTATTTAGAATATTTTATTCCCCCGAATAGCAAGCATAACACTATACAAACTATCAACATACAAGGTTAAATACATCGACTCGTATATTTAAACTGACTATTAATCTGTATCTGTATAACAACAACAGTAATAAAATTAAATAGCGCGGATTACAATAAATACCTTGTGGAGAACAGAAACGTCCCCAACAAGAGACTTGCGAGCCTCAGTAAACGACAACCTCCTCGAGGGGCATTCTCGGTATTTCGTTATAATGAATTCGCGATACTCCTTATAGATCTTGGCAAGCATAACATTATACATTTACTTTATTTACTTTCTTATTATTATTATTATTATTCGATTTTGTAGTGCTAATCACAAGTCCTTTTTTGAACTAATTACAATATTTTATACAAACTATTAGATTACAATGTTCGATACATCGCCTATATATTATGAAAGCTAAAAAAGCAGGCACTACTTGTTAATCTGTGTAATATCATAAATCATTATTAATCTGCATAATAACAGTAATTAATAAAACCGATACTCTTAACTATCAAACCTAATTATTACTAATCTGTATAGCAATAACAATAACAATGATAAAATTAAACAGTAACAATAATAAAATTTAATTAAATACCTTGTGGAGAACAGAAACGTCCCCAACAAGGGACTTGCGAGCCTCCGTAAACGACAACCGCCTCGAAGGGCATTCTCGGTATTTCGTAATGATAAAATCGCGATACTCCTTATAGATCTTGGGAGTACGCGTGATCGAGGCCCCGTCGAAAAACTCCCGGAGATGAATCTTCTCTGTTTCGTGTATATCTGCCCACGAAAACCACCCTGCATATATAGAGAGAGAGAGATACATACATAGATAAATATAGTTAGGGCTACGGGAATCATATATATCGATATATAATAATATAATTATATAGATATATAGACTTACTAGAGTGAGAAGGGATGGTGTAGAGGTCGATTTGGGGATCGTCGGAGATTTTAGGGTCCATTTTGGCCGTGAATTTGTCCAATCGGCTGAGTTCCGATTTTTTTTATTTTATTGGTTTTGTTTTTTTGTTAAGTTGTGTGTTGCCTGCTAAGTAATTTTATTTTATATTAAGTTAGAGCTTAATGGCATAAATATATCCGATACAAATAAATTTAATATTTTTAAAAAGTTTACAAAAATAATTGGTTGAATATTGTAAAAATATAATGTTTTATTGTTATACTAATATAAAAATACATGTATGATGATTTGTTTGAGAGATGATTTGATATGTGAAAAAAAAAATATTTATTTATTTATTTAAATTGCATTAATTTATTTTAATAATTAGTAAATCGGAATAGGGGCATTTTTAAAAAAAAATGGATAAAATTGGGCACCCTCAAGATTTCTTGGTTTCCCTTATATTAATAGTATGGAATAGTATGATGATTATAATGCTGCTACTATGTGTACACTCAGGTGATTTCTATTTTTGGTGTGATGATTTTAATAGAAACGTACATTTTTTACTTTTACATTTGGGAGGTTTGTGACTTTTTAATGTAGGATTTGGGGTTTTATTGAACTAAATTACTAGTAGAGTTTATTGAGAGATTGGCTAAATTCAGAGGTTTAATTGGATTTGGTTTGATTGGATTGAATAGAAAGGTCGGGCTAACGAGTGTGCGGAAGCGGGTTTAATTGAATTAAATAGAAAGATTCGGCTAACGATTACGCGGGAGCGGGTTTAATTGAATTTAAATAGAAAGAAAGGTTCGCTAACGATTGCGCGGGAGCGGCGGAATGTTCTTAAGCATCAAATTTTAAAAGAAACCTTTATTTTGTCTTTTTTTTATACGAGATTGTGAACTTAGTGGTACATTAAACTGTTGGTCAGATCAAAGTTTAAACCAAATTTCGTTTGATCAAATTTAATAGAAAATTCCGGCTAACGATTACGCGGGAGCAGGAATGTCGGGACGTTATTAAGCTTTAAATTTTGAAAGAAACGTTTATTTTACCTTTTTGAAACGAGTTTGTGAACTTAGTGGTGCATTAAACTGTTGTCCAAATTCAAAGTTTAAACTATAATTCGTCTGATCGAATTTAATATAAAGGTTTGACTAACGATTGCACGGGAGCAGGAGCAACATAACGGTAGAAACGTTTATTTTGACTTTTTGATAAGAGGTTAATGACCTTTTGTAGCACATTAGCCTAGGCCAAATTAAAAGTTTAAACTAGATTTCGTCTGATCAAATTTAATAGAAATGTTCGGTTGACGATTGCGTTGGAGTGGGAGCAGCGAAACGTTTTTAAGCATTAATTTTTTATTAGAAAATGTTATTTTGCCTTTTCGTAACGAGGTTGGGACCTTTAATTTAGTATTACATTAAACTATTGGCCAAATTCAAAGTTTAAACTAAATTTAGTTTGATTAGATTTAATATAAAGGTTCCGCTAACGATTGCGCGGGAGCAGAAGCGGGGAATGTTATTATTAAACATTACAATAAATAAAAATGTTTATTTTGTATTTGAAATACGAGGTTGAAACCTTTAGTAGTACATAAACTATTGGTCAAATTTAATAGTTTAAACTGGATTTTGTTTGATTGAATTTAATAGAAAGGTTCGGTTCGGCTAACGATTGTGCGGGATCAGCGTAACATTTTTAATCATTAAATTGATATATAAACGTTTATTTAGCCTTTTTGATAGGAGGTGACATGTACTAGTATATTAAGCTATTGGCCAAATTCATAGTTTACACTATATTTCGTTTTATTAAATTAAATAGTAAGATTCGGATAAGGAGTGCATGGGAACGGGAGCGGCGGGACATTAGTAAGCATCGAATTACTTCGCAAAATCAAGTTTTACTAAAATACCAATAATAGTTTTTAGGGTCCATTTTGGCCAGATATAACTCAAATCGAATGAGTTCCGGGTTTTTCCAAACGTCTCTACTTATAATTTAGTTATGGTTGTGTACTTGTGTGTTTTTATTTTTGTTTAATTGTGTGTAGCGTTGTTTATATCGTTATCGTCCATTTAGGCATTTTTCGATGTAGAAAGTTTGATAAGAACGCTTATTTTGCCTCTTTAATACGAGGTTGTGATCCTTACATAGAATTTTGTGATGTGATTGAAATTAATTAGTATTACGTTAAACTATTGGCCAAATTCAAAGTTTAAACTATATTTTGTTTGATTGGAGTTAACAAAAAAGGTTCGACTAAGAATTTTACTCGGGAGCGCGAGTGACATAACATTCTTAAGCATTCAATAATTTTGCAAAATCAAGTATCGGTTAAATACAAATAATAGTTGTTTTTATAAGCATCAAAAAATAATAAATCAATCTTCAAGGGGTTTAGGGCCCATTGTGGCGAGGACTAAGTCGAATCGGATGGGTTCCTGGTTTTGAGAAGTCGCTACGTATTATTTATTTATAGGTTGTGTGATTTTATTTTTTGTTTAATCATGGTAACATTATTTATATTACATTATTGCTCATTTATGTACCTTTTAGTTTGATAAGAACGTTTATTTTGCACTTTATGACCTTTCCCTTTATGTAAATTTTGCGATGTGATTGAAATAAATTTGTAACACATTAAACAATTGGTCAAATTCAAAGTTTATACTAGTTTTCACTTGGGTGCATAGAGTTAATTGTTGAAGGTAAAACAAATGACTTATTTAAGTTTTAGTGCAGAACTCAAACTTATTTAACTTTTAGTCAGGACCTAATACAAAACTCATTATTTTCATATGTTTTTTAAAACACAAATTATTGACTTATAGCAACAGATTTTGTGTATAAAATTAAGTTTTCACGTTTAAATAAACCTCTACATGTAAAATATAGATTATTGACTCAAAACTCATAATTTCATCTATTTATATATTTTCATATGTTTTTTTTAAATATAAATTATTGATTTTAGTAACAAATTTTATATTTAAAATCAATTTTGCATGTTTAAATAAACCTAAACATGTAAAATATAGATTATTGACTCGTAGAAATATAAATTTTAATGTTTCATCTATTTTATATTTTCATTTGTTTTTATTTTTGGATTAAAATTTAAATAAGTTGTATTTTTTTGGATCTGCACTTAATAAAATATCAAAAATCGGACTGGACAAAATAAATTCCCGTTGTTGGGACACGTTGGGGGTACTTACTTAAGAATTTACCAAGTAGTCAGTGCTCACACGTTACGTGTGCGATACGTAGTGACATAAATATGATCTCGACAAATAAAGTTGATATATTTTAAAAAATTTAAATATTGAACAATTAAATATAATTAATTAACGATCGTATATAAGGAGTAATATAATGTTTTACTCTTATAAAAAATACACATGACGGTTTTGTTTGGAATATAAATATGTGTGAAAATAATATTTTTTAAGTTATTTATTTATTTATTCGAATTGAGTGATGACATTTAAAAGTAATTACAATATAAAGTGAAAGTATTTTTGAAAATTTTGAACAAAATTTGACAAACTCAAATTAGTAGTATGATATAATTTATGGGTTGTGTGATTTTATTTTTTGTTTAGTGATGTGCTACATACTTTATATGGAATATTATATTATTACTCATGTATGTATCTCTTTTTGGCAAGATAAGTGTTGGCCCGTTTGCTAACCTCAGAGGGGAGTGAATAAGATTTGTGTCGATTTTCGGCTAATTAAAAAATCTAAACAATTAACACCCAACTTATGCAAATTCTAAACTTAAGCGTTTAATATACTTAATGAAATGCTAGAAATCATAAACGCAAGCAAGAATATAAGTAATAATAAAGTTGCGGAAAGTAAAAGTTTAGGGAAAGAAGATGACACCAAGATTTATAGAGGTTCGGCAAACGGCCTACGTCCTCTCCTCGGTACTACCGAGTAATTCACTATAATTCTTCTTTCGGATTTTATAAACCCTATCGAGCTTAATCGACCGATTGGCTCACCCTCTACCTGAGGTTCCTACTCTTGATTCAAGTGCAAGCGAACACGTCTAATGAGTCAACAACTCCCCCTCAATCTATGAGTACTCAAGTGTTTAACCTATAACTTTTAACCAACAATTTGGCTTAAAAGCTTCTATCCAAACACTCACTCACAATGAGCTTATAGAATGCTCTTTACAATTTGATTGAAAATTGAAACAACACCCACAATTGATTGCTTCTAAAATAAGCTAATATGTGGTTTCGATGATGTTTGATCTTTGTTGGAGCTTGTATCTCTTTATCTTCACTTTCTCTCTTTTCGAAGTATATCACAAAAATTGTGATTTTGGGTTTTTGTATATGAGAGAGTTTGAAGGATTGATTGTAATTGTTATTGTTAGTATAGAAAGAGAGATTGGGTGGTATTTATATGCCAAAAAGTCTGTTTTTCTGTTTTATTACCGTTGGCAGTGGTTGAGTCTATATTTCAGAGTTTTAAGCTATTTTCCAGAAATAGCTGAAAAGCTGTTTTCGAAATCTGCAGAAAACGATCGGTCGTTTTCTACAGTCGATCGGTCGTTTTCCAGAAAATGATCAGTCGTTTCTGAAAAAACGATCGGTCGTTTTTTCGACCTGCTCACTGGAAGAATTTGGACCAAAAACGATCGGTCGTTTTTGTCCAGTCGATCGGTCGACTGTTCTTCTCGCAGTTTTTCGGACTTCTTCGAAAGGTTGTATCTTTTTCGTTTTAGCTCCGATTTTGATTCCGCTTGAACCGTTGGCTTCGTAAACGAATGCTCTTTCTCTCTGAAAACCTGAAATATACATTTTTCTTTTCTTGGACAAGACAAGCGTTATATCCTTGAAATCGTAAAATCATTAAACGCATAATCAAAGTTATAATCAAAATCAATTATTGAACCCCATGGTTCAACAATAAGTTTAACAAAAACGTTTACTTTTACTTTTAGATGGAGGTTGTGATAAATGGTGATGCCATACACACATCTTGCACACAACTCCCATACTCCATAGTTAATGAAATATATATGTATCTGTCCAAATGTACATAAAACACAATTTCTAATTTGATAAACCAAAATATAAATATTCAACATAATAAAAACTCAACCTACTAAAAACCCAAATAAAAATATAGTAGAATCCTAGTTGAGACTACCCTAAATTTAAATATTAATTAAAAATAAGAAAAATTATTAAATCTGGTATTACTAATATATATATATATATATATAACTCACACACTGCATACATGTATAGGGATAAAAATGTATTTTTTAGCAAAAATATATTATTATACATGTAAGTGAGTGTGCAATACATGTAAGGGAGTGTGCAATACATTTAAGCGAGTGTGTAAGAGAGTGACAAAGTTGTGTGAATATCTTTTTCCGTGACGAAATTAGTACATCGGACAATTAGACCAAATTCAGAGTTCATACTTCGATTTCATTTTAATTGCATTGAATGATTTACTTGAACACAAATAATTATAACAATTATTATTAGTACTAAATGTATAATAATAAGATTTGATTACAACATTTACAATTTATGTCTTCATTTAACTTGCTTAACCAATTCAATGTTACTATTTGTGTTCAAGTTGGTAGAATGCCATAATTAACTTCATTCAACTTATCTTAAAAAATATCAAACATCGATAATTAATGCATACAGTGCAACTTATATTTTACATGATATAATACCTTAATTAACGAAAATGGGTAGAATAGTGAATAGGTTGGGAAAACATGTACTAGTCTCATCTCCAAATTGTTAAGAGAAAGTAGTCTCCAAATTGGTAAAACCTGCTAGTTTAATCAAGACTCGTTTTCTCTTTTAAAATTTATCGTTTTTCGTTTTATATTATTTCACGTGTAAATTTAATTTTGTTTTCTTCAAAATTCCCGTTTCCGTTTACCTTTTGGTTTCCCGCTTCTGTTTCCTATTCCGACAACTATGATTTAATCATTGTACTAAATAAGCTTCCACCTATCTTTTACCGTTATTTTTTCTTAATCGTATAAATTATGACATTTCATACAAAACATAGGCTAAATCTGAAAGAAACAAAACTTTAAAGTGTCTTCAATAAAATGAAAATACTCAATAAATTATGTAACACCCTTAATGAAACTAAATTCAGAATCTACGCTTTTTTGAACGTGAGTGAACCCTGGTAATGATCGGTTCTTGTAAATCTACAACTATCACTTTCTTTAAAAAAGTAAAAATTATAAAGAATAAGTTGCTAAACTTGCGATAACGACTCTAATAATAACGTTTTGAAAATTTGAAGAAAATAAAAAAACTCTAACAGATCCATGGACCATTGTGCAACTTTAGCAACTCTAGCAACTTTTTTTGGATAAATAAAATGCAAATAACCCCGTGGAACTATTGCTCATTTTCAAATTACCCCAAGGAGCTACCAATTATTACAATTAATTCCTATAAATTATAAAACCTTTGCAAATAACCCCAAAGTTCATCTTCAAAATGTCATAAATTTTTATCCATTTGTCTGTTTTACAAAATAATTTGTTTGATATGCATATTTTACCATTTCACACAAGTTAATATTACAATTATCCTAAAAAAGTCATCACAAGAGGCTTTATTAAAAAAAAATATTATTTCAGTAAAAAAACTATTTTTTGTGTCTTTCCGTAAAAAAAACATTTGACATACATAAATATCAATTAATTTACTATAATAAATTAAAAAATAACCAAAACGGAACATCGAGCATAAAATTATATCATTTAAAAGATGACATCGGGGGCTATTTGCAAAAATTTGATAGTTTAAGGAGGTTAATCGCAAGAGTTGATAGTTTATATGGGTTATTTGGAAATAACCCATAGTTTCAGGGGGTTATTTGCATTTACCCACTCCTTTTCTACTCAATCGCCTCGATCCTTTCTCCATAATATCCATACATTTGCTAAAAATAAAATAAAGTTCAGAATTGAGTTACCAAAAATAATGAGCGGGCAAAAACAAAATAATAAGCGGGAAATATATTGGTAAAGTCCCGCTAAGATTATTAATTTCAGCAAAATGAAAAATAATTCAAACCTCCCACCAATCAACTCCCCCGCCCTTTGACTCTTTATTTCCCCAATTTTCAACCTCAGATCTCACTCTCTCTCTCTCTCTCTCTCACTAAACACACACACACACTAAGCTGCTATATAAATAAATACATAGATACGTACATATTTGTGTATCTATCGTTCAATTGAAGGTATCGTCTCTTCTTCTATCTCCACCTATTGTTTTACTTAAAGTTTATTAAGTAATTAAATTATATATTACTCTGTTTTAGAATTCTGATTTTGCTAGTATGTGAAACCCTAGGTTTGATCAATAAGCTGCTTTATTTTGAATTACTGTATTATAATTTTTACAAAAAAAAGAATTTGATAAGGAATTTCTAATACTTATTTTATCTCTCCCACTAAAAACACACACATACATATATAGATACGTACATATTTGTGTATCTATCGTCTAATTTGAGGTATCGTCTCTTTCTCTCTCTCTCTCTTAACCTAGGGTTTTAATAGTTACTTAATTAGTTAATTTATTACCCTGTTTTATAATTTTGATTTTGTTAGTCTCTGAAACCCTAGGTTTGATGGTATTTAGATCAGGCTTGCATATAAGCTTGTTTATTTTGAATAATTACAAAAAAAGCGAGAAATAGATAAGGAATTTTTAATGTTTTTTTAATCTGTCTTTGCTTATTATTTAACAGCTAATTGTTTCACATTAAGAATTTGTTTTGTATTAAGGATTTGTTTGGTTGCAGCTTCTTAAATCAGGTTTTTATTTATAGTTTATTTTCATTTTTTAGTTAAGTACTATATTACTCTGTATTAGTATTATGATTTTAGGTTTAACGGAAGTTATATCAGTCTTGTTTAGAAGCTGGTTTATTTTGAATTACTTTATTTGTTTACAAAAAAATAAAAATGATAAGGAATTTCTAATAGTTTTATCTTACTTTGTTTATTATCCAATAGCTAATTGTTTTGTTTTAAAAAGAAATTGTTTTGTATTAAGGAGTTAGTTTGGTTGCAGCATCTAAAATCAGGTTTATTTTTTTAGCTTATTTTCACTTTTAGTTACTATATTACTCTGTATTAAAATTTTACAATTCTGATTGTTTTTGAAACCCTAGGTCTAACCGTAGTTAGATCAGGCTTGTTTAGAAACTGATTTATTTTGAATTATTTTAATTTATACAAGAAAAAAGGATATGGAATTTCTAATGCTTTTATCCGACTTTGCTAATTTTCCAAGAGCTAATTGTTTGTATTTGAAAACCTTTTGAATTGAAGAATTTGTTTGGTTACAGCTTATAGAATTAGGTCTTTATGTATGTTTCATTATTTTCATTTTTTTTAGTTAATATGTTACTCTGTATTAGAATTACTAATAGTCTTTGAAACCCTAGGTTTGTCGGTAATTAGACCAGGCTTGTTTAGAAGCTGGTTTATTCTGAATTATTTTAAATTTTACAAAAAAAAAAAGAAATGAAATTGTATAGGTGTTTTTAATAGTTTTGATCTGTTTTTGCTTATTATTCAACAGCTAAATGTTTTGCATTTAAAAATGTTTTGCATAGAAAATTGTTTTGTATCGAGGAATATGCTTGGTTGCGGCTTCTTTAAGCATCATTTTATTATATTTCATTATTGTACCAGTTGTGTATCTGTTCTTAAGTCTTAAAGCTCTGAGTGATTTAATGTGACAATTTGACTGAAATTTACAGAAAAATGAATTGTGAAGGAGTTTTTAAGCATCATTTTATTATATTTCATTTTTGTACCAGTTGGTTTATTTTGAATTACTCTATATATATTTTGTGTTATGGAGTTATTCATAGTTGTATTATTGGTGAGTTTTTTTTTCAAATTGTTAATTTTCTTCATATTAACCAGTTATGCATCTATCTGTCTCTTATTCTTCAAGTTCTTATTTTCTATCATGAACTTGAAAAAAATAGGAGTCTACTTTTAATAGACCACCGAACCCTAGGTTATATAGCAGTTTGATCAGTGGATTCTTTTATGTGTTGATGTTTCAATTGTCAATAAAATATTATAAAAAGAAATTTGAGAAAGTGTTTCTACTACTTGCATTTGTTTTGTTACTTTTTTTTGAGTAATATATTAAAGTATTGTCATTTGTTCATTTGAGTGTAGCTTATTAGTTCACTTTTTTGTATTAAGTTTATTTTTAACTAGTTGTATACCTAGCTTTAAATCTTCAAGTTCTCATTTCCTAGCATAAAAAGCTAAAAATCCGTAAGCTGGATTGACTTGTATGTTCCTTGATTTATTCAGGCTAGTTCTAACACCTAAGGTTTTGGTTGTTCTTTTGTTAGTTACTATATTGTGTAAATTACTGTAGAATTCTAATTTTGATAGTTTATGAAATCATAAGATTAGATGGCAGTTAAACCAGACTCGCAACTAAGCTGATTTCTTATATGTGATGATTTGTCTCCTATTGAATTAATTTACAAAAAGAAGTTGTTAAGGACTTTCCGCTACTTGTATTTGTCTTCTTTGCTAATTCGCTTCAGCTTGTTTCGTAGTGTTAAGAAGTATTAGGTTGGTGCTATTTCATTTGTTTGGATGCAGCTTTGAAGCTTAACTTTTTAATATTTAATTTTATTATTCACCATTAATGCAGCTGTCTTTAGCTCTAATTTTGTAGCGTAAATGAGCAAAAATATTCTAGCTGGATCGACTCTGTACTTTTCTCGTTTTGAAATGGCTAGTTTTCCACACTTGAGGTTTTGCTAGATCATTGTTTAGTTATAGCACAATAAACTCGAATTCTAATTTTTCTCAAGTCTCCAAAACCTTTAGGTTAGATGGCAGTTATATCAAGCCTCTGTGAATTTGGTTTCTTGTAATTAAATTCTACGGAAAAAAGAAATCGCTAAGGAGTTTCTACTACTTATATCTGTCTTAGCCAGTTCTCCATCAGCTTATTGTTTTGTATAAAGAAGTATATTATTAGCTATGCTATTCATTTTCTTGGCGGCAGCTTTTAAGCTCATCTTTTTTGAATTTCATTTTAGTTTTTGACCAGTTGCGCATCTGTCTTAAACTCTTAACCTCTGATTTTTTAGCTTAAGTAGAAAAAAATCTTTAGCTGGACCAACACGTAATTTTTCATTTAAAAAGGCTAGTTTTTGACCCCCAGTGTTTTGCTAGTTCATAAATAAGTTACTATGTATTAAAATTCTAATTTATGTTATTTCCAAAACCATAGGACTGATGGCTGAGGTAGAAAAGAAGCCAGAAGAGAGTATGGATACAGAGATGGAGGAGAAGAACGAGGAGGAGAAAGTAGAAGTTGAGGAGGAAGCTCAAGAAGAGAGCAAGGTGGTTAAAAGAAGCCGAAAGAAGGGTCCAAAGGAAGGTGATGTGGTGGTTACGCCTAGGCCGATTGAGCGTCCGACAAGGGAGAGGAAGAGTGTAGAGAGATACTCAGAGCCGGACTCTGCCAGGAACACCTCAAAGGTTTTTTCTATCAAGAAGGTAAAATGTTTGCTCACGCATCAATTGTGACACCAGGGCTTGTTTTGATTTGCTAGTTTCGTAGAAATAAAACCATGTCTTTGCCTATCATCAAGATTGCACATATATTTTTCAAAATGGAATTTATTTCTTGTTTGCTTGCATTGTCTGAGCAAAAAAGCTGGATTTGCAGAGCTTGAAAAAAAGCTGTGTTTGGTTCAACAAACCGTCTAACTTGAAGGTAAAAAAAACTTTCTTTGCTAATAAACCATATGAAGTTTTACTTTACGAGTAAAAAGAACACCAAACCTTTTAAGTGCAAATACACAATAACAAAATGAGGCTCACCCTGTGTCTGTTCCTCTAATGGTCTAGTATTTATTTCCTTTTGACTCTTCAGAAATAATTCTAAAAAAACATTTAGATTTGTATCCAATTTCATGGCCTTTGTTTTTTTAATCGACCCTAAATTTCAATTCTTACGCTACTCATATCATGTTTTGTACCTTACAAAGATTGTATTCCGGTTTTCATCTATAATTGTTATAAAAAATTGCAGCAATTGCCTATATATTCAGTTGTTGGACTTTTAACTTAATGCTTACACTCACTAAATCATCTTTTTGCCTTTTATGGAGACTCTTTTTTTCTTCGTTTGTTTTGTATTAAATGGTATAAGTAACAAATATATGGCGTTTTTGCTTATATTTTCTTTTGCATGAGCCTTTTTACACCACTTTCAAGTTACCTGTTACTCCCTCCGTTCCCATATAATTGTCCACTATGAAACTACGTGCAATTTTGACCGGCTAAGAACTTGTATCAAAATTGCCGGAATGAATTTTTTTAAAAGTTGATCATATAGTTCAAATGTTAAATTTTATGATTGGATTTAAAAAAAATTCATTTTGACAATTTTGATACAAGTTATAAACCGGCCAAAATTGCACGTAGTTTCGTAGTGGACAATTAAATGGGAACGGAGGGAGTAATTTTTATTTGCACTCTTAAAAATCATGTTGTTGAAACATTTCTAACTTTTGATACATATATTTTATACTTCGTATGTTCATAGAACAATGTTTGACACTCTTGAATATAGTAAATTTGTGATTATTTAAATTAGATTTGGCTTTATGTATTCAACTAGCAATTTCTTAGATCTTCAATGCCATGACCTTAGGTTGTGCCTTGGCTCGCCTAATCTCAGCTACATTTTTAGAAAAATCCTATTTTTGCCTCATCTAAAGATTATCTTCTAAATCTTCTGTTTATGTTTATTGCTTATTTGCTTTTACTTATATGTTCCCCTCTGTGAGCTTTTCCTCTTTTTGGTTTCCCATATTTTGCTAAATGATGCTGTAAACATTCTAGGAGTAACACCCGATTTTTAAACTATCTGTTCATATAGCAAAGATTGCCCCTTTTGAAGATTATCAATTTTCTTCATTAGATTTGATTTCTATTTGCAAGCAGTAGTTGTTTTAACTTAACTTTGTGCTTTTCTCAATCATAAATCTGCTCCTCTGGAGATTACTTGTGTATTCAACTGCAACTGCAGGACTTTAGGCTTATGTTGATTTGACCCTAATTTAGAGCTATATGTTCATAGAATTCTTTAACAAATTACTGGTATTTCTTATATTTTGATTGAGTTTTTTTTTTGTTTCTCTGTTTTGTGCGACACTACATCTAATTTTGGTTTGGTGTGAATCCAGGGTGAAGGTACCCAACTTAAAGAGATCCCCAATGGTAAGTACTCGTAATCCATCAGTTCTGCTGTGTAGTTTTATCATTTATGACTTTATCCAACTTTGCAGAGGCCTAGCTTTTGAACTTTAGCAAGAACTTGTGACGATTCTAACTGTCTTCATTTTTTTTGAGTTGCTTATCTTTTTAACGTGGGTTGCACTTATTCCATAAAGATTTTAGTTCTTTCTAAAAGTAAGAAATCCTTTATTGGTGTATAAGCTCGGTGCAAAGGAAACATTATGTTAGATAACAATCCACCGGATTAAACATGTGAAGCTAAGTGCATGTAGTATCATGCCCACTTAATTTTAATGCGAACTCTGTTCTAAATCCAGTAACGCAATGCACTTGTTCGAAGTCGATTGTGCACAGTAACAACTTACTATTGTGATTTTCTATTCAACTGTCTAATTTCTTTTTCTTTTTTTGATGTCAAAATCCATTTTATCCCGATTGGCCCTGCTTAGTCTTGAGGCCTAATCCTTAGTAGAATGTCTTGAATAACATATGATTTGTTAGTAAACCCTCCTATACAAGTTCTGTCTTAAAATCTATATGGTTTTTATAATGTTTCAGTGGCTTTCAATTTGTCTAAGAGAAGACCTGATGACAACCTTCAGATTCTACACTCAATTCTTTTTGGAAAGAAAGCAAAGGTGAATGCAATTTTAGCCAACTGTTTTGTGCATTTTAAATTTAACTATATTTTAAGACGTATAATTCTTCAAGTTCAACTATATTGCTTGTTTTTTAGCTAACTTAAGTCTTTCTTCTGGCATCGATTGACAGTCAACCATTTTGAAGAAGAACATTGGACTTTTTTCTGGTTTTGTCTGGGCTGAAAATGAGGTTTATATCGACCTTTTACTCTTTCTTTCCTTTTGTATTTAATTGATTTCTTAAATTTCATTTTATGTATCCTCAATCTAATTATCTTTCTGTAAGTTGTTTCTGCTCCATTCTTTTCCTAAGTCTTAGGCTAATGCTAAACATTTGTTTTGGCGAACATATTAAACAGGTTAAAGAGAGGAGCAAAATTAAAGAGAAGCTTGACAAATGCAACAAAGAAAAGTTATTAGAATTCTGCAACCTTCTAAATATTCCGATTAATAATAAGAGCAGTTTGAAAAAGGCAAGTGCTCTGAATGGTCCATTTTAATTTGTTCATTCATTATATTTGTGTTTTTTATTGCCTCATGTATTATTATTTTTCACAGGATGAAGTATCTGTAAAGCTATTGGATTTCTTAGAATCTCCACATTCTACCACAGACACCTTGCTTGCTGATAAAAAAGTTAGACCTCCTTTCTGATCCTTTACTGCTTGTTTACTTTGCAGTAATTTTGGAATGTTGCAATTTTTAATACCATACGTTACAAACTAGGAAGTCTTTGTTGATGATACTTTATTACCATTTCAGAAAAGTACAAAAAGAAAGAGCAAGTCTACACCAAGCAAAAGTTCAAATTCAGGAGAGGGATCTGGAAAAACTTCATCTAAGGTTGGTTTGTTCGTCTGTATTTATTATCAATTGTGTTATTCCCTCAATGCTCCAAACACAGCTTAATCTATGTACAAAATAGTTGATATATTAACATCTCATAACCTTGAGAGGGCTAGGCTAAACCAAATTCCTGGGTGAATTTAAAATCTTATTCCCTAATTTAATTCTAACTGCGCTATACTTGCGTTTAATTTTGGTAGAAGAGAGGACTAGGCTAGACGTGAGATTTTTTAGGAATAAAGAGAGGGAAAGAATTGAAGTGGTCAAAAAATTAGGAACATAGGCTATTTGGAGAACTAGTAAGAAGAATGATGGAATTTCATGAGTTTTAAAATTAGAAAGACAATGAGATTGGGATTATGCAATAAAAATGTGATATTATTGTTAGAAAACATACTATAATATTGATGTACATGCATAAACTATAAAGTATAAAAAAATGTGATACTATTGATGTACTTGTATAGGCTCATGGGTAATTTTTTTTGTTCTCTCTATTAGTTATATGCGTATAAGCTCTCATATAGAAGTGCTGTAAAATGCAGTGTTGAGATAGAAGTCTGCAGTCGTTTTCAAGCCTATCTAGCTCTTGATATTGATTTTTATTAGAAAAGTCATAAAGTTGGCTGTCTTTTGGTGTGGAATTTTCTGTCTTTCTAACATCTTCTATATCGAACAAGTAGCACGAAATATAGAAAAGTAGAATGTCTGCCAGTTGCATTTTTGCACCAAAAATAATTGTCGGTTTCTAAAACATTTACAAACTATTCCTTTCCGAAACTTCCCATTTAGCTATTCTGCAAAATGCTGCTATTTCCCAAGTTTGCCACCATTTCATTTCTTTGATCCTCTGTATCTCCCTCCAGCTTCTTAGTGCACTTCTCTTTTTCTTTTCCCTGCTTCAGCAGCCTACATGGGTTTATTCTTTTTTTACTGTTGCAATGCTTTTCTTGTTATAAGTTCATTTGACTTTATGCTTAATGTTTTTCCACATTGATATTATGAGTAAGTTCCAAAGTATTTTTTTCACTTCCAGAAGCAAAAAAAAACCCCTCTACTTGAGGAGAAGCACGAGAGTTCTTCCGATTCTGAGGAAGAAGTTGAAAAAGTCGAGCCTAAAGATGAATCTCAAGAAGAAGAAGAGGACGATAATGCGGATGATGCATCCCTAAGAGCAGAGAGCGAAAAAGAGGATACTGACTCTGAAGAAGAGGAAGAAGAAAATGAGCCTGAGGAGAAGCCAATTGTGAAGAAGGCTTCAAAAAAGAACACAAAGGAGCCTGCAAAAAAAGTCAGTGAAAAACCCAAATCTGCAAAAAAAGCTACCCCTAAGAAATCCGAGAAGAAGGATACACCAGTTGAATCTGAAGAAGAAAAAGAAGGGGAGGATGATCATGCCAGTGATGCATCTCCAGAAGTGAGCGAAAAAGAGGATAGTGAATCTGAAGAAGAGGAAAAAGAAAAGGAGCCCATAGAGAAGCCAACTGAAAAGAAGGGTTCAAAGAAAAAGGAAAAAGAATCAGGGAAAACAGTTGGTGCAAAACCTAAATCTGCTAAGGCCACCCCTAAGAAATCCGAGAAGAAAGATACACCAGTTAAATCTGATAAAACTTCTTTGAAATCCACTAAAAAAACTCCCAGTTCAAAGAAAACTGATAGCAAGGCTGATGAAACTTTAGTATCAACTTCCAAATCTAAGGCCTCTGCACCTAAGAAGCAGAAAGTCGAAAAGGAAAGCAAGGATACAAGCGCTTCTGGTAAAGAGAAAGTGAAAGAAAAAAATAAAGAAAGTAAATCTTCCTCTGATGTTTCCTCAAAGAAACAAGGTTTGCTCTCTCTCTCTCTCTCTCTCTCTCTCCTCTCCCATCTTACTATTGCAGATTGTGTGATTAGCAATTGTAAACCTCTGTTTGGTCAGGAAAAGCAAAATCTAAGCCTGAGCCCACCAATGAACAAATGCATGCTGTTATAACGGATATTCTGAAGGAAGTTGACTTCAATACTGTAAGAACTCAGACATTTTAACCTCATGACTCTAATTGTAGTTCTGTTTAGATTTATTTTATTGATTGGGATTTGTTTTCACTTTGCAGTCTACTTTAGCGGACATCCTGAATAAACTTGGTAAGGCTTACATCCTCTTACATTTATAAAATTGTTTACCCACATCTGGCTTGTTAAAAGGCCTATCACCTTAAGTATAAGAAGCTTCTTTATTTGTTCTCTATACTTGTATCTCCCCATGAGCCTCTCTATGATCTCAACAAATGTAAAGTAGCACTCCACAAGTCAATTCCATATCATTTTTGAAAAATGAAGAGCCGTATAAGGCTCTCCGGAATGAAATAAATTGCATGTAATGTTTATCCTCCTAAATCTGTACGTGATATTAAAAGAAATGTTGGAAAAGCGGGGAAATGATCAAGTACAAAGGTTGGTCGAGAGTCTGCCAGATATTGTGGTCATAAATAATGTAGTTTCGCAACGCAATAACTTCAGCAATTTCTTTTCTACGTTGCTACATAATTTTGCCAACCTATTTCTCAGTTTCTGCTTTTTAAAATTCGTGAAATATATAGTTAAAGTAAGTGGTCTTATGTTGTTGACTACTCACTGAAAATGGTAATGCACAGGTGACCACTTTGGTGTAGATCTAGCACACAGAAAAAATGAAGTGAAAGCCATAATATCAGACGTGATAAACGCCATGAGCGATGATGATGAGGAAGGTGAAGATGAAGATGAAGATGGAGATGGAGATGAAGCAGGAGGTGAGAGTGGAAATGATGAACCTGAGAAAGACGAAGATAATAACAGTGATGCTTAGTTTGTAAAAGTTGGACTCGTAGTTCTGTTATTGTAATTGGGTTCATCTTTAACCATAGAAATTGGATTGTACTTGTGGATTTACCTGTGGTCTGGGTCTTCTTGCTTAGCTTGTTGTGGTAGTTCTTGTTTGGACATCATTGTAGCTTAAATATCATTTTGTTTCCGAGATACCCTTATCTTTTTTCTCGTTCAATCAATGTACAATTGAGGATAATATATTTCTACAAAAGTCTCAGCTCAGTAAGTCTTAGAGATTGATTAGCTGTAGGTTGCTTGTATGTTTTTACATTTTGTTAGTGACATTTGAGTATTTGATGAAGAGCAACTTTGCGAGTAAAAGATTGTGTTAAGTGTTGAAATTACAGTATATTGTGTGGGACTCGTCTTACAAATGTACAAATTTTACTTATCAGCTGCATGCTAAATGAGCAGGAAATGTAAGAAAAGAAAACGTTTTATAACTAATCAAAACATTATATACAGTATTGAAATAATGATATTATTTGTTTCTCACTCTAATACAGAAAAGGACAGAATTAAAAATCTTTATTGGATCTAAGATTTTCTTGGAGTGGCTGAAGCCTGAATGAAGGTAGACAGCTTGTTTCTTCTCTGCAAGCATAAGTGGAAATGTTTAACTTTTTGTTTTTTATAATCATAAGCCCTCGTTTGGAGGTAAACCTGCTTCGTAGGCGTTAAAATTTGAACATTGGCGGTGAGCGTGAAATACTCGGGTACCAACCACTTTTGCTCTGGATATGTTACCTTGGTCAAGTGACAATTTAAAAGGTATTAGTATATATGAACTCTCTGAGTAACGTTAACAGATAGGAATCAAACATTAATTCGACATTGATCGACCATTGTTCCTGTAAAGTTAATTGCAAACTTCGATTGAAGTACAAACTTCGGGAGTACTCAAATTATGTGGTGAACGAGCAGAACCGACTCTACACCCCAATTTAACAAGCTTGAAATTGGGTCCTCCAATCTGGCCTCTTTTTTTATTTTTACAATTAGGAGTATATATAATAGATATGTATATATGTGTGTATTTATAGTAACACTCGAGCATAAAAGAATATAGTTATAATTAACTTATGGTATAGTATCTATTTAATTCCCTTAGGAAATACTAACACGGAGTAATAGAAGTAGTCCCTATGTTTTTTGAAAAAGACATTGTATAGTTGCCAACTTGAAGAAAATGACATATATAGTGCCATCTTTTCTTTATTTATAATTAACTTATGGAAATTAATTTAGAACATTGTTCAATGTTCGGTTGTTGTTTGGTTAAATAGCATATGATAAAGTTTATGAAAAATCTTCGTCCAGTTTACAACTGAAAAAAAAAACTTATTTTATGACGACTTTCTACCATCAAATTACGAATTGGTCCTCATTTGCTAAAGTTTCAAGGTTAAACTTTTGCTTTACTCTTGAAAGCTCATTTGATTTGCACTTGATTACAAGAAATACACAACCAAAAATCCTTAATTTTCTAACCTTATTCGCATACAAATGACTCTTATCCAATTTTTTTTATTTATTTATTCAAAGGAGCGATACTCTTCCGTCTTAGATTCTATTAAAAAAGATTGGGGCCTTACCCATATTACAATGAAATCATAGACCAAACTAAAACAGCTTATAGAATCCAAATTTAATTTGAGCTTAAAAAATGCTGGAGACGATACTGTGAACGAGTCTTGCAACACTCGATCATTGATAGCATTTATCGATAGAGATTCATATTATTAAAAAAAGATTCAGGAATAAAGAATATGGTCTATACTCTATTATTTTAGAGAAAATGATGTTTTCGACATTAAGTTATCATGCAACCACACTAGACTTATGGAGAGCTTCAAATACATGAAGAAACATATACATGCATGTTATGCAACCCTACAAACACAAACCACTTGCACATACATATATACACACTAATGGTGATTCATCTTAAGCAACCTTGATTAATTGATACACCCATATGACCCGTAAAATTTACCCATATCACTATGACCTGTTCGCCTCAATGCGTTAAATGGGCTACAAGTAAGAAAACCCACAACTCGGCACAGTCCGATCGTCTTTACTGTCTATCTCAGCTAATACTTTGTAAAAAAAGTCAACATCGCATGGTAGCATTAGTGGGCCTTCACTATTATAACCATATTCCATCTCGGCATCTTCGAGTAGCATTTCAAATAATGGATGATTTGCAAACTTGGTTTTTATCGCAAACCTTTGCTTTTGTGGCCCAACATAGACAGTGAAGCAGCCATCAGGCGCAATTTTATTTCCCTCTGATGAAGTGTTTTTTGTGAAACTCCATGATTTGCTCTTTGAGAAAGATGGTGACTTTTCGCGATCTTTGCCAAATGATCTACACCTTTCCCATGTTTTTGAAAATACATTCTTTTTCCCCCTACCCTTTGTAAAACTATCCATCTTAAAAACCAAGTTCTAACTTTACAAGAAAAGAAAGTATATTGGTTAACTATGTATCGATCGAGTTGTTAGGCCTTAGATCATCCCCTATCGTATGCCAAATCGAACATAGACCTAATCCTCGGCCTTGCTAAGTTACTCATGAAAAGAACAAAAACACGAATATGTTAATTTTTTTTGTTATGATCATTGGTGAGGGTTTTAAAAGCCAAATGAACAACAAGTTAAAAGTGACACAACTAAGTAAGAGGATCTATGGGTTCTTAAAGAGGTGACAAGAGAGAAAGATGGAGAGTGGGGATCAATAGATAGTATTGTTGAGAAGAGTTGGTGTTTGAGTAGTTAGAATTTAGGAGAGGAGAGCTACGTTATATATAGCCCCATATCCATATAAATAAATAAGGGTTTGTTTGTTGTACTATTGTAAGCTTAAAATCCAAAAAGATAAGGTTTGTTTGTTGTCGCATTTATTTATTTATTTAGGGAAAAAAGTTATAGCTTCTTTGGTTTGTTTATTATCTTAGTTTTTTTTTTGTTTTTAAATAAAAAAAAAACTAAGTTTTAAAAGTTAGATAAATTAAGAATTTTATTTTCTCTATGCCTCTAGCAAATTAAGGCAACGTATTTTTTATAAAATATTTTTGTAATATAACAAGCTCCAAGTGTACAACTATAATACTTTAGCATAGTCAACGGCCATAAAAGTTAGAATAAGACTATTCAAGCATTTCTATAGTGTGTGGAACTTTGTATAGAGACAAGAGAGGGACAATTGAAAATTCAACGTCTCGATGAAATGGGCAAAGAGTCTTAGTTATATATAGATAAGTTACAATTGACTACTAGCTAGTAGTATCATATAATATTTCGATTATTGTTTGTTTTTTATTCTCTTTCACTGAATGACAAAATTTAATTATACTCTATTTACAAAAAAAAAAAAATTAATGTGGAGGTCATGTGCCTTGAGGAGACATGATCAAAATACTAACACTCAGTTAATTTGCAACGTTACATATTTATATACTTTATTCGAGAAAAAACTTTATAATGGCGGCCCTTACTGAATTTATAGACAGTCAAATATATAAACTCTTGTTTATTAACGTACTTTTTGCATGTTTATTGTGGAGGTAGCTAGGTTTAGACTTTTAGTGAAGATTCTTCGAAGGTAGTAAAAGTATTTATGCCACTATGAACCAATCTCAATAACACAAAATATAAGATTTTGGTCTGGTCATATTGATTCATTTGCTGGTGATGTTGTAACTGTGAGTATATGTCTGCGCCGTAGTTGTTGATTTAGATTATTATCATAATTTATGTTATATATTTAATCGTGTTGGTACTTAACATCAACACTAAAACATGCTATTTGTAATGAGGCATCTAAGAAATGGGATGATGAAGACTCCATTGGAATTATGATTAGTATACAAAATTTATCCATTTTAATTACTAAAAGTTGGAGGGAATTTTGATGTATAACTAAGTGTCCTCACTTGTTAAAAACTATAGTCCAGTTTTGTGTATTTATCATCGTTAAGTAAATAAATAATGTTTGGCATTGGCTAGTGTAATATTGTATGCAAAGATTGTCAATGTGCAATAATTTTGAGTTATATAGAAAACATGACAGGAATTAGAATATACCTAAAGCAAAAGATTGTCAAACCATTAAGCATGTGAATTCTACATCACTATTGTAAAGTACATTTGCCTTTGACAATAATTCACGCCCCCCACATATATATTACTTACCAACTGGCAATTAGTCATAATCATCCATAGTAAAAAATCATACAATCATATTATTGCCTAGATAATGATCAACATCCCTTACTTAAAAGTGTGTTAACGAAATGAATGATGTTTGCACTATCTTCTTTCCTTGTTTTTTCTTGCACGCAAATGCTTTATGGGTTGAAGAATATTTGCCAAAAAGAGAGAAAGAAAATCTTACAAGAAGAGAAGATATAGTGAATATTGTAGTAAACAAGATAGTGAAATTTAATAAGATTTTTAAAAAAGATAAAGAAACGAAAAAAAGATTAAAAGGCAAATAAGCATAAAACAATTTTACTAATATGAAAAGTGAAATTTCTAATCCCATAAGCCAATTATACATTTTTTTTTTTGAAAATAATAACATTAGAAGTCACTCTATATATATATGAAAGAGTACATAAAGAATGCTAACTTATTTAAAAGTTCCAAGTTACCAATATGCATATAAAATGGCCGAAACATAAATAATATATTATTGAAACGCATATTCATGAATTTTGATGTAAAGAAAAAACGATTGTAGTAATGCATAGCACTTAAAAAAGTGCCAAAAAATAAGCAATTGGTAAGAGGACACCAACCTTCATTTTTCAATGCATAGCACAGAATAATAATAGTACTAAATGGATAAGAATTAGCTAAATAATTAAATAGAGTCTTTATGAATTATCAGGATAAAGGCCGGCAAATTTTTTCCAAATTCAGTGATGCAATAATATTGCTGCTTATTATGATGTCTTATCTTATACTGTTATACAGATGTTGACTAATTAAACAATTGAAACCCTAAATCTTGGAAAGGTGTATATATTATCCGAAGAAGAAGCTACATTTCTCAAACAATAATTAAAGGGATGCCATCTATAGTTCAGCTCGTCAAATTCAAGCACATAGCCAAAAGGTGCATTGATTTAACTAATATAGCACACCCTCACTTTTTATAGAATAATATTGCACATGCAAAAATAATATATATGACCATATCAGGAGCCAGAAATTTGATTAAACGGTAACACAAAATAAGGAACATATTTTTTTTTTATATTTAGTCATGATAAGCGAATTGTAAATGATATTTCATAATATTCGACGAGCTTCATATATTGGTTGATTATACAATATATATATAAGATATTTTTGTTTCACTTGGTTGAATAGATTTTACACTACATTTTAATTTTTTTTTTGGTTCAAGTAATAAAATAGCAGGCATATGGCTTAAATTTTCACTATGGGTAAAGTTTTCAAAGCCACTGTACAATGTTTTTTGAGAAAATGCTTTCTCATAAAACATAAAAATTGGACCCGAATATATCTATTCGGGTCCGAATCGACCCACCCATCATAGATGGGTATCCAATGCTTGAATGGGTTATCCCATGCTTTTCTTTGAGAATAAGAGTGGATATCACTAAAAGCCCAAACCCACTTAATTAGGGATTCATGTCTGGAAAGTCCCATGAGATGGAGACATTTGTCAACATACTAGGAGGCATAATTGCCTATAAATATCCAAGTATCCCCCTAAAAGAAGGACCAGAAAATATACATCAAAAATATAGAGAGAAGGAGAGAAAAGATAAAAACTTGTCAGAACGTATCACATCAATAGTCTAACCGAGCGAGGCAGAGAAACGAGCACCGAAGAGAAGAGAAAGATCACGTTCAGGATCAAACAGCGAATCCGAGCATAAATATAGTGATAAAATTGTAGTCCGAACAATGACAATTGCCGAATAAGAATAAAGATCAAGAAGTGTTCATCGTTTATTGTCAATTCATTATAATATCATTGTTGAAAAGACTAACGTCACCGAACAAAGTTATGGCTTTGTCAGTTTCATTTTTTAAAATGTAAAACCAATAAAGGGTATATTATAACATAAAAGGAAGATAAAATTTACAAATAGCATAATTATAAATCATTTGAAAGCCAAAAGAAAACATAGTCACCCTACAAAATTAGGAAATGCAGTAGAGAAGAATTGAACCATTTCTTTTAAAAGTACAACCTTTAAAATTCAACTTTATACCCCTTGGCTATTCACACATTTGAATGATATTATATGTACAATATTAATTATAGAAAATACAGTGGGGGCTCAAGCCCCTCCTCGGCTTAAACCGGATCCGTCTAAACCTAGCTATATATATACAGTACTATAATATAATTTTGTGTAAACTCGGCAATGGAGCGGGTTGTCGTGTTTTGGGACATTATGTACTTGGGAAAAGAATATTTATTTACTTAATTAACTCCTGGAATGGAAGAAATTACCTCTTTTTAATTTATAAGAAATTGGATTTCATAGACTCGTCGTACTCCAACAATTGATCTTGTTCACAGTTCACCGGCCGTTCATTTGAAAGAAAATGACTATTTAAATACTTGAAGATCATGAAGCTGTCCTTCAAAATTACTCATTTGAAAGAAATATTGTTCATTTCTCTTAAATGATCCAAGCTTGTAGATGTTTATTTCTGTTACATATATACATAGAGTAATTATATCATATGAAAAAAAAAACACACACATATATATATATATATATATATATATATATATATATATTAGTAATCGTGCTCCACGCGTTGTGTGTGCGATGCGTAGAATGATTAAAATATAGGAAATAAGTATAGTTTTTAGATAAATATGTGGAGAATAAAAAACTATATAGAAGAGGAGAATACTTAAAAATAATTTTGAGTTGTTAAAAGATGAATAAAAAGTGCTAATTGGTTTTTTAATTTTCTATTATTTATGAGTGTGACATTACGGTAATTAATAAAAAAGTATAAAGGTAATTTTGGAAAAAAATGGTAAAATTTGACAAACTCAACAAATCTTGGGTTGACTTATTATAATAGAATGATGTTGTATATTAGACTAGTACCGTAAGACATCCGGTTTGCTCGATTAATATTAGAGCATCTACATTTATCTATTTAAAATTTACTTTCTTCAAATTTTGATGTCTTAATCTTTAAAAACTATATCACATCTCACTCAAAATCAACTCTCCATTTTAAAAAATGAGACATCTAATTTTTAAAATTAAAGAATGAAGTGGTTCTATTCAAAAACTAAAAAGTAACAATGTGGGCCCTAATTAAACTAATGTGTTCATTTTAGCTTTAAAATTCATTAAATGAATCGAAAAAGACCGAAATTGAAAAAATCCGAAAAAGATCGAAAAAACCCCGAAACTGGACCGAAAAAAACTGGTCCGGTTCGGTCCAAAAAATAAAAAGACCAAAACCGAAAAATATGCTTGATTTCGGTTTTGGCTTTGCTAAAAACCGAACCGAACCCATCCCTAATAGAAGTAGTCCCTAAGTTTTTTGATTAGGACATTGTATGGTTGCCAACTTGAAGAAAATGATATATTTTTTTTATTTTATTTTTATAAGAAAATGACATATATAGTGCCATATTTTCTTTATTTATAATTAACTTATGGAAATTAATTGAGAACATTGTTCAATGTTCGGTTGTTGTTTGGTTAAATCATTGCATACGATAAAGTTTATAATAAATCTTCGTCCAACTTACAACAGAAGAAAAAAAAACTTATTTAATGACGGCTTTCAACTATCAAATTACGAATTGATACTAGTTTTAAGGTTAAACTTTTACTTTACTCATGAAAGTTCATTTGATTTGCACTTGATTACAAGAAATACACAACCAAAAATCCTTAATTTTCTAACCTTATTCGCATACAAAGGCTTCTTATCCAAATTTAATTTGTACCTAAAAAATGTTGGAGACCGCATTGCATATGTGTAATTTTGCAATGCAAAATTTGTGTCGATGTTTTAGAAAGATTGAAAAACATGTAGCTTGCAAATGGTTCACAAATAAGAAAAAGTGCAAATTTCACTTTTTGTTTGATAAAATTATAAAGAGTTTGATGCAAATGATCCGCTAATAATAGACTGGGAGCAAACCATTTTATCATGACGAGCTAGCATTCAACAAACAGTGATACGGGGATGGATTAGCCAGTGCACAAGTGAAACACGATTTTTAATTTATATTCAGAAAATATCACATTTTGCCATGTAGTAGTATTTATTTAAGTCAAAATGGATCTTTTTTTTTTTAATTACTACGTGTAACTCAACTTGAACTTCATAAAACACTAACATTACAAATTTACCCTATGTTCTCTAACTGAAATACTAGTTATTTTTCACTAATAAAGAACTCGGAACGATAAACCCCATAATTTTTCCCGATAATAATTACCCTCACATGACAACAAGGATCAAACGCTAATCACCAGCACCGTATACTAACCATTTGGGCAACCGACTTTGCTCTATAAACTCGATCATGATCCATATTCTCTTTCCACTAGCCTAATTAGTATAAATAGACAATTATAGCACTACACAAAAAGTCAGATCATAAACGGAATCAGTGACAGATTTTGTTTCCCAACACTCTAATCGGGGACGGCATGACGACTGATTTCTATTTTACTGACAGATTTGGTCATTTAACGACAGATTTGTAACAGATTTGGCCGTCCCCAATTCATACATTTTTTTGTAGTGTAGCCTTCGTTCTTCATCTCCGGCATTATGACAAAAAAAAATGAGTAATTTTTTTTTCCAACGTGCTTTGTAGTCTAGCCCTATAATTGATTCCGATACTGTAGTTAGATATGGGAGCTATATACATTGTCATTATCCAAAGATCATTCAGTGATGCAGAGACAATAGAGTAAACGATTTTATAATGTAGACGTGTAAATAATTTCGTTGAAAAAGCCAATTTGAAGACTTGATTGTCAGAGACGTAAATTTTGTATAACAGTTTGTGTCATTATAGTTACAACAACATCATCATTAGCCATTAACCTTTGCCCACAACTCATTTAATTCCATCAAAATCTCCAATCTTTGACTTCTTTTTATCCACTTATTCATGTCTTTTGAATCTTTTGTTTGGTGGTCCACTTATTTAGTGGTCTCATTTCTAATTATATTGTAATTTCCTTGTAACTAGGTCGTGAAAAATCTCGACTAATCTTAAGTGGTAGGCTAACATTCGAACAATATAGTAAGTACTCATCGTCTTAACCCAACTTGAGTCGGAATTTATTTGCACAGTTGAAAAACAAATCTAGACAATTCGACATCACAAAAACATTTATTCTGCCCGTCTATCGAAGGCTTAGATTGATAACTTGTGCGTATCCGGTATATATTTTATATTGCTATTTTGTTAGTATTAGAGTTGTTACCAAAATTTAGCATCAGAATACCGACAATTATTCTGTGTTGCTAGATTTATCACAATTTTTAAGAGAAAATCAAAAGACACGTTGTTTATTTTCACATTTTCTTATAGCTGGTCATGTATTCTACTTAGTCATAAGTATTTTCACATCCCACTAACGAATATGGAGTCTTATTTTTCTTTAATATGGAGTTCTATTTGCTGTCTATCACTACCCCTTTCCTCTCCTTTTACCCTTGTTTCCTTCATGAATTGATTTTTACACTCAAAAAGGTACTTAATTGAGCCGTCTATTTGGATCTGCTTTTTTCTTAGAAAGTAAAGTTCTATTTCCAATTTGATGTTAACAATACCCCTTTATGTGTGTATTATTTTCTTCCGAAACTAATCAGATTAGATTTTGCTAATTTTGTGGCGTGTCTAGGGCACAATAATCGGGAACATTGTTTCTTTCTGCCAAAAACAACATTTATCGTTTCTCATTTCCCGTTATTTCAATTATTCTTTTACTTTTCACGATTCCGTTTTTGTTTTGCTTCCTAATTCCATTTCCCTTACTGACAACAATGGTGTAATGATAAAAAAAACCTCGATGAAAGTTCCCCGATGTCCGTCTTTGGGAGGACTGCGCTGCATATCTGGTTTAAGATATGTCAAGTTCACGGATTTATTAAGTCAATTATTTAACACACATGGGCCACTAAATCGAATTATAAGGCCTAGCTAGTTATTGATTGTCAAAATAAGGTTAACAAGTAGGCATATGCAATCTTTGTTTGTCTACCTTTATTTGATTGAAGATTCATATAATAACTATGACCACATGCAAAAGTAATCACGGGTATAACAATTAATTAATCTGATGTTTCTGAAAATAAGATTCATCATATTTTCTCTATATGGACATTCAGGTAGTTAGTTAGACTTAAAAGGACAATAGTTCCATCGTTTAAGATAATTTAACGAACATTTTACTTTTCCTCTACATATTCAATTCTCATAATTAAAATTTCCCCGATTTTCTTCTCCTATTTTAAAAATACGAAGTACCTTATAGTAGTACAGTTAAGGTTTTCCATTCATCATTATAATTTAGAATTTTTAAAACATTAATATGCCGTTACCGAACACCGAACATCCACCGAACCCACTCCTTATGGCTTTTACGGTCTTTATTTTATTGAAATTAGTTTCTTCTTCTTTTATCGGCCTCATTATATTCCAGTTTGATAACAATTAACAAATCACCCGTTCTTCTTTTATCGGCCTCATTCCAGCTTGATAACAATTAACAAATCACCTGTTACTACTGCCAGAGTTTGTTATCGATCCCGCATGGAATAGAGGTATACATTCTCAAAATTAAGTAACCAAACAATTAAATCTGCTAAAAAAAGATTAACTTGATAAAATGAATGAAAGAATGACTGATTGGTCTAAGCTAGAGACGTTTAAGTGTAGCTTCAACTACTGCGAATCGGCTTATTCTGCCTTATGAGTTGAGAAAATGTGGTAGTTGATCGGTTGATCCAGCCTAGCCATTTAGAATATTCTGCGAATCAGTTCATCTAATCATTTATTGTTAGACCAAATGGATCAAATCTATAACTTAGTGGGCCAAAATCTATCTTCTCAACTATGGAGTTGTACGTTCAATTCCTTTTTCCATAAAACAAATTAAGCTGCCACAATATTTATTTTATTTGAAGTTCACTAAATAATATTTCACTATGGCAACGTTCTGAAAGCATATATACAACCTCTGTAATTTCGTATATTATACATGTTCTAAATTAAATTTTAAAGCTATTTTATTAACGATATCGTCTATCTACTCATTTTGTATAAAAGCCATGTGTACGTAAGTCACTATATATATCTCTACAATTTTCTTTTTGTAAATTATGTGCAGTATTTCTAATATTGCGTTTTTGTATATAAAAAGAAAAGGAAGTAAAGAAGAGGGAGAATACTAAAGATACTTATGTATAATTTTCTTAGACAATACAAAATTACTCTTTATAATTTGAATAGGAGGGGTTTAAAAAGAAGAATTTACAAATTTAGGTAGCACATAAAGATTCTATAAGGAGCTAAGCAGTTTGAAAATTTTAATTCTCAAAATTTGGAAAGATAAAAGTCTTTTGAAGTTATGTTCAACAATAATGCTAATGAAGCAGATAAACTCAACCAGACTTCTCAACACATCAATTTTTAATGTAAATTTAGAATTTTATTTTCACCCGAAATTTAAGAGTCTGATTTTCGGCTATATATTTAATATTTTTAATTAATATTTAAGTTTATACCAGTCTCAAATAGAGTTCTATAACATTCTATTTGGTTTTTATCTTGTTGAATCGTCAAATAAAATATATTAAAATCATTAAAATTTTAATTATTTTTAATTAATATTTAAGTTTAGGATAGTCTCAACTAGGATTTCATAAATATTATATTTGAGGTTTTATTTTTGTTTTGATTGAGTGTCAAAATAATTCTAAAAATTACATAAATGACTGTCTGGTAATCAGTCTGATTGAGTCAGTCTGACTCTATAACGTTACTGTATATTCACGAGCAAGTAATGTTTTGAGTACAAATATTATATACCCCATATTCTCTACTCCTTCCATGTTTCCTTGCTTATTTTTATTCAAGTTTTAAATTTTCACAACTTAGTTTCGTAAATTTATAAGTTTTTATATTATATTGTATTCAAATTTTAAAATATTTGGACATAATATTGTTTTAGACAATTTTTCTAAGATTTAATGTTTAATTTATATATTTATTTCAAAATAAATTGCGTATAGATTTTAAAAATAATAATAATTATTGAAATGTACTGATACATGTCTTATAGTAATTGTACAGTTTTTTAGATTTTTTTTATAGATAAAATAAGTAAATAAACTAAGTAATGTAACATAGAAAGCGATAAAGAATAAGGGTAGTAATTAATTAATTGGTGTCTCGTGTTATACTTGTCTACTTGGTATGGAAATCAATAATTGTGTGGATTCTAAATCATTTAAATTGAGATCTTGTACCTCTTAATTAGTCCTATTTTTTTTTAACTGAGTAACCAAACTACTCCTATAATTTAGAGGTTTTCTTCATTTCCGTCTAATTTAACGGAAAATGTGATAGAAACTTAGGCATGTAAGCCTTTTTCTACTATTATTTTTCATGATAGAAACTTAGGCATGTAAGGTTTTTTCGTCATTATATATATAAATTGATATGAATTCTCAATTAAATATGAAAGCCAACAGTAAAAAATACTCCATCTATTCCTTTTTAAGTGTCTATTATTCCTTATTTAAAAAGTTAACGAAAGCCGCAAAACCACTAAATTATGATAGTTTGGTTTCTAAAAAAAAAAACTTGATAATAAAGAGTATAAAATCGCAATAAAAAAGGTTCCCTATAAAACCCAAAACTTGAAATTGGTTAACCAAGAAACAAATAACTACTATGTATATCACTTAGGACGGGATGACTAAACTAATAAAACACTAGCTAGAAAGTCCAAAATGATACAAATAAAGAATAAATAAGTATAGTTGTACCATCGTAAATCCCACCGTCCATCCCACCAGATATGGTCAACTTGTAAAAAATGTTTCTGTAACTCATAATATTAATGTCATCAGCAAAATAGTATAATAGTATAATTTTCTTTTATTAGGTCACCTTGTTAAATGGACAATTTTCCGTGAAGTAAAATATATCAAAATTAACAATAGAATTATAATTATAATTAATACGTTTAGGGTAGATTTAATTAGAATACTATCTTTTTTATTTAGGTTTTTATTATGGGGTAAAATTGGTTTTTAATTTACTTTAAAATTTGAACTATTGTATTAATTACTTGAAGTACCAATCGGTACTGATGGGATTGAATTCGGCAAACCTAGATTCACTGCTAAAGAAGATATTTGGTCATTGATAAACCAAAATAATATTAGTCATACAATATAATTACCTTCCCAAAGCACCTCTATACGGCTCTGTATAGTTCTTATGCTGAACTACAAAAGGAAAGGTGGTAATTACCAAAATTTAACTTCAGTATAAATCTAGATTCACTTGCCCCAACCCAAATATGGCTCGACAGCTTTTTTAAATAGGACACTAGTTTTTTGTATAGCATGTGGGTTGATGAAGAATCGGAAGAACAAGATATCGAATAATTGCTACATTTTTTATATTTGTACTAATAAAATGAAAAGCCAATAACCACCCCGACAACATGATTAATCAACTAGAATCTTAAAAAATCCATTCCGACAATATTTTTATGAACCAATTAACGTGTAGCTAGTGATTGTATTCACAAAAATCATAAATATGTGGTTGCTAATTAAGGTGAAATCATAGAGTTAAATTGTTGAATACACACAATTAAATTTACATGCTTGTCCATGAAAGAGCACTTTAATAATTATTGATAGTAATTAGCATTATACTATATATAGTTAACTAGCACTTAGCAATGATACTGATATCATGTAATTAAGTTATTTAACATACAAATTAACAAGGATTTCGAAAGAAAAAATCTGTCTGCTTGATATATATTTATCAGGAACAACAACGCTTCGGAAAATCATTCCTTTTCAACACATTTACACAGGCATAATATACTGTGAATGGAAACATTTTTATACTCCTACGTACTTTTAATTAAACGGAACCGTCTTAAGTTCTTGTTATGATATTATCTACTACCATTGATCGATTTCAAGACAATTTCTGAACCATTAATTACATATACCAACAATGACAGTTAATGAAGAAGTACTCCAGCTAGCAATTTAATTACAACCCTTCCAAATTTGCATAGATATTACAACTCATCTTCACATATTGTGTACGGAGATAGAATTTGTAAACGGAACAATTGGTGCAATTTATTTTAAGACAGACACTTGTGCTAAAAATAGTCCCTTTTAATTTAACAATGTTGATCATGACTCTTTACCAAATAATAATCAAGAAGAATTAACGAGGAAAGACATATAATGCATGACACCTGTAGTTAAGAGGTCAATTCGGTTCATTACTATCAAAACCTCCATCACAAATTTAATTAGGACAAATATCTGTGGCAAAGTATAATTAATTTTCAGAGTTAATTAATTTAACTCTCATTTGGGTTCTTTATAAAACGTTAATGTTTTTCCAATTCTCTTTTACTAATCATCTATTCTATTTATTTATAATTTTTACAAAAAAATAAATTAAAAACATAATTTTAGTCTTTTTATAATTATTACTTGATTAAGTGCCAAATAAACACCTAAGTTACCCGAAAATCTTAAAGATATAGAAATCATTTTTCTATTAATATAATAATTAATAAATGGATGAAAATTTTGAATTGGAAAATAGAATTCGAAAAAAGTTCAACTTATATTAGCAAAAATGAGACAGAGTCAAGTCAAATTCACCAATTAGTAGTATATAACTAGGCTCTCTCTTGAAACATAACATACCCTAACATTATAAGCTTGAGTAATAAAAACCAAATTTAATTATTTTCTTTACATATTTTCACATACATATCTATAAATAATTTATATACTCATTATATTAATGATAAGATTACACGCATGCATTGAGATTATGTGTTTTTGAAGTATATATAGTGAGAGCTTGCAGTGTTGAATTTTATTTTATTTTATTTTGCTCATGATCATAAACAAGGAGTATGAAATACTAATCAGTTTCGAACTCATGATATGTGGTACAAAATATTGTTACTGATTTTTTTTTCTAATTTTCAAAAAACTGTTAACGATTAACACTTAACAGACAGCTATGAAAATAGATATAGCAAAATTGTGGGGTTGACGGACAGTGGCATATATACACGAGAAAATTGTATGGATGAAGAAAAAGCACTACCTACACGTTTAAATCAAATTCAATCACCAACTTAATTACTCGACTAGTACTATAGTGATATACATTGATAATTCTTCATATATATATAAATAACATTATTAAACCAACAATTCTGCAATCCTGTATATTTTCCCAAAATAGATCAGAATTTTTGAGCTGCCAATATATAACGCGTGATCACATGTTTGTATAAACTGCACTAATGATAATATACCAAATAAAAATAAGAACTCTTAAAAAAGCTTTAAAAGACTGAAAACAATTCCATGGATGATCTTCAGACATATTGAAAGACAATTAGATTATCCAACTTTTATTAACGTACTTAAATACATAAAACTTACTGAAAATCAATGACTTTGGAACCGTTTTATAGTAAATTAAACTCATGACATAGTGTAACATAGGTCGCATATACACAAGCATGTATAGTGATACATGACAAGATACACCAAATAAAAATAAAAACTCTTAAAAAAGCTTTTAAAGACAATTCCATGGATCTTCAGATATAATGAAAGACAATTACAGTATCCAGTAACTTTTATTAATGTATTTAAATACATAAAACTTGCTGAAAATAAATGACTTTGGAACCGTTAAATAGTAAAACTCATGACATAGTGTAACATTGGCTGCATATACAAGCATGCATAGATACATAACAAGATACACCTCAGTTAGGTTGCGGTGGCACAGTGAAGTGCAAACACTGATCAGCCCATCTAACCTTAATCACTTGCTTAGGCCTTAACCCTTTTTTCCTAATCACTTCTCCCCACCTATTACTCAGGTTAAACCCGCTCCCCACATTCGTTATCGCCATCTCCCTCCTCTCGTTCGTATCATCGTCAACAGCTTGAACGACAACCCTAAAAGGATCGGTGTTCAATACCCTTCTTTGAGCCTCACTCATTTGGTTAACAATGTTTTCTTCGAATGGCCTTTTTGGGAAATGTAGCTTCGCGTTTGAGACAGAAGTGTCGCTGCTCGTGAGGAGTTTGCTCACTGGCCACATTTCGGGCTCTTGAGGGGCGTAGTTGAGATCGACCATCGAGGATGAGAGAGAGTTTAGTGAGTGTGTATGTGTGTGGATGTGAGGTAGTTATGTACATGGGGAGTGGTACAGTAGTACAAAAACGTGAGTTGATTAGGACCGCAATTAGGAAGTAACTTGGATAAGGGGGATTTATTAGAGTTGGGTGAATACAATTATAATACTCGCCCATGGTTTGAGGAAATAATATTTGGACATTTTTATTTTTTTTAACTTGCAATAGTTCTTTTGTTCTTATATTTTCGTTGGGTTCTACTTTGATTCAACCTTTGGTCTTTGTCTATTTTTGTCCCTATAGTTTTATGAAGAAAATTTAAGTTCTGTACTTTAGGAATTGTACATTTTTCTTAGAATGTTTAGTTTTTTTATGAAATAAAATGAAGAATGTTAATTACTTTTGAAACAATTCTGTGCGTACTTGTTCATGTATTCTTCCCAATACATATTTCGGAGCTCGCTTCGGTGACTAAATGTAAGTTATAATGTTGTTTATACTGATTTTTTGTGTGAATAAACACCTAGAAAATTAGCTTCATGGACAAAAGTTGCAAAGTTCATAATGTTTGGGCACTTATACTGCATTGTATAGAAGTATGTAGATAAAAGTTATAAACAGGCCAAAGTTTAAGCACTGGAAATGAACTACCCCGTCTAACCCCATCTTTTGGTTTAGACACCTTGGTCCTACACATAATAGTTACATTAGTAACTTAGTTTCAGTAATTCTGGTACATAAGCTATTATTATGAGGTTGGATACAATTGTGGGATGAATTCAAATTTTATTATGTTCCAATTTTCAGATTTTTGTTAGGTTTTCAGTTTTTTCATATGTATTTATAATTATTTTTTTGATTTTTTTAAAATCAACTTACTATTTTATTTCTTTAAGTGTTTGTTTAAAAAAATATGTAAAATTTGACATTTATATATTTTTTTTATGTTTAATTGTTTTTTGACAAGTATAAGGTAGTAATATTAATAAATACAAAAAAAAAATACAACAAGTCAAATTTTACCGGTTTTTTTTTAACAAACACTTTAGAATTAAAAGAATATATTGATTTGCAAAATAAAAATAAAAAAAACGAATACATGTCAAAAACCGAAAACTCAACTTTTTAAACCTGATAATATACTTTTACTTTTATTCATCAAACCGGAGAAATAGATTGAATAAGGAGATCAAAATGAATTACATGATTTACACTAGTGATCCTTCACAGTTTGAGAAAAAAATGTCGAGTATTTGTGAAAACATATCAATTGGTCCTCATGAATTTCATTTCTCACCGCCTTGGAAAATACAGTACCTTATTAGCATCCAATTTACAGTACCGGCTTCTCGATACACCACAACCATACTCTACACCCTACATTAGTGGCCGAACTAGAACTGTATAACGATTTGTTGAAATTCTAAAGAAGAGTTCAAGTGCACAAAATATATTTGGTTGCTAATCCGATATATTTAAAAATCTGTATGTAAAATATATAATGCGGCTAACTTTTAAAAAATATAGGGATGTTGAAACCCTGTCACCCACACTATAAGAGTTATTTAAGTCTTAATTTCAGGTTACGAGAGTTCAGATGAACAATACTTAAAATAGTTAATTACTTTTTGATGTAACTTTTCAAAAATAATTCTCAAAAAGTCATAATATCGAGTATTGGTTCTCTTTCGATGCATCTTCTCTCTCTTCCAAAAAGATCTCTCTCCCACTCCCATGAACAATACTTAAAATTAATTACTTCTAATAAGTTTTTTTTAATGATTACAACGTGTGTTTTGTACTTACTTAATTTATTTGTAACATATGACTTGGACTTCTAAAGTTCGTGTCATACGTGGCATGCATGACAACTTATTAGTCGGCTCTTTGGAGATGTTGGAGAATGGAATGCCACGTAAGATGTACAATTTAGAAGTGCACGACCCTTCTAGTATTTGGTAACATGAACAATGAAAAAAGAATCCCCCTCCCATTATCCCTTCTCTCTCCAACTAAATCCGCACATCGTTGAGGTCCGCCCACTCCCACACCACGGACCTCCGCCCCTTCTCCGGATTTGGTCAATTCATTTCAAAATCTCGAAGTGAATGAACTTTTGTTTGATCCATTCACTTCAAAATCTTAATGTGAATGTTTTTTTTTTTTTTTGATTTTTTCGTTCTTAAAACAATTTTTTTTCCGTTGAAGTGAACGAGAGCATAGCGAAGTGAATGATATCACAGTAGCACCAAATATACATTAATTTTGTAACTAGTACTAAATAAGTATTAAATTTCATTTATATACTAAAAAGTCCTTAAAACTACAAAAACCAAACAGAACCCCGTTTGAAACTACAAGCACCACCCTCTAATTCTCTTAAAAAAAACACGTATCAAACATCTGCACATGCACGTTAAATACATACATACATACATACATACATATAAAAATAAATGAAAACGAATAAAAAGAAGAGAGAAGAGACGGAGATGGAGAAAGTGTCGCAAACGCCATCTAATCCCCACAACACGGTGACTATATATATATATATTCCATGACGGTAACTTACCATTTACTTAACGCCGTTAGTCAATCCTATATATATATATATAATTTGTTTTTCAAATCGAAGTTTATTTTAGTTTTTAGATATAAGCATTTTGTAACTTCGACTTACCAAGTTTTAAATTTAAGTTACGAGTCGGATGAACAATACTGAAAATTATAAAAACCAAACAGAATCTCATTTAAAACTATAAGCACCACGTACGAAACATATAAATACATACATACATATAAATATAAATAAATGGAAACAAATAAAAGAAAAAGAGAGGAGGCGGAGATGGAGATTGTGTGGCAAACGCCGTCTAATCCGCCACAACGCGGTGACTATATATTCCGTAACGGTAACTTACGCCGTTACTCAATTCTATTTTTTTTTACATTTTTATTTAATTTTAAATGGAGCTTATTTTTGCTTTTTAAATTTTGTGTAGGTATACGCTATGTGAGACCTTACTACTTCGAGTTCATCTGTCATGTATGTATATTTATTTATGATTTATGAATATATTATCTTTTTTTTTTTTTTTAGTTGTTAGTTTTTAGTTTCTAGTTTTATCTGAATTGCTTATGCAAAACAATATGTAATTGTTATGTTTAGTTTAATTTAGTTTAGAAGACTAGCTATTTAATTTGTATTATTTTTCATTTAGTTTAGAAGACTAGCTATTTAATTTGTATTATTTTTCATTTAGTTTAGAAGACTGGCTATTTAATTTGTATTATTTTTCATTTAGTTTAGAAGACTAGCTATTTAATTTGTTTTATTTTTCATTTAGTTTAGAAGACTAGCTATTTAGTTTGTATTATTTTTCATTTAGTTTAGAAGACTAGCTATTTAATTTGTATTATTTTTCATTTAGTTTAGAAGACTAGCTAATTTAGTTTGTATTATTTTTCATTTAGTTTAGAAGACTAGCTAATTTAGTTTGTATTATTTTTCATTTAGTTTAGAAGACTAGCTAATTTAGTTTGTATTATTTTTCATTTAGTTTAGAAGACTAGCTATTTAATTTGTATTATTTTTCATTTAGTTTAGAAGACTAGCTATTTAATTTGTATTATTTTTCATTTAGTTTAGAAGACTAGCTAATTTAGTTTGTATTATTTTTCATTTAGTTTAGAAGACTAGCTAATTTAGTTTGTATTATTTTTCATTTAGTTTAGAAGACTAGCTAATTTAGTTTGTATTATTTTTCATTTAGTTTAGAAGACTAGCTAATTTAGTTTGTATTATTTTTCATTTAGTTTAGAAGACTAGCTAATTTAGTTTGTATTATTTTTCATTTAGTTTAGAAGACTAGCTATTTAGTTTGTATTATTTTTCATTTAGTTTAGAAGACTAGCTATTTAGTTTGTATTATTTTTCATTTAGTTTAGAAGACTAGCTATTTAATTTGTATTATTTTTCATTTAGTTTAGAAGACTAGCTAATTTAGTTTGTATTATTTTTCATTTAGTTTAGAAGACTAGCTAATTTAGTTTGTATTATTTTTCATTTAGTTTAGAAGACTAGCTAATTTAGTTTGTATTATTTTTCATTTAGTTTAGAAGACTAGCTAATTTAGTTTGCATTATTTTTCATTTAGTTTAGAAGACTAGCTATTTAATTTGTATTATTTTTCATTTAGTTTAGAAGACTAGCTATTTAGTTTGTATTATTTTTCATTTAGTTTAGAAGACTAGCTATTTAGTTTGTTATGTTAATACTTTTTTGCTAGTTTGTATTATTTTTCATTTAGTTTAGAAGACTAGCTATTTAGTTTGTCATGTTAATACTTTTTTGTTAGTTTGTATTTTATTTTGTTTCATTTTGGCTCAATTGGTTATGCAAAATCTTTGACTGTGATTTTATTTTAGAAGCTTAACTCTGGAGTGTCAAAAATGAATTTTTATTGATTTTTTTTTATATATAAAAAAAGACTTCATAAATGTGAGTGAGATGAGTTATCTTTGTTTTATAGTAGCTTTTAAGCTCCAGTTTATTGCTTATTATACTCAAAAGGTAGTCTGCATTTGGTTGATCAGCTAAAAACTGAGCTTTTTCGGTCGTTTTTGTCTGAAAATGCTAAAAGGTTTAAGCTTGGATGTAAAAGATCTGTAATGGTTATGTTTAGTTTAGAAGACTAGCTATTTAAACCCTATTTATGTAATATTAATACTTAATACTTTTAGTATTTTTTTTTTCATTTTCGTACAATTGGTTACGCAAAATCTATAATTGGAATTCTAGTTTAGAGGCTTAACTCTGGAGTGTCAAATATCCAGTCATGAAATTTTATTGCTTTTATTATATATATAAAACAGGACTTTTTAAAGCTGAATGAGATAAGTTGGCTTTGTTTGATTGTAGTTTTTAAGCTCCATTTTTTTGCTTATTTTACTCAAAAGATAGGCTGCATTTGGCTGAAATCTGAGCTTTTCCGGTTATTTTTGTCTGAAAATGCTTAAAGGTTTAAACTTGGATGACTCATGAACCAACCTTTTTTCTTGATGTAAAAAATCCAGCTTATTTTCTTAAAAGCGGTGAGCTAATAAGCTCTTTGTTGCTTGAACTTTGTAAAAATAAGCAGAGGAGCTCAATTGTTTAGACCCTACCCTACCCTATTCATGAATTTTATTTATTTCAGTTATCTGTAAAAAAGAATTTTTTAATCACTAATTATGATATGTTGTCCTCAGCAGCAGCTTTTAAGCTCTGATTGTATTGTTTATTTTACTCAAAAGCTGTACTGGGTTTGGTTGATTAGCTAAATATCTGAGCTTTTCTGGTTGTTTTGTATGTATATTTCTAAATGAAGTTATTATTTTGTATAATATTTTGTCCCAGTTTAACTACTTACGTATAATCTCTAATTGTTAATTTGTTAGGTTTAGTTTAGAATCCTAACTGTTTAAACGACATTTATGATATTTTTAACAAGTTGTTGCTAGTTTTGTCTTTTTTCATTTTCGTTAAATTGGTTATGCAAAATCTGTAATTGCGATGTATAGTTTAGAAGCTAAACTGTTGGAACCCCATTCGTGAAGTGTATTGTCTTAATTATATAAATACCAAACTACCTAAACACTAATTGTAACTAATTGGTCTTGTTTGGTTGGTTAGTATTTTAAGCTTTTAATAAATTATTTATTTTACTCAAAAAGCTAGGCTGCATTTGGTTGATTAGCTAAAAAAATGAGCTTTTATGGTTGTTTTGTCTGAAAATGTTAAAAGGTTTAAGCTTGACGAATAATGTGCCAATTTTTTTTCTTGCTGTAAACAATCCAGCTTATTTGCTTAATAACTGTAACCTAAAAATCCCTTAGCTGGGTGAACTTTCTTTTCTCAAGCAGATGAGAAAGTACGTAGTGACTTAAGTGGAAAAATACCCCATAAACATTGAAGTTCACTTGTCATCTTGCATTGGAAGTTCCCCCCCCCCCCAAATAATGGCATGATCTGCAAAGTAACGCTTCATATATGAATTGATCATCCTCTAAACATTCCTGGTTCATCCCCTGTCATCAAGTGTTTAATATTTAATATAACCTCAGTTGAGTTAATTACCAGGGTAGTGACAGTATTGTGTCACAACACACCACAAGTATAGAATTCTTAGTTAAAACTTTATTTTAGGCGTTAATCTTCAGTTATAGTCCACCCCTAGCGGATATTACTCAAAAGGTTGGCTGCATTTGGCTGATCAGCTACTGAAAATGCTAAAAGGTTTAAGCTTGTATGAATCCTGACCTAAATTTTCTTTCTCGATGTAAAAAGTCCAGCTAATTTGATTAAAAGCTGCAACCTAATGAGCTCGTTGTTGCTTGAATTTTATAAACTCAAGCAGAGGAAGCTCATCTGTTTTGACCCCATTCATGAATATGTTTTATTTTAGCTATCTGTAAGAAAGAATTACTTAAACACTAATAATGATATCTTTGCCTTGGCAACAACTTCTAAGCTCTCATATATTTTACTCAAAAGCTGTATGTGTTTGGTTGATCAGCTAAACATCTGAGGTTTTATGGTTCTTTTGCATGTATATTTCTAGATGAAGCTATTATTTTCTACAATATTTTGTTTTAGCTTAATTGTACATAAAATCCGTAACAGTTATGTTTAGTTTAAAAGCCTAACTGTTCAAACCCCATTTATGGCATTTTTAACAAGTTATTGCTAGTTTTGTCTTTTTTCATTTTCTTTCAATTGGTTATGCAAAATCTGCAATTGCAATGTTTAGTTTAGAAGCTAAACTGTTTAAAGTTTAAACCCCATTCGTGAAGTGTATTGCGTTAATTATATAAATGCTGTACTACCTAATAAACACTAGTTGTAACTAGTTGGTCTTGTTTGGTTGGTTACTATTTTAAGTTCCAATAATTTGTTTTTTTAATCAAAAGCTAGGCTGCATTTAGTTGATCAGCTAAACATTTGAGCTTTTATGGTTGTTTTTGTCTGAAAATGTTAAAAGGTTTAAGCTTGATGAATCATGTACCTGATTTTTTTTCTCGCTGTAAATAATCCATCTTATTTGTTTAAAAACTGCAACCTAATAAGCCCTTAGTTAGGTGAACTTTCTAAACTCAAGCAGATGAGAAAGTATATCGGGACTTAAGGGGAGAAACCCCATAAACACAGAGAAACTTACTTATCATCTTGCATTTGAAGTTTACTTATTATATAGTATGAATTTATCATCCTCTAAACATTCCTGGAAATATTTCTATCGGGAAAGCCTCGCTTATCCAAAGAGCTTATTATTTAGCAACTTTTAGTCAAGTTTTCCCATAGTAAGGATGAATAAAACCGACCGTGTCCTCTTGCGTTCACGGGCGAAGACAGGACTCAAGCTTCGTAGTTAGGGAAAAGTGGGGGATGTGGTGGTAACCCCCACAGTTTCGTCTAGAACAGGATGGCTGGCAGAAGGAAAGCACTTAGCTTAAGACTAAAAATGCATACTAGAGATGGCTTTTCTTGGAAGTTTGAAAGAAGAAAAGCTTCCTCTGTCATCAAATGTTTAAACCCCATGAATGATATGTATTTGCTTTAATTTAGCTTTAATTTCAAGTTCACAAGAAATAGGCAGTAACTACAGAAACTACATCATTCCATAAATTGAAAAATCCTACTTACCGTTCTGTACTCGAAGCCTTTTATTTCTTTAAAATTACAATGTAAGTGAAAAATGAGAACTTTCATATTAAAACTTATCTGTCTAATCCACTTTGATTTAGGAGAAGGAAGAAGGTCCATCACATGATTGTATACTAAGTACATAGATAGAACATCACTTCTTATACAAGTTCCTAGTTTTCCATTACATGCTTACAGTTCCTCATTTTTTCAATAACTTAGTACTCCCCTCCTAATAGCATCACTGGGATGAGATCATCACTATATTTGGTCTTGTAAAATTACATCTCGTTGCTTTACTTTTTTGTGTTCAGGGTAAAAATAGATGGGCAGGAAAGACCATTGTGGACGTGTTTGCTGCAGAATTTAAAGGTCGGCCCTATGACTATTATGTATGTTTCCTTCCATTGGTACCGTCTCTTGTTATCTGTTTTCAGTTCTTCTTAGGATAATGTTTATAAAAAATTAACAACACCAACTTATTGTATCTTTCCAGAATTCCGGTATCACTTAAAACAGTATTTTGGTTGATTTTTAAGAACTAAATGCTGAATGACTTTCGATTACATTGATAATTATATGATTGCCATAGTAATATTGGACATGTATAACTTGTGTCGTTTTCCTCGAAAACTAAATTTTATTTAAGCTGGAAAACTATCTCCGACTTGGTAAATTTTGTAAGACATGCTTCTGACTTTGAAGCATCCCCAGAGTCTACTGTGATTGTTTAATTAAACAGCTTAGTGGTTAATTGGAATTGGTTATTTTATAGAATGAGTTTTCGGTTCATTTTCACCTTACATAATTTAAGCGTGAGTTAAAAAGCATAATTTAAGAGATATAGGTTTCGGCTGTCAGATCTGGACGGATACAAGTTGATGGACAGAGGGTTCCCATTTCTTTCATAGTTAAGTCGAGCCAAAGAATAAGCCACTTTTTACACAGGTTCTCTTTTGCGGTCATGCCTTTTCCATTTCAATGCTATTGGGTTCGTGCAGCTACGTATTATAGTTTCTAAGTTGGAGTTTTTCTTTGTTCTTTTTGTAAATATTATATGTAGGCATGAACCTCCTGTAATGGCATGGGAAGTATCAATTCTGCAAAAAGATCCAGATGTTTTGGCTGTATGTAAACCTGCAACAGTCCCGGTTAGTATAAATTCTTTTTCATGTTATTTTATTACTGCTTTTGTTTGCATTTTGGCACATAGTATTACAGTGTTCTGTTTGGTCTAAGCCAGGATTCATTAGTGGTGAACTGGTTATTCATTTTACAGATGCCATTTCATCTTTGTTCTTTCATGTCAATGTAGTCTATTTAATTCCACTTGTATTTGTTTGCTGAGGACAAATGTCATGCTTAATGTTTTTATTTATATTTTTAGAGTGCATCTGCATTTTCTAAAAAATCTTCCATGTTGCAGGTTCATCCGTGTGGCCAATATCGCAAAAATACAGTAGTTGGCATACTGGAGGCTGAACATGATCTGGCACCACTTTTCCGTATCCTGTTTAAAATATGACGCATTCTCATTTATATAATATATGCATATACTTTTATTTGGGGTCATGATATATGCATATACTTCAGATTTCAGTGAGATAGTAGATTGATACTCTTCGTCCAACTACTATTTTCAAAATTTATTTGAACTCTTATGTATTTATGCTGTTCATTATGCCTCTTTAGAACTTTTAATAGATATATGCCTCTTTAGAACTTCCTTGACACCGAAATGCTAGCTATCCATAGATTAGACCGCTTAGTATCTGGATTACTTATATTGGCCAGAAGTGCTTCAAAGGCTGATTTTTTTCGGCAACAGGTTTGTACTGTATTGATTGGTCTTCAGTTATTCAGGTGTGGTAAAATCACCTGTGTTACGGAGTGAGAAATTTGAAATTAATAGAAGGTTGAAAATATGTTTGAACTCATGAACCATTCGGTTTCTTAATTAATATCGACTGATTATCTCTAGAATTCAAATTCCATTTCTGTGGATAAACCATAGAGATTTATCTGCCAAAACACTTTCTCCTTAAAATTATAATGGCTAGTCTTGCTAATTATCTTCAATACTTGAGTTTTAAAAATTGCTGCTTCTTAGACATATGTTATGGCTTTACCAGATTGAAGCTGGAGAAGTACAGAAAGAGTATATTGCCAAGGTCATTGGGGAATTCCCAGAGGAGAAGGTACAAAATGAATATAGTTTATACTGTAGTTGCTAACCTGCTGCTGCATTATATAGTACACACGTCTCAGTTAAAAGGGTCCGTCTTCGCCATCTGACATGTTTTTAAAACTTTCTCACAGAAAGTTGTGAACGCCAACGTGATCCACAATCCTCGAGAAGGGATGAGCACAGTGGAGGTAAAAGTTTTCTAATCCTTTATCAAGCCATGACCCATGAGTTTGGAATACTGATATTTTTTGTGGATCATGAAATTGTTTAAAAAGAAGTTTTTGGTTAACTTTCTTAGAATCTATTGCCATACTTCTCTTTCTGAAAAACTGATATATAATTATATATAGCAGATATTTACCTATTAGTACTTGACTGCAACTAATCAGCAATGCATCAACTACCCGAGTATGAAAACACTTGTTAGTAACTTAGCACCCAGTGGACCAATGCCTATACATTATTAGTTATTTAACTTTTCTTTATCAATTCAAGTAAACCTTTTTTTAACTGCCATATTCATTGTACGGTTATTGTAGGTTGCAAATGGTGATAGTTCAAAGGGAAAAGCTGCTTGTACAATATTTACCAGGATTAGTACCAATGGCACTCATAGCATTGTTTTATGTGAACCAATCACTGGAAGGACTCATCAAGTAAGCCAATAAGACAAATTATAATGACCTTAATATGAATATATCCCACCAAGCCAATGAGCTTTCATAACTTTTTTTACCCATTGCTATATCCACACATGCAATTACCTGTTACCTGGATACTTGGTTTTAAAATCTTAACAAGATTCTTACTGTGACGTACTGGTTTTTCTCTCTTTTGTAGATACGCGTGCATCTTCAACACACGGGCCATCCAATAGCCAACGACAATCTCTACCTCTACGAATTTGTTAGGGATCGTTCTACTCAAGGATTAGGTGCCGATAGAGCTGCTGCTAAGTTGGCACGTTCTCGATTATCGAATTCCTGTGAGGAATCTGAATTAGCATATGAAGACAAGTTCTCTCAAGTATCTAATCCTTGTGAGGAAGACGAGTTTACCATTGATCCTGTGTGTACGAATTGTCCCAATTTGCATCCTAAGGGGTAAGCAATGCTCTGTTGTGTCAGATCACAAATTCAACAATTTTTTCCCCTTGGATAAACAGTTATTAATATGTTGCTTCAAATTACAGTTATGAAGGGTACGAAGAGGGTCTGTGGCTGCATTGTTATAGATATACCGGACCTGGCTGGAGTTATGAATGTCCATACCCAAATTGGGCATCCCTTGACTAGTTCCTTATAACTTGAATTGTTTAGTTTCAATCACATTCACTGAAGAAGAATTTCTTTGCTTACTTTGTAGGGGAATTTTGAGAGTTACTGTAATGTTAGTAAAAAAAAGGCAGGACCGCTGTTGTAACTTGACGTTCCTGTAATGTTGGAAACATATGTTATCTATATAAATTATGAAGTTTTTTGTTCTTGTGAATGATCCCTTACTGGATATACTGTGAAATTAAAGCTTGAGAACCCGATGTAAACTGTTTTTTTTTTATCTTCCCAAACCCTTGGTTTTGTTCTTAAGACTTGCTATGGTAAGAGATGAATCAACACATTACACATCCATCAACAGCTCAGCGAGGTGTATAAAACGAGGTGTATAAAGCAGTAATCACGCATTCACAAGTGTTTATTATACTGTTTTATCTTTGAAAAATTACTGTTTAAGTTGCAAGGTGTTGCTATAATGCTATGGTATTGGAGAATGTGTTTGTTTTCCATTAACATAAAGTACAAGCGTAAAAAAAACTTGTTATTCAGGAATTGTACTGCTACTCATTCCGAAACAAAAGTTTCTTACTAACAGCGAGGGGTATTCTTACTGTCTCCCATAATGAGGAAGTAAGAGCTCTAATGTATATATACTCCTAAATTTTTGGTTGATAAAGTAGACTTATAGAGGTACCAGTGATGCTTGTGTGTACGATTGGTGATTTCATCATGAAAAGGATGAGTCTTAGGAAAGGCAAAAAAGTTGTGCTCAACTGAGTTTGAGAAGGCAAGCGGGCTACGGTTCTCGCTTTCGATAAAGGGCTCTCGTCTGCCTTATTTCTACGATATGATGTATGGCTCCGTGGCTAGTCTGCACTCTTTGGACTTTTCAAACTTAGCAAACTGAAACATCTTAGTAGCTAAAGGAAAGGAAATCAACCGAGACTAAATGTGAAACACGTTTTTGGTGATAATGAAATGAAAATAAAGTTTTCCATTTCTCACTTGCCGGTAATCTTATTTTCATTTTCCTTTTTCTTAAAATTTGAGGCGATCGTTATGGTTTTGGCAAGGATGTTCTTATTCAAAAACACAGGTACATATGAACATGCGCCTTTTTAGAAATAGGAACGAATGGCGCCACATAACAAAAGCAAAAGGAGAGGAAACAAATAATGGGTAGCCTCCTACCACTGAAACAAAAGTGCAGTCCTATCATAATGCAATCTCCTTAGCCTAAAAGTCTTGATTTGTTTCCAACAAGAGGGGTTTTGTGACATTTGATAAGTACCGATGATTTAGACTTAAGAGCTAAAAGAATCGAGGCACGATATTGCGACGAGATATTGACATGTCACGGGCCCCAATGTATGTTTCGATGTATAAAAGTTCGTACGTACTGATAAATTTTGTGCTATAGCTGATGGTATAGTTTAGTGCATGTCTTAATATAATCATGTCCGTCTAGAAAAACTTAACAAAAACATTCTTACGTAGTGATAGATTTTGTGCTCTAGCTGATGTAGTATATAGTCTACTGTTTCCTTAATACAATCATTTCAGTATAGAAAAACTTAACAACGTCTGAAGCTACTGCTTAACTTTTTTTCCTTTCTTGGTTTCAGTTTTTATCGGTAGCGAATAAGTTTAAGCTTGAATGGTTATCAAAGTAGCTGCGAACAGTTAAATTATATTAGTCTGAGATCTCAAAAGAGGCGGCTAATATATATACTAGAGAATGGTCTTTCCAACTAACAAAAGAGGCGGCTACGAGTCCAATTCGTTAAAGCATCAAATTTTGACTTCGCTGTTTCGGTTGCTGTTACGCTGTTCAGTTAGAATTGTGGTTATAACTGTAGTTGCAACCACGGTTCTAACCGAACTTTAAAGATGAATATAAATCAGAATAAAAAACGTATTTGAAAGTAAATTCACACGCACGTTTTTAAACTGAGTTCATCCAGAACTTTGTGCTACGTCTCTGGAGCACTCAGAGAGTTTATAGTATTATTTCAAGCGTACAAAATAGGACACAAGACTTATGAAAAACTCTCAGACTCTCTCTCATATTTTTCTATTACCAAATAATTAATATTTATAAACAATAACATCCCGTCATTGTTACTCTCGTATTTTTTAACTGTGTATTCTCTCCTAGATAAGTTATTTTTAATTTTAGAACACACAATCTTTTACAAGACTATATATAAAAATAAAATTCTTTCAAATCTTCGCATTGATTTTTTTCAATTTTCAATAATCTCGCTGCACATTGAAGGATGATTTGATGGGTATCTTTGTAAGATTTTTAGAGATTAATCTTGATAGAAACACATGCCTATTTTAGCTCTAAATCTTTTTAGGAAATTCGGCTGACTTTGCTTGTAACAAAGAGTTTTAGTTGTTTTACTTTTAGAACATAAAATCATTTCAATCTTCAATATATCTTGTCTATAATTCACATAATTTCAGCACAAATAGATCTAATAAAATATGTTAGTATAAGGTAGTATATATTTTGAAGGAGGAGATTATATATCTATTCAAAAAAATTCAGTATCTTAAATGATTAGATAATATTGCCACACGGAAAGTAACCTTATTTTAGTTTTAATTAGTAAAACAAAATAAAAGCATACTAGCTAGAATTATTGTTTTCATGTAGCAAAAAAGAAAGAAAAAAGAATTATTGTTTTATCGTCCCATGCATAAAGAGGAATGATCTCCATATTCCATGGATTACACTTTTTTGGGCCATGGCTGAAAGTTAAAGAGACTAAAGCACAAGGATTTAATGAAAGTTTTTGGCCTCATACAAGGATGGGCTTGTGCTATCCATTTGGCGACGTCATAAAAGCACAAAATAAAGTGGGTGCTTATTGTGATAAAAAGCCATTGGTTTTTTTTGATAAAGAAAAGTGAGGTTTGAATGTCGACAGGACATGTACAAGATCATTGGTTGTTATTGTTGCAAAAATCAACTTGAGTTTTATCAAAGAAAAAATTAAAACCCGTGTGAAAATCTAAACTTTTTGCAACTTTTACACTGTTTTGTATTTATTTAAACAATGCCACAACTTTTATATTGATGTATGCTCTTTTACTGATGAGTTGGGACCCGAGGGTACTGATTCACAATAAGTCACTTTATAAAAAGATTACCTGTCGAATTACTCGAATACAAAAAACATGGCGATTATGAGTTGAAAATTCTCATAAGCAATCCCTATTATTTTTTTAGGGTAAACAGACATATATTGCAACCAAAATACCAAATGTGCACATTTCACTACAGTAGTCATCAGTGACGGAACCAGAATTGTAAAACGATAGCTGATTTTTTATTAAAAAAAGTTATATCTTTTATGAACTTATTTTACGGAATGGGGGCTGAAACACTAAAATTTATAGGATTTGATCAAAATAGATATGAAAAATCTATTTTTTTATTAATTTTTTTAAAAACGGAGGGTGCAGTCCTGACTGTTCCTAGCTAGTTTATTCTGTGGTAGTCTTGCAATTTAAAGTCTTGAACGGTGGTATTATAGAGATGAATTATTTCCACAACCTGTGAAAATTACAACAATAAACTTCAGTGGTAGAAAGTTGATCTCAAAGAAAACATCAGAAGAAATGATATCGAAAAATTACTCAAACCACCATGGTTTAGTAGAGGAAAGAATTAAAGGAAAACGAAAAATTAATTGTAAAAATAAGAGATTCTAAAATTTAGCATGGGTTTCTCACTCAACGTCAAATTAAATTACCTAGTGGTGATATTCCTGAACATCACTTACCGCGATTCTCTAAACGATCGAGTTGTCAGGTCCCTTTCATGTGATGTATTTTATTCTTGTCTATTGCATTGTAACTTAAAATTTAAGCTTATTTCTTGTAACTGGATTGGCATTTGACAATGAAATTAGTCCATCTGGTTCTTTTATAGTCGCATGGCAACTCGTTATATGAAAAAGAAGAATTTGGATAACGTAACTGCGGTATCCTTATGCACAATTAATTTTCCTTTTCGATTCATACACCTAGAATTTGACAACTATCAGCATTGCAACTGATTTATATAAACATATTAATTGTCGTGTAATCAATTATTAAGCATCTCGGATCTGATTAAATAGGATGAATCAAAACAGTAAGTAGTATATAGTACAGTAATAGTTAAGTATGCATGATAACTGATAAGTATATTGACTTTTTTGTTGAATTTTGTACTAGTAAACTTGGTTCTATACTTCTATCTTGGTGGAATGCATGTTAACGTACAGAACAGTAGTGCTGCAAAAATAGAGTGTATTGACTACTTACATTTCGAACTGTCCCCGAATATCATCATTTAGAATTTTTTTTCATCTTCAGTTGATCTTCCACTAAACTGCAAACATATAAGAAATTTTGTCTATCTGTTAAAGTGATAGTAACAGAACACATTCATTGTTACCAAGTACGCATGAATTACACTACACGAATATAACCAGTTGATACTTGATATTCATAAAAGGTTTAAATTCCAACAGATATTGATTCCATTGTTGTAGATTAAGGTAACAGCTGCTTATACTTGACTACTTGAGTAGTTAACAGATGTGGCATTATACCAAGCAATCTTAGTATTTGCACCATCATATCACTAGCCTTCGATTCAGATGTACACTAATATTTTTTTTGTGAGTACACACTGCGACCATTCCCATACGTACGTACACATAAGTAATGAAGATGGATGCAGAACTCATTAAACGGGTCGGCTACTTGAGAGTAGATCTATTACTGTAAACTAAATCAATAATCCAGTTAACTCTTGTGATAGTCAAGGATGGCTTATGTCACATATTAACCTGTTGGGTTAATGTTATAAATATATAATTACAAGTGAGTCGGACCAGTCGGTTATTAGGGTTAGGCATTTTTTACACGGTAGTTGTTAATTTGGTTATATGTGTTATAATCACTTCTGAGATCAATATGTAGAGAGCTAGTGTCTGCCGATCTAGCTAACATTAGCTTGTAACCAAGTGAGGTAATTAAAGTTATTGTAACGAATTGTAGATCGAATATGGAAGACTACATTTCTGAACCAGTGTGTGCCCAACTTGTCATTAGTTGGATAGCAATTAGTATAAAAAAAAACATAATCACTATCATAAATATGAATTAGAACTGTGCTGTCTTCAAAGTTTAACTGTCACTTATCCCATCAAAAGTTCTCTAAGAATCAGATTTCTTCTTTGTTTCATTTGATAACTCGTGATGCCAACAATCTCACGTTCTTTCCAAGAAATTCTTGTTTGTATAAATCAAAACTTGCTAGCTAATGAATAAGCAAGACTTTAATTAGATTGTTAGCGAAACAAGCAAAGATATCTCAAGAACATTCATCCATTACTCTTGTCATCAACTTGCATATAGAAGCACTAGACATTTGATATGGTGGGTCACAACCTCTCACACACCTTGGTTTTTAACCAACTTTCCAGTCATTTTAACACTAAAACTAGAATCTTATTATCACCACCTAAGTGTTTCAAGTACAAGGACTTTGAGTTTGCCAAAGTATCTGCTCCTTAAACCCAAAAATAGAGGAATCCACTTGATGAATATTCACAAAATTTCTCACTTGAGAAGGAATAGGAGCAAGTTGATAGCCTCCACTGTTATGATAATCATAATAGTAACAATAATTCATTGCTTTAATTATTATAGTTTTGACCTTTACCCGATGAAGCTCATTTACAAGTTACAAGTGGGATTCTTACCGAAAATAATCCAACACGAACTAGACTTTGGTAAGAGAATTAGGCAAACTTACCAGGTGAGCACCAAAATAAAAGAGAGATCATTGTATATACCAAATCCCTTTTTCCACATATATATCATTATTCTGTAAAAAAGTTGGTATAAGAAAGTGTGTCCAGCTCTAATGGAACAAAGGAGATATTTTTAAACTTAAATTGTGAGTCGTCTGAGATGTAGAAAGTTCGAAATTTAAAAGGTGTGTGGTTGGACCATTTTTATGTGTTGTTTCTAGTTAAAAATACACCTGGCTAGGTGAAAATTCACTGTCAGGTTATAAGGTCAGAGGCTTGACGTTACTAACTTACTTTACATTTCTGGAAATGACCTGTTTTTTATATGTTGGGATGGAAATCGAATTTAGTTGGTCGTTTTAAAACATATAAATAAATAGAAACCTATATATGGAAAATTTAGACCCTAAGAATGACCATTATAAATGGTAATCACATTCCATTGTTTGAAGATTTAAAAATTAAAATTATCTTATTGCCTTCCTTATCAATAAGGAAAGCTACCATTATCAATAAGGATTAATTGTGTAAATTCTAGGAAATTCGTTATATTGTTTTGCGTATATAAGATTTCAAAATAAACTCACTGCCGTTAATTATTTAAGGGTTAACCATTATAAACATTTTAATTGCAAGCGTTAATAATTAAACATGGAAGAGGGAGAAAAAAACCCACCCGAAATGGAAATTAGGTGTTACTCGGAGTTTTTAACCATAGACAAGATATTGGTTTATTAATATTTTTTTATATAAACAACTCACTCCTGTCTTTAATTTCCGAAAAACTTGATGTTATTTACAATATTTTGGTATTTTTGGGTATAAATACCCTCACAAAATTCAACTAAGAAAAAAACAGATAGGTTAAAACATCATTTTTTTCACAAACGAAAAATAACGAGAAATAGTGAGTGTATATCTTTCAAGAAAAATGATTTAAACATACCGACATCTTTCTAGGCTCAAAAGCTCGAAAGCATCAAATTTTGCGGTGTCTACCCCCACCATTTCCGGTACACACTACATTGAATCAGACGCAGTGTTGAATTTGCATAAGAAAGTAATATTAAGTGGGAAAGGAATCATGAAAGCCAACAAATTATACACGTAGTAAAAATGCATGAAATTAAAGAAACTATTTTTTAGAAATAAAAGAGTTATAGCCTTACAGGGGTGTCTTAGCTTTCCCTTTGTATGGAAGTACCATAGGTCAATACTTACTCTATTGATTTGCAAAAGAGGGTTGCATTTACTCATTCTCTTAAACAAAATAGTTGTTTAATTCGTTCAGAGGTTGATGCAATCTCTTTTTTTTCTCAAGAAATTGTGATCTTTTTGAATAAAATCTTGTTTTTTTTTTATAAAACAGTTTTATGTTTAATATACTAATAAAATAATTGTCCAGTTTCGTTGAATTATATCTCAACATATATTCTTGAAGTTGTAAACTACAAGTTTTGCGGTGAGTATATTAAATAATTAGAAGGTTTACAAATAAGTGAAACCATCCCTAACTACCATTATAAGGCTTGGTGAAAATTCACTAGTGTTTGCAGGTTATAAGGTCAGAAGCTTGATGTTACTAACTTACTTTACATTTCTGGAAATGACAGGCTTTTTATCTGTTGAATGGAAATCGAATTTAGTTGGTAATTTTAGACCATAATTAAGAATGACCATTATAAAGGGTAAATTTCGGATTGGACCGCTGTAGGAATACTAATTAAGGATCGGTCCAAAAAACTGAAACTATTTAAGTTTCAGTCCATTTCCCGGGACCCAATAGAAATCCGCCAATAAGATTAATTCTGTAAATTCTAGGAGAATCTCGATAAATTATTTTGCGTATATAACACTTCAAATTCGTATGTTAAGACTATAGATCAGCTGCAGTTATCAACATTTTTCAAATCCGCAGCTACTAGACTATAAGTTGTAACCATTATGAACATTTTTGCTACGTAAGCATAGAAGAGGGCTGAAATGGAAATTTGGTGTAACTCGGAGTTTTTAGCCATAGAGAAGATATTAGTTTTCTTGATATTTTTTATGTACACTATCCACTCCTTATCGTTTTTAACTTCCCGAAAGCTTTGTTGTTTTTACAATATTTTGGTATTTTTGGGTACGAAAATCCTCACAAAATATAGCTAAGAAAAAAATAGATAAGTGAAAACATCAATTTTTCAGAAACGAAAAACAATGAGTGTTTATATCTTTCAATAAAAATGATTTTAACAAGCCGACATCTTTCTAGGCTCAAAAGCTTGAAACGTCAGAGTAGAATCAAATTTTGCGGTGTCTACCCCCACCATTTCCGGTACACATTACACTGAAACAGGTGCAGTTGCTGAATTTTCATAGGAAAGTAATACTAAGTGGGAAAGAAATCATGAAAACCAACAAATTATAGTACAAATGCATGAAAAGAAACCAAATAAGAGTCCGGGGGTCCGGGTGTCGTGATCCCCGATAACCAGTGGTTAGCTTTCTCCTCCATGGAACCATGCATAGATCTATATTTACTCAGTTGATTTGCAAAAGAGGTGTATATAATTACTTTCTTTTATTTTTTTGGCTGTTTAATTCGTTCAGAGGTGAACACTGATGCATTCTCTTTCTTTTTCAAGAAATTGTTATCTTTTTGAATAAAATCTTAAAACTGTTTTGTAAAAGCCTTTCATGTTTAATGTGCTTACATTACATTAAAATAATTGTTCACTTTCATTAAAGTATATCTCAACATATATTCATGAAAGTATATGTTTGTTTTCAGACATACCAGTATATAAAATATAATGAATTGTAAACTACTCCCTAATAGGAGTACAAGTTTATTATAAATTGCGAAAATGATGAAAATGTAAAAGTTTTGCTGTGAGTATATTAAATTAGAAGGTTTATAAATTAGTGAACCCATCCCTAATTAATGATCAATTATTTATTATAAATTACGAAAATGATGAAAATGTACATATAAGTGGTACCTACACTACAGAAAACATAGGTTTTAGAGACAATTTATTTTGAGACAATTAATTTGTCTCTAAATGATAACTTTTAGGGACAAAAATATTTTTTTAAGGACAATTTTTTTTTATCTCCAAATATAACTTGTAAGGATAAAAATTGAAGTGCTCTTTGTCTCCAAAAATAATCCTATACCAACTATATGAGACAATTTAATTTTGTCTCCAAATATATTTTGAGACAAAATTAAATTATCTGGTATGAGATTGTCTTTAGAGACACACAAAACTTTAATTTTTGTCCCTAAAAATTACATTTGGAGACAAAAAAATTATTTGAGTCCCTAAAAATTGTTTTTTGTCTCTAAAAGATATTATTTGGAAATAAAATTTGATTGTTTCTAAATAAATTATTCCTAATTATTAATTTTATTGTAGTGTTAATTATTGAAAACTCGGACCTTAAAACACTTTTAAATATCAGTATATATACACATGATGCTAATACATATACTACATGTTGTTACTTCTTTTTACTCTTTGTTTTAACTTTGATGTTACATTCACTACAAGAAAAATTAGATTTAGGGACAAATTATTTGGAGACGGTCAAAATTTGCCTCCAAATATTACTCTTTAGGGACAAAAATATTTTTTTGGAGACGAAAATATTTTTTTGTACCCAAATATAATTTTTAGGGACAAAAATTAGAATTTTTTTTATCTCCAAAGACAATCTGGTACCAACATAATGAGATAATTAAAATGTATCCTTAAATCTATTTTGAGACAAAATTAAATTATGTCGTTATGTTGGTATGTGATTGCCTTTCGAGACGAAAAAAAATTCAAATTTTGTCCCTAAAAATTACATTTGGAGAAAAAAAAATTTAATTTTGTCACTAAAAAATTAATTTTGTCTATAAAAAAGTACTATTTATAGACAAAATTTGATTGTGTCTAAACAAATTGTCCACAAATCTCAATTTTGTTGTAATGATTATATGTACGAAATATTAAACAAAACTTGAGAATTCAGGATTTTAAAAATTAAGTATATTTTTTATGTACTAATCAATCATTATCCCTAGCTATTAAATTAAAAGGAGTCCTCGTTGCATTACTTTCTCATCTTGTCTTTTATCTTCAATTTTTTGGATCTGTCTGGTACTTTAGTTATTTTGGGTGCACTACTAAATTTTATCGTTAGGCACTTAAACTACCTTTTGAGTACATGGATCTTGCAGATGTCACCCTTTATGCTTTCTCTCACGGATACCAATCCAGATAATTAATGATATAAACACCTTGCACTTACAACAGTATCTATGTCTTCATACATTCAATGTTTTTTAATGATTTGAAATATATTATGTCATACAAAAATAGTATATATTTGCGTAATGTTGGAATATAACACACTTTGAAATTTTTACTCTATATGCCAATGGAACAATTTATTCTCAAATTTTCGTTAAAATAGTTATACACACATATTTTTAAACAAAAGTTTCCGGAAAGAAATTGATATACATGAGGCTAGGACTGATAAAAGAGTAAAGAGTAAAGAGCAAAAGCAAAGTTTGATTTAAATTCATGAAAATCTAAAGTGATAGCCAGTTAGCTTTTTAATTTGCCTTGTTTTTAGTTACATTTAGGTCCATTTTAGTATATATAGGTTCATTTTGTACTATTGCCACTAATTTATTTATGGTCTTTTGAACGGAATGACCATGAGGTGTGGGCACATGCATGAACAAGTTTTGTTAATTACTTATGTCATAGTAAAATGGTACTGATATTAAGGAAAAAGATTTGGGGAAAGATTCAAGATAAATTTTAAGTTAGAGATATAAAAGATATACATGATAAATAACAATTAATTGGCGATGTGCATATACTTTTTTGCCATCAAGTAATAACAATTAAAAAGATTGTTATTTTTAACAATATTTTTAACATCTATAAAGTTAACACACAATTTAACACAACTAATATAGAGACAAAATTGCATTGTTAGCTAACATTTTTAGTTAACAATAGAGATAACAACACTATTGTAGATGCTATTACATACTACTCATATATTTAAGGGAGTCATGTTTTACGGTGACCACACTATTTATTTACGATTAATAAAAGTTCTGTTATGAAAAAAAAAGGGTTGTGAAATATTTAGTGGTCCACATGTAACCGGCTGAAAACATGAGGATTGCAACCGATAAAATTTGATTCCACAGTTATGATACTTAAAATATGGTAATTATTTATATCATTTTTTTAAGGGAATAATCCGGTTGGACAGAAACGTCTTAATTTAAAATTATCAAAAGAACTTTAATTCTGCTATTTATTTTCTCACATCACCTATCCATAATAGTATATTTTGAATAATTAATTTTTAGTTAAAATAGATAAAATTAAAACTAATATGCATGTTTAAATTAATATACATGTGTTATTTAATAGGTTTTTAAATGATAATGTGTCACTAATTAACAATAAAAAATTAACAAAAGTGTTATGAATGCTCTAACTAAATACATAATACTAGCCCTTTCACCTCTAACCTTTTCATATTCCTTCATCTCCCCCATGTGCGTCGACATCTCCTTCTTCATTAAATTTGTTTCGATTTTATAATCATAATTTAGGTTTGTAAGCAAGTAAATAGAAATTTAGATATACACAATAATAGAGTGTGTCTTTTTTTATATAAAAATAATCATAAGTTTTTTTCTGAAATTATTGTAAATTTATTAGTGTGTTCTTTCTAGATAAAGCTCAATTGAATGAAAGCTCAATTGTTTTGGTCTTCATCCGTCCGAAGTGTGGTGGGGATTTTTATTTTTTATTTTTTTGATAAGCCAGTGTGGTGGGGATTAAAAGAACATAAATGAAGATGAGAAAGGTGAATTGCTAGTATGTTTTGGGTACACATTGCTTGATATATGTGTTTTTATGTGAGGGGGGTACACATGTAACATGACAAAAACCTGATGTAAAAAACCTGACAAAATGTGAACCCCATAACTGTACCTGTTTTGCTCAATGTATTAATTTATCATGCCCTAAAATTATCCAGATAAAAGGATTTTGAAAGAACACATGCACCATATCGTTATTGAACTCTGACAATATTCATTAACTTAATTATTCATAACACAACTCAACAACCACATTGCAGAGATAAACGACACACAGAAATTAGACACACGACTCTTGATTATCAGCCAGGCTGACAATCCTACTCTAGGTTACAATAGTTATAACTTGACACGACCACACCAGCAGCATGACGATAACCAATCTACATATAGTTACAGCACAATAATCATGATAATAAAGTTAAACCGCAACAGGGATTTCCATGTTTGGCTTGGGAACATTGAGGTGATTAATTTCAACGACTTTAGCATTTTTTGGGACTATTTCGGGGATTAGAATAGCGCTAAGCTTCACCACATCGATCACTTGTTCAGCAACTTTACCATGTGTCTTGTCTGAAACATCATCTATCACTATCACTTGATGCTCGATTATTTTGTCGGACGGTACTTTCTCTTCGGGTTTGACGAATTTCTTTGGTTTTCTGTACATTGCATAAAGAACCATCTGGGCAATTCCAAAGAGGAAGCCAAGAATATTTGGAACCTGTGGACATTCAAAAAGTTAAATTAGTTAAGAAAGGATGTAACTAGCTAATGTTAAGCTTTTGTGATTAAACCAAATAAGCATTTATTGTTTATAAGGGCATATATAGTAACAAGGGATCCATACATGTACTTTGTCCACTTAATCGACTGTTTAAAAACCAGCATTATTAGGAAAGAGTAATTCTCTAGGGTTTTATATAGGTTTTTTTTTTTAACTAGATAACTTATATTTTGTTGTATTTTTATTTTATTTGCATGTTGTTAGCGTAAATATAAACTTACAGCAATATTGAAGTCGTGGATAAGAAAGCCATAACCGAACCACATGACCGCATTGAGTGTGAGGGAAAAGGATAGGAAGAAGGGCATGAACTCCACGCTTTTGGTCTTTATAACTTGTTTCTGTAATATTCATTGAAAGCAATAATTAATTTGATTGCACAAAAAAAGGGAAAAAGTGAGAGTTTATCAATTAATTAATCAATGAACTAGTAAATTATTTACCAAAATGCAAAGAGGAGCAGCAAAGACGCTAACAGAGAAGACTAGGCAAATCCAACCAACAATGTAGAGGCAAAGTGGACCTTTTGCTAGAAAGTGAGTTAGAACTACTAGCAGAGAAAACCCTCCCATCATCAACCCTAGTAATTTGACAGTTTGCCCCTGCAACAATAATAATTATATTAGTTTCCCCTCAATTTGTACAATGAATATTTGTGTCATGTCATTTTTTTCCATAAATAAAGATGAAAATTTAGACTATCAGATTTTAGGTGTTTGTATGTGCCGTCTTGAGTTGAGTTTTGATATGCTATAGTTAATTGGTAAGCTACCTCAACAATATAGTCTAGTAGTTCTTATATTGTCTACCCGTCTAAGCAAATTAAAATCTGAATGAACTTTCATTTTCACATTGAGTCTGTTTATTTTGGCAAAAGCTGCAAAGAAACAAGCCATATAAGTTGCTTTTTCTTAAGATCCCATCTACTAGTTGTTTGTGATCACTGATGAGGATGTAAATTAGTACCTACATGATGTATACTCTATTCAAGTATTTCTTGTGTTGTATGTATACCTTTTTGGGTGCATAGTAAATGAAAATTCCGATATAGATGGTCTCGATAAAGCAACCAAATGAGTTGATAGTGATAAGAAGAGTCTTGTCACTGGTCTTGAGGAAAGCATAGTACATCAACAACATGGCACTGAACAAAGCCACTACATAGGGAACGGACTGAAAACCTTCAGTCGATTTCCTCTTGTATATTTGGTAAAACGTCGGCCTAATATTAAGTAATTAAGAGTGTTATGCATGAAAAAAGCAAATGATAATATTCAAAAATTGCAAAAGAATGGGAAAGAGGGAGCACTCACAGTGGTGAAAGGAACACAAAGAACGAGATGATGTTGCCTGAGATATAGAAAGAAAACCAAAAGAGCAAAAAGTTAGTTTTTTATAATGTTAATTATCTTTTCAAAACTTAAGATAACGACTAATGGACAACGTGCATGTCTTTTACTTGCTACCATAATTTGCGAGAGTTATTGCGACTTATCATGAATATTATACCAATATTAATCCAACTCTTACAAAAACCCTTGGAAAATACTACTATCCTGGTAGAATAATAAGAAAGTGTAAGGGTCGTGCATTATGTTGCTTCTTGCATAGATTTTGATATGACTTATGAATGCTCTTAAGAAAATACTTTTTTTTAAGCAAGGATCATGTAAAGAGATTAGTTATTCATGCAAACTTCCAAGGAAAGGGGAAAAATACTGAAACCATAAATTTTTTTAGAAGATATTGAAATAACTAAAAAAACCCTAGAAGTGTACGTATGCGAGCCTTTGTGTATGAAAAACTTAGAAAAGAACTTTAAATTAACAAAAATTGAAGCAAGTAGCTTATGAAGATGATGGCATATGAATGTATACCCATAAGGCCAAATGCAAAAGCCAAGTTATGCTCAGTAAATGCTCCCATTTTTATAGTATCTCACTTAAAATTTTATCTCTCACTCTCAAATGACACAAGAATGTGTTACTAAGTGGTGATCTCAAATGTAGAATTATATATTTGAGTTCTTACACAAGCACATTTCAAAGAGGTGTTGGAGGTTCCTTTATATAGGGGGTGGAGTGGGCCACTGTATAGTGTCTCATTTCAAAAAGAAAAAAAAAGAAGGAAAAAAAGGCCTCAATTATGAAGCTTCATTCCACCAAATACTTTTTTTGTAATTAGCAATAATATGCATACGAAAAGTAAGAATAATTATGCACGCATGGGTCTATTGTTAAACTCTAAGATGATTTTTAAATCCCATGCTCTGATGCAGAAATTTGCTTTGCCAGTATATTTTTAAGTATATATATGTAACTTGTATATCCGTTGATATATATGTAACAATATCTAGAATATCTAAGGGGAAGAAAATCAGCTTAAAGCTATGCAATTAAACACGCAATAAAATTATAAAAAATTAAACCGTAACTTTCTAAAGCAAAACGTTAATTTTCTAAGAGTAGTTATTAAGGATTCTCAGAACACTCTATATGCATTGTACGTTTAACTAATTTTGTACGAAATGGAAGTAGTAAACCAAAACCTTGTAACATTTTGTGTACAAACGTTAATTTTCTAAGACGTGGCAAAATAAAACCATATAAAAGAAGAATTAATACATCATATCTATCACTTTTGAACTTTAATTCCCACTAGATATTTATGATAATTTGCATTTCACTTAGTTAGCACTTTTTCATACTATATAAATTAAAAAAAATCTAATTTCATTAAAAACCAGAAAATATCTCTCCCTCTCTCCCTCATAAATAAAAAAAATCATAAAAAATTATAAAAAATGAAAAAAATCACAAAAAATTATAAAAAATCACAAAAAATTATTAAAAAATCATAAAAAATTATAAAAATCACAAAAAAATTATAAAATATCATAAAAATGTCAATATACCACTTTTTCATAAAAAAAAAAAATACTTTTTCATCAAAAAACACTTTTTCATCAAAAAATGAATTTTATGTATTTAACTCTCGTTTGACTCATTTCAATACTTGTTAAAATTTGAATTGTCTTTTTAGAAATTAATTTTAGTGACTAATTTTAGATCCGTAAGCTCAAATTGGTAAGAGTGCTTGCACCCAACACTAATGTTCAAGAGATTGGTGGTTCGAATCCATCCAGTTTTTTTTTTAATTTTAAAGTAAAATATATGCACCTTTTTGTGTTCTACTATATGCAATTTTATTGAACTGTATGCACTTTCGACTGTACTACATGCACTTTCGACTGAACTAGATGCACTTTCAGCTGAACTATATGCACTTTCTGCTGAACCAGATGCACTTTTAGCTGAACCAGATGCACCTTTTACCGAACTATATGCATTTTTATTGAACTATATGTACTTTTGGCTGAACCACATGCACTTTTAGCTGAACCAGATGCACTTTTAGCTGAATGAGATGCATTTTTGACAGAACTGTATGCACTTTTATTGAACTATATGCACTTTCGACTGGACTATATTCATTTTCGACTAGACTATATGCACTTTTGACTTAACTATATGTACTTTCGACTAAATTAGATTAATTTTAAGCTGAATCAGATGTACTTTCAGCTGAACCAGATGCACTTTTAGCTGAACTATATGCATACTCACTTTTATTGAACTATATTTATTTTCGACCGAATTGTATGCACTTTCAATGGAACTAGATGTACTTTCAGCTCAATTGAATGCAATTTCGACTGAACTATATGCATTTTCGACTGAACTATATGCATTTTCGACTGAACTATATGCACTTTTATTGAACTATATAAGCTTTTGACTAAACTATATGTACTTTCGACTGAACTAGATGCACTTTCAGCTCATTTAGATTAAAAAAAGGCACATTTTCATGTAAAAAACACTTTTTGTATAAAAAAATTTACTTTTTGATGGAAAAAGTGATTTTTTATGAAAAAACAGATTTTTCGGTATAAAAAGTGTTATATTGACAAAAAAAATTATATATTTTTTTGTAATTTTTTAAAAAGTTTGTGATTTTTTTCATTTTTTGTGATTTTTATATTTTTTTTATAATTTTTTGTGATTTTTGTATTTTTTTTTATAATTTTTTTGTGATTTTTTTGTGATTTTTTATAATTTTTTTGTGATTTTTTTTTATTTTGTTGTAATTTAAAACTATTTTTTTGGGTTTGTAGAAACATAAAATATGTCTATTATATTTTGGTTTGTAATACTCTTTAGTAAATAAACTAAATAATTAAAAAGTGTTATATATATGAGAAATATGAACTTATCAAGATATTTAGGAGGAATATTAGTTGTTATGAGTTAATTATAGAGAATTCCTCCATAAAAGAATAACATTATCATGGAGATATAAGTAAATAAAGAAATTTCATGGATAATGTTAGTGTGCGCATGTGTCACTACGCAATACGTAACTACAAGAAAAATGTTCATTTAACATCATAATTTTTTTTCGGTTATGTTGTTAAAATGGTTGTGGCTAAATTTTAGCAACAGTTTAGCAACAAATAACAACATAATTTGTTGTTAAACTGTTACTAAAATTTCGTAACGAAAGAAGGATATTTCGTTTTACACAAAATGATATTCGTACACGTAATTAAATGATATTCGTCATTTCCTAACGTTTTCGTGATAGTTGGGATTTTTTATGTTGTATTTTCGTCTTTTTTGGCTTAGTTTTATCGTATGTCTAGGGTTGCATAAGTTGTGTGTGATATTAGGAGTTGGTGGGTATATATGTTGACACCATTTATGCTTTTATATTATTTCAATTTGCTTAGCCCGTATAGGTTGTTCGAAGGGCACTGAAACTATGTAATTCCGCCCGTTGTTATCAATAATAATGAGCGTTTAATATATATAAAAAAAAAACTAAATTTGGCATCTCACCTAAATGTATAGAGTATTATTGTCCTTTTTTTCTTGTAAAGAAAGAAGGATATTTCGTTTTACACAAAATTGTATTTGTATCAATTGTTTAGTAAGAGTAGTTATTAAGGATTCTCAGAACACTATATATGCATTGTACGTTTAACTAATTTTGTACGAAATGGAAGTACGTATAGTAAACCAAAACCTAGTAACATTTAGTGTACAAATAAATAATTTTCTTAGGTACTTTGAACACGTACGTTATCCTAGTGTTATACCCTCTCTAAAAAAAGTTGAAATTTCCCTTTTATTCTTTGCGATCCAGCAATTTACCATTAACCATTACACCCTTCAAACTTGCATTTTTCTGCAACTTTGCCACTAACTATTTCTATTTTGGGATGGTTTTTTTGTAAGACAAAACGTGGATTCACCTCAACACTGAGATTTCTAAGGTATACACACCCAATCCTTGTAGGTCCCACAACCCTTTCTTATGTGTCACCCACCCAACCAATTGGGTTTAAGGTTTACAACTCATTATTTTCTTTTTATAGAATGTTCATAAGATTCCTTTATTTGATAGTAGTTTGTTTGTTTTTTGAAAATAAATTATAGTTTGTTTAGTTACACCTTTCTAAACCCCAATTTTTAATTTCATGATTAATGTGCTTCTTCTATTTAGAACAAATAAATAAATTAGTTAAATGAAATTCCCGGCCGTTAATATGATAATTATTTTTTCCCCTATAAACTTGTAGCAAGTGTCCCAAGTAGTATGATCAATCAACCAACCAAGTGATGCCACATCATACCAATAATACAGTGGACCCACCCCTTCTGTAGGTTCTCCAATTGACAAGTTTAAGTGCCCCTATAACTTTTATAATTTTTTTTTGTAATTGATTGATTTATTTATTAGCACGTCATGAAATATATCCAGATATGTCTCCTAAGCTTATCTTGCCTAGCTTTATTTCCTTTCTCTCTTTTTTCCCTGAATTTATATGTTTATCAAGTATGGTGGGCTAGCTAGGGTACGAATATATAGACATCATACACTATTCAAAATAGTTGTGCTACAATTTAATTCATAAGAAAATTGTATATTTAGTCATAATTTAGATTAAAGCAATGCAAGATTAAGGGTTTCCAAATCCAATGCAGATGACCCCGACACACTAATATGCGCTTTCCAGATTTTAGCCAAATTTTATTATTTATTATTATCATTATGAAGAGAATCTAAGGACTTTATAAGTGAATCATACCCGTGAGAGTACTAATTTGCATGTTGATGAGTGTAATTAAATTGGTAAAACAAGATGTTTTACTCCTTTGTGTAATACTCAGAATATCCCCAATAGGGAATTGAAAATAAGTAGAATTTGACAATTAAAAAATATATATTCCATCAGATAAAAGACGTTTAACTAAGGATGCATAGCATGTTTATCATTTTATATACATAATATGGATGTTGGGGTGTATATGCTTTTGCGATTGTAATTTGTTTGTACTTAACACAGAGAGTAATCTTTTAGTTCTAATTAAGTAATAAAAGTACAAAACTTAAAATGCCAAATTTCAGAACTTTCTCAACGAGACCATAAAAGAGAGATATTATACGTTACTAAAATCGATTCTACACTTATAAAACATGCAAAAAAGAAAGGGAGAGTGAGACAAATAAAAGAAGATGATCACATGAGTTTTCTTCTTCTACTACTCTTGTGAATTGAATTTTCATTTTTATAAGTATTTGTGTAGGGGTAGCCAATATGGCTTGTGTGTGGTCGTTTCTTTGACATATAAATGATAGCCCTAACAATAACAATTGTGATTGGTGAACCAGTTTTCATATGAGGAATAGGTTTTAATAGAGGCTCATACCACATTTTCTTTACTAATTAACACACATGATAGAAAGTATTTTAAATCATCTCCCACGAAGTATTGCAATAATTCACAAGTTAATCATGTACACATAACTCGGTGCCTCAAACAAAAAGTATAAAGAAAGTTAGTCTTGTAACTTCTAGCAAGAAAAAAGTAATTAGACCATTAGGATAAGTTTTTTCCATTAAATCATGGCTTTTACCCATGTAACCACTAATCACTCTCTTATAGTAAGAATATTATGGGTACATTATAAATTTTAAAGTTCTTTTACTAGGATTACACTGATGAGTAAGCTTGTTATAGTTATGGACGTGTACGGGTTTGTCGTCTAATGTCACCACTTAATTTTATTATGTCCTTATTGTTGTTAAAGGAAAAACTGATTAACTTAATCTAACCACCTTGTAGTGTAGCTAACGTACCTATAATTAGCACCGAAGTAAACTGCTTCCATTGGAAACTCTCACTTCGATTACTTAATTAATCTCGTAACGTTAGTGTGTAGCCACATAAATTGTAATCATAAGTTCGGATTTGGTAATTTAGCATGGAATAAGAATGGGAATCACACTACGGTAATTGATAAATACATTCCTTGCGTACATAAAAGGAAAGTATGGAGATGGGAATTAGGATGAAAAACAGCAACCTTTCTTATGAAAAGTAATATTTGTTTAACAACTAAATTCCACTTATAACAATTACTTTTGAGACATCATGTAATTTGTGATGTATCTGATATGAGATCTCCATTCTCCATATCCACATTTATATAAACCCGTTAGCGTTTCAAAAAACCGATCCATCTGTCCAGACAAACAGGCACATAAATTTGAATTGATAAGTTATCTGCTTTTTGCATTTTAGAATATTAAAGTATGATATAATTAAGTACGGATTCAAATTCTCGAATAATGCATTTCATCTAACGGATAAAATTAAAACAATCCAATGGTTTAGATTTATGCGTGAGTTTTGTAATTTTTTTATTATATAAAATACAAATTATAATTTTGTAAATTAATAATTAACTTTACAACAGAATAAAAACCAAAACAAAATTATAGAACCCTAGTGCAGACTAACATAAATTTAAGTATTATTTAAAAATCACTAAAAAAATCAATGATTTTAATATATCTTATTTTATATATTAAAATTATATAAAAATAAAATTACAAAACTCACGCATAAATCTAGACCATTTGATTGTTTTAATTTCATTTGTTAGATGAAACTCTAGAAGATGTGTACGTGCACTATGAACTCTGGATAATTTGAATTCTCAAAACACCGTTAACGCCGTCCGTATACATCAAAAACATATACGTGAATTACCACATCGAAAAACAAAAAAAGAGAACTGGACCTAGCTAGTTATACCCTCTTCAATGACCACATATCGTTCAAATTCCAAACTCTAAAAACAAACCTCGCCACTGTACATTGTTTTAATATACAACAAATAAGATCCATAATTTCTAAATATTCAATAATTTGAAAACAATGTATGCCACCTAAAAATAAAGATACAAATACAATGATAAAGAAAAGCTCGTAGGACCTAAAATTCCACCATATTTTCTTCTTTAAGTACCATGCATTACTGATGGATAGATAGATAACGTTTAAGTGGGACCAAAAACAAACATATTTGCAACGTTTTTATGTAAATCTCATCTTCTCTTTTTTTTTTTTCTCTAAGAAAAAAACAAAAACTTCAAGATTAATTACCGGCAATCAAATAGGTATAGGAAAGCAAGTTTAATTCTACGGTCTTCTCCTGGTCATTTAAAATTTACACTACAAAAAAATACTCAAATAGCGACGGAATTAGTGATGGTATTTTTTGTTACGAGCTTATTAGCGACGATTTTTGTGTTGGTTTTGTGACAATTTAGTCAATTTGTGACGGTTTTGTGACACTTTAGTTAATTTGTGACAGGCTTGCGATAACTTTTGACACTCAATAAATTAAATATTATTTTGTAATGTTAACCCTGTATACCTAGTTACAATTTTGGTATTATTAATACCCTCAGAAAATATGGTTAAGTTTGATGGTAAATCCGTTGGAATTAAAATATATAATTAGTGAAAATGGAAAAAAAATAGAAAATTAAGGTACTATAATTATGAAAAATATAGCATAGAAGATTTTATTGTGGAAAAAAAAAGGTCCTACCGGGAGTCGAACCCAGGTCGCTGGATTCAAAGTCCAGAGTGCTAACCACTACACCATAGAACCTTGTTCGTGCTATTTATTACAATGTTTTTTATTTGATAGTAACATATTCAGTTTCACATAATTTATTTTTATTTTTTCGAACATGCAAATTAGTTTGTTAATTGAAAAAAGTGAGCTTTGCTTTCGTACAAATCTTTATCTTAACATATGCATGAGTCTACAGATTTGATCGAGAAAATCATGGTATTTATATCTTCAAGTTTCATGGTTTTAATTATCCAAAAAAATTGGAATTCTGCGTAATAATTACAATCCCTCCTAGGGCGGGGTGAAAAACCGAACCGGACCGATAACCGATACGTAATAATTACAATCCCTCCTAGGGCGGGGCGAAAAACCGAACCGGACCGATAACCGAACCGAAAAAGACCGAAACCGAAAAACCGAAAAAATTTCGGGTCGGTTTTGGTTTTTAATAAAATCTAACCGAAAAGGACCGAAACCGAAAAAGACCGAAAAATAAACGAAAAACCGAAATTGGACCGAAAAAAACCGGTCCGGTCCAAAAAATAAAAAGACTGAAACCGAAAAAAATCAAACCGAAAAATATGTTCGGTTTCGGTTTTGCTAAAAAACGAACCGAACCGGACCGAACCCTGCCCTCATCCCTCCCAACACAATTTAAGGTATCGTTTTTGTACTATTTGTATTATTTGGTAACTTAATATTTGCAGATGCTGTTTTTTTAGATTATATTCTATACTAGACAATATTACTTAACACTATTGTTTCTTAGGTACACTACAAAATGAATATAAGGATACTAATTAATACTATAGCAACGTTATGTTATTGCACGAACTGTTGCTAAAATTTAGTAACATTATGTTATTGCACGACTTGTTACTAACATGGTAGTATTTTTTAAGTTGATCATTGATGTTATTCGTCCTCAAAGAAACCAACTGAATTAGTAGTTTATAATTATGGACTAGAGAGTTAAGTAAACTTCATATATGTATATATATGTATGAGCAAAGGTTTTGCTAAAAGTTTAATTATCATTAAAATACTCAAAATTTGAGGATCTGTCTCAGTGGTCTCACACTTTATAGTGAAGAGTATTAATGACTTGAAGCATTTCCCAGAACTCATCAAAAAACAAATTATATTTACATAAAGTGGCTACAAATTACCATATTCTGGCAAGATATGCGTCTTAATGAGCTAGGGGGTTTTCTTAGTAGATATTTCTCATTTTAGGTTGATCAGGTTAAAGCTAAAATTAAAGTAAATCTTACAAGTCGAAGGAAAGGCTAATCCAAGCGACGGAGTAAATATTTTTTCATTCTTGTCAGTTTCATTTCTTTCATACATCATCATTTGCAGTGAAAGTATAATACAGTAAACCTATTCCAAATCCGAACACCCTTGATTTAATCTCGTTCGGCTCCCGCCATGTAGGATAGAGTAGGGTCTTGAGCGTAAAAAGAGCGAACTTATCATTAATGAGTCAACGTTGAGATGGCCAAGGTTGTTAGTTCACATTGTTTAAAACTTTTACGAATGAATCTAAAAATGAAATATAATTATTTTAAATTTTTTTAAACTTCTATTAGTTTACAATTCAAGTTTTCTAATTCTATTTTTATAGTCAGATTAACTTCTTATATAACTTGGAAAAGTAAAAGTCATTACCAACACAGTTAAATTGTTAACAAACAATGTACAGTGTAAAAACAGATATAATAAAAGGGGTTTTATAGGTTTACTACACCAAACTATCTGCTTTTAACGATTTGGGTATCCACGTTTCAAATTTTTCAATTTAGGTACCACACTAATAATAACTTTCCAATTTAGATACCACCGTTTAAATAAATCACGGAATCATGTCACGTGACATTTGACAAACATTAATTTGCAAGGCTAATTTGACAATTTTGCACAAAAATATGTCATCCTAGAAAAACTTTCCCCCCAATTTCACATATAAAAAAAATTAGCATATAATCCAAATTTTTGTTATGTGTGAAATTGGGGGAAACGTTTTATAGGATGACATATTTTTGTGCAAAATTGTCAAATTAACCTCTCAAATTAATGTTTGTCAAATGTCACGTGATATGATTTCGTGATTTATTTAGACGGTGGTACCTAAATTGAAAAGTTATTATAGTGTGGTACCTAAATTGAAAAATTTGAAAGGTGGGTACCCAAATCGTTAACAACACTATAGTTTGTTATAGTAAATGTATTTTTTTCATATAATAAAATAAAACGCAAGTATAAAATATAACAGCATAGAAACAAAAGTGAGAGAAAGAGTACTAAATGAGAAATGTCACGTGGAAGTTGAGGAAGATGTGAAATTAGAAGATTATAAATAGTAACGATTGGGAATATATAATTAATGCAACACTTGTCACTATAATTATATTTGGGCACATGTAATGTGAGGAACACATGATCATACTATCACGATAAAAAGTGAACCCAATTTGCATGGGAAGTCATTACTAAGTTGTCATGTTACGTTTGTGTTTTTGTTTCTTTTTTGTCTTCTTATTAATTATCGTATCAGTGTATACATATCTTCATCCACTACAGAAATAAAACAAATTTAATGGTCTTGCATGCTTTCATCTTTTAATCAATACGTACTCTTATCTTTTTCAAATACCATTTTAACAGTATCACTCAACCGTTAATGTCGTATCCCTTGATGGCACAAACTATGTTTTTGCCACTTTAGCCTTTCGTAGGATTTATGAAACAGTAGTGGCATATGCATTGTGCCACCAGTGTGTATTTCTTATGCTCCATTATTTTTATTTAGAATCCGTATTAATATATGTTTATATGTTGGACTGATAAGTGACATTGCAGAAGTTACAGGACTGATATGAAAGAAGCAGCTAACTAGCATTTTAGTATATGTTACTTTCTGTAATTGATGGATCAATAGTTTAAAAGTCAGAAAATTGTAATATGTTACTTTCTGTAATTGATGGACTAATTGTGTAAAGTCAGAAAAGTTGTAAAACTGCACTATATAATGACTGCAGATACTAATTTGTAATTAATAGAAACATTTTATATCAATACAGTTTTTATCTCTCTCTATATACAGACGAATATATATATATATATATATATACATTTACATATATACATATATATATATACATTTACATATATACATATATATATATATATATATATATATATATATATATATATATATCAATATATTAGGTTATATTGATCGAGTTTTTCACCAGATTGTGGAATTCTACATGGTATCAGAGCAAATCGCTGTTTTCAGCTGTTAATTTCGCCTGCAATTAAAGCTGGTTTGATCTTCTTTAAATCCTCCAATTAGGGTTTATATATATATATATATATATATATATATATATATATATATATCTTAGTTCTTTCTTAAAAGATAATAGATTTATTATCTTATTCATTATCCTGATATAAAATCAGAAGTAAAATTTACCCCAATTCTTTAAGAATTAGGGATTTTCTGTGATAGATTACTCTGTTTTTATAATTTGTTACAAATTAAGGTTAATTTGTTGTTTAATTCTTTTTTTGTTATTTATGTTATTATTGTTTAAATATTTCAAAAACAGAAGTAAAATTTACCCCAATTCTTTAAAAAGATTTAGGGGTTTTCTGTGATAGATCTTTCTATTATTATAGCTTATTGAAAATTAAGATTAATTTGTTGTTTAAGTGTTTTCTGTTATTTCTATTGTTTTTTTAATATTTCGAAAACAGAAGTAAAATTTGCTCCAATTCTTTAAAGAATTAGGGGTTTTCTGTTATAAATCTTTCTGTTTTAAGATTAAGTTTAATAATAGGTTTTCTTTTTCCTCAAAATACGATTTCTTCTTTCTTGAAACAATAGGTTTGATTCATTCTTTATTTTTCCAATTAGGGTTTCTATGGATAGTGTAACTGCACCTCTGATTACAACAATGAATCCATACTTCATAGGGACTAATGAGAATACTACTTCTAGTTTAGTTTCTTATGTTCTTTCTGGTTCTAATTTTCATTCTTGGAAAAGGACAATGGAGATTTCAATTGGGGCCAAGTCTAAATTAGATTTTATTAATGGTACTCTACCATGTCCTGTTGAGGGGGATCAAATGTTTGGGGCTTGACATCAGTGTAATTTGATTGTAATGTCTTGGATAATAAATTCAGTAAGTGAGGATATTGCCCAGTCTATTCTTTATGTAGACACAGCTAATAGAATGTGGATGGAATTAAATGAAAGGTTTTCTCAGGGTAATGAAGCTAGGATTTATGAACTTCATTAGGGTATTAATTCTACCACACAAGAAAATATGTCCGTATCCACTTATTTTACAAAATTAGAAACTTCTTGGAATGCTTTGTCTATTCTTAATCCAATTCCTAGGTGTAGTTGTGGTACAATTGATGGGTGTACTTGTAGTGTGATGTCTGCTATTGTTGCTAGAGAGAACAGAATGTTCAAAATGACTTTCTTGATGGGTTTAAATGAAAGGTTTTCTATGGTAAGGGGTCAGATTTTGCTTATGAAACCCATGCCTTCTATTAATAATATTTACTCAATGGTCAACCATGATGAGAAACAGAACAATGTTCATAATAATAATGTGGTACAGTCTCAGAATTTGGCTTTAAGTGTTCAATCTCAGAATATTCAGGGTAGTCAGAGGGCTGTTGGGTATAGCCAAGGTAGTTATAGACCTAATTTTGGAAGAGGAAGTAATAATATGAAGTGTTCTCACTGTGGTTCTAATAGACATACTAGGGACAAGTGTTATAAAGTTCATGGGTATCCAACTGGTTGGAGACCTAGACCTAGACTACCTTCCTTTCAACCTTCTTTTCAACCTAGGCCACAAACTTATTTAGCATATGTTTCTCAACCTTCTGGAGTTTTTCAGCATAATCTTCAGTCTCCTCATCTCTTGCCTTATCAGAATCAGTTTTCTTATCAAGATTCTTATCAGAATCAAGTTCCTCAGGTTCAGATAGGTCAGAATCAAGTAACTGCTGTTAATTCTTCTCAATTTAATGATGCCAGTTCTTCACAGCAAGTTCCTGTTATTGACACATCTATCTCAAATCTTACCTTTACTGACATGACAGGTACAACTTTAGTTTATAATTGTTCTATTGATTCTATTCATGATTCTTTAGGGTTTGACAATAGTAAAAAAACTTGGATATTAGATAGTGGAGCTAGTGAACACATGATTAATGATTTTTCTAAATTTTCTACCTACAAAACTAGTAATATTCCTTATGTAAATTTACCTAATGGTCATAAAGCTGAAGTAAGTTGTATTGGAACAGTAAATTTTGAGTCTGGATTAGTATTATACAATGTGTTATGTGTTCCCTCTTTTAGTTTTAATCTAATATCAGTCAGTAATTTGACTAGGGATGTCTCATGTATTGTCAAATTTGAGTCAGATGTATGTTTTATTCAGGACCAGGACTCTATGAAGATGATTGGTAGTGCTGCAGAAAGAAATGGCCTTTTTATTTTCCAGAATCCTGTTATTTCCAGTAAGACTAGTGAGAAACCTCTTGTTTGTAGTTCTTCTTCTCAGAATAAGCCATCTATTTGGCATTATAGGTTAGGTCATCCTAGTAGTTCAGTGCTAAGACTTGATATTAATGATGTAGATAGTAATTCTGATGTTGTTTGTGATTCTTGTCATCTTGCTAAACATAATAGATCTTCTTTTCCTCTAAGTACTTCTTCTACTACTCTTGCTTTTGAATTAATACATTGTGACTTATGGGGACCTTATGCAGTAGAAACACAGAATGGTCATCAATTTTTTTTAACTATTGTAGATGATTATACTAGATGTACTTGGGTTTTCCTTCTTAAAAATAAATCTGACACTACTGTTGTCATTACACATTTTGCAAAAATGGTTAAAACTCAATTTGGTTTGCATATTAAAATATTAAGGTCTGATAATGGATCTGAGTTTAATTTAAACAATTTTTACTTGAATAATGGCATTTTACATCAAACAAGCTGTGTAGAAACACCTCAACAAAATGGTATAGTTGAAAGAGAACACCAGCATCTTCTTAATGTAGCAAGGGCTTTAAGATTTCATTCTTCCTTACCTTTAAATTTCTGGGGTGATTGTATACTTACTGCTGTTTATTTAATAAATAGACTGCCTACCCCCTTGTTAAAAAACAAGTCACCCTATGAAATGTTATATAATAAAAAGGCTTCTTATAATAATTTTAGAGTGTTTGGTTGTTTGTGTTTTGCTAGTACACTATCTAGAAACAGGACTAAGTTTGATCCAAGAGGAAGAAAATGTGTTTTAATAGGTTATGACACTAGTACAAAAAGTTATAAATTGTATGATTGTGAAACACATGAGATTTTTCTTTCTAGAGATGTAACTTTTTATGAACATATAATATTTTTTAATGAAAATAGTGTTGATGATAATGTGAGAAATAATAGTGATCTATCTGTTAAAGGAAAATCTGAGTTTTTTACTGACAAATCTAACTCTAAAGCTATTAATAATACTGATGTTGTTCATTCTATAGATTCTGTTAATAATAGACCAAAAAGGTCACATAATGCACCAACATATCTACAAGATTATCATATAGATTCTAATAAAGTGTCTTCTTTAGCTACTTCTTTATATCTTTTGTCTTCTTATCTTACTTATGAAAACACTTCACAAAAGTATAAATCTTTTTGCTTAGCCATATCTTCTAAAAGTGAACCTAGGAATTATAAAGAAGCACACAGTGATCCTTTATGGCAAGAAGCAATGCAGAAAGAAATTAAGGCTTTAGAAGAAAACAGTACTTGGGTTTTAACTACATTACCTATAGATAAACAACCAATTGGTTGTAAATGGGTTTATAGAATTAAGTATAAGGCTGATAGTAGTATAGAAAGATATAAAGATAGGCTTGTAGCCAAAGGTTATACACATCTAGAGGGTATTGATTATGAAGCTACTTTTTCACCAGTAGCAAAAATGACTAGTGTTAGAGTTTTTTTAGCTATAGCTGCTTTCAAAAATTGGATTTTATCTCAAATAGATGTTAATAATGCTTTTTTACATGGAGACCTAGATGAAGAGGTTTATATGCTTGTGCCACCAGGTTTCCATCAGGAAAATACCAAAATGGTTTGCAAATTGCAAAGTCTTTATATGGCTTGAAACAAGCCTCAAGACAGTGGTTTTCTAAGCTCAGTAATGCTTTAATTGATTTTGGTTTCATTCAGTCCAGTGCTGATTATTCTTTATTTTCTTATAACATGGATGGTAATTTTCTTGCTTTATTAGTTTATGTTGATGACATATTGATTGGGAGTTCATCTTCTACTTTAATTAATCAGGTTAAAACCTTTTTAGATAACAGGTTTAAACTAAAAGATTTAGGGCAACTTAAGTATTTTCTGGGTCTTGAAATAGCCAGAAATAAAGATGGTATTCATGTTTGTCAAAGGAAGTATGTTTTAGAATTATTGGCTGAGACTGGCCAGTTAGCTGTTAAACCTACAGATTTCCCAATGGATACTAAAACTAAATATACTATAAAGGATAAAGATTTACATGATGACATTACTGAATATAGAAGGTTAATAGGTAAGCTTTTATATTTAACTATCACTAGACCTGCCATTAGCTTTGCAGTTCATACACTTAGCCAATTTCTGGCATCTCCCAGTAAGCACCATTTTACAGCAGCTATGAGAATTCTGAGATATGTGAAGACAAATCCTGCTCAAGGTCTATTCTTTTCTTCTTCTAGTAATTACAGTTTAAAAGCTTTTAGTGACTCTGATTGGGCATCATGTATAGATACTAGGAAATCTATTACAGGGTTTTGCATATTTTTAGGTGATTCTTTGATCTCATGGAAAAGTAAAAAACAGAACACTATATCTAGAAGTTCAGCAGAAGCTGAATATAGGGCTTTGGCAGCAACAACATTTGAAATTATTTGGCTTTTACAGCTTATAAAAGATTTTAAGTTGGAACATAAACAGGATGCAGTTCTTTATACAGACAGTAAGTCTGCATTAGCCTTAGCTAATAACCCAGTTCATCATGAGAGAACAAAGCATATAGAAGTAGATTGTCACTTTATAAGAGAGCAAATACAGAAGAAAATAATACATTCTTTGCATGTTTATACTTCTAATAATTTAGCTGATATGTTTACTAAGCCTTTGGGAGCACCAAAATTTTCAAATTTATTGTCCAAGTTGGGTGTTTTATCATTACACAACCCAACTTGAGGGGGTATATTGAATATATGTTTATATGTTGGACTGATAAGTGACATTGCAGAAGTTACAAGACTGAAATGAAAGAAGCAGCTAACTAGCATTTTAGTATATGTTACTTTCTGTAATTAATGGATCAATAGTGTAAAAGTCAGATAGTTGTATTATGTTACTTTCTGTAATTGATGGACTAATTGTGTAAAGTCAGAAAAGTTGTAAAATTGCACTATATAAGGACTGCAGATACTAATTTGTAATTAATAGAAACATTTTATATCAATACAGTTTTTATCTCTCTCTATATATACAGACGAATATATATATACATTTACATATATATATCTATCAATATATTAGGTTATATTGATCGAGTTTTTCACCAGATTGTGGAATTCTACAATCCGACAAGAGAAACAAACAGCACTGCTTGGATAATATATGTATACTTAGAAAGTGCATCATATTAATTTACTTAAATTTGTGACTTAATGTGTTGCTGAAAAGTAGATCGTTCGAATTTAGATGAAAAATTGAAATTTTCACCTCAAATATGAGGAATATAACTCGGAAGTTGATGCGTTTGCTCTTAAACATCCAAAAACTACTATTAAATTTTAATTCCCAAATAATAACAATGTTCAAAATTAGTATTAGATAGTTTTATTAATTTAATTATACAATCACACGTTTGAAGGAAATATCACGAAATAGACTAGGAAAAAAATGTGGACCAAAGAATTTACTTTGAAAGTTTGTTAAGATTAACCAAATTGAGAAATCGAAATTCAAATGTCAAAAAATAATTGGAACTCAAATATCATCAATTTATTTTTTTTCCTTCAAATTAATCACTCATTTTTCCAATTAACGAGTCTGCCCACATCATCTGCCATCTAAGGGAATGTGGTCTGCAGTGTGAGAGTTATGGGAATAACTTTTTTCCGTCGGTTCTGGGGATGTGTTAATTTCTTTGGTAATTCTTAGAATAAAAATTAAAACTAATTCTTTTTCATTACTCATTTTAAAAGTATTTGCAAATTTTTCCTTTTTTAAATTGCATATTAGGGGATAAAAAAAAATCACCAAAGTGTTTGATGACATTTCTGTTAAAAAAAACTGAGGTAAAGAGAGTTGACACCTATTCCATTTTTTATTTAGATTGATTAAAGTTTGGTTTTTTTTGATTCGATGGGTTGATGTGAATTTTCCAGAATTTGAGGTTATGGTTATATATAGCTAATCTTACAAGTTAAGGGTTTTTATTGGTTACAAATACAATGTTTTTACAAATTCCTAAATGTATAGTTTCCACTTAGTGATGATTTCATATTCCGTTCACATAGTGTGATGTCAATAATATTTGCTTCAATAACTAATTGTATACACCCTAGCTGTATACTGGAGTTGCACATAAGCGTTAGCCTTTCAAATAATTGTTGTTGCAGTGTCTTATATCTATATTTATTTGGATTTTAAATGTTATTGTGGATTTATTGTACTTTTGTTATCATTACATCTTTTATTAATTTGGTTGATTTTTAATTTTTCTAATCGTCATAATCAGCAAAGTTCATCGTTTTTTGGTAACACACTACTGCAAATTATTTGCAACAACTTTTACGTTTTCACTAGGAAAAATGATGAAAATGTACATATTATTGATAATTCATTAAAAGAAGACACGCATTTTAAAATATTTTTAAAAATTAGTACATATGTTACGTGATATTACTACATATGTCACATGTTAATGATTATTTTTATTTTTTGTTTCTAACTTTGATTTTTAACTTTGATGCTACATAATATTATATTATATATGTACCAAATAGATTCATCTATTTCTTGTTCCACTAGTTAGGAGCAAATTCTCAGATGTTCGTTTCCTTATTACAACCTTCTTTTTGGATGCCAAAGACTAGAAGCTACGTGCAAATTCTCATTGGATCTCGGTTGTTGATGACTATTCATTTAAATCTTCGAGTTTAAAGAAGCCTTGAGAATACGAGTTTTTAGAAATTAAATACTATGTTTTTATATACTAGCTAATCATTGATTCTCCCTTTTAAGCATGCACTCTTTCTCAATAATCTGGAATTTGTTTTCTGACTTGATAACAACTTGAACTAAACAAGTTTATTTTTCTGAAAGTTAAGTCAAAACTAAAAACAGAAAGGCAATGAAGGTCTATGAAAAATCCGTAAGTGGCATCAACCCATAAACATGTCAAAGAATTAAGTTAAAATTACGGCATCCTAATAAATCTATTACCGCAATTAAGTATCAAAGAGTTTTTTGTTTTGTTTTGTTTTGTTTTGATAAGCATCTATTTAAATTAGTTGTTTCTGTATTCACTATAAATGGCAAAATATAGAAGGATTTTACAAGTATTTCCCTACACTTATCTATCGCTAAAACTCAGACTTTCCAAACAAAGTTGCACATTATTCCTACTATATATTTATCCAAATATAAAGGTGGTTAATATTTTCAATGCATAAGCACAGAGCTAGTACACAATATTTTAACTAGGCCAATTTTTGGGAGACGATCAAGTACCGTTCATTTGATAAGATTGCATGTGCTAGAACAAAAGAATAAGCAAAATTATAAGATCTCGGGGAACAGTTGTAAAGTTCATAAACTTTTGATAATCCAAGGTATATTGCGTTGTAGACTTGTAATTGTATGTTATTTGGACTGTTTACTCTTATTAAAGTCACTAAAACCTTAACCATTAACTCTTAAGAAATGACAAGAGTCGTGCATAAAATTGTATAAGAAGATATAAAATGATGAGATAATATTTCATAAGTCCCCTTTGGTATACCACGATGAAGAGAAAGCTTATTGAGGATATCCACTCTATTATTGATGTGTTTAAAGATTAGATAAACTTTAACATAACTACAAAATTGCTTAGTTTATAAAGCCCACTCAAGGATTTTATTATAGTAGTTTATAGTCTCCGGAGGTTATGTCCTTGCAAACTATCGCTACAAAATAATGTTTGATTTAGTGAGAGGCAAAAGTTATCACAAGTCTGTCACTAATTCAAAAAATTATCAAAAATCTGTCAGAAATTGACTAAACTGTCACAAAGCCGTCACAAAAACCGTATCTAATAAGTTCGTAACAAAAAATAATGTCACTAATCTCGTAGCTATTTGGATATTTTTCTGTAGTGTAACTCGTTTAGTGCGCAGTTCACATTTGTTGTTAAATACCTGCCAATTGTTGATATGAATCGTTCAAAACAAATTAGAGGACAGATAAATTAATTAAGTAATTACTTGTCCAACAAACTAACAATATCTTACATTTTCAAAAGCTAGAAACGTATGTAGAATGATCTTTGAAATATTATAAGAGCAAGATGAGACTTTAAAAACTAAGCTATAATGTTGATTAGCTAATGATTATTGTAAAAGTTACTTCCACTAAAGAATCTAATCCTATAGATAACTAAAATTCCACAATCAGTCGTTACTTTATGATAAACATGTGACACACGCGTACACCAGGAAAACAGTAGGACGAGAAAGACTTGTATTTTATTCAGAATTACAGTAATATACAATAACTAAATCAATAAAATTAAATGCTTGTAATTTTTGTAGACAGAATATTTTTGTTAAAATCAATTAAGAAAAACATAAGGAAACCCTAGTGACCCAATAATTGGGATTCTTGCAGTAGTGCACTTGGCCATATCCAGTTTTAAGATACCTATTGACGTGACAATTGAAAGCTTGATCTTTTGGGAATGGAAAATAATTTTTTAGAATGAATTTTGAGACTTGAATTCTATCAAAGAACTAAACCTAGAATATCATTTAAGATTAGCTATAAATGCTTTATAATTCAGTTTATTTACTCTTTATGTTTAATCTTAGTACTCACTAATACTAATACTAATACTATATACTAATACTAATACTAATACGTAGCATATATATATTAATAAAAAAACAATGAAGAATAATTGTTTAGTACATAAAAACATACTTAATATTTAAAAAGTTGCATTTCCAATTTTTATTTAAAATTTGATACATATCAACGTAGCATCAATTAAAGATATAAAAACAAATAGTTAAAAAAAAATAGCGTCATCTAGCATATGTACCCCTATTTAATTTTTTTTTTTAGTAATGAGTATTTGATAAATATTAGCGTCCCGTTGCATAATAAGTCTTGCATAATAAGTCTTACTAAATGATCATTTTCCAACAACAACTTATACATTTCTATAATTAAGTAAAGTTGTTAGTTTGTTATTACTAAACATTAACTTTTCCGTAGAAAATGATTATGTTTAAACCAATACGGCAATACCCCACCTTTAAGGGCCCCCTTAGAAAATAGCCAAAAAGTGAGTAGAAAAAAATTCTCAAAATGCAAATAAGAACTATCCAAATCACTCCAAGCTCTTTGATGAATTAATTTAATCAACTGTTATTAACAAAGTATTCTGGCCGAATCGTTGATATAACAAATTTTTTTAAAGATGGTTTATATAACCACCGGTAAAAGTTACCCACACGTTGCGTGTGAAACGTGTAATAGTATAAATCTCGTAATATATTTTATTTTGAACATAATATTCAGATTTGGTATCATTTATTGTAGTTATGCAGGTTAAAACGAATTGTTAATTAATTTGGGATACATCCATAATTAGGAAAATATAGTTAGTACAATTTGTTAATTAATTAAATTAGGTATATTGGTAATTATTAAAACATAGTGAGAATATTTTTGAAAAAATTGGACAGTATCATTTCTCTTGAGTTGGGTTATTATAATAGAACGATTCTTCATAATATCACGGAAATAGCACTAGAGAGGTTTTGGTAATTAATTCTATTATAGTCTATTAATTTAACTAACTAATTAAATTTAATGTTATTCACATTTTTATTATATATATTTAACACCAAAGTTAACATTGTTAAGTGATGACATGACAATTTGGTTGATCAACTTTTACATTAAATACTACAATAAAGAAAAAATAACACATTCTCTCTCTTTCTTTTTTATTTACAATAATATTATTATTTATCCGAAATTAATTATTTATTATAAATTAATAGATAACGTTGTTAAAAAAAATACACTAATTTGAGACTTATATAGTTGTTAAGTTTAACATATATAAGTGACATTTAACATACACATGTGTCACTATTTAACAATAAAAATTTAACACAACTATTGTGGATGATTTAACCTCGGTAAAAACATCATATAATCAAGTGAGACTTACAAATAACTATATAGCAATCAGCTTAATTACAAAAAACTCATCTATTTATACTTATTTATAATTAGGTACGTATACTTATTTACAATTTGATACATATATGACATAAAAAATAACAAAATATACAAAATAAAATAAAAAAATAATCAAAAAATAAAAAAAAGTTGTACATGGTATTAAACAATATTAGACATGATTGAACATGATTACATATGATTAAACAGAATTAGACATACAATATTGGACATGATTAGATAGGATTAGACATAATCACACATATTTTTTTGTATAAAAATTGTATTTTTTAAAATTTTGGTTTTTTAATTTTGTTTTTTAATTTTCAAATATTTTTTTCGATTTTTTGGATTTTTTAATGACATGCACCTATTTGTAAATAAGTTCACAAGATATGTATTTTTTTTGTAAAAAGATTCATCAAATTCAAAACAACCGGAGGTTTTTTATAAATAAGTTTTTAAATATGTACTAAATTATCATTATTCGTATAATCAAATATACAAAAATTAACTTTAGGCATTTCCATAATTTTACATGTAGGAAACAAAATTTCCCCTACAAAAACGGAGGCCCAAAACACACACTTCACAATTGGGCTATTCTTGTTTGCATGACCCATATATATATGCTATAGCTCCAGTAACGGAATGTAGATTTGTCAACAATAATTTCATAAGAAGCAAACAGTTTAACGTAGTTTTAAACTTATTTTTTCCTATAAAAACCACTTCAAACGACTTATTTCCCTTTTCGTATCTCCGTACTCGGGTGTTGGCAAACCTAAACTTTTGTAAAAAAAAGACTAAAGTTTACAAAGATATGACAGTTAAAAGTGGACAAGGAGTAACTTGAGAGTCGATTACAAAATTCGGAATTCAAAATTCATGCGTATCATTTGCAAAGTAAATTGATTAAAAACATTTCTGTATTCTGCATTGCTTTCTTCTAATTTCTTACAAAAATAAAGAGATCCTCGTTTTAGTATTATATTCTGCTTTTATTATCTGGAGATATTTGCACAAATAAGCTTGCGAGAATTGGGACAGTTTTGGGAGTTCTGACCAAGTCACAAACTTAAATGGTTTTGTAATTAATAGGTAATTGATTTATAATAACAATTACCCTCCATCCCTCTAAAATCTTTTCCCCTCACCGCTATCCATCGTCGCTCGTCGACTCCCTCCATGTAGATACTCGCCGATAGCCATTTAATCAATATTAAATATCAAGATACGTCAATGAGGGAAAAAAAAGATAAGTCAATGAATATCAATAAATATCCGAAATGGTGTATCAAAAAATTCTTATATTTATCACCATTCATAAATTATCATACGCCAACAACTTATTTGGTCAAAAATCAGATTTATAAAAATATGATTTAAAAATCCAAAACAAAATCTAGAATTTTTATTTTCGAATCTTTTTAGGGTTTTTAGACTAATAATCAGCTTTTCAAAAACTAAAAAACTGAAAACACTTATTTATTTTTAAAATTTATGATGCAGGACGGAAGCGTTTGTATTCATCCGTTCCTCATCAATTTAAAATGTCAAAATCAGATAAAAAAATGTATTTACAAACGGACCCTAAATTGTAAAGCAAGATAAGTTTTCCAAGTAGCTATGATCAGGATTTGCTAACTGCAATGTGAGGTTAATTAATAACTTAATACATAAAGAATACTAAGAGAATCCGCACCAGCCATCTTAACCATTTGCTCAAAATTAACAAATTTTATACCTTTTAAGTAACCGTTTACATTTACACAAAATTCCAGTTTTATTATTAATTTACTTATAATAACCCTACATTACTTTTTTTTATTTGTTTATTATATTTTAATAATTATAACAATATTACAACCATAAAAATATGGACCATGATAGTTTATTACTATTATACTCCCTCCGTCCCTAAACAAATATACTCTACGAAAATACATGCAACTTTAACCATCAAAATTTTCATATCAAAATTACCGAAATGAAAAAATTGAAAATTTCATTATATAGTTCTAACCATAAACTACGTTATTAACTTTTGAAATAATTTTTTCCGGCAATCTAAATATGAAAAAATTATCGGTCAAAATTGTACATGTTTTGGATATTTGTTTAGGGACGGAGGGAGTATTAATCTAGGGAATCATATGCTCGTATGAGTTGAATTTTGTCTTTTTTTAAATCTAAGGAATTTATAGGGTTACTGATGCAGGTAACTTTTTACATCATAATTGTAAAATTTTAAGAAAAATTATGTTTTGAGGAAGTATACATATAAAAACAAGGGGGAGAGGAAAAAAAAAAAAAAAAAAAAAAAAAAAAACAAAAACAAAAAAAAAACAGAGAATGTCAAAATATAATTACTGTGTCAACAGATGTTTTCCAGTGTCACCGTATATATTATTATTAGTATTATTATTCAAAATAAACTAATAATTCCACGCGGTCAGCAATGATGTGCGTACGACTTTACATATTCCACTTTAGAAAGAGAGATAGAAAAACCAAAATATCAATTTAATCTCCTCAAATCCCACTGATTAGACGGCAAAATTGAAAAACCTCCGATCAATTTAACTCTTAATCACCTTTTTAACCGCCGTTAATTAGTTTGATCGATCTATCAATTATTCAATCAATCAAAATAACTCGGTGTAACATATATACATATATAGATAGATATTTAGTGTATATATATATATATATATAGAGAGAGAGAGATGAATGGGCTCCGGCCACCGCCTCAGAGGGCCGATTCCGGCGGAGGTTACGGAGCTGACGTGGCAACTATGGTCCCGGCATATAAAGCTTGGGGAGGAAGTAACGTGAGTTTTAATCCATTATATTTAATTTTTCTTACTATATTAGCCTTAGTTATTGCGTTTGTTTCTAATTTATATATTTTTTTGATTTAGTGTGTAATCTGTTCATGTTCAAGGGATTTGCTATTGATTTACTATGAGCTAGTGTTAACTGTTAATTATAATAATACTAAATGTTTGTAATACAAATTGACGAAATTAAGATTAATTAATTATTATAGTCCTGTTTAATGCAGATTTTGTAGCTCTTTATTGATTTGATGTTGCGCGTAACTTATTAATCAGAAAAGTTCTATTATAATTAAAATTAATTTGTTAATGTGTTGGGGATAAGGCTTTTTGTTACTGATTCTGGATTAGTTTGTTAATTTGATTTGCTAGTGATTTTTGAGCTTAGTGTTAATTATTGTATTAATTACAGTATAATACTAAATGTATTAATTGCTAGTGATTTACGGGTTTTATACATTTCGTACACCATACTATGTACTTTTAACGATTTGGGTACCCACCTTTCAATTTTCCTAATTTGGGTACCACATTGTAAGAAACTTTCCAATTTCCAATTTAGGTATTACACTATAAGAAACTTTCCAATTTATGTACCAATTAATCACGGAATCATTTCACAAGACAGCACGTGCTTGACAAGCGTTCACAAGCGTTCACGTGAGAGGGTAATTTTGTCATTCTGCATTAAAATATATCATCCTAGAAAAACGTTTTTTCTCAATTTCACACATAACAAAAATCAGTACATAGTCCAAATTTGGGGGAATACGTTATAAGATGATATATTTTGGTGCAGAATGACAAAATTACCCTCTCACGTCATGTGACATGATTCCTTGATTAATTTAGACAGTGGTACCTAAATTGGATAGTTTCTTATAGTGTGATACCCAAATTGGGAAAGTTGAAAGATGGGTACCCAAATTGTTAACAGCAACATAGTTTCGTGTACTAAACGTATTTTTTCCCTTTATTTGAAGTTGTGCGTAGCTTATTAATCAGAAAAAAATAATATAAAATATCTGATAGTTAAGGGATGTATGAAATATACTGTAGGGATAAATATTTGAATTTAAATCGTGCAATATTTTGTTTAATCAGTAGGGTATTTATATGTGAGTTTCTTTAGAACAAGTATATATTAGCAATCTGATAAATACTTATACTTGCTCTTTTTAAAAAATATTGCTTGAAGAACAGTCTGCATATAATACAGGGGTGTAGAAAATATGGATAAGAGAAAAGAATGGATATTCATATTACAATTTTTGTATATTTACATATGTGTGTGTGTGTTAAATAAGTAAGGGATGTATTTGGGGGGGTGTTTAGAACTTCTATTAGCTATTGTGATGTGTTTTGTGATGTAATTAATTTGATTTTGGTTTGATGAAAAAGGAATAAGGAGAATTAATACAAGGGATTTTTTCTTGTTTTGTTGTGTTGACTTTAGGATGTATTTTAGCTATTATGGAATGACCTATTAAGTCTTGACTTTAGGATGTTTTTAGCTATGATGGGTATTAAGCAATTTACTTATTGAGGCCTCGTTTGTCAAGCATTGAGGATTGTTTGGTTGCAGCTTTTAAGCTCAGCATTTTTGCTTATAACTTACTATTAGTTATAGACATGATAAGGTTGGGGAGGTGATTTTTTTTGGGGGAATTTTTTAATTTTTTTAAGCTGAAATGATCTAGAATTTTCTTCAGACTTAAATAAGCTATAATCGTTTTGCTCATAGTTGCAGCCAAACTACTTGAAAGGTCAGTATGTCGGTAGGCACTCGATTATAGACAAAAAAATTTGAGTTGAAATTTTTTAAGTACAAATCTAGATTAATAAAATTAACCCTAAAGTAAAAAACCCGGGTTTTAGGCTCAGAACCGAAGTTACCCTGTTAGAAGTTAAAAATTTATTAGCTGAGCTTGTGAGCTTTATCAAACAAGCTGAGAGTACGAAGTGAATTTTCTTCTGAAAGAGTTGGAAAGAAAATAAACGGAGCTAGGAGCATATGCATTAAGATAGGAACCATTTGGACATTTTAAGGTTATGCTATTTTTTCATTTTTTTTAAGTTTCAATATTTGGTTCTCGAAGTATCAAATTCTCTTAGTTCTTTTATCATGCTGACATGAAATGACTCGTGTTCACTTAGTTTTTTTAATATCAGCATTACGTTTACAATGTGCAGGTGTTTTTACTTCAAGGGAGGTTTATATTTGGACCAGATGCAAGATCAGTTTTTCTGACAATGTTTCTTATAACTGCTCCGGTGGCCATTTTCTGCGGCTTTGTTGCCAGAAAACTAATGGATGATTTCTCTCATCACTCTGGAATACTAGTAATGGTGGTAGTTGTCGTGTTCACAGTATATGTGAGTTCTCAATACTTATACACTGTAATTACTAATTACTTACTTGCTAATTGCTGAACAATTATACTCGGAGATGGCAGGAATATTCGTTACCTGAACATTTGATTTCTTATAACGTAAAGGTAGCGTCTTTATGTGTTAGGCACACTCTTATTGTGAAACCTTATTTCCTGTTTATGGTTTTGAAAAGTGGGTTATAGCGTTGGAGATACGTTTCACATGATCCCTTAGTTTCTCCGCATTGATACTTTTGAGACATCAAGTTGCTCTATATGCAAGGATTTGATACTTGTTTAGGCATGCCTAGCTATCTGAGTATCTGGCATTTGAATTAGTGAGATAATACCCAAATTTACCGTGTAACCTGTACTTGGGCTTCGATGCTTCTGAGAGTGAGTTTATTTCATCTGCTTCTTTCTCTTTTAGTTAGCTATACCATTAGCTGCGTGTATCATTAACAGTTTTACAACAAAATTTGCATGTTTTTATGTTACTATCTTTCGTGCACGCATGCCTAAAGAGGACGGTGGGCTGGGGGGTTAACTTGGTCTCCGTATGAGGACCCTGCAAGAAAAGTCTGTATTTTTATTGTTGACTTTGTATATTGAGTTTAATTAACACTGTCATTGGATACTTAAGAGACACCTACAATCTGGTTCACTATTATGATTTCGCTCATGAAGATTAAGAACAAATGTGTTCTTTTACCCAACGTAGCATGCTACAAGTATTGAATTTGCGATAGTTGCTTAAGTAGTTAAATATTATTTTGAAAATTGATTTTTGGGGACAAATTATTGTAACAGGATATAATTCTTCTTTTAATGACATCTGGAAGAGATCCTGGTATAATTCCTCGTAATGCTCACCCTCCAGAACTAGAGAGCTTTAATAATAGCACTGAGATTGGTCAAACACCACAGCTACGGTTACCTCGCGTCAAAGATGTTGTTGTTAATGGTATAACAGTGAGGATTAAGTACTGTGATACTTGTATGCTGTATCGACCTCCTCGTTGCTCACACTGTTCAATTTGCAATAATTGTGTTCAACGCTTTGACCATCACTGCCCTTGGGTCGGACAGTGTATTGGAAAGGTATGATATCTATTTTAAATTTATTAGTAATTTTTTTTCTGGTAATGCAACTGGAATTAGTTTTGGTTATAAGTGTAGCCAGCTAACATCTTCTCCTACATTTCTATGTCAGCTTAAGTTATTTTGGAAATCCATGTTACCTTAAGTTGGAATGCCCTTTGTGTATACTGGTTCTGATTATTTCAAAAAAAGCATTTACTCACAAGTTCATCTCTTCAAAAATATCATCCCTTAATAGATACTTTGTATTTCCTTGCGGATAGCAGATGTGGAACAGAAGTCAAAGGTCTATTTTTGGAGAAAAATGGAAAAATCAAAATTAAATGAATTAGATATTTACCGACTTTAGTTTATATAGTTCACTTATATTAACATTTAACGGCTGAAACAATCGCAAATTTAGTTTATTATTTGCGTTTAATCTAAATTTGAAAAAGATGCAAGTAACTTGTAGGGTTTGAAGAGATACAACCTTAGTAAGCAATTTTGTTTGCCTATTAGTCAGCATATGTATATATTACCCAACCCTACTTTTTTAAGTATTAAGAGATTTTTATCGTTTAATCGTATTTTATTACATAAGTTGTAAAAAAAATTGATTTCTCCTAGGCGCTTCGGAAAACGTTTCCTCAACTCTACTACCATCTGCTTCTTCGCTCCACTACCGCTCCCGCTTTGTGCAACTATGGTATATATTGCAAAACTGAGTTTATATCTTGTAAAACTGAGTATTTCTTTGATGAAATAAAATACACAATAGGAATTACGTTTGCTTTCTCTGGTGATTGTTTTACGTTACATTTACAGTGGCAGGTTCATGAATATGTTTTTGAATCTGAACTAATTCTTTGTTTAATCTTGGTGCAGAGAAACTATCGGTTCTTCTTCATGTTCGTCTCCTCATCAACTCTTCTTTGCCTGTATGTGTTTGCTTTTTGCTGGGTACTTATAATAAAAATAAGAAATAGTGAGCATGTGTCGATTTGGAAGGCAATGTGCAAAACTCCAGCTTCCATTGCTCTGATCATTTATGCTTTCATAGCTGTGTGGTTTGTTGGTGGACTCACTGTATTCCATCTTTATCTCATTGGGACAAACCAGGTATGAGTTAATTTCCTCAACCTTATTAGCATATCGTCATTCTGTTCCTTCACGAAATGTGGTGTTGCTCCTTTTCACTGACTTCCCACCTATTACTTGAATCAGAACGAGATCTTATTGGATTGTAGTGTTCCTTAAATTACAAGTATATTTCAGGACTGCACTGTTTAATCCGGATTATATCGTTTGCATACTTGTATAAATTATCAAACTTATCCAAACAAGAAAGCCAGGATGCTTAGCTACTGCATATCTCTCTTCAAGACATATTACTCTTATTAACAGTTGAAAAGCTGGTGGCTCAAACAAACAGGAAAAGTTAATTCAGCCTGACAGAGTACTACTGAAAGAATCTTTACCTTATTTCTATTTCATTTTTACTTGCATATAAGTTGGAGAATCATAGTTTGTAAACATATCAGTTATCACCACATTCCCATTTTGTGCACCAACCCAAAATTAGCAATTAATACACTAGAGTTGCATTTTTGGCGACTGTAGCATACTCCATAGGTAAAAACCATAAACCGGGGTTTGAGCCAAACGCTTTATATAATCCGGATAGAAAGTGTCTTGCCAAACGCTTTAGTTATGGGGTTCACCGGACTACTAATTCAAACTTGACCTCCAAATGATGCTACCAAACTAGGCCGAGTATGATGAACCATCATGCAAATTGCTTGTTTTGTAGGTCGGTGTACAATATCGAGATCTAATGATAAACTGTAAATAACCCTAGATAACTATTTAAATTATTCTATTTGACCTCCAGGAATAAGAGATCTAATTTTCCCCTCTTCTTTCTATGAATTTGGCAGTCCACATACGAGAACTTCAGATACCGCTATGATCGACGAGACAACCCTTACAACAGAGGGGTATCCAAAAACTTCTCAGAGGTTTTTTGCACCAAAATTCCCCCATCTAAGAACAGATTCAGGGCAATGGTACCACTCGAGCCCGAAATCCCAGCTCATATAATGGGCAGTTCTTTTGTTAGCCGGAGCATGACTAAATCCGCAAATGAAACAGAAATGAGAAGAAAGACGGCTTTCGATGATACCTCTGGAAATGAAGGTGAATATAGCAATGATGAAAGTGTTGAATATACATCTCCTCAGGGAGATTTAGGTAGTCGCGTTCGTCGTAATGAAAATGATGATTTACAAGGGAATTTGTATCCGAGACAAACAAGCGTGGGGAGAAGAAGTAGCAACTGGAACTTGTCCCCGGAAGTTGTTTCGATGGCGTCCCAAATTGGGGACTCGAATCGGATTGCTCGTGTTGATAGTAGCAATACATAATAATTATGTTCAGAGGATATTATTATTCGCTTGGATTGTATGTTTATATGATTATGAAAGATTAAAAAATTCTCTCTTTTCATTGCATTTGTTGTGTGAATGGCCTTTTGTTCAATATTACTACAAGGGTGTGAAATAAGAGCTTGCGCCTTTCATATCGAGCTCATAGAGTTGCATATATGCAGTAGTACTATTGATGTTCGTAACTATATTGTTACTTTTGTGTGTTCGATTGTTCGAGCTCGTGACTCATTGAGCAACCTTACTGATATTTTGGAACTGTACATTCAGTTACATATCAAACCAGTTGAAACATGTAATCGATTCCATCTTTGACGGTCTATCGTGTTGTAATTGGATAACTGTTAATTAATTTGAATTGTTCAAAAGCTTTGCCTTCTTACACTAACTTGTTCAGAATCGTGAAATTAATTTCTCCTTCCTCCCTTTCCATTTATACTGAATTTCTCCCTCAGAACCAATATTTATACTCAATCTACCATGGGCTTGTTTGGTTGCATTTTTAAACAGACAAGTTTTGCTTGTTTATGACTGTGAAAGAAATCTGTGTTCATTCGATCTGGATTTCCAATTTTCAGGTAAGAAGAAAAAGAACCAGCTTTTGAGCTGACCAGTGAAATGTACAACTTTTGCTAGAAGAAAACGAAAACAAAATGCACAACTCACGAACTAAACTTGTTGTGTGTAATGTGGTGATCTTGGGACAACTATCTAGATTTGATAGGTCATATTAAAATGATAGAATCTGATATGGTTGGTACAATTTTCTCTCAACTTTGTTACTTCAAGTTTTCCTCTTTATCCTCGTCAAAAAAATAAAAACTCCTCGACAACTGCTATGAATTGTTTAGAGTTTGCAGGGGATCGCATATTTTGTATTTTCTTTCCCGATATGGCTACCACCGCCGCAACACAAGATCCACCCATAAAACCAAGCTCTCGAAGGAGGGTTCCTGTATCTCTAACCGGGAAGACATCATGATTTTGATAATTTAGGTAAAATGTTTTCTCAAAATGGTATAATTAACTCTGATAAGATTTCAATGTCTTTAGAAAACTTATTATTTATCGTTCTGCTACTTATAAACTAAGAAAATAAATAAATGACCAGGATCCTTTATTTTTTTTCTCAATAAAAATTCATTAAATTCACACGAGGATTGAATATAAAATCAACAATCTTTACCAGTTTTTTTTTTTGAAAAAACACACACCTTCGAATTAAACAATAAATATAGTAGGTCTCTAATCTCTATTGAGTGATGCTGAAGTTGACTTACTACCTGTCCTTATAAGTTATAATAATAACTTACCCTGCCTATAACCTTTAGATTTAGTTAAATCATTAATTGTATCAGATATATAGTCTTTCTACTTACCAACCAAAATTCTATTTACATTTTACACCTAACCTCTCCATACGTATTGCTTATGAGAATAAAAGAATTAATTCCGAAAAGTTTGAGAGTTTTCTATGTTAATTTGCTGAATCTTAAATGGTTCTTAAGATCTCTAACATAGGTTAGATTGTCAAAATTAAGGTGCCCGCTTAAGCAGAATTTCATTGATACTTTTTCTCAAAACTAAAATTTTACGCCGGGTATTTTAAAATTCTAAATCTTACATCAAGAAATTATTCTCAACTTGCGAACCTAGTCTTAATTCTTAATCAACCCAAAAAAACATGACAAGTAAAATGCCTCAATATACATGTATACACCAACAACTCTTGTGTTTGTGTGGGCATGTGTGTGTAGCCTATGTCATGTCTATTTTGTTCTATGAGAATACATTTTGACACAAGACAACATCAGAATTACAAGTGTATTGATCTATACTTGTTGATTGACCCGAATCGCACTTATTACCCTATTATTATTTTCTATTCGAATCTTCAATAACCGTGCAAGCTATTTCTCGTTGTCTGCTCTTAACCATTGAATCTAAGTATCGTGACAATGGTTTAATTACATGATTGCTCTCTTTTATATTTGATATATTTTGCTCATCGTACTTGTTTTGACATCAAGATAGTCCTGCAGATTGCCTTCAATAATGTATCTCGTGATTTTACAAAGAATAGTGGTGGTACCGGGATTTTGTTGTGGGTGAACCTGAATTATGTGTATATGTAATTACGAGGGGTTAAAAAGCATAATCGTCAACTTTAAAGCAATATACATGAAGAAAAATTCAAAGTTTTCTCAATACGAGGGTGTTGTAGTTCATTTTAACATAAACTTTGACTTAGTTTCTCGTCCGACAAGTATATACACATCGCTCACAGCTTTGATCATGAATCATGAACTAGAAATGCTCCTTGTATAAAAATATTTCGTGTTCTCAAGATAATTATAACATCATACATCAAAAATAGCCAAATGAAACCAGCTTGAAAAACCTGAAAAATCCAAACAACATATTCCAAAATCCTTTCCCCCATAAATTGAAAACAAAAACAAACAAACATATATAAACCCTTCATACAATAACAACCGTTATTCCCTCCAACTAATTCATCTCTCTCTCCCTCTCTCATCCATGCCATGGGGTACGGCGTGTCTCGGCTAAAGAATGTGAACCCAGAGTCGATCCCAGCCAGGTTCCGCCCCATACTCCGTTGTCGCATTGAAGAGGTCCAGCGAAGAAGGCGACTTGAGTCAACCAAAGAGGAGTCCACCAAAGAGGAGCTCCTCGATAAGGCCTATGGCATGGATGATAGTGTGGCGGTGGATGAGAGATATAAGGAACTAGATGTGGTTGAGAAGATGGGGGGTCATGATGAGGCGATGGTATTGGACGATGATGATACCGATGATAGTAGTGTTGTTTTTCCTGGGTCGCCTAGTTTTAGGATATATTTCGTTGATAATGGGGACGATGACGATAATCGTGCTCTTGAAATTAGTATGTATATTCCATTAGTTTATTATTATGTGTGATAATTTGCATTGTTTAAAAAAGCGTGATCCGTATTAAAAACTCGATTCAGAGTTTCAGATCAACTTTGGTGGCCGGTGGTATCATTAGAGACGAGAGGGGGAAAATTTTGACAATTTTTAGTACTCATCTTGATGGTGTATGCTCATTAGATTATGAGCTTGGAGTTCTCTTGGTGGGTCTGCAACTTTGCTATTCACTAAATTTTGAAAATGTGATGATGAAAGTCGATTGCAAATCTATTGTAGATTGGGTTTTCCTTGTTCCCATTGCTTACTTAAATGCGTGTAAATACATTTTGGAGCTCTTTAGTATGGTGGGTTGTAATTTTCCCATGTTTGGCGCGAGCAAAATGTTACAGCAAATTTGCTTTCGAAAATTGGGCTAAAAGAAATTTGTGGAAATTAGTATAGTGGAAACGATTTGCCTAAATCTATTTTTGATCCTTATCTGATGAACTGTTATGGACTAACTAATTTTCGAAAAAGATAGTGGATATTGGAAGCTGCTAAGTTTAACCTACTTATTTTACATGTATTTTGCTATGTTTTAGTAATAATATATACACCTACCTGGAAAAAATGCAGTATTTTTGATTTAATAGGATTTGCAGGGTGATGTATGGTTGTACCTTATCGTTTTGGTTTATTCCAAATGCTTGTAACTGGGTTTAGTCCCCCTACTTTGATAAAATAAAATTTGAGGGTAATGTCCCTCTTTAATAAAAAAGATAAACTTGAAAGGCTCGCTTTCTGATTTTAGGCCGCTAGAACCTTACGTTTTTGTACGTTTTTAGAGAAATGCTTTAACACTGATAACTTGGGTGGGGGCATACTATGAGTTTATTATCATGTATCCGTTATATAATTTTCTCGGCTTAGTTTCACATTTTTTGAATAACTACGGAGTTAATAATATTAACGCTTTTATAATTATAAGTTTTACGATGATGATGACGATGATATATGTTTTCGAAATTAGTATGTTTCATCCATTAGTTATAAAAAAAACATGTCTTTTATACAGTTTATATAGGAATATAAGTTTGATCGTATCTGTATCCGTTGTTGTTTTTCACTTTTTTACCGTTCCTGAAGTTTCAAGAAGAATTATCTACAGGATTTATCTGAAAATGCGGTCATAGTAGTCTTTAATAGGTGGCAAGTCATTTTGATTGATGGAAACATAATAATGGAAATGGTTCCGGAAAATGAATTATATTTGATGTTGATACTGTCTTTTATAATGACCAGAAATTAGAATAGGACTGTGAAACCTTTAATTACTCAATTTTCTAAATCCTTAATTTTCAACTGAAAAAATGTAGTTAGCTAAGACTCAAGACCATGTGGACCACTATATAGTGAAATTTAATTTTTTACTTGTTATACCTTAATTTTTTAAATTTAACTTTTGTATCTTTTATATTTCTATTTTATTTATTTTTAGTCAATTTTGAAATGCTGAAACTTTTGAAACATGATTGCACATGACATTCGGTTGGGAATTTTTTTGGGAGTTTGAAAACATAGTCGAAATTGAGCGAAAAAAAATAAAATAGAAATCAAATACATTTTAATCAAGCAAGGTAAAAAAATAAAGAAAATACGGTAAAAAAAGTATAAAAAAAAACCCTCAGCTTTTCCGTGTTTATACTTTGGAAAATATTATGCGGTTTTATTAATTTTAACAACCCTACACATTTGGTTCTGGTTCTGCTCCTGATTGTATTTGGTTGGCTTACATATATAGACCACCACGCCGAGATGCAAGCCAGTTGCATATCAATCATGTTCGACTTTTTATCTTTCTTACAGCAAAGCAAGTCTTAAGTAAATTACGGACAAGAATTAGTAATTTCGGAGCAATCACCTATTTGGTGAACCTGCATGAACGAGAGGCGAAGACAGTTATAAAGAAAAAGAGAAGTTTGAGAGAAATAACAAGAGAAGGACAAACCGCTGTGTTATGCACAGTTGTTTAGAGATTGCAGGAGTTCGCAGATTTTGTATTTTCTTTCCTTATATTGCTACCACGATACGAAAGCCGCGACACAAGATCCACCTATAGAACCAAGCTCTCGAAGGAGGGTTAAACATGTATCTCTAACCGGGATCGAAGACATCATGATTTTGATAATTTTGTAAAATGTTTTACCAAAACAGTATAGTTAACTCTGATTAGATTTCAATACCTTTAGAAAACTTCTTATTTATCGTTCTGCTACTTATAAACTATGAAAATAAATAAATGACCAGGATCCTTAATTTTTTCTCAATAAAGTTTCATTAAATTCACACATGAGGATTGATTTCACAAATTAGAGTGAGTTACAAAAAAAACTGACCCACCCTCATATTTCTCACGCATATCTTTTCTATCTCTAATCTACTCTACTCTTCTATTTATTTTCTCCTGCATATTTTCTTCTTCTTTATTTTATCTTATTCTCCATAAATATGGAAAATCGTCCTCCTTTTCTGTTAGGACCAGATTACTGGTCTAAATATTGTTTATTGTCTATTGGTTTTTACTAAATAAATCCTAACTGTTATTAAGAACTAAGACAGGATTGACAGGTTCCAAGTACCAGTTGCAACCTCAGTTACAACCTACTAAGTTAGTAGTATTAGGTTTCAAGTACCAGTTGCAACCTCAGTTACAACCTGTGTTGACAGGTTTCAAGTAAGTTGCAACCTCAGTTGCAACCACTAGTTCCAACCTGCTGTTAAGCAGAATTCTGTCTTGTTCTATAAATCTGCATAACTATTCTTTAATAATAATTATTTGTTTTAAAGTATGCAGGATATATTCTCATATGATCTTAACATGGTTAATATGCGTATATTGAGAATATCAAAGTGTTAAGGAAAGATGTTTTCTAAAAGATATAAAGAGATTAGTTTATAAGGTTATGTTTCCTTTTAATATATATATCTCTATTCTTATGCTTGTCCTTATCACTTGTTTCAATCTTTTGATCCTTATAATATTCAGTAAAGATATGTTTAAAGATTGATTGATATGTGGAGTTAAATGTTTCATATGTTTATGAAAAGATATTATCTTTAAGAGATCATATCTTTATATGTTTCCTTTCAAAGGAAAAGATTAACTCCTATTTTCAAGTGTGTTACTAAACAGGTATTAATCAAAGATGATTAGAGTCAATCCATGCTGAAGAATCTCATGATACTTGGAGAGATTGAAGCTAATCAACCAAGTCAAAAGCAATCAAAAGATATTGAAGATAGAAGATTGTTTTTACTTGTGTATATACTTAGTAACTTAAGCTTGTAAAATGTGTGTGTTCTAAATTATAAAGAACTTATTTTCTAGAGAGAATACACGTGAGCTTCAAAAAGAAAACAATGGTGGGATGCCATTGATTTATATTTGATAGTTATAAAGTAGGAGCAATATAGAGATAGGCAGAAAAACCTAGAGGGAGTCTAAGTGTTTTTCATTAAGACTTGAGTCTCATATTGTAAGCTTTTTATAATATCATAATCTGGGTAAGTGCCCCGGAGACGTAGCCTAGTTAGGTGAACTCCGTTGTTAAATGTGCTTGTGTTCACTTTGAGTACATTTAACATTTTACAGTTCTGTCCATTTAATACACTTGGTTCCAACTGGTGGTTGCAACCTCACTTGGAACCTAACTGCAAAACTGCAACTAGAACAACGGATAGGAATTTCATTTTCTCAATCCACAATTCAACTATGAATTTTCTGAAACAACACCCCAATCGAGTTCTCAACAATTCTCTCAACAATATCCATATAATATAAAGATATATTGAAAATAAATAACTTATTTTCCTATTTCTAAAATTCTATCTTTTATGAAATTTGGCGCTAAAATTTGACGGTAATGTATGATTGTTGGAAAAAAAAACAAATAACTACTGTATTTTGAATATTTAATTTTTAATTAAAATAGATAACATTGTTAAAGTTAAAACTATTGTGGGTGTTTAACTTAATGTGCATATGTGTCATTTAATAGTTTTTTAAATGATGATGTGTCACTAGTTAACAACAAAAAGTTAACACAACTATTGTGGATGCTCTAACATAGTACTAGGGTAGTGGCAAATTTGCATTTGTAAGTAAGAATATAACAAGTCCCCCCATTTTCTGTTAGAGGAGTTTAGACCAAATTACCAATGAACTACTTCTCCCATTAACTACAAGTTCACAATAAAACGAGCTTAGATAATATAATAACTTAATAAGTAGTACGTATATGAAAGGATATTGATCAATCAATCTGATTAATTAGTACAGAGCACGGGATTCGGGTGTTTTTTAACAATGATATTAGATTATTCCGATTCTTGATTAATGTGTGTTGATTTTAAGTTTGGCTATACATGTCTTGGTCGAGCAAAAACATACCGAAACCAACGGGTTGTTCCTAATTCTCTAGATCTCCATTTATAAAAGACATGTTCTCATTAATTAATGATGCGTCTTTTCATAGAGATTAGAGTATAGACATTAAAATTATCAAAACCGTCAGTTTACTTAAAGTAATTGACTTTGTTTCTCACGTGCCTGTCAACCTCATTGTTGATGGCATCTTCCCATATACACATTATATGGATAACATTGATTATTTCAATATCGTCGATTCACCTTCACTCATGAAGGTTAAGGGACAAAAGAAGTTTCATTACTTACCCTTTTACCATGCCGATGCACTTCATCTTCCTTAAAAGATTCATTTTCCACATTTTTTCCAGCACCGTTTGAGTGTTCACTTGTCTTGGGTAGCGTAATGCTTTGAACCCTCAATGTATTGGTCACACTCGCCAGGCGTTAGGGTTTTTTGCGGAAAACTTCTCTTTTTTGAAATATGCTTCTCGGGCATAGAACAATGTTCTATATGCACTTTAAAGTCATATGCTTTATGCACTAGAAACCGATCAGCACTATATTTTATGCTTATCCGATGAACACACGATCTACCGTTTTCGATCCTATCCAAATCCTTCCAGGAACAATATTGAGACCTTTTTTAGGTAGCACCAAACTTTCACGAACTTATAGTCAGGCACCATGCCTTCTATAATTCTGACTGTTTGGGCCAACTTCCTAAGCGATAGTTTGTTCAACCCATAGCTTGCGGAAAGCTCACTTCCCGTACAAATTCAGAGTTTAATCCTGAACTTATCAACATGATATTCGTCGTTTAAGAACTACATTTTTGCTCGAGAGCATAATAAGTCGTTCTTTAACGATTGGTGTCATTCCATCAACATAATTATGTGAACGGTGTCTCATATTCACCGTTTCAATCACACTGATCATGTATTCATATCCATGTGAATATACCATTTCAGAACTAGTTAGACAATATCTAACACTTCCAAAAATAGCCTATCATTTAATGATTAACACATAATCATTGGATTAAAGTTGGTAGATTAACACAACAGAACACCCATGATTAAACATGTTTTCTGACAAGCCTTAATCCTCAACAATAGAATTCACGCATTCATTCTTACTTGAATGAATATCTCGACTGATTTATCTTTACTTCTCATCAAGTAGACATATCAGTGTTTAATACATCCATCAATAAATTGAGGAAATATCTTTTAAACCCTTCTTGGTTTTGCACTCATCTCAAATGCATCGAACCATTTGGTTATGTACTCCGTTCGAAACTTCGAACTGAAGACTTATCAATACATTGCTTTAAACACAAACTCATATTTGTGTTTCAATTTAAATAATAGATTTAGAAAAATAAAACATTTAACCTTTTATATTTTCATCACCTACTATATCATGTCAAATCAGTGACTTGGTTGAATAATTCAACATGTCATTATTGACCACAAGAGTATCGACTAAAATGCTCATTTTGAACAAATAGTCACTCATGTATTGCCACAAACAAGCAAAATTATCACAATTTGATCCTAGTGTTTTGGCTACCGAAAGGCTACTGCCCTTTAGCTTTCAAAACCACTAGTCATGATTCAGATTTGTATGCTTGCACTTGTTAGTGGATTTCCAAACGTTTCCACACATTAACGCCCCCACAGTTCGTACATTCCCTTTGTCCTCACTCAGAACATGCACACTGTTATAGAGAAACTTAATCGGTTTCAAGATGGTAAATGAACAATATCATTTATTTTAGACGTTTTAAATCCATACCAATAAACCGTTAGATATTCTCCCACTCGCCCGCAGACGTTATGGGGTACGTTTAGATTCTCGATCTACAGGATCAACGGGTTACCCCCATATTTGTGGGACCCTTGGGGTTCTCCCCCAATAATAGTAATATAATATTACTATATTACTATTCTCAATAATAGCAAGCTCAACATATTCACAATATGTTTTACTAACAAATTAATAATATGTTATTTCAACAAATTATTAAATGTTTTTCCAACAAATAAATAAGATGTTAATTTCAACAAAATATTAAATGTTCTTTCAGCAAATTAATAAGATAATATTTTAACAAATAATAAATTAGCCGATATTTGTTTATTATTAAAATAAAACTCAACGGCCATTTATAATTTGTTTAATCATCAAATTATTTGCTCTTGGATGAACAAAGTTGGTTATTAAATAACCTTTCATCCAAATAAGTAACCGACTCGTCATTGCAATTCGTAGTTAGCTAATAAATCTCTCCATAAATGTCAACAATAACTGTCGTTACCATAATTTATAACTCTCCAAATTAAATTGCGATTAATCACAATTAATAAGAAGTTATAAATACTCGTCATTAATCTCATTAATGATTACCGTTACAAATTTTGTAACCCTCCAAATTAAATTGCAATAAATCACAATTAATAAGGACACCAACCATTATATCACCACATTAGTGTCTTTAATAATGGTGATTTCGTATTTGTAACCCCCGTCATTAATATGCACTCATGCAGAATTAATAGGAGTTACACCGGCACCCACAATGTTCTGGTCAGTTCCAACACCCACTGTGTTCCGGACATTTCCCGCAGGAAACTGTTTGTTATCTCAAATAACAAACAGGCACAATCTAATTTCGGAAAATGAAACTAAAACTTCTCTTTCGCAAACACCAAATTTCTATAACCACGCATGGTTTCAAGAAACTGATTCTGCAAGAGTATTCTAGTTCATTTCCGAAAAAGATTATCAAATTCTGAAAGATTTATTCAGCCGTAAACACCAGATAAATCTGATTTTACACAGAACAATCTCAGAATTCAACCAGTTCTGTCGTAAGCCCTAAATTCTGAAAATCAGAAAATGGTTTTACAAGAACTATTTCGAAACCAGTTCTGTCGTAATCCCCAATTTAATGGTTTTTACTAGAACTGTTTCGAATAATCACCAATTTTAAATTCCTTAAGCAATAATTGATACTAACATGCCACCATGCATATAACGTATGAATGATTAAAATATGCTCATATCTTATTCACAATTCAAACTCATCAGTAACAAAAATACTCACAATGATACATGGAATTGCAACGTTACCATAATAATGGTTTTAGCAGTTCAAAACATTAAAACAAGTTGTAATATAGGAACTTGCTAAAAGGAATTGGTCTCTGGAACCATGTAATCAAACATGTGTATGCCAACATATTATATAAAAATTACTGGATCTTTTGTTGAGTAATAAAAAAGAACAGATTTTCCATCAATTACCAAAAATAAATAAATCACAAGTTAATTACAAAGTAATAAAGGAACTGATGCAATTTCACAAGAGCGATACATAACATCCACTCATCAAGTAAATAATACGCAAAATTGAATAAATTACATATACATAAAATTCAATCTTCTTCTAAAAAGCCATATACCTAATCATGCATGTATACAAATTAAATGTATGGAAAATCCAGAACAAGGATAAACCACAAATAAAATTAAAACCATGATATAACAATCCGAAACCATTATAGCCGTAAACATCAAATTCCCGAAACCAAAGATTAAGAGAAAATGATTTTACTAAGAACGATTACGGATAAAGAAATAATTTTCTGTAAATCCATACACCGAAATTATTGTATTAACGTACCAAACATAAAGAATATCGTTTAAGATTGTTGGGTACGTTGTAAATAAATACAATAATTTCTACGGAAAAGAAATGGACAAATAAACAGAAAATGGTTTCCTCAAATATATAAATATCAATTACAAGAATTAACGTAAAATAATGTAAATGATACCGAAATGGACTAAAGTCCGAGACGAGGTAACTGCAAGCAGTTTCCCTTAAACGATATTTGCCCCGCCACCTCTGCTTCTGGCTACATGGGGCACTTCGTTCCCAAGGTACAACGTCTATCGCATGTGACTCGACGGAAACGGCACCGAGCCACGGTCGGGCCGTTGGTGGTGCGGTACTCTCTCTCTATATGTATGCATGTGTGTTTGTGTGTGTTTATGTGTGTATGCCATGTTATGTTTTTTTCCATAAAAGCTTATTGAAAAAGCTCTAAGAAAAAATGGTTGGAAACCACCATTTTATGCATTTTCTTATGTAACTCTTTTTTCCAATAAAAAGCCACACTTAATGGGGTAATTAAGTTTTGAAACTCACAATTTTAATTGCATTCAAAACCATAAAACAAAGTTTTATCCGACAATTATGGCCACATGCAAGTTGTGTTGTTGTGGTCTCCCAAGTCAAATCCATGTATATCAACGTTTACAAGAAACTTGTATTTACATGGATTTTGGCCTGCCAATTCAACCTGCGGTAGCATAACAGATTGTCGTGGAACTACTATAGCAGCTGACACTATGCCACATATTGTGAGTCCAGTCGCATTTATTCTTGCATTTTATGTGATTTCACTTTGGCTGACATTCATATCTTCAAAGTAATCGAATTGGTTCATTAACTATTTTAAAAATTTTTTTTTTTACCTCCAAAATATATTGCATACATGTATATTTTTTATATAAAAATGGTGTGGGAAAGCCACACTTTCTATTTTATAGATTAGAAAAATAAAAATATAAACCCCCCACAAATAAAGAGTTAACTATTTCCACAAAGGAAAATAAATGAAGTAAGATAAAAATTGTAACAATATTGCATACATGTATGTATATATATAGATTATAGAAGATTATAGATAATGGGGTGGAATTGGACTTTTTCACTCGAGAACACATGAACTTATCATTTAAACTATGAGCATCTACGGTTATAAAAAAAATAGAGAATGTATTTTATTTCGAGTTTGCCTCTTTATGCTTTTAAGTTTTTGCCTCTTTTTGCCGATTTTTGCTTGGTTAATTTTAGATACCCATTTTACTAATAAATTCAGACCATCCCAAGTCGAACTAATGTTCCTGTACGTGTAGATTATCAACATATTTTAAAATGAATTTTGTTTTTTCTAATTAACTAATTACATACGTGTATTTTGGTTAATTTGATAGGTGCAAGGTTTTAGATCGGAACTCGAACAATGTTGGCCATCAGTGACTACAAGGCCTAACGATACGTTTTGGTCGGAACAATATAACAAACATGGTGTCTGTTCGCAGAACGTACTAGGCCTTAAGAAGTACTTTAACAATGCGATTACGGTTGTGAATAAGTACAAAATCCTAAACATCCTCACCAAAGGAGGCATCTTACCAAGTCCATCGGTCTCATATACATTCACCGAAATAGAAGCAGCAGTTCAAAAAACATTTCCTTCCATCCATATTTACGTGTCCTGTTGGTTCGACGGCACATCTAAACAATTACAACTGAAAGAGATCTACATATGTTTCAATAAATCGGTCACAGGACCCATATCATGTCCTGCAAACTCGGATGAAAAAAACTGTAGGACATTGCCCGGCAGGGTGCCGAAGATCTACATACCCTAGTTTAATATACTATTTTCTGTTTCTTGTGTCAGCTACACATGAAACTGTACCCGGTTATGAATAATACAGGAAATTATATCCGGTTATGAATAATACATGAAAAGAGGATTAATTAGGTGTTTTGGCATCCTTAAAGAATGATTATTAATAATCTTGTGCAATAATTTCCTCAGAAAAAGTAGAAAGGGAAATGATAGTCGTACGACACATTTAGGTGTATATATATGTGTGTGTATGTATATGTATGTATGTATGCAACAAAAGCAGAACATTAACATAATACAAAGAGTGATAAAAAAAAAACTTCAAGCGTATTATATAGCATCAAACCCGTTTCTTCTGTCAATGCACGGATACGGACTTAAACAGACAAAAAAAACTGATGCTAGCGGTCTTTTGCCCTTTACTACTCATTTCTAACATTATAATAAATTTGAGTTATCGGGTTAATTAAAATATTCCGGCTTAGAACAATTAGGCGCCAATACCGTACGTTGCCACATGACCCCAGCAACTCGCAAGAAGTTCAATGGAAAATGATATGATCTATACGTACATTTTTCCAACATCACCAAAATGCCCTGTCACAGCTCATCTAATTACCATACCAGAGAATAGCATGCTCTTTAACCTTCATTTCTACTAGGTTTCATTCGAAAAATCCCATTCCTCATGTCAAATGCAAGAACAAAACAGCATATATATAACCTGATCAATAATTACTCCGTTTCATTCAGGAAATCAATTACCAGCATTGCCTAAATCGCAGGCATGCTAAATTAATAATTAAAGTTACCAAATGCTATGCATTTGTAGTACTAGATCTAGTATGTACAACTATACAAGGTGTAACATCCAAACACATCGGCAATATAGAGGATTTGGGTTTGAACCGAATGTTTAAGTAATACTGGCTTGTCGAGAATGAGCGTTTTCTTTATTGTTTCTTAATGTGACAATCTTTAAGCGAAGAACTTTAATATTCGAATAGACATAGTTAATGAATGTCTCTTACAAACAAGGGATGAACAGCGCTAATGCGTTAGGTAACAAGTAATTTACATAGTCGGATCTAAAAATCAGAACTTCAGGCATTGTTAAAAAAGATTGTAATACTAATCCCATAGTACAATTCCAAACATGTAAAACACATAAAAGACATCTTTAAATAAACATTTAAAAATATAAACTAAATCCAAAAGCGAAAAAGAAATGGCAGTCTTTAACATATGTAGGGTAAATTCCCCTACGCAAAAAGAGACCAAAACCACAATCACTGGTCTCGAAACGTCTGTAACTAGAAGCTACGTCTGTTGAGAAAGTCTGAGACCATGTGTATATCGCACTCATTTTCGCAATCAAGGGATATTAAACTTTCAGAATAAACACAAGCTCGTGCATACCATTCAAAGAACTTTGGTCCAATATTTCTTATTTCTTGAGTAATGAGATCTACATGGGATATTAAACTTTCAGAATAAACACAAGCTTGGACATTCTCCGGCGGGGTGCCGAAGATCTACATACCTTAGCTTAATATACTATTTTCTGTTTCTTGTGTCAGCTATACATGAAACTGTATCCGGTTATGAATAATACATGAAACTATATCCGGTTATGAATAGTACATGAAAAGAGGATTAATCAAGTGTTTTGGCATCCTTAAAGAATGATTATATATAATCTTGTGCAATAATTTCCTCAGAAAAAGCAGAAAGGGAAATGATAGTCGAACCACATTTAGGTATATATGTATACAACAAAAGCAGAACATTAATATAATACAAGAGAGTAGCCTTCTCTTTAACCTTCATTTCTGCTGGTTTCATTCGAAAAATCCCATTCCTCATGTCAAATGCAAGAACAAACCAGCATATATATAACCTGAACAATAATTACTCCGTTTCATTCAGGAAATCAATTACCAGCATTGCCTAAATCGAAAGCATGCTAAATTCATAATTAAAGTTACCAAATGCTATGCATTTGTAGTACTCTAGTATGTACAACTGTACAAGGTGTAACATCGAAACACATCGCCAATATAGAGGATTTGCGTTTGAACCGAATGTGCAAGCAATACCGGCTTGTCGAGAATGAGCGTTTTTTTATTGTTTCTTAATGTGACAATCTTTAAGCAAAGAACTTTAATATTCGAGTTGAAAATGTCTCGACAATTTTGGTCCATAGAAGACGTGGGATCTTTGTGTGGTCTATAGTCCCATCGGATTATGGAAAGGCAAGTAATAATCTAGAAGTATTACACTCCATCATTATAGATAGAAATTATGCAGGATTAGCATTTTCGATGTGATGTATCTCCCGTATCATGCATGCTGTCGATCGTATCTCTCTATGAAATTATGTAGCATCACAAAGGTAAAATCGAGTGCAGGGTCATTCTGGTGTCTTCGCAATCATCGGCCTTTTTACAAAATGGGGTACCCCCTTACCGTATAATGTTAATATTGTGTTAATTTATGTCCCCTTTCTCTCTCTGCGTATGATGCTCTCATCTCGTGCTTAGGTTTAAACATGTTTCTCATTGTTGGTTTTCCGAATTCACACTGATACTTGTGCTTTGTCAAAAGTCTTTTCTTGTTGATGCTCGCTTCTTCTACATTCTTCCTGTTTAAAACTAAGTGTCCATTGAGGCATCAATGTACCACCAACGCAGGGGCCACTCCAATCACGTAGTAGGCATACATTTGACAAAATAAAAGCGCTTCGCTTTTGATCGTTGAGTAGTAATTAAGCAACGATCGATTGGCTAGATATTACAGCTAGCGGTTGCTGATTTGGCAAAATCTGGATTTCTGGAAGCGAAAGATGAGACCATGAGAAAGATAGCAAGATGAGTGAGTTATGCTGGTGACTGAAAAAACATATCTACACATAACCGAAAAAGCAAGTGTGGGTAGATAGAGCTCACAAATGCGACCTCTGCTGGTGACCTGATTTTATTAGATGTTTACGTGTTAACCAAAATAGTCTCTTCTGAAAATTAGTTAAGATGGCTTTGAGTTGGTTAGATACTTTATTACTGATCCAATGAAAGTAAGCTAGTAACGTTGAGTGCCACTATCAATTTCACATCAAACAAATCTATAATTAATTTGTTACAATTTCCATTTTTGCTAGTTTTACTTTTATGGTTGTATCTGAATATTAGGATAAGATTCACCATATCACTTGCACGGTTGTCCTTCAATTAACCAGATGTAACTGTAAGTATAATACTTATAAGATAAGTGAATCAAAAAACCAATGTGGTGATACAAATGAGCGATTTACAGGATTATAAAACCTCATGCCTTTTCAAATTCATGTGGATATTATTATTGAAAATTTATTCTATTCTTGCATTTGTGATTTTCAATATTATATGACTAAGTTGTATATGCTTTAGTTTCAATAAGCACCCTTATGTTGACATAGTTAAATCTAAAACAAAACTTCTGGCAGATCTAAAGAAATTTTTAATAATAATCCATTAGGCCAATTCCAAACATGTAAAACACATGAAAGACTATCTTTAAATAAAAATTTCGTCATATAAACTAAATCCAAAAGAGAGAAAGAAATGGCAGCCTTACACATGTAGGTAAATTCTCCATAGCAGAAAAAATGACATAATTCAAAAAGAGACGAAAACCACAATCACTCTTCTCGAAACGTCTGTACTAGTAGGTACTTCTGTTGAGAAAATCTGAGACCATGTGTATATCGCACTCATTTCCGCTGTTAAGGGATACAAAACTTTCATAATAAACAAAACCTCGGAAATACATATTAAAAAAAGTGACTAGAATTGTTCCATGTCATCGGATAGAGTTTTTGGATAAATTTTGTGGGTTGCTATAACATCCCTCTATTACTAATCTCATCATTTCTTCTTATCCTCATGGACTTATAGTCTCGTAATTTGTTATCCGACAACTAAACTAATTTTTATATTGCTATAGGACAGAGTGTGCTGCAAAAAAAGAAAAAAGAAAAAAAAAGGGTTGACGTATACGATAAACCATGAGAACGAATAATTTAAATAATTAGAAATTGAATGGGTTTATTTATGTGCAACTGATTTTAATATAAAGTTTGTTTTTTTTGTAACATTAATTTAGTCGGTTATAATGAAAATTTTATATTTAGAGCTCATATGTATCAAAATGATAAAAAACAAAAATTTTACTTTTTATAAATAAGATTTTTTTTGTTTATTTATGATCAAAGTAGTTATTAAAGGAGAACACCAAGCACAAATATTTATGTACTTTTAAGTATTACTAATAAGTAAAAGTATAGACATACCAAACAAGAACAATCATACCTAACAAGCATAATTATACTTTTCATTACTTAATACATTCTAACACCAATATGTGATAATTAAGAATTGTGATCAAAGTAAAAAATAGAAGTTTCTTTTTTCTACTTCTTTGTTACTGGGGATGCTTTGCTTGGACCCTTGAAATATTAAAAACCCTCCCCAATTGATGGTCATAACCAATACCGGTTCCAAACCCTTCCCAATTGATGGTCATTATAACCAAGGTCGATTTCTATTTTTTGGTTCTACCGATAATTGTTTTCTACTTATATTATTTAACCTACTTTTCCTTATTCTTTTATGATTGTATAACTTATTATTAAGAATATTTATACATTTCTAAATACATTTTCAAATTTTTATTAATAACGCTGACGTACAAATTTTTATATTAAGGTTTATAAAATAAAAAATCTTATTATATCTCTATCTTTTTTCGAGTCTTTTTTTTTTTTTTTTTCCTTTCTATTTAAAAAGATATACATATCTTCGAATTAGATAGTAAACATCAGTACAAACAAATGACAGTTTACCATCAGACGCTTTTTTGCTAAACTGATAATAAATTGGGTGTTGTTAAATTTAACGACATTCGGTCTATCATCAGTTTAACAAAAGGGCTCTGACGGTAAGTGGCATTTTTTTTAATGATAATAGTCTCTATTGAGTGATGTTGAAGTTGACACCTAATTTGTCCTTATAAGTTATAATAACTACCCTGCCAATAACCTTTAATTAGATTTAGTTAAATCATTAATTATATCATATAGTTTTTCTACTTACCAACCAAAATTATATTTTACACCTAATCTCTTCATATCTCATAAAAGAATTATTTCCGAATAATTTGAGAGTTTTAGTATGTTAATTTACTTAATCTTAAATAGTTCTCAAGGTCTCTAATAACATATATAGACTAGAATCTAGATTGTCAAAACGTGACGGATTAAGGAGAATTTCATTGGTACCTTTTCTCAAAACAAAAATTTTATTTAACTTTAATTAAAAATCTAAAATTTACATCAAGAAATTGTTGGTTTTGGTACTATTTCGAATACGATAAAGTAAAGGACAATAAATTAAAAGACAGGAACGCAATGGAAATAACACTTTATTTCTCACAATTGGAATATGAATTACAATTCCTGACTCGTACAGAATTAAATTAAACTGCTGGACTGGTTTTGCAAAAATCAAACTGCCGGACTGTTTTGGAAATAAAATAAACTGCCGGACTGTTTTCAACAAATAAAAAACTGCTGGACTGTTTTGTAAATAAAATAAACTGCCGGACTGTTTTAACAAATAAGAAACTGCCGGACTGTTTTAACAAATAAAAAACTGCCGGACTGGTTTTAAACAAACTGCCGGACTGGTTTTAACAAATAAAAAACTGCCGGACTGTTTTGTAAATAAAACAAGCTGCCGGACTGTTTTTAACAAATAAAAAACTGCCGGACTGGTTTTTGTAAATGCTGGAAATTACAGAACTGAAAAGTAAATTACAGAATTGAAAGACTGAAAGTAAACAGTACTGAAAAGTAAATACAGAAAAGAAACAGTACAGAAAAGCAAATTACAGAAAAGAAATGGTACTGAAATGAAATGTACAGAACGTAAAGGACTGAAAAATAAATAACAGAAATAAAAATAAGAGGCAACTGCTGAGCAGTTTCCCTTAAACAATATTTCCCGAACCACCTTTAAAGGTTTCTGGTTTCGGGACTTTGTTCCCAAGGTACAACTTATATCTCAGAGTGGCTCGTATGGAAACCGGCACCGAACCACAGGTCGAGCTGTTGGTGGTGCGGTTCTCTCTCACTAAGTGTATGCTTATGCTGTGAGTTGTGTGTATTCTGGTGTGCTGAAATGAGAGGGGGAGGGCTGCCTTTTATAGGCTCTATAGAAACCGCAACCATAATTGTGGTCATTAATTCTGGGAGTTACACCCACAGAATCCGCTCAATTTAATTCTGAAACCGCAGCATTTAATCTCATTCATTGCTGACGTTTCTCTTGCTGGAAACTCTAGGGACTCCTTTTGTATTTTATACAAAACTCCCTATTCGGGTTTGGACCCAAGACCCGAGACATTCCCCAAATCCCAAATCCCAAATCCCAAATCCCAAATCCCAAATCCCAAATCCCAAGCCCAAGCCCAAGCCCAAGCCCACACCCACGCCCACGCCCACGCCCACGCCCACACCCACACCCGTGCCCGTGCCCGAGACCCGAGACCCGAGACCCGAGACACGAGCGAGCGCGCGTGTGTGGTACACACTAATACTCTTAGGTGTATGTGGACATGTTAGTTTAATAACTACATGGGTTGGTATGGTATATATATTGTAAAATTAACTCTTAATCTTTCAATATGGGATTATACCAAATGGTTTTTCCCTTACCATTTCGGTTTTCCAGATTTTTTCCAGATTTGAGCTCCCGAGGTACCAACTTTGAAACCAATTTGTATTCACACCCATTCTCCGAATAGGTCATGTGATATACCGTTACGAAGCTCGTCACACGGGCTACTCAACCACGTTGAGTACGGTATAAACAACTCAGCGCTGTTACACGAAATAATGACTCGAAGTTGGTCCAGTGACCATTCGGAAACACCCATGTTTTCACATGTTTTTCCAACAATCCCCCACATGAATGCAATTGGCTGAAAATAAAAATGCTCCTAAATGCATACGAGAGAACCGCAAGAGTTCACTGCATAAGGACAGGTAGCGCGCGCCTTGAACCTGCCGTAGTGACGTAAAATCTAATATGCTACTATTGGGTAGCCTTTAAGCCTTGAACCCTTTAGCGTTTGTGCATACCAGGGTAATGCGCACACAGTGTCCTCTCTACACCACTTACTAAGCCCTTTGGTTGTTGTCCATATTTGGCCGTGGACTGCCTTGGCAACATTCAACCGAGTGCTCTAGTGAACTAGCCCATGGCTCATCACATAGTATCGGCCATACACACTCGTCATAGGTGATGTCAAGTCAAGGGTGTCCTGACTCACCCCTCTCAATCTTCGAGATACTTTTTTTCATTAAGAGCCTCATGCTCACCCTTAAGATGGTCTAGGTCTATCACTCTTTCATCCTAGAAATGGGCTGGGAACTTAAGTTCCCGAGTGCTTTGTTCGGTCACCCCCACAGTTCGGTTTTCCCATTGAACCCGAGGCTGGAGAATCCAGTTCGGGTTGGGTTGCCTCTGAGGAGGTTTCAAGTTTGATGGGCTTCAACCCCATTCCCCTCGATGAAACTTCAACTCCTACCTGAGTTAAGCCTTTTGTAAATGGATCCGCTATATTGTCTTTAGATCTCACAAAATCTAATGACACCACACCGTTATCTAACAATTCTCTTACGGATTTATGTCTCCGAAGAATATGTCAGGACTTTCCATTATACATATGATCCTACGCCCTTCCAATAGCCGACTGACTATCGCAGTGCATGCTTATTGCTGGGACAGGTTTCGGCCACATTGGAATTCCTTCCAGAAAGCTTCTCAGCCAATCAGCCTCTTCTGTTGCTAGATCCAATGCTATGAACTCGGATTCCATAGTTGATCTAGCTATGCACGTCTGCTTGGATGATCTCCATGAGACAGCTGCTCCTCCCATCACGAACACATATCCGCTAGTGGATCGTGTACTGTTGGAATCCGAGATCCAGTTTGCATCAGAATACCCTTCCAGTACAGCTGGATATCTGGTATAATGCAACCCTCGGTCTGCTGTGTATCTCATGTATCTGAGAAGTCTCATGATGGCCTTCCAGTGTTCCTCATTTGGATTACTGGTGTACCTACTCAGTCTACTCACTGAGTTGGCTATGTCTGGTCTAGTACAGTTCATGACGTACATCAGACTGCCTATTATTCGAGAATATTGCAATTGTCTCACACTCTCCCCAAAGTTCTTTTTCAGGGTGGTTGAGATCTCTATCGGAGTTCTGGATGTAGCTCTACTATCTTTATCAAATTTGTCAAGCATCTGCCTGACATAGTGAGTTTGAGATAGCGCATATCCGTCTGATGTCTTGGTAATTTTCATACCAAGTATAACATCAGCGACACCCAAGTCTTTCATCTCAAATTTTTGTGACAACATTTTCTTAGTGGAGTTGATGTTATCAATACTCGCTATTATTATCATGTCATCTACGTAGAGGCAGACTACCATGTAGTCCTTTTCATTTCCTTTTACCTAGACGCATTTGTCACATTCGTTTATCCGAAAACCGTTTGATAGCATCACTCTATCAAATTTTTCGTGCCATTGTTTAGGTGCTTGTTTAAGTCCATACAAGGACTTCACAAGTTTACACACTTTGTGCGCTTTACCTGGAACCACAAACCCTTCCGGTTGTTCCATGTAAATTTCCTCTTCCAGCTCACCATTCAAAAACGCCGTTTTAACATCCATTTGATGTATTTCCAGATCGAACAATGCTGCGAGAGCAATGACTATCCGGATTGACGTCTTCCTGGAGACAGGAGCGTAGGTGTCGAAATAGTCGACACCTTCGGTTTGTCTAAAACCTTTCACTACAAGCCTTGCCTTGTATTTCTCGATTGTTCCATCGAGCTTTCTCTTCCTCTTGAAGATCCACTTGTGTCCTAGTGGCTTACACCCGGGTGGTAGATCCACTAGTTCCCAAGTGTGATTTTGTAATATCGATTCAACCTCATTGTTGATCGCTTCCTCCCAATATTGGGCTTCCGGGGATGACATTGCTTCTTTGAATGTCGCCGGTTCGCCTTCTATCATGAAGGTTACAAAATCTGGACCGAAAGACGTTTCCTTTCTAGCCCTTTTACTATGTCGAGGCTCTTCTTCTTCTTCCTCCAACGGTTCACTTGCCCCCACATTTTCCTCACTGTGTGACTCCTCAGTCTCTACAGTTGTGGAAGACTTGTGGGGAAAGATCTCCTCGAAGAAAGAAGCTTCTCGAGCTTCGATGATAGTATCTACATGCACATCGGGATTATCCGACTTGTGCACTAGAAAACGATAAGCACTACTGTTTTGTGCATATCCTATGAACACACAGTCTACCGTCTTTGGCCCTATTCTCGTTCTTTTCGGAAGCGAGACAAGGACCTTCGCGAGACAACCCCAAACCCTTAAGAATTTATAGCTCGGCCTATGGCCTTTCCATAGTTCATAAGGTGGTTTATCACGCTTCTTATGCGGTAGCTTGTTCAATACATAGTTGGCGGAAAGCAGCGCTTCCCCCCACATGTTCTGGGGTAACCCAGAACTTATTAGCATAGCATTCATCATTTCCTTGAGCGTTCTATTCTTACGCTCAGCAACCCCATTCTGCTCCGGAGAGTATGGGGCTGTCGTTTGATGTATAATGCCATTTTCTGCGCATATCTGCGCAAACGGTGCTTCGTATTCACCGTCTCTATCACTCCTCAACATTTTAATCTTTTTATTGAGTTGATTTTCTACTTCGGTCTTATAAAGAGCGAATTTCTCTACCGCTTCGTCTTTACTTCTCATTAAGTAGACATAGCAGTATCTAGTACAATCATCTATAAACGTGATGAAATACTTTTTCCCTCCTCGCGTTTGTATAAACTTTAAGTCGCATACATCCGTGTGTATTAGACCGAGAGGTTCAGTACTTCGTTCAATATGTTGATACGAAGACTTGGTTAATTTTGCTTCAACACAAACCTCACATTTATGTTGTTTATCAAATACAAAATTAGGTAGTAGATTCAGTGATATTAATTTCTTCATAGAATTAGAATTCACATGACCTAATCTACCATGCCATAAATTAAATGAATCACAAGAATAAGCAAACGAAGTTTTATTGGCCATTTGGGCAACATTCACGATTACATTATTCTTGGTACTGGCCTCAGCCTTAGTACCCTCAATAGCTAACTCGGCTTTAGGAGCCGGAGTACCAACATTTAATTTAAACATGCCGTTGGTCATATAGCCACGGCCTACATACATTCCGTTCAAAGTGATTACAATTTTTGCAGATTCAAATACAAGTTTAAATCCTTTGTTCACCATCACGGACCCGGAAACCAGATTCTTGCGAATTTCCGGCACATGGAGCACGCCATTCAGTGTGAGCTCCTTTCCCGATGTCATCTTCAGCAGCACGGTTCCTTTTCCTTCCACCCTGGAAGTAGCCGAGTTCCCCATGAAGCAGCTCTCATTGTCCACGGCCGTATAGGTCTTGAACATCCATTTGCTGGCACAGATGTGACTAGTGGCGCCTGTGTCCAGCCACCATTCCTTTGGGTTGCTCCCCACCAGGTTCACTTCAGAAACCACAGCACTCAGGTGCATGTAGTCTTGTCCAGCATCATCTCCTCCCTCAGCCACATTAGCCTGAGCAGGTGCCCTCTTCCTCCCTTTCCCTTGGAACTTCCTCTTGGGGGGGGGGGGTTGGGCTTGTCGGTGCGCATCTTACAATCCGCGGCACGATGGCCCGGTTTGTTGCACACAAAGCAGTCTCCCATGAATTTCTTCTTGAGAGAGGCACCGACCCCGCTGTCAAAGCGTTTCCGCTTAGACACAGCGTCCTCAACCACATGGGCCTTGGCAACCGCGTTGCCTGCTCCGCCACCGCCTTTCCTTCCGGATCGGCGGTTGCTTTGCTCAACATTGAGCCTCTCAATGAGTCCCTCCAAGGTCATAGCCTTTCGCTTGTGTTTCAGGTAGTTTTGAAACTCTTTCCAAGAAGGTGGCAGTTTCTCAATCATTAATGCCACTTGGAAAGGTTCGTTGATAACTAACCCTTCAACCTCAAGCCTATGGTATATGAGTTGGAGTTCCTCAACCTGCTCGATGACACTCTTCCCATCAGTCATCATGTACTCATGAAAGTCCGTGACGACAAATTTCTTTGCGCCAGCGTTATTCACTTTGTAATTTCGTTCGAGAGACTCCCAAAGCTCCTTTGCAGAAGCCTTGGGCTCGAATACACTGAAGAGAGTGTCATCCAGAGCACACAGGATGTAGTTCCGGCATAGGTAGTCGCCGTGTTTCCACGCTTCCACCGCCGAAACCGTCTGCACGTCCTCATCATCCTCGCTTAGGACGGGTGCAGACTCCTTAAGAAAACGGGTCAGATTAAGGGCAGTTAAATAAAACAGCATCTTTTGCTGCCAACGTTTGAAGTTGTTGCCCCTAAACTTTTCCGGTCTCTCCAGTTGAGAGGTTGGCAACATTGGCATCGCCGGCGTTGCCGGAGCCTTGCCCTTTGCCCTGGCCGCTGCCACAAGCGCTGCTTTGGCCGCAGCCTTAGCAGCAGCATGTGCTGCGGCCGCAGCCGCAGCCATAGCATCAGCCTCTGCCGCAGCGGCGTCGGCCGCAGCAGCTTCGGCCTCAGCCTGTGCCTGAGCCTGGGCCCCCCCACTCGCAGCGCTCGCAATGTTATGGCTACTGCTAATCACAACTGCGCCCTGCACGAATCCCGAAGGATCGATGGGTGTTTGATCCTCATTAGTCATCTGAAATGACAAATTTAAAACCGTTTAGTTTCTCGCAAGAAAACTAAAATTCTTAATCGCAAATACTAATTATAACTTAATTAGATTGCTTCAAAAGAATAAAACAATAAAAGATATTCTAGCGTGAAAATCAAATCACTTTTGATTTCACTAAGAATTCTTTATAGTATTCTAGAATAAAAGATTAAAACCAATTCGGATTTATTCTATGTGCAAATTTCAATTTCTAGTAAACTAGCAATGATTTTGCGAGAATAAAAACCGAGACGTCAACAAAAAAGAAAAAAGAAAAGTCCTTTCTTATTTCGAAAATAGAAAAACCAAAAAATGGTATTGTTTAAAATTGTTGGTTTTGGTACTATTTCGAATACGATAAAGTAAAGGACAATAAATTAAAAGACAGGAACACAATGAAAATAACACTTTATTTCTCACAATTGGAATATGAATTACAATTCCTGACTCGTACAGAATTAAATTAAACTGCTGGACTGGTTTTGCAAAAATCAAACTGCCGCACTGTTTTGGAAATAAAATAAACTGCCGGACTGTTTTCAACAAATAAAAAACTGCCGGACTGTTTTGTAAATAAAACAAACTGACGGACTGTTTTAACAAATAAGAAACTGCCGGACTGTTTTAACAAATAAAAAACTGCCGGACTGGTTTTAAACAAACTGCCAGACTGGTTTTAACAAATAAAAAACTGCCGGGCTGTTTTTAACAAATAAAAAACTGCCGGACTGGTTTTTGTAAATGCTGGAAATTACAGAACTGAAAAGTAAATTACAGAATTGAAAGACTGAAAGTAAACAGTACTGAAAAGTAAATACAGAAAAGAAACAGTACAGAAAAGTAAATTACAGAAAAGAAATGGTACTGAAATGAAATGTACAGAACGTAAAGGACTGAAAAATAAATAACAGAAATAAAAATAAGAGGCAACTGCTGAGCAGTTTCCCTTAAACAATATTTCCCGAACCACCTTTAAAGGTTTCTGGTTTCGGGACTTTGTTCCCAAGGTACAACTTATATCTCAGAGTGGCTCGTATGGAAACCGGCACCGAACCACAGGTCGAGCTGTTGGTGGTGCGGTTTTCTCTCACTAAGTGTATGCTTATGCTGTGAGTTGTGTGTATTCTGGTGTGCTGAAATGAGAGGGGGAGGGCTGCCTTTTATAGGCTCTATAGAAACCGCAGCCATAATTGTGGTCATTAATTCTGGGAGTTACACCCACAGAATCCGCTCAATTTAATTCTGAAACCGCAACATTTAATCTCATTCATTGCTGACGTTTTTCTTGCTGGAAACTCTAGGGACTCCTTTTGTATTTTATACAAAACTCCCTATTCGGGTTTGGACCCGAGACCCGAGACATTCCCCAAACCCCAAACCCCAAACCCCCAGGCCCGAGGCCCGAGGCCCGAGACACGAGCGAGCGTGCGTGTGTGGTACACACTAATACTCTTAGGTGTATGTGGACAAGTTAGTTTAATAACTACATGGGTTGGTATGGTATATATATTGTAAAATTAACTCTTAATCTTTCAATATGGGATTATACCAAATGGTTTTTTCCCTTACCATTTCGGTTTTCCAGATTTTTTCCAGATTTGAGCTCCCGAGGTACCAACTTTGAAGCCAATTTGTATTCACACCCATTCTCCGAATAGGTCATGTGATATACCGTTACGAAGCTCGTCACACGGGCTACTCAACCACGTTGAGTACGGTATAAACAACTCAGCGCTGTTACACGAAATAATGACTCAAAGTTGGTCCAGTGACCATTCGGAAACACCCATGTTTTCACATGTTTTTCCAACAGAAATCATTCTCAACTTGCGAGAACCCAGAGACGACGCTAAGTGAAGACCATCGGGGCCGACAACACCCCCATAATTCCGAAAATTATGAGTTTTTTTAATTTTTAACGAAGTATTTTCTCTAAAACACGTTAAAAATGATGATTTAACAAACTTTATTTTTATATTCTAAATTTTAACACCTCCATAAAGTATTACTGGCTTCGCCTCTGGGAGAACCTAATCTTTAATCAACCCAAAAACTATGACAAGCAAAATGCCTCAATACATATATATATACATTAACAACTTTTGTGTGGTGATATGTGTGTATAGCCTATGTCGTGTATGTTTTGTTCTATGAAAATACCTTTTGTCACAAGACATGAGAATTACAAGTGTATTGATCTATACTTGTTGATTGATCCGAATCGCACTTAGCGTCCTGTGATTATTTCCTATTCGAATCTTGAATAACCACACAAGCTATTTCTCGTTCTCCGCTCTTTATCATTGAATCTGAGTATGGTGACAATAGTTTACATGGTTGCTCTCTTTTATATTTGATATATATTGCTCATCGTACTTGTTTTGACATCAAGATAGTACTCCTGCAGATTGCCTCCAATGACGTATCTTGTGATTTTACAAAGAAAAGAGGTGGAACCGGGATTTTGCTGTGGGTGAGGTCCGTGAGGCTGAATTATATGTGTATAATTATGAGGCTAAAAGATATAATCGTCAACTTTAAAGCAACATATATGGAAAAAAATCAAATTTTCTCAATATGAAGGTGTTGTAATCCATTTTAACCTAGACTTAGTTTCTCATCTTCGACAAAGTATATACTCATTATTGCTCACATCTTTGTTCATGAATCATGATCTAGAAATGCTCCTTGTATAAAAATATATCTTTGTTCTAAAAATAATTATAACATCATACATCAAAAATAGCCAAATGAAACCAGCTTGAAAAACCTGAAATATCCAAACAAAATACTCCAAAATCCTATCCCCCATAAATAGAAAACAAAAACAACCAAACATATATAAACCCCTCATACAACAACAACCATTATTCCCTCGAACTAATCCATCTCTCTCTCCCTCTCTCATCCATTCCATGGGGTGCGGCGTGTCTCGGCTAAAGAATGTGAACCTAGAGTCGATCCCAGGCAGGTTCCGCCCCATACTCCGTCATCGCATTGAAGAGGTCAAGCGAAGAAGGCGACTTGAGTCCACTAAAGAGGAGCATGGATGATAGTGTGGCAGTGGATGAGAGAGAGAAGGCACTAGATGTGGTTGAGAAGATGGGGGGTCATGATGAGGCGATGGTATTGGACGATGATGATACCGATGATAGTAGTGTTGTTTTTCCTTGGTCGCCTAGTTTTAGGATATATTTCGTTGATAATGGGGACGATGACGATATTCGTGCTCTTGAAATTAGTATGTATTATCCATTAGTTTATCACTATGTGTGATAATTTGCACTGTTTAAAAAAGCGTGATCCGTATTAAAAAAAACTCGATTCAGAGCTTCAGATAAATTGGAAAGGCTCGCTTTCTGATTTTAGGCCGCTAGAAGCTTACATTTTTTTTTACGTTTTTAGCGTAGCTTTTACAAAAATGCTTCAACACCGATAACTTGCGTGGGGGCATACTATGAGTTTATTATCATCTATGTGTTCTATAATTTTCTCGGCTTAGTTTCACATTTTTTGAATAACTTCGGAGTTAATAATATTAACGTTTTATAATTATAGTTTTACGATGACGACAACAATGATATATGTTTTCGAAATTAGTATGTTTCTTCCATTAGTTTTAAAAAAAACATGTCTTTTATACAGTTTATATAGGAATATAAGTTTGATCGTATCTATATCCATTGTTGTTTTTCACTTTTTTACCGTTCCTGAAGTTTCAAGAAGAATTATCTACGGGATTTATCTGAAAATGCGGTCATAGTAGTCTTTAATAGGTGGCAAGTCATTTTGAATGATGGAAACATAATAATGGAAATGGTTCCGGAAAATGAATTATATTTGATGTTGATACTGTCTTTTATAATGACCAGAAATTAAAACAGGACTGTGAAACCTTTAATTACTCAATTTTCTGAATCGTTAATTTTCAACTGAAAAAATGCGAAAAAATGTAGTTAGCTAAGACTCAAGACCATGTGGACCACTATATAGTGAAATTTCCGTTCAATTATCGAGGTAGAATTAACAATTGTTTGAATAAAAATACAGTCAAGGAAGAGAAGAAACAAAGCACTGTAATGGATGCATTGGAAGAAAAGGTATTGCATATCAAATTAAACCAGACTAGCTATTGTTATCTTTTTTATTTTACACAACAATCTTATTCCATATACATATAAATTAAAGCAGACTAGCTATTGTTGTTTTTGGTGCTTGATATTAATTAGGAATCTTTAATGTATTGTCCAGTAAAAGACTAAGCATGAATTGTGAGTATAATTATCGGCTAACCTGAACTTTATTCATAAATTTTTTATGCTGCAGACTTGCAGCGTCTTTCGTTTTTTAATTTTTTCTTTTGGACTAGGTCGCCTTTGCGTACTAGAATCCCCTGAATTCCGTCCTTGATGATATATGGATTCTCTTGTACGAATACGATAAAGGTTTGATCGTATTAAAACTAAACCCTTAAAAAGATTAGTTCGACAACATCAACATTGTATTCTGCCAACCCTTAAATATTTTATTTGGCAACCCCTCCCAAAATTATATATTATTATTGCAATAAATACTATAGTTTTGTATGTACTGATAATATATAAATAATAATTAAAAATTAACATATGCTAGCGATTATAAAAGACATTTATACCGACTTATCATGTTAACACGAACACACATTTTTTAAAAAATTTAAACAAAAATAATAATTAGTGTAGTAGTTAGTGTAAAAAAAATTTATAAAAGAATTTTTGGTGGTTTGTATTTTAATTGAAAAGAACATACTGAAATTGTGTAATAGATATTTAATTATTCGTATATACCTATTATTTAATATACGTTTGGTTTTTCAGCTTTTTTTTAATATTTTTTTAAGTTCGTGTCTTAATTTTTTTACTTTTTATACCTTGATTTTTCAAATTTAACTTTTGTATCTTTTATATTTCTATTTTATTTATTTTTTAGTCAATTTTGAAATGCTGAAACTTTTGAGACATGATTTCACATGACATTCGGTTGTGGATTTTTTTGGGAGTTTAAAAACATAGTCGAAATTGAGCGAAAATAAAAAAAATAGAAATCAAATACATTTTAATCAAGAAACCAAGGTAAAAAAATAAAGAAAATACGGTAAAAAAAGGTATAAAAAAACCCTTACCTTTTCCGTGTTTATACTTTGGAAAATATTATACGGTTTTATTAATTTTAAAAACCCTACACATTTGGTTCTGGTTCTGCTCCTGATTGTATTTGGTTGGCTTACATATATAGACCACCACGCCGAGATGCAAGCCAGTTGCATATCAATCATGTTCGGCTTTTTATCTTTCTTACAACAAAGCAAGTCTTAAGTAAATTACGGACAAGAATTAGTAATTTCGGAGCAATCACCTATTTGTTGAACCTGCAGGAACGAGAGGCGAAGATAGTGATAAAGAAAAAGATAAGTTTGAGGGAAATAACAAGAGAAGGACAAACCGCTGTGTTATGCACAGTTGTTTAGAGATTGCAGGAGTTCACATATTTTGTATTTTCTTTCCTTATATTGCTACCACGATACAAAAGCCGCGACACAAGATCCATCCATAGAACCAAGCTCTCGAAGGAGGGTTAAACATGTATCTCTAACCGGGATTGAAGACATCATAATTTTGATAATTTTGTAAAATGTTTTACCAAAACAGTATAGTTAAATCTGATTAGATTTCAATACCTTTAGAAAACTTCTTATTTATCGTTCTGCTACTTATAAACTATGAAAATAAATAAATGACCAGGATCCTTTATTTTTTCTCAATAAAGTTTCATTAAATTTACACATGAGGATTGATTTCAGAAATTAGAGAGAGTTACAAAAAATCTAATCTTTTATATAAACTTTAAAGTTTTGGTAGGAAATTTGAATTTAAATGTTCCTCATTAACATAGTACTAGGGTAGTGGCAAATTTGCATTTGTAAGTAAGAATATAACAAGTCACACCATTTTCTGTTAGAGGAGTTTAGACCAAATTACCAATGAACTACTTCTCCCATTAACTACAAGTTCACAATAAAACGAGCTTAGATAATATAATAACTTAATAAGTAGTACGTATATGAAAGGATATTGATCAATCAATCTGATTAATTAGTACAGAGCACGGGATTCGGGTGTTTTTTAACAACGATATTAGATTGTTCCGATTCTTGATTAATGTGTGTTGGTTTTAGGTTTGGCTATACATGTCTTGGTCGAGCAAAAACATACTGAAACCCGAATAAAAATTGGACGGGTTCAGTTGGTTTGTTCAAATTTTTATTCATGGTGTGATTGTGTGAATTAGTTTCTTTACGACCATAACATTAGAACCATCTCCACTCTAGATTTCACCAACTAGATGTATATATAAGATACCCCATTTGAGAAGAAAACGATAAAAGTAACAATTATGTGCATTAATTAATGATCATGCTTTTAAAAGTAACCAATTAATGCATATTTAATATTTCACGTGTACGCAAAACATCCATATCAACATCATTGGAGAATTTGGGTTAGTCTTGCAAAAGTATGAAAACCTTATAAGGTAATACAAACATATATACTTATTGCTAACGATATTAATGTAAGAGCAGTACTAGAGAAAATTAATTAAAACCAAAGTTGCACACTTATTTAATGTTTGTATGCCCACACACACGCGTTAACGTGTTTGGATTATTTTCTTTATCAAACTAATATATAAACTAATTTCTAATCTTTTAATATTAACTTTTTTACAAAAATATATTTCTTTAAGTTTTTCGTTGGGATATTATAACAAATTGTAAAATTAAATCTACATTCATGCAAAGAGAAATCTATGTCAATTAATGAAATAACAAAAAAATTATAAACATGAACAAATAGAGTTTTTTAAATCCTGAGTATATGTACATGTACTAATGTATTATTTTAAATTCAAAACTTGCAAGTGGTTGTACATAATTCTAAAATGATTCAATTAGTCTCTATTTATATCAGCGGTGTGTCTTAGTACAAACGTAAAATACAAACCAATTTTTTAAAAATATATAATTTCATATTTTTTTAAAGCCACATACTCAAACAAAAAGATTTATTGTTGTTGAGAACGTGGTTACATGCACGTAATGGACTTTAATGGCTAAACGTTCATAGTTTAGTTAGAATCATACGATAATACAAAAAAGGAAACTTATTAAAGAGTGTTAAAGTTTAAACTAATATAGTATACTAGCAGGACCATGTACAATCTTGAAAATTTGTGATTTAAAAATTACATTGTATTTGTACTCGAATATGTAAAAGAGAATAAGATGACACCCGCACCCCTCATTAATTTTTAATTAAACTTGAAATATAGTTGTTTATATGTAAGTTCGGTATTCATGGCGTGATCTATATTCATTTTTTGGTATACATTAGAATTTATACTATTTAGAAATAATATACAGAACACTTGATAATAATTAATAACTGCTCGTCATATTGTCTAAATACAACTCAACTGTGAACACACATATATAATAAATAAAACTCATATATTTTTGTAAAGCGAGCAATATTCTTAAACAGAAAGGTTTATTAATAATGTATACAAATCATGTAAACACGTAATGGCTGTTTATGGTTAATGAGAATTATAATATGATAACAAAATAATGGAAAGTTGAAGTTTACATTACAACCAACCGAGTTGTAGATCTAGTATAAAAGGGAGGTTATGTGCATTAAACCGATATAGTACCACTGCATTTCAAAAATATTAAAGAAAATGAAACTCTCTCCTTTTAGTATATTTTGTATTTTCACTATACTATCACTCATTAGCACTTGCTCGGCTTACAATGATATCAATGCTAAGAAACGTCGACCCCCACCCCCACCCTCCCATCCTCCCCCACCGCCACCCCCTAATTATGACCACATGCAAGTTGTGTTGTTGTGGTCTCCCGTATACTGTAAGTCAAATCCATGTATATCAACGTTTACAAGAAACTTGTATTTACATGGATTTTGGCCTGCCAATTCAACCGGCGGTAGCATAACATATTGTCGTGGAACTAATATATCAGCTGGCGCTATGCCACATATTGTGAGTCCAGTCGCATTTATTCTTGCATTTTATGTGATTTCACTTTGGTTAACATTCACATCTTCAAAGTAATCGAATTGGTTCATTAACTATTTTTAAAAATATTTTTTTTACCTCCAAAATATATTGCATACATGTAGATTTTTTATATAAAAATGGTGGGGGAAAGCCACACTTTCTATTTTATAGATTAGAAAGATAAAAATATGGATGAAACCCCAACAAATAAAGAGTTAACTATTTCCACAAAGGAAAATAAATGAAGTAAGACAAAAATTGTAACAATATTGCATACATGTATGTATATATATAGATTATAGAAGATTATAGATAATGGGGTGGAATTGGACTTTTTCACTCGAGAACACATGAACTTATCATTTAAACTATGAGCATCTACGGTTATAAAAAAAATAGAGAATGTATTTTATTTCGAGTTTGCCTCTTTATGCTTTTAAGTTTTTGCCTCTTTATGCTTGGTTAATTTTAGATACCCATTTTACTAATAAATTCAGACCATCCCAAGTCGAACTAATGTTCCTGTACGTGTAGATTATCAACATATTTTAAAATGAATTTTGTTTTTTCTAATTAACTAATTACATACGTGTATTTTGGTTAATTTGATAGGTGCAAGGTTTTAGATCGGGACTCGAACAATGTTGGCCATCAGTGACTACAAGGCCTAACGATACGTTTTGGTCGGAACAATATAACAAACATGGTGTCTGTTCGCAGAACGTACTAGGCCTTAAGAAGTACTTTAACAATGCGATTACGGTTGTGAATAAGTACAAAATCCTAAACATCCTCACCAAAGGAGGCATCTTACCAAGTCCATCGGTCTCATATACATTCACCGAAATAGAAGCAGCAGTTCAAAAAACATTTCCTTCCATCCATATTTACGTGTCCTGTTGGTTCGACGGCACATCTAAACAATTACAACTGAAAGAGATCTACATATGTTTCAATAAATCGGTCACAGGACCCATATCATGTCCTGCAAACTCGGATGAAAAAAACTGTAGGACATTGCCCGGCAGGGTGCCGAAGATCTACATACCCTAGTTTAATATACTATTTTCTGTTTCTTGTGTCAGCTACACATGAAACTGTACCCGGTTATGAATAATACAGGAAATTATATCCGGTTATGAATAATACATGAAAAGAGGATTAATTAGGTGTTTTGGCATCCTTAAATAATGATTATTAATAATCTTGTGCAATAATTTCCTCAGAAAAAGTAGAAAGGGAAATGATAGTCGTACGACACATTTAGGTGTATATATATGTGTGTGTATGTATATGTATGTATGTATGCAACAAAAGCAGAACATTAACATAATACAAAGAGTGATAAAAAAAAAACTTCAAGCGTATTATATAGCATCAAACCCGTTTCTTCTGTCAATGCACGGATACGGACTTAAACAGACAAAAAAAAACTGATGCTAGCGGTCTTTTGCCCTTTACTACTCATTTCTAACATTATAATAAATTTGAGTTATCGGGTTAATTAAAATATTCCGGCTTAGAACAATTAGGCGCCAATACCGTACGTTGCCACATGACCCCAGCAACTCGCAAGAAGTTCAATGGAAAATGATATGATCTATACGTACATTTTTCCAACATCACCAAAATGCCCTGTCACAGCTCATCTAATTACCATACCAGAGAATAGCATGCTCTTTAACCTTCATTTCTACTAGGTTTCATTCGAAAAATCCCATTCCTCATGTCAAATGCAAGAACAAAACAGCATATATATAACCTGATCAATAATTACTCCGTTTCATTCAGGAAATCAATTACCAGCATTGCCTAAATCGCAGGCATGCTAAATTCATAATTAAAGTTACCAAATGCTATGCATTTGTAGTACTAGATCTAGTATGTACAACTATACAAGGTGTAACATCCAAACACATCGGCAATATAGAGGATTTGCGTTTGAACCGAATGTTTAAGTAATACTGGCTTGTCGAGAATGAGCGTTTTTTTTATTGTTTCTTAATGTGACAATCTTTAAGCGAAGAACTTTAATATTCGAATTGACATAGTTAATGAATGTCTCTTACAAACAAGGGATGAACAGCGCTAACGCGTTAGGTAACAGGTAATTTACATAGTCGGATCTAAAAATCAGAACTTCAGGCATTGTTAAAAAAGATTGTAATACTAATCCCATAGTACAATTCCAAACATGTAAAACACATAAAAGACATCTTTAAATAAACATTTAAAAATATAAACTAAATCCAAAAGCGAAAAAGAAATGGCAGTCTTTAACATATGTAGGGTAAATTCCCCTACGCAAAAAGAGACCAAAACCACAATCACTGGTCTCGAAACGTCTGTAACTAGAAGCTACGTCTGTTGAGAAAGTCTGAGACCATGTGTATATCGCACTCATTTTCGCAATCAAGGGATACTAAACTTTCAGAATAAACACAAGCTCGTGCATACCATTCAAAGTACTTCGGTCCAATATTTCTTATTTCTTGAGTAATGAGATCTACATGGGATATTAAACTTTCAGAATAAACACAAGCTTGGACATCCTCCGGCGGGGTGCCGAAGATCTACATACCTTAGCTTAATATACTATTTTCTGTTTCTTGTGTCAGCTATACATGAAATTGTATCCGGTTATGAATAATACATGAAACTATATCCGGTTATGAATAGTACATGAAAAGAGGATTAATCAAGTGTTTTGGCATCCTTAAAGAATGATTATATATAATCTTGTGCAATAATTTCCTCAGAAAAAGCAGAAAGGGAAATGATAGTCGAACCACATTTAGGTATATATGTATACAACAAAAGCAGAACATTAACATAATACAAGAGAGTAGCATTCTCTTTAACCTTCATTTCTGCTGGTTTCATTCGAAAAATCCCATTCCTCATGTCAAATGCAAGAACAAACCAGCATATATATAACCTGATCAATAATTACTCCGTTTCATTCAGGAAATCAATTACCAGCATTGCCTAAATCGAAAGCATGCTAAATTCATAATTTAAGTTACCAAATGCTATGCATTTGTAGCATTTGTAGTACTCTAGTATGTACAACTGTACAAGGTGTAACATCGAAACACATCGGCAATATAGAGGATTTGCGTTTGAACCGAATGTGCAAGTAATACCGGCTTGTCGAGAATAAGTGTTTTTTTATTGTTTCTTAATGTGACAATCTTTAAGCAAAGAACTTTAATATTCGAGTTGAAAATGTCTCGACAACTTTGGTCCATAGAAGACGTGGGATCTTCGTGTGGTCTATAGTCCCATCGGATTATGTAAAGGCAAGTGATAATCTACAAGTATTACACTCCATCATTCTAGATAGAAATTATGCAGGATTAGCATTTTCGTTGTGATGCATCTCCCGTATCATGCATGCTGTCGATCATATCTCTCTATGAAATTGTGTAGCATCACAAAGGTAAAATCGAGTGCAGGGTCATTCTGGTGTCTTCGCAATCATCGGCCTTTTCACAAAATGGGGTACCCCCTTACCGTATAATGTTAATATTGTGTTCATTTATGTCCCCTCTCTCTCTCCGCGTATGATGCTCTCATCCGTGCTTAGTATAAATATGTTTCTCATTGTTGGTTTTCCGAATTTACACTGATACTCGTGTTTTGTCAAAAGTCTTTTCTTGTTGATGCTCGCTTCTTCTACATTCTTCCTGTTTAAAACTAGGTGTCCATTGAGGCATCAATGTACCACCAACGCAGGGGCCACTCCAATCACGTAGTAGGCATACATTTGACAAAATAAAAGCGCTTCGCTTTTGATCGTTGAGTAGTAATTAAGCAATGATCGATTGGCTAGATATTACAGCTAGCGGTTGTTGATTTGGCAAAATCTGGATTTCTGTAAGCGAAAGATGAGACCATGAGAAAGATAGCAAGATGAGTGAGTTATGCTGGTGACTGAAAAAACATATCTACACATAACCGAAAAAGCAAGTGTGGGTAGATAGAGCTCACAAATCCGACCTATATCTGCTGGTGACCCGATTTTCTCGGATGTTAACGTGTTAACCAAAATAGTCTCTTCTGAAAATTAGTTAACATGGCTTTGAGTCTAGTTAGATACTTTATTACTGATTCAATGAAAGTAACCGAGTAACGTTGAGTGCCACTAACAATTTCACATCAAACAAATCTATAATTAATTTGTTACAATTTCCATTTTTACTAGTGTTACTTTTATGGTTGTATCTGAATATTAGGATAAGATTCACCATATCACTTGCACCAAAATATAGACGGTTGTCCTTAAATTAATAAATGTAACCAGATGTAACTGTAAGTATAATACTTATAAGATAAGTGAACCAATTTTAGGGTATTTATTCCTATCAAAAAACCAATGTGGTGATACAAATAAGCGATTTACAGGATTATAAAGCCTCATGCCTTTTCAAATTCATGTGGATATTACTATTGAAAATTAATTCTATTCTTGCATTTGTGATTTTCAATATTATAGGACTAAGTTGTATATGCTTTAGTTTCAATATTTGGCTAGTTAAATCTAAAACAAAACTTCTGGCAGATCTAAAGAAAATTGTAATGATAATCCATTAGGCCAATTCCACACATGTAAAACACACGAAAGACTATCTTTAAATAAACATTTCGTCATATAAACTAAATCCGAAAGAGAAAAAGAAATGGCAGTTTTAACACATCTAGGTAAATTCGCCAAAGCAGAAAAAAAGACATAATTCAAAAAGAGACCAAAACCACAATCACTGGTCTCGAAACGTCTGTAACTAGAAGCTACGTCTGTTGAGAAAGTCTGAGACCATGTGTATATCACACTCATTTCCGCTGTTAAGGGATACCAAACTTTCATAATACACACAAGCTCGTACAAAAGTATCATCACCTATTTCTTGAGTAATGACATTTCTTATTTCTTGAGTAATGAGATCACACGAGACCATTCCGGTATAGCCCACCATCCTAGTATAAGTCAATAATAGAAGTCTATCTTTCCTCCAAAACTCAAGCGGGTGCATGGGCTCTACACAAGGTCCGATCATAAATTGTTTGAACCATATACCTTCTTCTAACATCACCCAAATGTCCAGTGAGTAGTAATCAACACCCAGATCACTACGCAAAAGAGCTAAATGTTCGTCATAGACTGCAATAGCATATGAATAATAGGATGCGGGATCATACTGAGAGAAATCTGGACCCGGTATCATTCTAAAAGTCTCATTTCCCATGTCAAATGCAAGCACAACACCAGAAGACACCCACCAATGATAAGTTCCATTGACAAAAGAGCTACTATTACTGTTGCCAAATGAGAAAGCAGGCAGCGGGAAATCACCAAGATCAAAAGGCCTCCAAGTGTTTGTAGTTAGGTTGTACAAGTTGACAACAAATTCATTAAAATCCATCTCATCACCATCTTTATATAATTTGATGAATTTAGAAACAAGGACTATTTTGTGATAATTTATCAAAGAACCAGCACCGAACCCAACAAGAGGATTATATACCTTATAGTGAGGTAAAATGTGAGGGGGTGGTAAAGGAACTATCTTGAATTCCATCAACGTAGGGTTCCACAAGACACACCGGCCACATGTATTATACAAACAATACAAGCCATTAACAGGCCCGTCTAAATCTACATATACATTGGGTACCTTCAAATATTCAGGACTGTCATAGGTGTTGCTTGATTGTGCGTCTTCATCTAATATAGTATAATTAAGTTCTTGATTTTCGAGCCTGACATAATGAAGGAGGAGTCGATTTTGTTTCATGCTTTTTTGGTACTCGAGATACATGTGTTCAAAATTATGTGATTTGATGAGACCATACCAATGCTTACACACACATTTTACGCGTAGCAGCGACTTCACGGACGATCGAATGAAAATCTCTATCCACAAATCTTCTGGCAGAGCAGATTTGTCATATGTGTCGCCATTGACACTCGCCATTCAGAATTTCTCCTCCTTTTATTCTATCTTTATATAATTTCTCAAGTATATACTGCTTACAAACAAGGGAGAAACAGATTATCAGAGACCATCGCCATATTTCTAAAATTTAAGAATTGGAAATGGGTAAATAGTTTAAGAGAAACAAAACGCAATCTAAGTCACTTGTAGAAATCAAGCAAGGAGCATATGCAATCAAACGAAAAGCCAGACCAAACGATAAATTCATGAGTAGAAGTATTTACACAGCGAGTGCACAAGGTAAATGTTATTACTTATTAGGTGCAAGGCCAGAGATGCCAAAACAAAGATATTATAAAATGCAAAAATAAAGTTAACGTCAAAGTGACACAAGGTAAATGAAAAGTTTAAAGAAATCATAAGGAACATATCCAAGAATGACAGAATAAGAGATTCAGACTCATAAACTGAAATTGGCATAAATCAAAGAAATTTGCAATAAATATAAGGACAAACATTTATGAAAAAGTTATATGAAAAAAGATTGATGTAAACGTATAATCATTTACCACAACCAACAAAAACAGGATTGCCTTTGACTTTCCGATTTTCATTAACTAAACAGAATTTCATATGATTCATTTGATAAATATTTACGCACATGAATAGCTCATTTCTCTACAAACCTAAATCCATCATCTACCAATGCTTAACATAATAGTAACAGAAAAGGAAAAACAGTAATATTATAATTTGCCCAATACCAATATCCATCACCATCGACTTCTCCACTCCTTTGCCGCCGTCGACTTCACGTTGCCATCTACCCCTCTCTCTCTCTCTATATATATATATACATATAATTTATTTGGTACATCTCTTTTTGCCACATGATGAATATATATATATATATAGACACACTAACGGACCGAGTCCATGCAATGCGTACGGTTTCACGTGAATTGGTGTTACGGAATAACATGTCTTGTCCAATATCAAGGATCCTTACATATATAACCCTTTTAACAACTGGTTCTTTATACACAAGATTATAAAATATCAAGGATCTTATAATCACCTTAAATTACACAACAATAAATCAAGGAACACAAATAAATAAACAAAAATGTGTAAAATACATCAAAATAACTGAAATATGGATTCAGATAACGTGTTGGCAACTCATAAATGAATAATATACATTCCTAACTATTACTCAGATAATGTGTTGGTAATTTTTTGTAAAAATTCTAAATTTTTTTACCAAATTCTAAGCTTCTATATTCTCGAGATTTTTTTTACCTTTATTGACCCAAACGCAAGCTTTTAAAAAACTTTAAAAACTAACATACCAAACACCCAACGCTTTTTAATCAGAAAGCTAAGTAAAAAAGTTGTAACCAAACAGGCACTCAATAACGAAATTGGTAACTGGGCAAAAGCGAAAAATAAATAAAGAGGTAGAAAAATGAGTACTCGAAGAGGCGAGAGCTGGGTTCACGGAGAACAGCTTGAGAGACCTTTTCAGACATAGAAGGGTGTTTATATAGAACTATACTACAACATATATTTTTTTAAATGGTTTCGAGGTTGCAAAAGGAAATAGAAACGAAACAGAGAGAAGCCTGTTTTGGCAAATTATGTCGATATACAACTCCAAGCGTCGAAGATGGCGTATATATATATATATAATCTCAATAAGTCGTGATTTCACAAAATCTACAGCTATAAGGTTCTCTTTGATTTTGTTAGAGAAAACGTATGTCAACTTTGTGAAAATTGAGTCCTTATTCCTTACAGAACTTAATCAAATCATCCAACACCCTAGCTTTAGAGATACATTTGCTTCTTGATGATTCTATAAATTAAGAAGCAAGTACCAAGTGTTTTAGTAACAATAACTTCATAATGTTTCTAAGTTCTAACAGATGACTTATTAGCAGTCTTTAATAAGCTGGCTTATCTGGGACTAAACAAATGGGTTCATTTCAAGCAACTTAGTAATGTGGGTTGCCCCAATGGTTAGGGCCTTAGTATACCCCGCTCATGCTCGTGATCATGATTCAATCCTTGCTATTATAAAAAAAAAGTTTAAAATTCTACATTTTCAGGCAAAGGGAAAGAAAAAACAAGTCAATCAACCAAAAGCACTCCCTAAACAACAAAATTAGGCTTGATCTTAAACGAAAAGCACTGTAGCGGATTCTTAACCAAAAAAAAGCCATGCGTTTGATGGAGCATTGAAATATAATATTACAGGTGGATAAAAGACAATAATATTAGGTTATAAACTTGCAGTCCGATGGAGCATTCAAAATCTCAAAACATTATTGTTAGGACCAGATTTCTGGTCTAAATATTGTTTATTGTCTATTGGTTTTTACTAAATAAATCCTAACTGTTATTAAGAACTAAGACAGGATTGACAGGTTCCAAGTACCAGTTGCAACCTCAGTTACAACCTACTAAGTTAGTAGTATTAGGTTTCAAGTACCAGTTGCAACCTCAGTTACAACCTGTGTTGACAGGTTTCAAGTAAGTTGCAACCTCAGTTGCAACCACTAGTTCCAACCTGCTGTTAAGCAGAATTCTGTCTTGTTCTATAAATCTGCATAACTATTCTTTAATAATAATTATGTGTTTTAAAGTATGCAGTATATATTCTCATATGATCTTAACATGGTTAATATGCGTATATTGAGAATATCAAAGTGTTAAGGAAAGATGTTTTCTAAAAGATATAAAGAGATTAGTTTATAAGGTTATGTTTCCTTTTAATATATATATCTCTATTCTTATGCTTGTCCTTATCACTTGTTTCAATCTTTTGATCCTTATAATATTCAGTAAAGATATGTTTAAAGATTGATTGATATGTGGAGTTAAATGTTTCATATGTTTATGAAAAGATATTATCTTTAAGAGATCGTATCTTTATATGTTTCCTTTCAAAGGAAACGATTAACTCCTACTTTCAAGTGTGTTACTAAACAGGTATTAATCAAAGATGATTAGAGTCAATCCATGCTGAAGAATCTCGTGATACTTGGAGAGATTGAAGCTAATCAACCAAGTCAAAAGCAATCAAAAGATATTGAAGATAGAAGATTGTTTTTACTTGTTTATATACTTAGTAACTTAAGCTTGTAAAAGATGTGTGTTCTAAATTATAAAGAACTTATTTTCTAGAGAGAATACACGTGAGCTTCAAAAAGAAAACAATGGTGGGATGCCATTGATTTATATTTGATAGTTATAGAGTAGGAGCAATATAGAGATAGACAGAAAAACCTAGAGGGAGTCTAAGTGTTTTTCATTAAGACTTGAGTCTCATATTGTAAGCTTTTTATAATATCATAATCTGGGTAAGTGCCCCGGAGACGTAGCCTAGTTAGGTGAACTCCGTTGTTAAATGTGCTTGTGTTCACTTTGAGTACATTTAACATTTTACAGTTCTGTCCATTTAATACACTTGGTTCCAACTGGTGGTTGCAACCTCACTTGGAACCTAACTGCAAAACTGCAACTAGAACAACGGATAGGAATTTCAATTGGTATCAGAGCTTTACACTAGACCTTACTTAGTGTGGATCCTGTGTTCTAGTAAAAATGGACTTAATGAGGGAAGGAAATGCTTTCAACAAACCTCCATTGCTTGAAGGAGGAGTAAACTATGGAGTATGGAAGATCAGAATGAGGTCTTTCATCAAACAGCAGAATGAACATGAATGGAAAACTGTGATGTATGGATGGGAGGCTCCAACTAGCATTGATAGTGAAGGAGAACTGGTCTTTATACCTGAAGACAGATGGTCTGCTGATGAAGACAGAAAATCAAGTGCCAACTCAACAGCCATAAACTTGATTTTTGCTGGTGTAACTCTCAGTGTATTCAGGTATATCTCTCACTGTGAAACTGCCAAAGAGGCATGGGATATTTTGCAAGTTACTTTTGAAGGAACTACCAAAGTAAAAGGTTTCAAACTTCAGCAGTTAACTACTCAATTTGAAAACCTAAGAATGGAGGAAGATGAAAACATTGAACAATTTAATGGTAGAATCTGCCACATTGCTCATCAAGCTGGAACCTTAGGTGAAAAATACAGTGATGCTAAACTTGTTAAGAAAACTCTTAGATCACTTCCAGAAAGGTTTGAAATAAAAGTTACAGCTATTGAAGAATCAACAGACTTGGATAATCTTAAACTTGAAGAACTTATAGGAAATCTAAGCACTCATGAGCTGAAATTTTTTAAACATAAAAGACCAGAAAAGGGAATAGCATTTCAGGCTAAGAAATCTGAACCTAATGTCTGTGATAAAATAAGTGATGAAGAACAGCTAGCTTTCTTTGCTAAAAAGGTTTTCAAAAAGTTTTACAAGAGAAAAGAGGATGATACTGGTTCTTCTAAAAACTTTCAGAAAAGGGATAACCAATTTAAGACAGAATCCAGGTTCAATAATAACTCTACAGGAAAGTGGAATTCTAAAGAGAAGGATAACAAAGATTATAAGCCTAAAGAGATTCAGTGTAGAGAATGTAGAGGCTTTGGTCATATTCAGGCTGAGTGTGCTAATACTTTAAAAAGGAACAAAAATGCCTATATATCCACTCATAGTGATAGTGATTCTGAGAGCAACAGTGATGAAGAGGATGAGTCTAATTTTGTTAACTTTATGGGAATAATCACTAAAAAAGAACCTACTTATGAAAGTGACTGTGAACATGTTTCAACCATAGTTACAACCACTCTTAAAACCTACAGCAGTGATGAGGAAGAACCTTCTGATGAAGACATTTCCCAGCAATATCTTGTTCTTTATGAAAAGTATAAATGTCTGAGTAAACAAACCTTGATCATAAGAAAACTTAATGTTAATCTAAAGGATGAGGTTAAAAGTCTTACTGAGAAGATGAACTTACAACTGGCTGAACTTACTGAAACTAAAAAGAAAATAAAACTGATGAATGTTTCTGCTTCAGATAAATTAGATGACATGCTGTCATATTCTAGAGGTTCTAAAGATATCAGTGGTCTAGGTTACTATGGTGGTAAAAGTACAGGAAAAACTACCTTTATTGAAGCTGTTGCTAGAGCTAAAACTCATAATTTTGACAATAAAGTTAGAAGCTCAGTTGCAACCAGATTTGCAACCAGGAACAAAACTCAGGTTTTTGTAGAGAAGGTTAGAAGCTCAGTTATAACCAAAGTTGCAACCATGAATAAACTGAATAGCTTTAGGTATAAAAATAACTTTAGGTTGAAGCTGTGTAATTTCTGCAAGAAACCTGGTCATTCTGAAATCCAGTGTTATTTAAAAAGAAACAGAAAGTATATTTCTCAGAAAACTTGGTTGGCTTCTGTCAATAAAAATTTGAACTGGGTCTGGAAAGTTAAAGAAAAAGCTACCTTAATTGCTAACAACAAAGCTGTCATTAACTCCTTGAATGCTGTTACCTCTAATGATTGGTATTTTGATAGTGGTTGCTCTAAGCACATGACAGGTACTGCAAGTCTCTTAACCAATGTCACCATTCTTACTGGAAACACTGTTGTGTTTGGAGGTGGAGATACAGGTAAAATTGTTGGTAAAGGAACCTTAAACAAACCTGGAATGCCTGTTATTGAGGATGTTTTTCTTGTAGATGGTCTAAAAGCTAATCTTATAAGTATCAGTCAACTCTGTGATAACAAAATGATTGTTAAATTTGACAAAGAAAGGTGTCTAATTACTAATCTTAACAATGATTTAATCATGACTGGAGTTAGATCAACCAACAGCTGCTATGTGTTTGAAAAAGCTGAAAAAGAATTGACTCAAAGTAGGTGTAATCAAGCCATTACTAATAATGTGGATATTTGGCATAAAAGGCTTGGGCATGTGAATTACAAAACTCTTGATAAGCTTGTTAAAAATGAATTGATAAGAGGAATTCCTAAACTAAGTGCTAAAACTCAAAGTGTCTGTGGTGACTGTGCTATAGGTAAACAAACCAAAAGTATTCACAAAAGTATAAGTCAAATCTACACTAAGAGAGTTCTAGAACTTCTTCATATTGACTTGATGGGGCCTATGCAAACTGCTAGTATAGGTGGTAAGAAGTACATTCTGGTAGTTGTAGATGACTTCTCTAGATACTCTTGGGTAGTGTTCTTAAAAGATAAGACTGAAACTTTTGAACTGTTCAAAACTCTGTGCTTAAAACTTCAACTTGAAAAAGGTTCAACCAGTGGTAATATTGCTAGGGTTAGAAGTGATCATGGAACAGAATTTGAGAACAGTAAGTTTAGAGAATTCTGCAACTCCTTAGGTATTAGTCATGAGTTCTCTGCTCCTAAGACTCCACAGCAAAATGGCATAGTTGAAAGGAAAAATAGAACCATTCAGGAAATGGCTAGAGTCATGCTTAACTCTAAGAAACTTGCCAACAGATTTTGGGCTGAAGCTGTTAATACTGCCTGTCATATAGTTAATAGAGTTTATATTACTAAAGGCACTTCCATGACAGCTTATGAAATATGGAAAGGTAGAAAACCCAATGTTAAGCATTTTCAAGTCTTTGGGTGCGTCTGTTACATTCTCAGAGATAGAGAGCATCTTGGTAAATTTGACTCTAAAAGTGATAAAGGGATCTTTCTTGGTTATGCTCAAAATAGTAGAGCATTCAGAGTCTTCAATCAAAGAACCAACTGTGTTATGGAATCTTATAATGTGTTATTTGATGATCTAAAAACTGTTGATGAGATTACAGGTGATAATGAACAGTCTGAGATTGCAGAAAAAGAGAAAGAAGAAACTCAACAAACTAGGAGTCCCAGAGTGGTTGGAAGTCCAGTTGCAACTGAAGTTACAACTGAGGTTGGAACTGAGGTTGGAACTGAAGTTGAAACTCAGAATTCAACAGAATCAGAAGAAGATGGATCTGCTATGCCAACAACAAGCAAGCCACGCTATGTAAGGACTCAGAAAAATCACTCTCTTGACAATGTCATAGGAGAAGTTGCTTCAGGTATGAAAACCAGAGGTAAAAGAAATAATGTTGTTCACTTTGCTTGTTATATTTCTCAGTTAGAACCTAAGAATATAAAAGAAGCTTTAGAAGATAGTGAATGGATTATAGCTATGCAAGATGAGTTGCATCAATTTGAGAGAAATGATGTATGGACTTTAGTACTCAGACCTTCTAATAAAAATGTTATAGGGACTAAATGGATTTTTAGAAATAAAAGTGATGAGGATGGAGTGATTATCAGGAATAAAGCTAGGTTGGTAGCTCAGGGTTATACACAAATTGAGGGAATTGACTTTGATGAAACATTTGCTCTTGTAGCTAGAATTGAATCCATTAGAATGCTATTATCTCTTGCATGTCTGTATGATTTTAAACTGTTTCAACTTGACATAAAGAGTGTTTTTCTGAATGGTGTGATAAATGAAAAGGTTTATGTCTGTCAACCTAAGTGATTTGAAGATCCTATCTTTCCTGAACATGTTTGTTTGCTGAAAAAGGCCTTGTATGGTCTTAAGCAAGCTCCTAGAGCTTGGTATGATAGATTAACCAAGTTTTTGCTTGAAAAAGGTTTTAACAGAGGGGGAGTTGATAAAACTCTGTTTACCAAGAAAACTACAAAGGATATTATCATTGCTCAAATCTATGTTGATGACATTGTTTTTGGCTCTACTTCTAATAAGAGGATAGAAGAATTCATTTCAGATATGAAGAATGAATTTGAAATGAGTGGTGGAGGTGAACTAACTTACTTTCTAGGATTGCAAGTTAAACAGAATGAGAAAGGCATTTTTCTATGCCAAAGTAAGTATGCAGACAATCTTGTTAAGAAGTTTGGTCTGGGTGAGAGTAAAGAGAAGAGAACCCCTATGAGTACTACTCTTAAACTGTCTAAAAATGATAAAGGAAAAAGTGTCTGTCCCAGTCTTTATAGATCCATGATTGGAAGTCTGCTTTATTTGACTGCTAGTAGACCAGACCTTTGCTTAAGTGTAGGAGTATGTGCCAGATATCAGGCAAATCCTTTAGAACCTCATCTTCTAGCTGTCAAAAGAATTCTAAGGTATGTAAAAGGAACACTTCACCTAGGCCTATGGTATTCTAAAGATACAAATCATTTTCTAAGTGGCTACTGTGATGCTGATTGGGCAGGAAACATAGATGATAGAAAGAGTACTTCTGGTGGTTGTTTTTATTTTGGAAACAACCTTGTTTCTTGGTTCAGTAAAAAGCAAAATTGCATATCTTTATCTACTGCTGAGGCAGAATATGTTGCAGCTGGAATTGGATGCACTCAACTTATTTGGATGAAACAGATGTTAACTGATTATAATGTTAAACAAGAAATATTAACTTTGTTTTGTGATAACAAAAGTGCTATAGATTTAGCTAAAAATCCAGTTCAACATTCCAGAACTAAACATATTGATCTAAGGCATCATTTTATTAGAGAACTAGTTGAAGAAAAGAGCTTAATTTTAGAACATGTTTCAACTGAAAGACAATTAGCAGATATTTTCACAAAACCCCTTGATACAAACAAGTTTGAATCATTAAGAAGTGACATAGGGGTATGTCATTATCAATCTAATTGAATATTCTTGTTAAATATGTCTGTATTGAGTACCTTCAATAATTTTTATTTCTAAGGTTAAGTCTTAATTGAGCTATGATGTTTTTGTTTTGAAAAAGCCGCTTTTTGGTGTCTCAAAAACAGATGTGAGGTAACTTGTCCTTGAAAACCTCTCTGGTAATAGAGTTGCAAACACAAAGTGCATTTTTGTAAGCTGGTTGGAAGTTCAGTTGCAACCTCAGTTGAAACCTCATACTCTCTATAACTGGTTAGAAGTTCAGTTACAACTTCAGTTGAAACCTCGTGTTAAAAACTTACTGGTTGCAAACTCAGTTGCAACATCAGTTGAAACCTCAGTCTAATCTATAACCACCAAGACAAAGTCTTGTTATTTTTGACATCACTTATACTCTTTCCTTGCTGAGGTCATCAAACTAGTTTTTGTGTAGAGATAAAAACGGATTTGCTCAATTTAAGCTCCCCAAATTTAAGCTCCCCAAATTTTCTTGAGTAAATAGCTAGGTTTTTTTTCTAAAAGTTAGATATCTGTTCAATTGTTCTTTATCTTGAATCGAGTCAAATTTCCTTAATAAGCTTCAACTTTTGAATTTTCAAATTTTGGATGAATCAGTTTTGAAAAAGGAATGTTTATCTGTTTAATTGGCTGTATTTATCTTAATGCCATCTGTTTCTTTCGTAATCTTAGTATGATTTATTTTTCAAAATTCTGTTGATAAAATACTTCCTATTTTTAAGCCACAATCTGTCTCTTAATTGATTTGCATGTATCTATTTCCAAATTCAAAAAGATATGGTCTTTATTGCTATTTATACAAACTTCTTTTCTCTATTCCAAATCAATTACTTTTTACAGAATTACTCTCTCTCTCTCTTCTCTGTAAAACCCTAGGTTCTTCGTATAAACCCAGTGCAAGGTTCTAAGTAAGGTTCCAACCCCCAGTTGAAACCATGTCTAATAACCCTAATTCTGATGATGATTGTCCTCTAAGGGATTTCATATCTAAATCACCCACCAGTCAAGGCTCCAAAGCTAAGGTTAGTGAGTCTTCTTCCTCTAAGAAACAGAGGTCAAAAAAACGTGCTAGGAGAGATTTTGATACTGATCCTGTTATTGCTAAGTTTGATTATACTCCTAGGTTTAATGAAACTGATCCTAGGTTCTGGAAAAGAATCATGTTTAGGAGGTTTAGAGCCTTTGCTGATAGGGAAATACATTGTGAAAGAAAACTCAATTTGGTTAGCTATCCTCACATACAAGTGTATGTTGAAAAGTTGCTTTCTGATGTTGGTCTAGGAAAATCTATTACCTATGCTGATTCCTATTTCCCAGCTGTAGTTAAAGAATTTTATGCTAATCTGAGTAGCATTGTGTTTGATGAAGAAAACCCTGCTTATGGGAGAATTTTTTTGAGAGGTGTTACTTTAGACTTTACCCCAGAGCTTATTAATAAATTCATGCAATCCCCAAATCCTTCTGTAGATAATTCTAAGTATGATATGGAGGTCATTGCTTTGGTTCTCACTGGAAAGAACAACAGATTTGATGGTACTTCCATCAACACATCATCTCTCACACTTTGTGCTGCTGTATTGCACAAAATTGCTAGGTTTAACTGGACCCCTACCAAACAACCTTCCAAAGTTAACAAAGATATGGCCATCTTTCTGTATAAGATAATGTCTTCTAACCCAATAAATTTTGGCCATCATATTTTTAATCTTATAAGGGATTTCAGTGACGACAATTCATCATCTATTCTGCTTCCTTTCCCCTGCCTAATAACTGGTATCATTCTAAGCCAAGTTCATTCAATGAACAGAGATTCTCCTATAAATATCTTGAATGAACCCTCCACTAATTGTCCATCTGCCCTGTACATTTCTGCCAAGTTGTTAAAAGAAGGGCATGTTAATGACATTTCTGGTGAGAAAGGCAAAGAAAAAGTAGAAGAGACCTCTAATGCTCCCTCAGACAAGAAGAAAGGAGTAAAGTGGTACTTACTCCAGAAGCTGGCTTATAATCAAGAAAAGAGAGCTGAATTGGATGCTGATGATTATCAAATCAATAAACTACTGGTGAATATCATTGAGGATGAGGATGATAGTTCTAGTGATGACTGTTTCTCTATAAGTAGTGAGGATGAACATGAAGAGGTTGTAAGGGACAGACCCCTAAGGGAAAGACCACCCCAGTCAGACATACCTCGCAACTAGTTTGTCAAGGATGTGACAAATAGGGGGAGAAAAAGAAAGTTTATGTGTTTCTGTTTTTCTGTTTTCAGTTTTATGTTTAATGTTTCAGTTTCAAGACTTTAGTTTGTTTCCAGTTATGCTGTATTGAGACAATTATGTGCCTGTTTGGCTTTAATAATTCTGCAATTTCTTTCTAAACTTATCTTGTTGAAACAGGTCTGAAAACACACTGTGTGCACATAAATTGTGCTTATAAGATATACCTGCAATTCTAACTTGCAGGGGGAGCTAAAACAGATACCTCAAAGGTATTAATACAATACAAATGTTGTATTGATTTTACAGGTGGATTTATGTGATTTATAAACTTAATTGATTTGTCAAAACCAATGACAAAAGGGGAGATTGTTAGGACCAGATTTCTGGTCTAAATATTGTTTATTGTCTATTGGTTTTTACTAAATAAATCCTAACTGTTATTAAGAACTAAGACAGGATTGACAGGTTCCAAGTACCAGTTGCAACCTCAGTTACAACCTACCAAGTTAGTAGTATTAGGTTTCAAGTACCAGTTGCAACCTCAGTTACAACCTGTGTTGACAGGTTTCAAGTAAGTTGCAACCTCAGTTGCAACCACTAGTTCCAACCTGCTGTTAAGCAGAATTCTGTCTTGTTCTATAAATCTGCATAACTATTCTTTAATAATAATTATGTGTTTTAAAGTATGCAGGATATATTCTCATATGATCTTAACATGGTTAATATGCGTATATTGAGAATATCAAAGTGTTAAGGAAAGATGTTTTCTAAAAGATATAAAGAGATTAGTTTATAAGGTTATGTTTCCTTTTAATATATATATCTCTATTCTTATGCTTGTCCTTATCACTTGTTTCAATCTTTTGATCCTTATAATATTCAGTAAAGATATGTTTAAAGATTGATTGATATGTGGAGTTAAATGTTTCATATGTTTATGAAAAGATATTATCTTTAAAAGATCATATCTTTATATGTTTCCTTTCAAAGGAAAAGATTAACTCCTACTTTCAAGTGTGTTACTAAACAGGTATTAATCAAAGATGATTAGAGTCAATCCATGCTGAAGAATCTCGTGATACTTGGAGAGATTGAAACTAATCAACCAAGTCAAAAGCAATCAAAAGATATTGAATATAGAAGATTGTTTTTACTTGTTTATATACTTAGTAACTTAAGCTTGTAAAAGATGTGTGTTCTAAATTATAAAGAACTTATTTTCTAGAGAGAATACACGTGAGCTTCAAAAAGAAAACAATGGTGGGATGCCATTGATTTATATTTGATAGTTATAGAGTAGGAGCAATATAGAGATAGGCAGAAAAACCTAGAGGGAGTCTAAGTGTTTTTCATTAAGACTTGAGTCTCATATCGTAAGCTTTTTATAATATCATAATCTGGGTAAGTGCCCCGGAGACGTAACCTAGTTAGGTGAACTCCGTTGTTAAATGTGATTGTGTTCACTTTGAGTACATTTAACATTTTACAGTTCTGTCCATTTAATACACTTGGTTCCAACTGGTGGTTGCAACCTCACTTGGAACCTAACTGCAAAACTGCAACTAGAACAACGGATAATAATTTCAATTATTAACCTCAGCTTTATTATGTAGCCAAAAAAGAACTGATAAAGAAACAACCAATGCGATTAATAAGAAAATAAGCAACAACAACAACAAAAAAAACTCTATTTTTTTTAATATGAAGCTGACCTCAACATCATCATACAATTAAAGAATTAAATTTCAAATTCCCATTAATGGAATAACCAATGGGGAGATTTTAAGTTCAATAGAAACAGTATAAACAAGAAAATTGTACAAAGTAGCCAAAAGTTGAAAAAATATAGGGAAAAAAAATCAAATCCATTTATTAAATAAGGAAAAACCAACAAGGAAAAAACTAAAAGATAAAAAGTTGATTAAACTTCAAAATCCCATTAGTGGAATAACAAATAAGGAGATTGAAAGCTCAATATAAACAGTAAACAGTTATAAAATATCAAGGATCCTTAAATATATAACACTTTTAACAACTGGTTGTTTATGCACAAGATTATAAAATATCAAGGATTTTAATTATAAGCACCTTAAATTACACAACAATAAATCAAGGAACACAAATAAATAAATAAAAATGTGTAAAATACATCAAAATAAATGAAACATGGATTCAGATAATGTGTTGGAAACTCATAAATGAATAATATACATTCCTAACTATTAATTGAATAATTTCCCGTACCTCTGAATTTGCATGTACAGATTGCTATGATATTTTGTAACGAATTAGAGGATAACTCTGAATCAGACGAAAATTTAGAGAGAGAGAGAGAGATTTCGTTTGGTATAAAAGAGGAGTTTTTTTATGAAAGAGGCATTACGTTTACTGCTGTTTTTTACTTTAATAATTAAGGAAGATACACCTACTTCGTACTTTTTTTTAGATACGTTTTAATAATTAAATGTTTTTTTTTGAACACATTAAAATTATTGCTTTTAAATAAAATTGTTGTTTGGTTAAATTTCTTTACTTTTTATTTTTTTCATCTCATTATTAAATTCTACTTCTTTGTCTTAAAAAAAACATTTGACAAATTATTGAAATCATTATAAAAAACTGGATTGCTAAAAAATAATTTAGATAATAGTAAATAAGAATTATTCAAATATAATGAGGAAGTAAACTTAACAAAATTATTGTATTAAAATTTGGCTACGGCTCCTCGCTGCTTTACAAATTATGTTTCATGAGAATAATTCGCATCATGTCTACAAATTCTTACTATGGTTTTCGTTTTTTTAATAATTTTTTACAATGTCAAATTAATGAATTAAAATCAAAATAAATCGTGAAGCGAGAATTCACGTATACAAACAATTTTATGTTCTGACATAATTCATATACGAAGGTATATATAAACATATATAGATATATATGTGATATAGTCCACATGCATGTATATATAGGTCTTGTTTGTTGAGTGTGTTAAATGTGTAATCAGATTAGAAATACCACGGACTCATAAGTCTCGCGTGTGGCATACCAAATGAAGGCGTTACTGTTATATATTAACTTCGAACTTCAAACAATGGTTAAATGATATATTTGTAATACTATGGGTACTATTATGAATCATGATATTATTAAGTAAAATGATTTTACTCACACATTTTTCTATCCAAAAAATCAACCCACATGACATGGCATATCCAACTCATCAAAAATTTTGATTTTTATTAATATTATATTTAATAATTATTTATTTTTAATTAACATTTAAATTTATGGTAGATTCAATTAGGGTTCAATTATATTTTTATTTGAGTTTTTAGTGGGTTGTATTTTTAAATTGAACATTTTTTTTTAATTATTATTTAAATTTAGTGTAGATTCAACTAGGTTTTAATATATTTTTATATGAGTTTTTAGTAGGTTGTGTTTTTATTACATGTCGTGACTTTTACTGCCATCTTCTAATTTTCTATTCAAACATTAATGTCAAAATTTGACCATAAGTTTTTTAATAGGAATACAAATAAACGATACGTATAAATGAATAAAAATTAATATAGTAATTAGTGTTGAGAATGACATGTCTCTTTTTTCTTAGTAGTAGTATTATTTTTTTGACACGTGTTAAAAAAAAAGTGACTAGAATTGTTTCATGTCATCGGGTAGAGTTTTTGGGTAAGTTTTGTGGGTTGTTATAGCATCCCTCTATTACTAATCTCATCATTTCTTCTTATCCTCGTGGACTTATAGTCTCGTAATTTGTTATCCGACAACTAAACTAATTTTTATATTGCTATAGGAGAGAGTGTGCTGCAAAAAAAGAAAAAAGAAAAAGAAAGGGTTGATGTATACGATAAACCATGAGAACGAATAATTAAAATAATTAGAAATTGAATGGGTTTATTCATGTGCAACTGATTTTAATATAAAGGTTGTTTTTTTCGTAACATTAATTTAGTCGGTTATAATGAAAATTTTATATTTAGAGCTCATATGTATCAAAATGATAAAAAAACAAAAATTTTACTTTTTATAAATAAGATTTTTTGTGTTTACTTATGATCAAAGTACTTATTAAAGGAGAACACCAAGCACAAATATTTATGTACTTTTAAGTATTACTAATAAGTAAAAGTATAGACATACCAAACAAGAACAATCATACCTAACTAGCATAATTATACTTTTCATTACTTAATACATTCTAACACCAATATATGATAATTAAGAATTGTGATCAAAGTAAAAAATAGAAGTTTCTTTTTTCTACTTCTTTGTTACTGGGGATGCTTTGCATGGGCCCTTGAAATATTAAAAACCCTCCCCAATTGATGGTCATAACCAATACCGGTTCCAAACCCTGTTGGAAATTTTTTTATAGAAAAACATGTTTTTAAACATGATTGTTACAAGTGGTCAGTGACCATTTTTGAGTCAATTTTCGATGCGACTACTCAGTTTTTCTGAGGCCATACTCAAAGTGTTTGAGTAGCTCGTACGACAAGCTTCGCAACGCTATATCGCATGACCTATTCGGAGGAAGGGTGTGAATGATAATTGGACTCGAAGATTGGTACTCGAAAGAAGGAAAAAACCGAAATCTGGAAAATGGAATAGAGAGGGAATAAACCATGAGGGTTATCCCACATTGTAAAAACAAGGTTGATTTTTACACTATATATACAAGTCCATCCCATGTAGTTGGTAAACTAATCAAGTCCACATACCCATGAGTGGGTTAGTGTGTACCACACGCGCTCGCTCGGGTCGCGAACCGCGGGATTTGGGATTTGGGAATGTCTCGGGTCTCGTACTAAACTGAAAAAGGGACTTTTGCATATTTGCAAGAGCAGTCCCTAAAGTTCCAGAAAGTTTGAAACTCCCGCAGTTTCAGAATTTCTCTATAAAGAGGCAGCCATCCCCTCACATTCCATACACGAATCAGTCTCTCTTCTCTCTAAAAACAACATATATTTTTTCTTCATAGCATATTAGAAATCAGAGAGAACCACCCACCAAAAGCTCGACTTTGACTCATCGCCAGTTTCCGGCGAGTCATCCGAGAGACGTTGTACCTTGGGATCGAAGCGCCAACGCAACCAGAAACCTCAAGATGGTTGGGCGAATATCGGTTAATGACATACTATTAACAGTAGTCTCGTCTAAATTTATTTACATTCTGTCCAATTTTATTTTCGCATTTAAATTCGGTTATTTACATTCTGTCCTTTCAATTTTGTATTTTAATTTGCTGTATTTAGCTGTAGCTTTTCTATTCTGTTTGTACCTTTCTGTAATTAGTTTAAAGTTTTGTTTTTTGTTGTAATTACTATTCTGTAATTTAATTATGTAATTAGAATAGTTTCAATTCAGTCCTGTAATTTCAATTTCAAACAGAACAGTCCGGCTGTTAAGTTTATACTTTCCAGTCCGGCAGTTTCTATTTATTGCAATTCAATACATCAGATTATTAATTAATAATAATCTGATAACGTTTGCTTTAATTACTTTTCAGTACTTACATGTTGTAATCAGTAATTTCTATTCCAATTGGAAATTAATAAAGATTACACTGGTTTTGTTTAATTCTTGTTTAGTCCTTTATTATTGTTTAATTGTTATTTCATACGCGGAAACCAACAAACCCTTCCCAATTGATGATCGTTATAACCGAGGTCGGTTTCAAAGTTTTTGGTTCTACCGATAATTGTTTTCTACTTATATTATATAACATACTTTTCCTTATTCTTTTATGATTGTATAACTTATTATTAAGAATATTTATACATTTCTAAATACATTTTCAAATTTTTATTAAGAACGCTGACGTACAAATTTTTATATTAAGGTTTATAAAATAAAAAATCTTATTATATCTCTATCTTTTTTCGAGTCTTTTTTTTTTCCCTTTCTATTTAAAAAGATACACACATCTTCGAATTAGATGGTAAACATCAGTACAAACAAATGACAGTTTACCATCAGACGTTTTTTTGCTAAACTGATAATAAATTGGGTGTTGCTAAATTTAACGACATTCGGTCTATCATCAGTTTAACAACAGGGCTTTGACGGTAAGTGACATTTTTTTTTAATGATAATAGTCTCTATTGAGTGATGTTGAAGTTGACACCTAATTTGTCCTTATAAGTTATAATAACTACCCTGCCAATAACCTTTAATTAAATTTAGTTAAATCATTAATTATATCATATAGTTTTTCTACTTACCAACCAAAATTATATTCTACACCTAATCTCTCCATATCTCATAAAAGAATTAATTCCGAATAATTTGAGGGTTTTAGTATGTTAATTTACTTAATCTTAAATAGTTTTCAAGGTCTCTAATAACATATATAGACCAGAATCTAGATTGTCAAAAGGTGACGGATTAAGGGGAATTTCATTGGTACTTTTTCTCAAAACTAAAATTTTATTTAATTTTAATTAAAAATTTAAAATTTACATCAAGAAATCATTCTCAACTTGCGAGAACCCAGAGACGAAGCTAAGTGAAGACCATCGGGGGCGACAACACCCCAATAATTGCGAAAATTATGAGTTTTTTTAATTTTTAACCAAGTATTTTCTCTAAAACACGTTAAAAATGATGATTTAACACATTTTATTTTTATATTCTAAATTTTAACACCTCCATAAATTATTACTGGCTTCGCCTATGAGAGAACCTAATCTTTAATCAACCCAAAAACTATGACAAGTAAAATGCCTCAATATACATATATACATTAACTATGTCTTGTATGTTTTGTTCTATGAAAATATATTTTGTCACAAGACATCAGAATTACAAGTGTATTGATCTATACTTGTTGATTGACCCGAATCGCACTTAGCGTCCTGTGATTATTTCCTATTCGAATCTTCAATAACCACACAAGCTATTTTTCGTTGTCCGCTCTTAATCATTGAATCTAAGTATTGTGACAATAGTTTACATGGTTGCTCTCTTTTATATTTGATATATATTGCTCATCGTACTTGTTTTGACATCAAGATAGTACTCCTGCAGATTGCCTCCAATGACGTATCTTGTGATTTTACAAAGAAAAGAGGTGGAACCGGGATTTTACTGTGGTTGAGGTCTGTGAGGCTGAATTATATGTGTATAATTATGAGGCTAAAAGATATAATCGTCAACTTTAAAGCAATATATATGGAAAAAAATCAAATTTTCTCAATATGAAGGTGTTGTAATCCATTTTAACCTAGACTTAGTTTCTCATCTCCGACAAAGTATATACTCATCATTGCTCACATCTTTGTTCATGAATCATGATCTAGAAAATGCTCCTTGTATAAAAATATATCTTTGTTCTAAAAATAATTATAACATCATACCGTACATCAAAAATAGCCAAATGAAACCAGCTTGAAAAACCTGAAATATCCAAACAAAATACTCCAAAATCCTATCCCCCATAAATAGAAAACAAAAACAACCAAACATATATAAACTCCTCATACAACAACAACCATTATTCCCTCGAACTAATCCATCTCTCTCTCCCTCTCTCATCCATTCCATGGGGTGCGGCGTGTCTCGGCTAAAGAATGTGAACCTAGAGTCGATCCCAGCCAGGTTCCACACTCCGTCAACGCATTGAAGAGGTCAAGCGAAGAAGGCGACTTGAGTCCACCAAAGAGGAGCAAGGATGATAGTGTGGCAGTGGATGAGAGAGAGAAGGAACTAGATGTGGTTGAGAAGATGGGGGGTCATGATGAGGCGATGGTATTGGACGATGATGATACCGATAATAGTAGTGTTGTTTTTCCTTGGTCGCCTAGTTTTAGGATATATTTCGTTGATAATGGGGACGATGACGATAATCGTGCTCTTGAAATTAGTATGTATTTTCCATTAGTTTATCACTATGTGTGATAATTTGCACTGTTTAAAAAAGCGTGATCCGTATTAAAAAAAACTCGATTCAGAGCTTCAGATAAATTTGAAAGGCTCGCTTTTTGATTTTAGGCCGCTAGAAGCTTACATTTTTTTTTACGTTTTTAGCGTAGCTTTTACAAAAATGCTTCAACACCGATAACTTGCGTGGGGGCATACTATGAGTTTATTATCATGTATGTGTTCTATAATTTTCTCGGCTTAGTTTCACATTTTTTAAATAACTTCAGAGTTAATAATATTAACGTTTTATAATTATAGTTTTACGATGACGACAACAATGATATATGTTTTCGAAATTAGTATGTTTCTTCCATTAGTTTTAAAAAAAACATGTCTTTTATACAGTTTATATAGGAATATAAGTTTGATCGTATCTGTATCCATTGTTGTTTTTCACTTTTTTACCGTTCCTGAAGTTTCAAGAAGAATTATCTACGGGATTTATCTGAAAATGCGGTCATAGTAGTCTTTAATAGGTGGCAAGTCATTTTGAATGATAGAAACATAATAATGGAAATGGTTCCGGAAAATGAATTATATTTGATGTTGATACTGTCTTTTATAATGACAAGAAATTAGAACAGGACTGTGAAACCTTTAATTACTCAATTTTCTGAATCGTTAATTTTCAACTGAAAAAATGAGAAAAAATGTAGTTAGCTAAGACTCAAGACCATGTGGACCACTCTATAGTGAAATTTCCCTTCAATTATCGAGGTAGAATTAACAATTGTTTGAATAAAAATACAGTCAAGGAAGAGAAGAAACAAAGCACTGTAATGGATGCATTGGAAGAAACGGTATTGCATATCAAATTAAACCAGATTAGCTATTGTTATCTTTTTTATTTTACACAACAATCTTATTCCATATACATATAAATTAAAGCAGACTAGCTATTGTTGTTTTTGGTGCTTGATATTAATTAGGAATCTTTAATGTATTGTCCAGTAAAAGACTAAGCATGAATTGTGAGTATAATTATCGGCTAACCTGAACTTTATTCATAAATTTTTTATGCTGCAGACTTGCAGTGTCTTTCGTTTTTTAATTTTTTCTTTTGGACTAGGTCGCCTTTGCGTACTAGAATCCCCTGAATTCTGATTATATATGGATTCTCTTGTACGAATACAATAAAGGTTTGATCGTATTAAAACTAAACCCTTAAAAAGATTAGTTCGACAACATCAACATTGTATTCTGCCAACCCTTATATATTTTATTTGACAACCCCTCCCAAAATTATATATTATTATTGCAATAAATACCATAGTTTTGTATGTACTGATAATATATAAATAATAATTAAAAATTAACATATGCTAGCGATTATAAAAGACATTTTACCCCGACTTATCATGTTAACACGAACACACATTTTTAAAAAAAATTTAAACAAAAATAATAATTAATTAGTGTAGCAGTTAGTGTAAAAAAAATTTATAAAAGAATTTTTTGTGGTTTGTATTTTAATTGAAAAGAACATACTGAAATTGTGTAATAGATATTTAATTGTTCGTATATACCTATTATTTAATATACGTTTGGTTTTTCAGCTTTTTTTTAATATTTTTTTAAGTTCGTGTCTTAATTTTTTTACTTGTTATACCTTGAATTTTCAAATTTAACTTTTGTATCTTTTATATTTCTATTTTATTTATTTTTTAGTCAATTTTGAAATGCTGAAACTTTTGAGACATGATTGCCCATGACATTCGGTTGTGGATTTTTTTGGGAGTTTAAAAACATAGTCGAAATTGAGCGAAAATAAAAAAAATAGAAATCAAATACATTTTAATCAAGAAACCAAGGTAAAAAAATAAAGAAAATACGGTAAAAAAAAGTATAAAAAAACCCTTACCTTTTCCGTGTTTATACTTTGGAAAATATTATACGGTTTTATTAATTTTAACAACCCTACACATTTGGTTCTGATTCCGCTCCTGATTGTATTTGGTTGGCTTACATATATAGACCACCACGCCGAGATGCAAGCCAGTTGCATATCAATCATGTTCGCCTTTTTATCTTTCTTACAGCAAAGCAAGTCTTAAGTAAATTACGGACAAGAATTAGTAATTTCGGAGCAATCACCTATTTGTTGAACCTGCAGGAACGAGAGGCGAAGACAGTGATAAAGAAAAAGATAAGTTTGAGGGAAATAAAAAGAGAAGGACAAACCGCTGTGTTATGCACAGTTGTTTAGAGATTACAGGAGTTCACATATTTTGTATTTTCTTTCCTTATATTGCTACCACGATACAAAAGCCGCGACACAAGATCCACCCATAGAACCAAGCTCTCGAAGGAGGGTTAAACATGTATCTCTAACCGGGATTGAAGACATCATAATTTTGATAATTTTGTAAAATGTTTTACCAAAACAGTATAGTTAACTCTGATTAGATTTCAATACCTTTAGAAAACTTCTTATTTATCGTTCTGCAACTTATAAACTATGAAAATAAATAAATGACCACGATCCTTTATTTTTTCTCAATAAAGTTTCATTAAATTCACACATGAGGATTGATTTCACAAATTAGAGAGAGTTACAAAAAATCTAATCTTTTATATAAACTTTAAAGTTTTGGTAGGAAATTTGAATTTAAATGTTGGTCATTAACATAGTACTAGGGTAGTGGCAAATTTGCATTTGTAAGTAAGAATATAACAAGTCACACCATTTTCTGTTAGAGGAGTTTAGACCAAATTACCAATGAACTACTTCTCCCATTAACTACAAGTTCACAATAAAACGAGCTTAGATAATATAATAACTTAATAAGTAGTACGTATATGAAAGGATATTGATCAATCAATCTGATTAATTAGTACAGAGCACGGGATTCGGGTGTTTTTTAACAATGATATTAGATTATTCCGATTCTTGATTAATGTGTGTTGGTTTTAAGTTTGGCTATACATGTCTTGGTCGAGCAAAAACATACCGAAACCCGAATAAAAATTGGACGGGTTCAGTTGGTTTGTTCAAATTTTTATTCATGGTGTGATTGTGTGAATTAGTTTCTTTACGACCATAACATTAGAACCATCTCCGCTCTAGATTTCACCAACTAGATGTATATATAAGATACCCCATTTGAGAATAAAACGATAAAAGTAACAATTATGTGCATTAATTAATGATCATGCTTTTAAAAGTAACCAATTAATGCATATTTAATATTTTATGTGTACGCAAAACATCCATATCAACATCATTGGAGGATTTGGGTTAGTCTTGCAAAAGTATGAAAACCTTATAAGGTAATACAAATATATATACTTATTGCTAACGATATTAATGTAAGAGCAGTACTAGAGGAAATTAATTAAAACCAAAGTTGCACACTTATTTAATGTTTGTATGCCCACACACACGCGTTAACGTGTTTGGATTATTTTCTTTATCAAACTAATATATAAACTAATTTCTAAACTTTTAATATTAACTTTTTTACAAAAATATATTTCTTTAAGTTTTTCGTTGGGATATTATAACAAATTGTAAAATTAAATCTACATTCATGCAAAGAGAAATCTATGTCAATTAATGAAATAACAAAGAAATTATAAACATGAACAAATAGAGTTTTTTAAATCCTGAGTATATGTACATGTACTAATGTATTATTTTAAATTCAAAACTTGCAAGTGGTTGTACATATTCTAAAATGATTCAATTAGTCTCTATTTATATCAGCGGTCTGTCTTAGTATAAACGTAAAATACAAACCATGTTTTTAAAAATATATAATTTCATATTTTTTTAAACCCACATACTCAAACAAAAAGATTTATTGTTGTTGAGAACGTGGTTACATGCAAGTAATGGATTTTAATGGCTAAACGTTCATAGTTTAGTTAGAATCATACTATAATACAAAAAAGGAAACTTATTAAAGAGTGTTAAAGTTTAAACTAATATAGTATACTAGCAGGACCATGTACAATCTTGAAAATTTGTGATTTAAAAATTACATTGTATTTGTACTCGAATATGTAAAAGAGAATAAGATGACACCGGTACCCCTCATTAATTTTTAATTAAACTTGAAATATAGTTGTTTATATGTAAGTTCGGTATTCATGGCCTGATCTATATTCATTTTTTGGTATACATTAGAATTTATACTGTTTAGAAATAATAAACAGAACACTTGATAATAATTAATAACTGCTCGTCATATTGTCTAAATACAACTCAAATGTGCACACACGTATAATAAATACAACTCATATATTTTTGTAAAGCGAGCAATATTTTTAAACATAAAAGTTTATTAATAATATATACAAATCATGTAAACACGTAATGGCTGTTTATGGTCAGTGAGAATTATAATGGAAAGTTAAAGTTTACATTACAACCAACCGAGTTGTAGAACTAATATAAAAGGGAGGTTATGTGCATTAAACCCATATACTACCACTGCATTTCACAAATATTAAAAAAAATGAATCTCTCTCCTTTTAGCCTGTTTTGTATTTTCAGTATCGTAGCACTCATTAGCACTTGCTTTGCTTATGATGATATCAATGCTAAGAAACCTCGACCTCGACCCTCACCCCCACCGTCCCCTCCTCCCCCACCGCCACCCCCTATTTATGACCACATGCAAGTTGTTTGGCTATGGTCTCCCGTATACTGTAAGTCAATTCCATGTAAGCCAACGATTACAAGAAACTTCTATTTACATGGACTTTGGCCCGCCGATTCAACCGGCTACACAATGAAAAATTGTGTTGGTACTAATATAACAGAGTTCGCTATACCATATTATGTGAGTCCAGTCACATTTATTCTTGGATTTTATGTGATTTCACTTTGGTTACCATTCATATATTCAAAGAAATCGAATTGGTTCATTAATTTTTTTTTACCCCCAAAATATATTGCGTACATGTATTTTTTTTTAAAATAAAAATGGTGTGGGAAACCCACATTTTCTATTATATAGATTAGAAAAATAAAAATATGGATGAAACCCTCAATAAATAAAGAGTTAATTATTTCCACAAAGGGAAATAAATGAAGTAAAACAAAAATTATAACAATATTGCATACATGTATGTATATATATAAATTATAGAAGATTATAGATAATGGTGTGGAATTGGACTTTTTTTACTCGAGAACACATGAAATTATCATTTAAACTATGAGCATCTACAGTTATAAAAAAAATGTGTTTTATTTCGAGTTTGCCTCTTTATGCTTTTAAGTTTTTACCGATTCTTGCTTGGTTAATTTTAGAAATCCATTTTACTAATAAATTCAGACCATCCCAAGTCGAACTAATGTTCCTGTAGGTGTAGATTATCAACATAATTTAAAATAAACTTTATTTTTTTTCTAATTAACTAATTATATACGTGTATTTTGGTTAATTTGATAGGTGAAATCTTTCAAAGAGGATCTCCAAACATATTGGCCATCCGTGGTTACACAGAAATTAGAAGAGTTTTGGTCTAACCAATATAACAAACATGGCATCTGTTCGCAGCACGTACTAATTCCTCAGATATACTTTAAGAGTGCGATTTGGGTCATGAAGAATTATAAAATCCAAAACATCCTCACCAACGGAGGCATCTTACCAAGTCCATCGGCCTCATATACATTCTTTTTTAAATATTCAGTGGGAGACCCACTATTTTATTAAAATATTAAACACAGTGGAACAATGTAAGTATTACAATCTAACGGATCAAATTGCAAACCGACCGAAAATTTAAGGACTAAAATGAAGAATTGAAACATATGTACACGCGTCCCATTATTAACTACAGAAAACCCTTCGCTTGCTTCCTTTAGAGAGAGACTATCTCTCTTCTTCCTCAATACCCCCAAAATCATCTAATTCGTAAATAGGGGATTTCCATTTCTTCAGTGATGATTACACCTTTGAAGTAATCTGAGAAGTCATCCAAACTCTCTGATATAACTGGATCATCTTCGCACCCAAGCTTCGCCAAGTAATCTGCTCATTTATTACCCTCTCTTTCTATATGCATTATTTGAAAATTATGAATAAAGAATTGCTGTTTTATTATATCCATCAAATAGATTAAAACCCAGGGGCAAGTACTTTTCCCTTGTAGTATATTTACCAATTGTAAACAATCTGTTTCAAAGATTATATTATTCTCCCCAACAATTTGTACACCCAATAAAAGAGATACCATCTCAGATTCTAGCCCAGAATTACTTGTAATTGAAGTGAAAAACCCTAAAAGGAAATTTCCTTGATCATTTCGCAGAACACCCCCAATTCCACTTTTATTAGTGGATCCTCTAAAACTTCCATCAATATTAAATTTATTATATCCTGTAGGAGGACATAACCACTTTACCACTTTAATCTTTTTCTTATTTATTACTCTAGCAGTAATCCCATCTTTTAGATCAAACTTTGAAAGAAAACATTTATCCTTGCTAGAGTAGCATGTAATCAAGTTGTGGACATTCGCACATATTATAGCACCAATCATTTTTTTATTATTAAATCTGCTACTGCATCTAGCTTTCCAAATTTCCCACACTATAAACACTGGCAATACTTTGCAAATTTTCCAGTATAGCTTAGATATAACAGTACCTGATTGAGACCACCAAGAGATAAATTTGCCCCTTATTTGTTCTGCTTTGTTTGTAACACCCATTAAATTGTTAAAATAAGTAAAGAATTGCCGTTTTATTATATTCATGCTATAGGCCCATTACTGAATAAATGTTCTAAATCCTCCACATTACAACCACAACATTCACACTTTGAAGATAACATAATTCCCAAATTTTGAATTGCAGGATCTAGTGGAATAGCCTTATTGAAAAATTTCCAGATAAAACAGGATATCTTCACAGGTATAATTTTATCCCAACATAACTTGTTAATCCAATTTATATCATTCTTGTTTCTCATTATCTCCCAAGCTGATTTTATACTGAAATTACCCATTTTATTGATATTCCAAATAGGAGTATCTTTTCTTAGTTTATTAATGCTAATCTCACCTGAAAATAGATGTTTCAGATGCATAGGTATATTTAGATCAACTTTTTCTCTATCCCACTCACCATTAGTAATAACATCTGCAGCCATAGTCTTGTTATCCAAATTAGCATCCTGCAAAGGTCATTCCCCCATCCAATTATCTTGATTGAGAGATATATTTCCTTCACCCAATAGCCAAACAATATGCTTCTCAACTTCACTTCTCACTTTTAACATTCTGGACCAAGTATTATTGCCTTTCCCTTGAGGAACACAATTAGGATGTTTCTTTCTACAAAATTTAGCTTGCAAGAAATTAGACCACAAACTATTTTTTGTTCTGAAATTCCACCATAATTTTGCTGCAAATGCATTAGAGATATCATTAAAGCTTCTTAATCCTAGGCCACCTTCTTCCACTGGAGAGCAAACCTTTTTCCATTTAACCCACTGGTGCTTTTTTACTTGATCAGCAGAACCCCACAAGAATCTAGCTAAAATTTGATCAATTTTTTTAATAACCTGTTTAGGAGGATTCATAGCTGATAGAGTATACACTGGCATAGACTGTAGAACATATCTAATCAATATAAGTCTTCCACCCATATTTAACCACTGACTTTTCCAATTGCTTAATTTTTTTCTTACTTTCAGGATCAGCTCATGGAACAGAACACTCTTTTTATGTCCAGAATACAGCTTGCAACCAAGATAAGTGAAAGGGGTCTTCTTTACTTCTATTTGTAACTCTTTGCTAATTTCTTTCTTTTGTTCTCTGTCTACACTCTTTGAAACATACACAAAACTCTTGTCCAAACTTATTTCTTGCCCATAATCTTCATTATAACTTTTTAGAACATTTTTAACATTAAGAATAGACCTTTTATCAGCTGCAGTAAAAATAATTATGTCATCTGCAAAAGCTAAGTGGGTTATAATAGGACCATGTAGAGGAGATTTAAAAGCTTTCCAGCTTTTTTTAAACACTAGAGCATTTAGATTTCTAGTTAACACTTCTGAACAAATAATGAAAAGACTTGATGAAATAGGATCACCCTGTCTCAACCCATTAGAAGGGAAGAAAAATCATGTAGAAGCACCATTCACCAAAATAGAAGTCCCATTGCTTGATATAATTCTCCAAATCCTATCAATACATATCTCTGAGAAGCCAAACTTCCTTAGAACACAAATAAGAAAATGCCAGGAGACCATATCATATGCTTTTTTCATATCTAACTTTATAGCCAAATTTTTCCCACTGTTTTTCTTGTTAAGAGTAGCAATAAATTCCTGTGCCAATAGAATATTCTCCATTATATCTCTGTTCTGAACAAATCCACTTTGATTAGAGGATATAATAGAAGGCAATATAATAGATAACCTCTTAGCCAGAATTTTTGATATCACTTTGTTAATAAAAGTACATAGACTAATAGGCCTGTATTCAGAAAAATCAGAAGGTGATTGATTTTTAGGAATAAGAGCAATAACAGTACTGATAATACCTTTAGGTAGAAGTTGACCAGCAAAAAAAGAGAGAATTGCAGAGCACACATCCTTTCCAATTAGATCCCAGTTTGTAGTAAAAAAACATCCAGTAAAGCCATCCACACCTGGTGCACTATTTTTATTCAGACCCCAAACTGCTTCTTTAATTTCATTTTCTTCAGGAAACTTATTTAACATTTCATTGTCATCATCTGTAATAAGCCTAGAAATAATATCCAGACTCTTATAAGAACCCTTATAATCTTTTTTAGCATCTAGAAGCCCCTTAAAATATTCAACAACTTCATTTTGAATGTCTGATTTCTCTGTAATAACCTCCCCTGTAACCTTTTTGATAGTACTGATATAACTTCTATCTCTTCTTCTTTTTACAATACTGTGAAAATATTTGGTATTGGCGTCTCCTTCATTGACCCATTTTAGATTAGCTTTTTGACCCCAGAATTCCTCTTCAATTTTGATTATGTATTTTAAATTTGCTTCAGCTTTATTTAACCCAATTTTGTTGATCATTGTAGGGTCACTCACAAAGATGCTATCCATTTTGAGAACTTCATCTTCAGCTTCACTAACTTTCTGAAATATATTCCCAAAGACTGCTTTATTCCACACAGATAAAGCCTTCTTTGTTCTTTTTAAATTATTAATCAAATAATACAAAGCATCACCTCTAGTATAAGGAATCCAAACTGAAGATACTACCTTTCTGTAGTCTTGGTGATTAGTCCAGAACTTTTGAAAAATAAACCTTTTAGGATTATTATCAAACTCAGTCCTACATCTGATTAAAAGAGGGCTGTGATCTGAAGAGGCTTTATTAAGATGTTCTAAAGAGATATTCTGAAAAAGATCTAAGCAGTTTTGATTAATAAGAAGTTTATCAATTCTTTCAAAAATAGCAGCTTCATCACTTCTTTTATTCCACCAAGTAAATTTAGAACCAGAAAATAACATTTCTTCCATATTCACATTGTTAATACACTTTAAATAATCATTAGCTGATCCCAAGTTTAAACTGAGACCTCCTATTTTATCTTCGTCTTTTGAAACAGTGTTGAAGTCTCCTCCAATTATCCAAGGTTCTCCAGTACTTTCTTGCTGCAGCCAATTCCATAAAGGTACCCTTTCTTCTCTTGAACATTTAACATACACAGCTGTAATTTTAATATCCTTCAATAACAAGCTTCCTTTGATAACAAAACTAATACCCTGCTCCATTTGACTCAAAACTTCCACATTAATACCAATGTTATAGAATACCCAAATTTTGTTATAATCTTGTGAAACAACATTATCAAACCCAAATTTAAACTTATAAAAATCAAGCTTACTACTGCATGTCATAGGTTCTAAACATATTAATAACATAGGCTTATGTAGCTTACACAAAAACTTCAATCTTCTACTAGTAGCACCTTTACCTTCCATGCCTCTAACATTCCAAATAATAGCATTAATCATTTATACACTTTTCTAACCCCTACATTAGAGGACCTTAGTACCATACTGTCTTTTTCAGCTATTTTGAAGTCTCTTTTCTTTTGTTTTCTTTTTGCACTATTGGACATACTTATTTCCCAATTTGCTTCTTCAGGTTCTATAGGAATGTTTCTTGGTGATAAATTCAAATCCTCTATTATATTAGCATCTCTCACATTAACAGAGTCAAAATTTTCAACAGGATTATTAACACTTCCTACCAATTTATTAACCAGAATTTCTGATAGCCCAGTATCCACTTCTTCACTGACCACAGTTAATACCATACATTCTTCATTTAAACTTAGCTGTCTTCCACTGCCAATTTCTTCTTCATCTCTATTAAGCTCATTACATTCAAATTCTTCTATAATAGGCTCTGTAAAAATTGCTCCATTAGCTTCAATAGTGATAGTATTATCTTCTATAATAGTCTCTGAAAGAATAACTTCATCAGCTTCAGTAGTTAAAACAGTATCTTCTAAATTTTCCTTCTCAGAATTTACCTCTTTTGTAACTTTTTGTATATTTTCTACAGGTATCACTGCTTCATTTACTGCAGACAGCTTTTCCACCACCACCAAAGTATCTTTACCAAAATTCCTACTAACCCATTCTTTCGTACTCTCTCTTTCTACTCTTTTGTACAAGCTTTTTTGTGGAATATTCATGTTTAACATGGCCTTTGTTCGATTTAGATCTTCCTTCTGTTGTATTTTCCCTTGTTCTGGGGTTTTTCCATTTGTTTCCTTACCTTTTTGCTTACTAGCACTTGATTTTATAAGACATAGATTTTCATCATGCCCTTGTTTACTACAAAAGAAACAGAACTTAGGTACATCTTCATATTTACATTCTTGCCAAAATCCTTCATCACCCCCATATCCAATACGAACCCTATCTATTAATTCCCTTTTTAAGTCTATTTCTACACAAATACGTGCTAGTCCAGGCCTTGACAGTTTAGAAGTAGGTTCATCTACCTTAAGAGGATACCCAAATGCTGAAGCTATAGAAAATATACTGGTCGTATTATATAAATGAATAGGTAGTTTAGGTAAAGTTATCCAAACAGACGTTAATGAAGTTTCAACATCCGGATCAAAATCATAAGTCCATTTAAAAGTACGCATAGGAAAACCTTGTATAAACCAGACCTTTCGTAGCCATATTCTTTGAAAATCATCTTCATGAAAACACCTAATAAGAATATGTTTGTGATACAGAACCCCAATTTGATAATTAGCTTGTAAATCAAGCGTATGAAAAACCTTTTTAATAGCGTCAATCTGCGGCTTACCATGCGAGAATTTCCCTACTATTGTATATTTAAACGGCTCGGATAATTGGCAGATTTCTTCTTTAGAAAATTGAATCATTGGTTCTCCTCTATAAAATTCGATTTCTTTCAAATCAATTTTGGGTTTAGAGACTTGTTTCTTTAGGATAGCAGCAAAAGACTTTACCGGCATGTCCGGTTTAATAAGTTGGGCGTTTGAATCATCAGAATTTGTATCACGTTCAATCATCTTTGCGGCGGCTAGGGTTTTTCACCCTAGACGTCTCTCTCTTTCTCTCTCTAGGTTTTTTTTTTTTTTATATAAAGACTTTTAAGTATGTGATTAATTGGCCTCATATACATTCACCCAAATAGAAGCAGCAGTTCAAAAAACATTTCCATCAATCCATATTTACGTGTCCTGTTGGTTCGACGGCACATCTAAACAATTACAACTGAAAGAGATCTACCTATGTTTCAATGAATCGGTCACATGACCCATATCATGTCCTGCAAACTCGGATTTAAAAAACTGTTTGACATACTCCGGCGGGGTGCCGAAGATCTATATACCTTTAGCTTAATATACTATTTTCTGTTTCTTGTGTCAGCTATACATGAAAGTGTATCCGGTTATGAATAATACATGAAACTATATCCGGTTATGAATAATACATGGAAAGAGGATTAATCAGGTGTTTTGGCATCCTTAAAAAATGATTATTAATAATCTTGTGCAATAATTTCCTCAGAAAAAGCAGAAAGGGAAATGATAGTCGTACCACATTTAGGTATATATACATACAACAAAAGCAGAACATTAACATAATACAAGAGAGTAGAATTCTCTTTAACCTTCATTTCTACTGGTTTCATTCGAAAAATCCCATTCCTCATGTCAAATGCAAGAACAAACCAGCATATATATAACCTGATCAATAATTACTCCGTTTCATTCAGGAAATCAATTACCAGCATTGCCTAAATCGAAAGCATGCTAAATTCATAATTAAAGTTACCAAATGCTATGCATTTGTAGTACTCTAGTATGTACAACTGTACAAGGTGTAACATCGAAACACATCGGCAATATAGAGGATTTGCGTTTGAACTGAATGTGCAAGTAATACCGGCTTGTCGAGAATGAGTGTTTTTTATTGTTTCTTAATGTGACAATCTTTAAGCGAAGAACTTTAATATTCGAGTTGAAAATGTCTCGACAACTTTGGTCCATAGAAGACGTGGGATCTTTGTGTGGTCTATAGTCCCATCGGATTATGGAAAGGAAAGTAATAATCTACAAGTATTACACTCCATCATTCTAGATAGAAATTATGCAGGATTAGCATTTTCGTTGTGATGTATCTCCCGTATCATGCATGCTGTCGTTCGTATCTCTCTCTGAAATTATGTAGCATCACAAAGGTAAAATCGAGTGCAGGGTCATTCTGGTGTCTTCGCAATCATCGGCCTTTTTACAAAATGGGGTACCCCCTTACCGTATAATGTTAATATTGTGTTAATTTATGTCCCCTTTCTCTCTCTGCGTATGATGCTCTCATCTCGTGCTTAGGTTTAAACATGTTTCTCATTGTTGGTTTTCCGAATTCACACTGATACTTGTGCTTTGTCAAAAGTTTTTTCTTGTTGATGCTCGCTTCTTCTACATTCTTCCTGTTTAAAACTAGGTGTCCAATGAGGCATCAATGTACCACCAACGCAGGGGCCACTCCAATCACGTAGTAATCATACATTTGACAAAATAAAAGCGCTTCGCTTTTGATCGTTGAGTAGTAATTGAGCAATGATCGATTGGCTAGATATTACAGCTAGCGGTTGCTGATTTGGCAAAATCTGGATTTCTGGAAGCGAAAGATGACACCATGAGAAAGATGGCAAAATGAGTGAGTTATGCTGGTGACTGAAAAAGTATATCTACACATAACCGAAAAAGCAAGTGTGGGTAGATAGAGCTCACAAATGCGACCTCTGCTGGTGACCTGATTTTTTCAGATGTTAACGTGTTAACCAAAATAGTCTCTTCTGAAAATTAGTTAAGATGGCTTTGAGTCTAGTTAGATACTTTATTACCGATCCAATGAAAGTAAGCTAGTAACGTTGAGTGCCACTAACAATTTCACATCAAACAAATCTATAATTAATTTGTTACAATTTCCATTTTTGCTAGTTTTACTTTTATGGTTGTATCTGAATATTAGGATAAGATTCACCGTATCACTTGCACGGTTGTCCTTCAATTAACCAGATTTAACTGTAAGTATATGATAGAACATAAAAATTAGACCCGAATATTATATTCGGGTAGCAATCGACCCACACTTCATAAATGGGTATCCAATGCTTGATGGGTCATCACATGTCTTTCCTAGAAAATAGAGGTAGATATTAATAAAATTCTAAACCCACTTAACTAAGGACCCATATCTAAAAAACCACCTAAGATGGAGACACTTGTCAACATCTAAGGAGGCGTAGTTGCCTATAAATAGCCAACTACCCCTCCTAGAAAACCCCCGAGAAAATCTATTCAAAAATTATAGAGAGAAGTTGAGAAAAGAGAGAAACTAGTCAAAGCCTAGCCATTAAGAAGGAAATCGAACAGTGAAAGAGCCGAGTATCGAAGAAAAAGGAGATCGACCAAGATAAGAGATTAAATAGTCAAATCGAGCACAACTGTAATAAATAAGTAATAATCCGAGCAAGTGTAATAATCCGAGCAAGTGTAATAATCCGATCAATAATAAAGACCAAGAAGTGTTCATTATTTACATTTAATTTATCATTATATTATTGTTGAAAAGCCTAACGCGACCGACCAAAATTATGGCTTTATCAAATGGCGCCGTCTGTGGGAATCATCTAGTCCCCAACTAGTTTAGAATTCGAATACCAATACTCTACCAGACGAGCGACAATGGTGACCAATGTAGAAGAAACCCATCCCGAGATAGTAGAAACCAATAACCAAAACGCGCAAATAAGCCAACAAGACCTCGACGATCTACTCGCCATCCGTGACAGATATGACGCTATCCAACCCGGAAACCAACCAACAACCTCCTATGTCAACCAAGAACAACCCCAGCAACTTGAAGGGATTGTTGACGAACACTCCTCGTCCTCGGATGACGAACAAGTCATGCCCGTATTAAGGCGTGCACGAAGACGCCTACCCGGATCCCAAGCAGGGCCGAGCTCAAGAGTCCCTTTGCCAACAGCCTCGGTCAACTCCGGCGCTCGTTTACAAACGAACGAAGCTCACCGATATGGTATTCCCGGGGATCATGTACTCGAACAGTTGTCCCGACTACCGACTCATCCGCCGAGGATAATTACACCACCCACAGTGGAAGTACAACACGTTATTCCAATAGCCGATGAAAGGAACTACGCCCAGCTACAAGCTCAACTGGCGGCATGCATGACGGCCATGACAGCAGCCGGCATCGCATTGCCAATTACCCAACTCGCCAATACAGACAAAGATCTACGCCGTGAAGCGGAAGATTCAGCTTACAGGGCCGCCCTGGAAGCAGCAGGGCGACGAACCGATACAAGAGTGCCCCATCAAGGGGGTAATGTCCCAGAGATGATCCCTCCGATAATCGTCCACCCAAACACTCATAGGGAACGTGTCCTCGACACCCACACGAAGGACGATAGATATCCCGAACAAATGACCAAGAAAGGATACGGCCCACCACCCCATCAGGGGGGATACCCCCCCCTACCAAGCCTCGGATGACGCGTTCCAACAGGCATGGAACGTATGCCAAGAAACCCCATGCGCCGAACAGATCATGAGATATCGCAATCCGGCGCGGTTCGTCATCCCTGAGTTCAGGCTTTATGATGGAAGGAGTTGTCCTATCGACCATCTAAGGCACTACAAGACGAAGATGGAATTGTGGAGTGATGACCAGGCACTCATGTGCAAATTTTTCAAAAACAGCTTGGGCCAAGAGGCTTCGTCGTGGTATCACAACTTACCACGGGGCTCCATAAGAGACTGGGCAGAGCTGCTAAGAGCGTACTCCACCCGATACGCTGCCCATAGGAAAAAGAAGGTTAGCATCGAAACCCTTCTGAAAATGACGATGATGCCGAATGAGAGGCTCAACGACTATTGCATACGTTTCATCAACGTAGCAAACCAGATTCCATAATACGCCAATAATATAGCCATCCAGAACTTTATCAACTCCATTCCTAATTGCTATTGGGCGAGAAGGAAGTTCATAGGCAAAGATTTTCCGACCACGGATTCTCTGCTGGCCTACTGTACCCACCTCACTGATAAAAATGATGAAATTCGTTTCCTCAACCAAACCCTACCAAGAAGAGAAACGGTTCGGGAAGCACAGGTGGGTCGCAAAAGAGCCAGGAACAACCAGGAAGATGCATTCAAACCGACCAGGAAGGACAAAGGTCCCGAGGTCCATAGGAGGGTAGAGCGACAACGAGAACCTGAGCCCAAACCGCTCCAGATCGCATACCCAACACCGATCAACGAACATAAACCGCTCCAGCTCACTTATCCAATGCCCCCCAAACCGCTCCAACAAGGTCGGTTCCAAGAGAGGGAACGCCGAAATATCTTCGAACCGGTCGAACTACGATACACTTTCAACATGTCCGCTGAAGATATCCTAAAGGATATATGCAGGGAAAGTTGGTACTCCCGACCACAACCGATCACTTCTCCCCCTAATATGAGAGACTCCAAGCTTTTCTGCACATATCACGAGGATCACGGCCACCTCACCGAGCATTGACGTAACCTGCGATGGAAAATGAACCTGTGGGATGATGCGGGATACCTAGCCAAGTTCATCAAAGGCGCAGGGATTAAAGGCAAACAACTGGCCATCGAGGGAGCCGACAACCGGCAGGGAAAAACGATCAACGTCGTTCACATATCACGACCCAAGGGAACAGGTGGAGAACGATCACGACAACGGCAATTGGCGCACTTCGGCCAGGTAGCCAAGGCGTCACAAACGTCGACCTTTAAAAGACAATGCACGCCCCGACGACATCCACCCATTTCCTTCTCGGGTCTTGACGAGGAAGGGGTCATTTATCCCCATGGGGACGCCATTAATCTCCGTGTTCAAATTGGCCTCGACACGGTCAGCAGGGTGCTTATCGACCAAGGAGCCTCTTGTGACATCATGTACAGAGAGCTTTTCGACAAAATGGAACTCAAGCTACAAGATCTCCAGCCTACCGATGTCACATTGATCGGGTTCATCTCCGAGACGACTAAACCTTTGGGTAAGATCGTCCTCAATGTCACAACTGGATCCGTTTCAGTTCCCGTGGAGTTCTTAGTAGTCAACGACAACTCCGGCCACAACGCAATCTTGGGCCGACCTTGGCTGCATGCCATGCGGGCCATACCCTCGACCTACCACCAAAAAGTCAAATACCCAAATGACAGGGGAGAGATCGAGACAGCCAGAGGATGTCAAGAAGATTCAAGACGCTGTGAAGACATTACCGCAGCCCTACAAAAACAGCTGATCGTTGTCGAACAACCCACCAACACAAAGAAGCTGATCAACCAAATATCCAAAACCGAGAGGGTTGTTGAAGAACAAGTAGGAGAAACACTTAGGAAGGTGTATATCCCTGATATGGACGAGGAGCACTACTTCCTCCTCGGGGATAACCTTCCAAAACGGGAATCCGAAGAGTTGGAAGCATTCCTCTTCAGCAACGTTGATAAATTCGCCTGGAGTCCCAAATACATGACAGGCCTAGACCCCGAAACGGCATGCCACCACCTAAGTGTTAATGCCGAGTACAAGCCGATAGCTCAAAGGAGCAGAAAAGTGTCTGTACAGCACAGAGCAGCTATAATCGCTGAAGTACAAAAGCTATTGGAGGCTGGAGCCATAAGGGAGGTTTTTTATCCCAAATGGTTATCCAATCCAGTCGTCGTCCCAAAAAAGAACGGAAAGGAGAGAGTCTGTATAAACTTCACCAATCTCAACAAAGCCTATCCGAGAGACCACTTTCCCCTTCCGAGGATTGATCAACTGGTGGACGCGACTGCGGGAGCAGAAAGGATGACCTTTCTTGATGCATATTCAGGATACCACCAAATTCCCCTAGCCCACGAAGATCAAGAAAAGACGTCGTTTATATCGCCTTTAGGAAATTATTGCTACACGGTAATGTCGTTCGGCCTGCGCAATGCAGGAGCAACATACCAAAGGATGATAACAAGGGTATGTCGAGATCATATAGGGAAGACGATGGAGGTATACATAGACGACATGGTCGTCAAAAGCGAAAGGGCTACATCCCACCTCCAAGATATCAGAGATGTCTTCCGTACGTTGGGCGAGCACAAACTGAAACTCAATGCGAGCAAGTGTGCCTTCGGCATCAGCAAAGGAAAATTTCTGGGGCACATGGTCAGCCGACGAGGAATAGAGGCTAATCTCGATCAGATCACAGCTCTACAGAACCTAGCAGCGCCCAAGAATAAGAAACAGCTACAAGAGCTCACGAGAATGATGGCCGCATTGAGCAGGTTCATCAGTCGATCCGCAGACAAGGGACAACCGTTTTTCGAATCACTCAAGAAGGATAGAAAATTCGTGTGGGACCCGGAATGTGAGGCTTCATTCAACAATCTCAAAGAGTACTTGAGGACGCTGCCACTACTGGTAAGGCCAAACAAAGGAGATATTCTGGCATGCTACCTAGCAGTTTCCACTACAGCTGTGAGTGCAGTTATCCTAAGAGAAGAAGGTCGCAAACAATTTCCGATCTACTTCGTCAGCAAAACTCTGGTCGAAGCCGAAACACGTTACCTACCCTTGGAAAAGCTGTGTCTGGCATTGGTCGTCGCAACCAGGAAGTTGCCACACTATTTTATAGCTCATCAGGTCCGGGTATACACGAAATTTCATATTAAAGAGTCACTTTGACGGACAGACATAAGCGGTCGAGTTGCCGCCTGGGGGGTCGAACTATCCCAATTTCATATCGAGTTCGTACCCCGACATGCCATAAAAGGACAAGTCTTGGCCGATTTCGTCGCGGAGTTCACCGAAGGCTACGACGAGCCATTGACACTCTCTCCACAATCACACTGGCAGATACATGTCGACGGATCAGCCACCAAGGACGGATCCGGAGCAGGGATCGTCCTAAAGTCTAGAGAGGGAGCAATCATCGAAAAAAGCATAAAATTGGGCTTCCAAGCTACCAACAATGAGGCAGAATACGAAGCCATGATAAATGGCATGCTCGTCGCCCGGTCCCTCAGGTGCTCCCACTTAGTTGCAAGTTCAGACTCCATGCTCATCGTCAATCAAGCCATCGACGAGTACCAAGCCAAAGATGACAGGATGATCCTCTATCAAGAGAAAGTCCAAAGCTTGATGGCCACCTTCGAACAGTGCGAGTTAATCAGAATCAATCGCACCGAAAATGCACATGTCGATGCCTTGGCCACCCTAGCCTCGACATTAACATTGACCGACACCCGGCCGACAAGATAAAAGCGCTGAAAATTACGAGAAAAGCTCCTCGGTTCTGGCTATCCGAGGACGACAAACTGTACAAATCCAGTTACCGGGGACCCCACCTACTGTGCGTACCTCCCGAGCTACAATTGCCGGTCCTGGAGGAAATCCACGAAGGATCCTGCGGAGCACACATCAAAGGGCGATCCCTTGCAAACAAGGCAGTCATCCAAGGGTATTGGTGGCCCTATATCAAGCGAGACGCAGATGTATATGTCCAACGTTACGATAAGTGCCAACGATTCGCCAAAATACCACGACTCCCCTCGTCTCTGATGGTCCCCGTATCGGCTCCATGGCCGTTTGCACAATGGGCAATAGATTTGATCGGAAAACTCCCAAAAGCACCTGGAAGCGTGGAATATCTGATCGTCGTGACGGATTATTTCACCAAATGGGTTGAAGCTAAACCACTCTGAGAAATCAAAGCCAGCAACGTCAAACAATTCATTTGGGAATACATCATAACCAGGTTCGGTATACCGTACGCTATTGTCGCCGACAACGGAACCCAGTTCAAAGATGCCCAATTACAACTGTGGTATGAGGAACTAGGTATCCGAAAGTTCTATTCGACGCCGACATACCCACAAGGAAACGGGCAAGCCGAGGTGTCAAACCGAACAATACTAGACGGCATCAAGACAACCCTTGAGCAAGCAAAGGGGAGATGGCCCGAGCGGCTACTCAACGTCTTGTGGTCGTGCCGAACTACGCCGAAGACGGGCACCAAGGAAACCCCATTTAGCTTAGCGTACGGTGTCGAGGCCATCATACCAACAGAAATTGGGCTACCCACGCTCCGAACGACTTTAGTCGAGCAGGGAAACAATGAACAAAGAATGAGAGAATAACTTGACATGATAGACGAGAAACGAGAGATATCAGCTCTTACACTAGCGAAGTATCAACGAGGCGTCAAACAAACATATGACAAGAGGGTGAAAGGGACCAAGGAGTTCATGGTCGGAGAACTGGTGCTGCGACGAGTAACGGTCTATACCCAAAATGAAATACATGGAAAATTGAGCCCCACCTGGGAGGGACCATACGAGATCGTCAAAAGAACAAGCCCGGTTACCTACAAACTCAAAAGCGTTTTGTTCGAAAATAGCAGAGGGGAGAAAAATTCTTGGAATGTGGCTAACCTAAAGAAGTACTACATATAAGCCATCTCATCAGTACAAATACAGGTGCCGCCTTACCTCTCTAGCTTAATGTCATTGTCTTTTGAATAAATAAAGTATCTTATCATGCTGTCTAACCAGTGTAGCTGAAATTCCCAAACGGCCAAAGTGCCTAGGAATACTATGAAATTCCCAACATGGCCGAAGTGCCTAGGAATACTATGAAATTCCCAACATGGCGTGTTATCAAAGAAACGCCTAGGAATACTATGAAATTCCCAACATGGCGTGTTATCAAAGGAACGCCTAGGAATACTATGAAATTCCCAACATGGCGTGTTATCAAAGTAACGCCTAGGAATACTATGAAATTCCCAACATGGCCGAAGTGCCTAGGAATACTATGAAATTCCCAACATGACGTGTTATCAAAGGAATGCCTAGGAATACTATGAAATTCCCAACATGGCGTGTTTTCAAAGGAACGCCTAGGAATACTATGAAATTCCCAACATGACGTGTTATCAAAGGAACGCCTATAAATACTATGAAATTCCCAACATGGCCGAAGTGCCTAGGAATACTATGAAATTCCCAACATGGCCGAACTGCCTAGGAATACTATGAAATTCCCAACATGGCGTGTTATCAAAGGAACGCCTAGGAATACTATGAAATTCCCAACATGGCGTGTAATCCGATAACCCATCAACGGACGCTGAGGTCTCTACTACATCAGCGAAATGAATATCTCGCAGTGAAACAATTTGCGTCCCCAAACGCACACGAACGACCGCATCGACTCGGTTCAAGGCAGCCGTGGTCTCAGTTACCCCGGCCGTCGCATCAACCATGCGTTCTGCCCGGGCAACACCACTCAGCTCTTTTACATGCTCAAGCACCTCTAAAGCGCGAACTCGGGCCCAATACGCTTTGACAAAGGATAGCAGCAGGTCCGCATCCTCGAAAACGGCCCCTAGGACCAAGTTCAAGCTCGTCACACGGCCACGAGCTTCATCACGAGAGCGCCGAAGTGCGCCAAGAAGCTCTTTCGCTTTACCCTTGTTCGCCATATAATATGCGGTCTTTTTGCTGAATTTCTCTCCGAAGTCACGTAACCGAATCGACACGTAACCGAATATGAACATTCAGATCCTCGACTTCATGACGAGCAGATTTCAATTCAGCAGTTAGGAAAGCCTTAGATCTTTCAAGACCATCTATAACGTTACCTCCACTACGACTAGGCGAGGTCCAGACCACCATGGCAAGAGGGTTATTAGGTACCTGACAATATTTTCTTTTCACATCCTTCAAAATATGATGACCCTCGAAAAGGAAAATTAACTCGGAAAAGCCAAACAAAAAGAAAGCACAGCACCTATATTATCACTTCCCCAAAAGAATACGTTTCTAGATACAAAAGAGACCCACAATTCGGGTACCAAAAGACTTTACGCTAAGATACAGAGAAAATACTATAAGTAAATGGTCAAGGCTCCACCTGAGGGGATGCGGGTGGGGGAGTGACGGTAGCAGCAGACCGAGGGATCGTTGAAGCCGACCCGGAATGGGGACGGAGCGCTGTCGAAGTAGTATGTCCCGGCAGCCGTGGGAGCTCCTCGTCTCGGAGGTTGGCCCAATCCTGAGGCTTAGGAGGTGCACCATGAGGACAGGGGTACACCAATTCCGACCACGCCCGATCCGACAAAGGAACCTTCGCGAAATTAAGCGCACGCACATGAGCGCAATAGACGGAGAAAATAGCCATCATTGCGAACCTTGTCCGCTCCTCCGCGTGCGCCGCTTTCAGAGCAGTAACCTCGGCCTTTTCGGCTTCAACATCCTCGGCCATGAGCAGATTCTCAGCCTCTAGTTGGTCGTACTTATCGACCATACTCTCTTTTTCATCCTCCAACTTACCGACATCCTCGGTCATGTGCAAGATGTCCACCGACAGCTTGTCATAATTGTCGCCCAGGGTTTTATTCTCGACGACCAGTTTCTCTTTCTCGGCCTCGAAAGCCGCAAGCATTTCCTTTCTCTTCCCCTCGTACTCCTCGACTATGGCCTTCTTCTCGGCCACCAGCTTCTCTTTGTCAGCCCCTAGCGCTGCCATCTGATCCCTTAACACCACGGTACTCAAGACAACCTTTACTTCAAAACATCAGATTCCAACCAAAATACGAGCGTCATGACATATAATACAAAATAAGCGCCCAACATACCCGCAGCGCATCGGCGTTGGCCTGCTCTATAATAGACATTGTAGGCCGAGTAGCTATGTTTTCTGCATCCTTGTAAACGAGGGGTTTAAGAGCCGTATACCCCATCTTCAAGGCTCGGGGTTGCTCCAACAGAAATCCCCCACACCGGTCAATGTAACAGGTCATTGCAACCCCGTCCACCAACACCTTTTCAGGTTCCTCGGGAACCTCGTCTTCACCACCCCTCACAACACCCACGGCAGTCTCTTTGCCGGTTTTCATCTCCACTTCTTCCCTCACCTCCTTATCTGAAGGACCAGTCTCAGGGGCCCTGTGCTCGCTTACATCCTCAGTACGGATGGGCGAGGTAACAGGCAGAACCTTCGTGTCCTCGGCACGAACAGGCGTGATGACAGGTAGGGTCATCGTACCCACACCCATATTCACCAAGAGGTTGATATGTCCGAATAGGTTATCAATCGACCCCTGAAACACAATAATACCCATCGACCGGGCAAGAGCGAGGGTAACCAATGGAGAAGTCAGTAGCTGAAACAAGATAACTAATAAAGCAAAGAACTAGAGAACACAACGACAACAATCAAAAGACAAGAGAATCAATATACATGTACACATACCTCGCCAGGCGTAGGGGCATCCTCGGTGGTATCCCCTTGGGAAGCACTCAACACCCCCTCACCCGCACAAACGTTAGCAGCCTCCTCGGTGACCGATGTATCGGTCCCCCTAGCCCTCTTCGTTGTTCCAACGACGGGGTCAGATCCACGACGCTTCGAACGAACGATCTTTTTTCCTACCCGAGCAGCACTCCGAGCTCGGACCACTTTTAAGAATTCCTCCTTGGGCTCTTTAGGGATCTCGGGCGCAGGATTCTCCTTTGTCACTGGCCCCGCAGGGTACCCGAGCAGCATGGGAGCAGTACGGCTAGCTGGATCCTTCGTCGGTCCAGGCCCCCACCATTTCCAAAGAGCTAAGAGAGCCCCGACATTGGGAGCACCGAGGTCTGGAATAGTGGGAGCCTTGGTAGCAGGTCCGGGAATTTGGTGTCCCACACAACCCCAATTACCGGAAACAATCACAATACCAAGGTTATCCCCCTTGTTGGTATCCGGCAGACCAAAGACAAGCCGAGAGAAGGATCGCATAGTCTTCAAATAAGAGCTACGGCGCTCAAAACTTAAACTATAGACCCCGAACACATCCTTCAGTTCAATAGGTATCCCGGACAACTCCGATAACCTTTGAATACCGTTTAGGGTACGGTAACCATTGAGGGCCAGTTGGGCCGGAGCAATCTGAAAGGAAGTCTTAAACCCCCAGTAAAGAATGCCGAGGAAAGTACAGCTACCTCGCCGGCAGGAACAAACCCCAACACCTCCTTGTCAGATATCGGAAGCCGAACATGTATGTCGGCGGGTATTCCGGCAAGCTCCTTAAAATCCTTTTCCACAAATGGGCCCACTTGGGCCAGGCATTGGGTCAAAATTTCCTATCCAAACATCATCAAAACTCCATCAATATACTAACCAAACACACAAACCAAAACCACATCAACATAACGAAAGCCGCCACCCCCCCGGCTAAAATTAACAAGAAACCCTACGTTTTACTACCATCCCAATCAACGTAAATCCAGTACATAACTAAATACCGTCAAACATATATAGACAACCAAGACCAGTTACCAACGCCACATCTAAGACCACAACAACAAATCAAATACCAGTCCTAAAACAAAAAGAACATAATAATAACAAAGCACTTACAGTTATCATCCTCAGCAAGCACGCGCGAAAAGCAGCAAATCTATCGACAATATAACGAAACCCTAGATCGAGAGGCAGAACGATTTTCCTTTTTGGCGGGAAAAATATACCTTAGAGAGAGACACAGATATTTTCTTCAGCAAATTATGTGATAAAAACAAAAGGGATTACTTGGCACAGTAAAAAGGAGTGGAGTCACAAAAAGAATAAAGTAATAACCACCTTTTCGTGTGACAGAGGTTCACCTTTTTTCCAACCATAGAAAAGTCAACAACCGCTGCTATTTTTAACTTATAAACGCTCCAGATTTTGCCACGTCAGTGTGTATCCCAATACCCAAGGCATGTCATATCATTACACCTAAATAAACGGCCAGTGGACCCTACCACGAAAAGCTTCTAGCCTACGCTACCAAGATTATCACACCGAGGATGCCCCCCCGATTACGATCCTCGACGCCCAATCTTTTCCTACCCAAAGGACACACCGAACAAGGTGGACGAACACCGTTTTTAGCTTGACGGCATTAAGCGTCAAGTCTAACAACGCTCTCCGGGGGTATAACCGGGCACATTGCTCGGTGTGTATTGAAACATCATCGACTGTATTGACATAAAAGCAAAGCGAACAAGAAATAAAACAGAATAGACAGAATCAAGTGTAAAGCAAAAGTTTTATTCATCCACAAGAGGGAAAAACACACAACAATACAACCAAAAAGAAAAAAAAAAATTTACAAGAAAATACACCCATCCTACTTCTTCGAGCTACCCCCCATATCGGCATCCTTCTCCACTTGTTTTAAAACATGAGATTGAGACTTGCACTTATGCTCGGCTTCAAAACGAGCAGCGCTCTCTTCCGGCCAATACTGTCTGTACCGCTTCATCTCGGTCTGAGCACACTTGAGATCATGTTTCAGTCGATGTAGCAAAAAAGTAGGCTCCTCGTCCAGAAGGACTTTCTTTTTGGAGGCAGATCTGGTAATGGGAGCCATCTCAAACAAAAGCAAGTTAGAGGAAACAAAAATTATCAACAAGAGAGAGAAAAGAAGATTGAGTAATGAAGTACAGACAATAGGGAGCATTTATAAAGAGTCAAAGGGCACAAAGCGCGAGGCGTCACAACAGTTCACAAGACAAAAGCACGAGATACGAAAAGATACATCTGATTCAAATACAAAAAAAAAAAAAAGGTACAAGTTCCAAAACGGGAAATACATCAGAAAACCAGCACAATCTAACTAAGGACCAATGGGTGGAAAAACCGAACTACCAGACCGAGAGAAAGCAAAACGAGCAGAGCAGTTCAACCGAGCTTGGTAGGAATCATTCATGGCAATCAAATTTTCGTTCTCCGCGGAGAGTTCGGATTTCTCCCTAGTGAGAACCATGACGCGCTCCTCCAGCCGAGCATTCCTAACCATCATGTTAGCTAGGCCTTGAGGGGAGTTATCGAACTCGTCTTGAGCATGGTCCCAAATCTCCTCGGCATCATACCAGGAGTTAGCCAGATGATTTCTCTGAAGCAACAAGTGATCGAGCTGACGACTCAAGGCCGAAATCTTGGTCCATTTCACTGTCTCTTCGGGGTGAGAGCCGAACAGACTCAAGGCCAAAATGCCGTACTCCTTCTCAAGCCTTCCCATTCGACGTCGGACGCGAGATACCTCCGCATCCAGACCCTTCATCTGAGCATGATATCTCACCACAGGTTCAGACATTCTGGGAAATTGCTATAGTGCAGGATAAAGTAGGAGATGAGAGAAAAAACAAACAATTAAGAGTTGATGAAAGAGGGTAACTACTAAAGAAAAGAAGAGGAGTATTTATAGAGAAAAGATAACATGATATTTTCTGACAAGTGCTTGGAAACTTGCATATTTCCTAACATACTTGGGAGCATGCACCTATGGTCGGCAGTACATCTACTGACATCTGATACTACAGTACAGTATAAAATAAAGAAGATATTCAAAGATCTGGATTTCAGAAACGACAAACCACAAGTGCAACATGAAAAGAAGTGCCAAAATAAAGGGGCAAAAATACTTCTCATTAATAAAGAGGGAATACATCATTGTTCATTACATCAAAAGACAATCTACTACATTGAGGTCTATTACATCCAAGGATTACATCAAAAGACAATTTACTACATTGTGGTCTAATACATCAGGAGACAACGTGGCCTAAGAAGGTCAACAATACCAACAGATACGGCGAACAGCAGGTGACGAAGAACATAAGCATAAAAAGAGGAAGAAAAATATGAAGAGGAACATAAAGAAGAAGTGAAAAGCAAGAAGAGGAAAATGAAAAATGACAAAAACCCTAGAAGTAACACAAAACTCTTAGGATCACAGGGTTGATTGTTACGTCGTAGTGGTGAGAAAGAAGAGGAAGAAATAGAAAAAGGAAAAAAGTAGAGAGAGCTAGAGATGGTGAAAAGAAAATGGAGGATGAACAAAGTAAAAGGAACACGATAAAAAAGAAAAAAGAATCATAAGAAGGATATAAAAAAAAAAGATGAGAAAAGATGAAGAAATGAAGAAAATTAAAAGAAAAAAAAGGGAAAATGGAGAGGTTAGGGGGAGGTCGATCGGTGTCGATGAGAGGGCCCGGCAGAGACATTCCTGTCTCGAAGTGCCGGGTTCCCCCTTAACACCTCATTCTCTTCAACTAGAGTCTGACGAGCACGTCGGTAATAATCCAGTTCGGATCTTAGCCAAGTTAATTCCCGAACCATCTCGGTATGGTGATAACGCATCACCTTTAACTCCTCCTCAGCATGCTTCAACAGTTTTAATGCCTGGCCATAGGAAGCTTCAAAATCCTCCACTTGCAAGACCAATGCAGATTTGGTGAAAGAACTGGCCATTCTAAAAAGATTATGGGATAAAGTTCTATATATGGTAAGGGGAGATGAAGAAAAGATTATGAATAAATCCATATCTTGAGAGGGTATTTATAGAAAAATTAAGGATGGTTTAGTGTGGGGAATTGCAACCGTTCGTCAAAAAGACTCTTGGAAACAGGGGTAATTAAAAAGATGCGTCTGTTAAGAAAAGTTTAAGTGGGAAAGAGCAACCATTCCTTATTAAAAGTTGAGTTCCTTGAGAAGAAACGCTTGGATTCACGCTAGTATTTAAAAGAGGACGAAATTCGAAAAGCCTCTGCACGTGTCAATCTAGAAAAAGTACAGCAATTAAGATATAAAGGATAAGATTTGTGCACAGGGCTCAACAAATCTCAGTGGTCCCTAGATACAGAGATTAAGAAGGTCCAGTGGATAAGGTCAAACACAAAACCCAAGAAAAAGCATTAATGAAGCCACAAGCGTGCGCGGTCAAATAAATTGCATTGGGAAAGTAATATTTATTGATTGATTGATACTTTATTACAGAAGAGGCAGTCAACATAAAGGAAATACAATAAAAATAATAAAATCATTTCATAGAAGGGCCCGCTTCGTCATTCGGCTTCCCCTTCGACCGAGCATACACTTAAGGGCCAGTTTGTAAGCTCTCTTGGAAGCAATGTGCCTATTTCTAGAAGCCTCAAGCTCTTTGATCCGAGCATGAGCCCAAATATTGTCGATCAGAGACTTCGGATATTCACTCTCCATGGCCTCCAAGCGCTCGTCCATCTCATCAGCTCGGCAAGTCTCCATGGTTAAAAAGGCAACCCTCCTTTCGAGGATACGAGCCTTCCTAACCTCCTCCTCGAGATGGGCAACGTATTCATGAAGGTTGTCACCACTATCTTCACGAGGAGAAGCCATTTGTACGATAATAAAGAATGAGTTGCACAAAGAATACAGGGACAGTTCCCTTTTATAGGAAGAAACAAGGGGTAGACCAAAGGTCATCTCGAAGAAAGACAACCTCTTGAACTTCCCAAGAGCATTTATGGCTAACTACAGCAGTTCAAAGCCGATTAAGTCATCCAATAAGGTATCAAGGGAATAAACAGACAAGAAGGGAAATGAAATATGTTTTATTAATATTTTTCCATGATTCGATTACAACTTGGTGAGGACACCCGATACAAAGAAATCACAAAAGACTAATTACTCCGAGGAAGAGCCATCTTCATCATCATCCGAACTCGGTTTAGACCGAGCATGCAACTCCTTGAAGGCAAGCTTATAGGCCCTTTTTGCTGCCTTTTGCTTAGCCAGAGAAGTCTCGAGCCTCTTTATACGCTCGAAGGCCCAATCCCTATCAGCCATGGTCATATGGTGCTCCGCATCCATATCAGACAACCTTTTGATCACGTCCGCCAATTTCTTTTTCAGGACGCGAACCTTCTTGACCTCATTCTCCAAGTAAGCAACGTAATCTGAAGAGTTGTCTCCTGTCGAACCATTGGGAGAAGCCATCGTGTCACAGTCGAAGTAATAATAAATGGGATAATGGGGGATGGGGCACCTTTATAGTAGATAAATGTGGGGAAGATCAAGAGTTTTTCCTCGAAAAAGGGTACCAAGATTGGACCTCTTAATGACCTCAAATGGGCCCCAGGGAACAGTCGTGAATCTATCGCAATTCTCGATGTAACCTTGGGAACAGCAAAACCGAAGTAATATCTTCGACCGACCGATCATGACTCCCTCGACATGGAGACCACGCCGAGGAAGTCAGGGAGCACTTGATAGAACATAAAAATTAGACCCGAATATTCTATTCGGGTAGCAATCGACCCACACTTCATAAATGGGTATCCAATGCTTGATGGGTCATCACATGCCTTTCCTAGAAAATAGAGGTAGATATTAATAAAAGCCCAAGCCCACTTAACTAGTGACCCATATCTAAAAAAAACCCCTAAGATGGAGACACTTGTCAACATCCAAGGAGGCGTAGTTACCTATAAATAGCCAACTACCCCTCCTAGAAAACCCCCGAGAAAATCTATTCAAAAATTATAGAGAGAAGTTGAGAAAAGAGAGAAACTAGTCAAAGAATAGCCATTAAGAAGGAAACCGAACAGTGAAAGAGCCGAGTATCGAAGAAAAAGGAGATCGACCAATATAAGAGATTAAATAATCAAATCGAGCACAACTGTAATAAATAAGTAATAATCCGAACAAGTGTAATAATCCGAGCAAGTGTAATAATCCGATCAATAATAAAGACCAAGAAGTGTTCATTATTTACATTTAATTTACCATTATATTATTGTTGAAAAGCCTAACGCGACCGACCAAAGTTATGGTTTTATCAGTATAATACTTATAAGATAAGTGAATCAAAAAACCAATGTGGTGATACAAATGAGCGATTTACAGGATTATAAAACCTCATGCCTTTTCAAACTCATGTGGATATTATTATTGAAAATTTATTCTATTCTTGCATTTGTGATTTTCAATATTATATGACTAAGTTGTATATGCTTTAGTTTCAATAAGCACCCTTATGTTGACATAGTTAAATCTAAAACAAAACTTCTGGCAGATCTAAAGAAATTTGTAATAATAATCCATTAGGCCAATTCCAAACATGTAAAACACATGAAAGACTATCTTTAAATAAACATTTCGTCATATAAACTAAATCCAAAAGAGAAAAAGAAATGGCAGCCTTCACACATGTAGGTAAATTCTCCATAGCAGAAAAAATGACATAATTCAAAAAGAGACCAAAACCACAATCACTCTTCTTAAAACGTCTGTACTAGTAGGTACCTCTGTTGAGAAAGTCTGAGACCATGTGTATATCGCACTCATTTCCGCTGTTAAGGGATACCAAACTTTCATAATAAACAAAACCTCGGAAATACATATTAAAATCACTTGGTCCAACATTTCTTAATTCTTGAGTAATGACATCACACAAGACCACTCCACTATTTTTTTTTGGTACAAAGACCACTCCACTATTGGGTGTAGAGTAGCTATTCTCAGAATAAGCAAACACTAATAGAAGTCTATCTTTCCTCAAAAACTCAAGCGGATACATGGTATTTAAGAAAGGTCCGATCATAAATTGTTTGAACCATAGACCTTCTTCTAACATCACCCAAATGTCCAGTGAGAAGTGATCAACACCCACAACAAACTGATTACTACGCAAAAGAGCAACATGTTCGTCATAGACTGCAATATGATCTAAATAAGTGGATGCGGGATCATACTGAGAGAAATCTGGACCCGGTATCATTCTAAAAGTCTCATTTCCCATGTCAAATGCAAGCACAACACCAGAAAAGACCCACCAATGATAAGTTCCATTGACGAAAGAGCTACTATTACTGTTCGCAAATGAGAAAGCAGGCAGCGAGAAATCACCAAGATCAAAAGGCCTCCAAGTGTTTGTAGTTAGGTTGTACAAGTTGACAACAAATTCATTACAACCCATCTCACCACCATCTTTATATAATTTGATGAATTTAGAAACAAGGACTATTTTGTGATCATTTATCAAAGAACCAGCACCGAACCCAACAAGAGGATTACATACCTTATAGTGAGGTAAAATGTGAGAGGGTGGTAAAGGAACTATCTTGAATTCCATCAACGTAGGATTCCACAAGACACACCGGCCACATGTATTATACAAACAATACAAGCCATTGACAGGCCCGTCTAAATGTACATATACATTGGTTACCTTCAAAAATTCAGGACTGTCATAGGTGTTGCTTGATTGTTCGTCTTCATCTAATATAGTATAATTAAGTTCATGATTTTCAAGCCTGAAATAATGAAGGAGGAGTCGATTTTGTTTCATGCTTTTTTGGTACTCGAGATACATGTGTTCAAAATTATGTGATTTGATGAGACCATACCAATGCTTACACACACATTTTACGCGTAGCAGCGACTTCACGGACGATCGAATGAAAATCTCTATCCACAAATCTTCTGGCAGAGCAGACTTGTCATATGTGTCGCCATTGACACTCGCCATTCAAAATTTCTCCTCTTTTTATTCTATCTTTATATAATTTCTCAAGTATATACTGCTTACAAACAAGGGAGAAACAGATTATCAGAGACCATCGCCATATTTCAAAAATTTAAGAATTGACAATGGGTAAATAGTTTTAGAGAAACAAAACGTAATCTAAGTCACTAGTAGAAATCAAGTAAGGAGCATATGCAATCAAACGAAAAGGCTGACCAAACGATAAATTCATGAGTAGAAATATTTACACAGCGAGTACACAAAGTAAATGTTATTACTTATTAGGTGCAAGGCCAGAGACGCCAAAACAAAGATATTATAAAATGCAAAGATAAAGTTAACGTCAAAGTGACACAAGGTAAATGAAAAGTTTAAAGAAATCATATGAGGAACATATCCAAGAATGACAGAATAAGAGATTCAGACTCATAAATTGAAATTGGCATAAATCAAAGTTTTATTTTTTTAATATGAAGCTCACCTCAACATCATCATACAATTAAAGAATTAAATTTCAAATTCCCATTAATGGAATAACCAATTAGGAGATTTTAAGCTATAGAAACAGTATAAACAAGAAAATTGTACAAAGTAGCCAAAAGTTGAAAAAATATAGGGAAAAAAAATCAAATCCATTTATTAAATAAGGAAAAACCAACAAGGAAAAAACTAAAAGATAAAAAGTTGATTAAACTTCAAAATCCCATTAGTGGAATAACAAATAAGGAGATTGAAAGCTCAATATAAACAGTTAAAACAAGCAAAATTGAACACAAAGTAGCCAAAAAATGAAAAGAAAGATAAAAAAATCCAAACCCATTAATAAAATAACGAAATTACTTGTCTTGTCCAATATCAAGGATCCTTAAATATATAACACTTTTAACAACTGGTTCTTTATGCAGAAGATTATAAAATATCAAGGATTTTAATTATAAGCACCTTAAATTACACAACAATAAATCAAGGAACACAAATAAATAAATAAAAATGTGTAAAATACATACAAAATAAATGAAATATGGGTTCAGATAATGTGTTGGCAACTCATAAATGAATAATATACATTCCTAACTATTAATTGAATAATTTTACCGTACCTCTGAATTTGCATGTACAGATTGCTATGATATTTTGTAACGAATTAGAGGATAACTCTGAATCAGACGAAAATTTAGAGAGAGAGAGAGAGAGAGAGATTTCGTCTGGTATAAAAGAGTTGTTTTTTTGTTTTCCTTTTTTATTTCTTTTTTCGAACAGTTTGTTTGGGAGATTTGAGTATTTTTTATGAAAGGAGGGCATTACGTGTACTACTGTTTTTACTTAATAATTAAGTAACAACACTTCATACTTTTTTTGTAGATACGTTTTAATAAATAAATGTTTTTTTGAACACATTAAAATTATTGCTTTTAAATAAAATTGTTGTTTGGTTAAATTTCTTTACTTTTTATTTTTTTCATCTCATTATTAAATTCTACTTCTTTGTCTTAAAAAAAACATTTGACAAATTATTGAAATCATTATAAAAAACTGGATTGCTAAAAAATAATTTAGATAATAGTAAATAAGAATTATTCAAATATAATGAGGAAGTAAACTTAACAAAATTATTCTATTAAAATTTGGTTACTGCTCCTCGCTGCTTTACAAATTATGTTTCATGAGAATTCTCATCATGTCTATAAATTCTTACTATGGTTTTTGTTTTTTTAATAATTTTTTACAATGTCAAATTAATGAATTAAAATCAAAATAAATCGTAAAGCGAGAATTCACGTATACAAACAATTTTATGTTCTGACATAATTCATATAGCGAAGGTATATATAAACATACGCGAAATGTTATATTAACATCATAAAAAACACCTAACTAGACACTTTTTTATAAAAACGCTCCAAATCAAGATTTGGTTAATGCAAATCTCAATGGTTTCACGACGGGAACACAAATATGCGTCTTGTTTTTTTTTTCCGAGACGTATAATGACATGTTTTTGAAATTATGGTAAAATTTAAAAATTCAAAACATGTCATTATAAATCTCAGAAAAAAAAACAAGACGCATATTTGTGTTACCGTCGTGAAACCATTGAGATTTACATTAACCGAATCTTGATTTGGAACGTTTTTACGAAAAAGTATCTAGTTGGGTGTTTTTCATGATGTTCATATATACTCCCCTATAAACATATATAGATATATATGTGATATAGTCCACATGCATGTATATATAGGTCTTGTTTGTTTTGTTGAGTGTGTTAAATGTAGGGGTGGACTTTTTGTACCGATTTGTACCAACCGACCGATTTTCGAACCGAACCAAACAAGTTGGTACCGAAAGTTCGGTATACCGACTTTTCGGTACGGTACAACCGAACCAAACTTTAAAAGTCGGTTCGGTTTCGGTATTCATTTCGTATGTTTGGTACAATACCGAACCGAACCAAACATTAAAATTATAAAATATATATAAATTTACGCATAGTTATAACTTACAAATAAATTGTATTATAGTTTATTTTAATTTTTCTCATGACTTACTTTCCTATTTACGAAGCCAAATACAATCGTTAAAGTAGCAAATATAAGAATAGTTGTACACATTTTAATTTTTACAAAATTTTTTGCTATTTTATTGTTATCAAGAATTATTTTTTAATAATAATAATGTTTCGGTATAAAACGGAAAACCGAACCGTACCGAACCGAAAAAGTCGGTTACCGAACTTTCGGTAACCGACTTTTTCGGTTTGGTTATGGTATAATTTTTTTCAAACCAAACAAGTTCGGTTCGGTATTGGTATATGATCAAAAAAGTCGGTACCGTACCGAAGCCACCCCTAGTTAAATGTGTAATCAGATTAGAAATACCACGGACTCATAAGTTCGCGTGTGGCATACCAAATGAAGACGTTACTGTTATATATTAACTTGGAACTTCAAACAATGATGAAATGATATATTTGTAATACTATGGGTACTATTATGAATCATGATATTACTAAGCAAAATGATTTTACTCACATATTTTTCTATCCAAAAAATCAACCCACATGATATGGCATATCCAACTCATCAAAAGTTTTGATTTTTATTAATATTATATTTAATAATTATTTATTTTTAATTAACATTTAAATTTATGGTAGATTTAATTAGGGTTCAATTATATTTTTATTTGAGTTTTTAGTGGGTTGTATTTTTAAATTGAATAATTTTTTTTTTAATTATTATTTAAATTTAGTGTAGATTCAACTAGGGTTTTAATATATTTTTATATGAGTTTTTAGTAGTTTGTGTTTTTATTACATGTCGTGACTTTTACTGCCATTTTCTAATTTTTTTATTACGTTAATGTCAAAATTTGACCATAAGTTTTTTAATAGAAATACAAATAAACGATACGTATAAATGAATAAAAATTAATATAGTAATTAGTGTTGAGAATGACATGTCTCTTTTTTCTTAGTAGTAGTATTATTATTTTTTTGACACGTGTTAAAAAAAAGTGACTAGAATTGTTCCATGTCATCGGGTAAAGTTTTTGGATAAGTTTAAGAGTCATCACCTCTATTACTAATCTCATAATTTCTTCTTATCCTCATGGACTTATAGTCTCGTAATTTGTAATCCGACAACTAAACTAATTTTTATATTGCTATAGGACAGAGTGTGCTGCAAAAAAAGAAAAAAGAAAAAGAAAGGGTTGATGTATACGATAAACCATGAGAACGAATAATTTAAATAATTAGAAATTGAATGGGTTTATTTATGTGCAACTGATTTTAATATAAAGTTTATTTTTTTCGTAACATTAATTTAGTCGGTTTTAATGAAAATTTTATATTTAGAGCTCATATGTATCAAAATGATAAAAAACAAAAATTTTACTTTTTATAAATAAGATTTTTTGTGTTTACTTATGATCAAAGTATTTATTAAAGGAGAACACCAAGCACAAATATTTATGTACTTTTAAGTATTACTAATAAGTAAAAGTATAGACATACCAAACAAGAACAATCATACCTAACAAGCATAATTATACTTTTCATTACTTAATACATTCTAACACCAATATGTGATAATTAAGAATTGTGATCAAAGTAAAAAATAGAAGTTTCTTTTTTCTACTTCTTTGTTACTGGGGATGCTTTGCTTGGACCCTTGAAATATTAAAAACCCTCCCCAATTGATGGTCATAACCAATACCGGTTCCAAACCCTTCCCAATTGATGGTCATTATAACCAAGGTCGGTTTCTATTTTTTGGTTCTACCGATAATTGTTTTCTACTTATATTATTTAACCTACTTTTCCTTATTCTTTTATGATTGTATAACTTATTATTAAGAATATTTATACATTTCTAAATACATTTTCAAATTTTTATTAAGAACGCTGACGTACAAATTTTTATATTAAGGTTTATAAAATAAAAAATCTTATTATATCTCTATCTTTTTTCGAGTCTTTTTTTTTTTTCCTTTCTATTTAAAAAGATATACACATCTTCGAATTAGATAGTAAACATCAGTACAAACAAATGACAGTTTACCATCAGACGCTTTTTTGCTAAACTGATAATAAATTGGGTGTTGCTAAATTTAACGACATTCGGTCTATCATCAGTTTAACAAGGGCTCTGACGGTAAGTGGCATTTTTTTTAATGATAATAGTCTCTATTGAGTGATGTTGAAGTTGACACCTAATTTGTCCTTATAAGTTATAATAACTACCCTGCCAATAACCTTTAATTAGATTTAGTTAAATCATTAATTATATCATATAGTTTTTCTACTTACCAACCAAAATTATATTTTACACCTAATCTCTTCATATATCATAAAAGAATTAATTCCGAATAATTTGAGAGTTTTAGTATGTTAATTTACTTAATCTTAAATAGTTCTCAAGGTCTCTAATAACATATATAGACTAGAATCTAGATTGTCAAAACGTGACGGATTAAGGAGAATTTCATTGGTACCTTTTCTCAAAACAAAAATTTTATTTAACTTTAATTAAAAATCTAAAATTTACATCAAGAAATCATTCTCAACTTGCGAGAACCCAGAGACGAAGCTAAGTGAAGACCATCGGGGCCGACAACACCCCCATAATTCCGAAAATTATGAGTTTTTTTAATTTTTAACCAAGTATTTTTTCTAAAACACGTTAAAAATGATGATTTAACAAACTTTATTTTTATATTCTAAATTTTAACACCTCCATAAAGTATTACTGGCTTCGCCTCTGGGAGAACCTAATCTTTAATCAACCCAAAAACTATGACAAGCAAAATGCCTCAATACACATATATATATACATTAACAACTTTTGTGTGGTGATATGTGTGTATAGCCTATGTCGTGTATGTTTTGTTCTATGAAAATACCTTTTGTCACAAGACATCAGAATTACAAGTGTATTGATCTATACTTGTTGATTGATCCGAATCGCACTTAGCGTCCTGTGATTATTTCCTATTCGAATCTTGAATAACCACACAAGCTATTTCTCGTTCTCCGCTCTTTATCATTGAATCTGAGTATGGTGACAATAGTTTACATGGTTGCTCTCTTTTATATTTGATATATATTGCTCATCGTACTTGTTTTGACATCAAGATAGTACTCCTGCAGATTGCCTCCAATGACGTATCTTGTGATTTTACAAAGAAAAGAGGTGGAACCGGGATTTTGCTGTGGGTGAGGTCCGTGAGGCTGAATTATATGTGTATAATTATGAGGCTAAAAGATATAATCGTCAACTTTAAAGCAACATATATGGAAAAAAATCAAATTTTCTCAATATGAAGGTGTTGTAATCCATTTTAACCTAGACTTAGTTTCTCATCTTCGACAAAGTATATACTCATTATTGCTCACATCTTTGTTCATGAATCATGATCTAGAAATGCTCCTTGTATAAAAATATATCTTTGTTCTAAAAATAATTATAACATCATACATCAAAAATAGCCAAATGAAACCAGCTTGAAAAACCTGAAATATCCAAACAAAATACTCCAAAATCCTATCCCCCATAAATAGAAAACAAAAACAACCAAACATATATAAACCCCTCATACAACAACAACCATTATTCCCTCGAACTAATCCATCTCTCTCTCCCTCTCTCATCCATTCCATGGGGTGCGGCGTGTCTCGGCTAAAGAATGTGAACCTAGAGTCGATCCCAGGCAGGTTCCGCCCCATACTCCGTCATCGCATTGAAGAGGTCAAGCGAAGAAGGCGACTTGAGTCCACTAAAGAGGAGCATGGATGATAGTGTGGCAGTGGATGAGAGAGAGAAGGCACTAGATGTGGTTGAGAAGATGGGGGGTCATGATGAGGCGATGGTATTGGACGATGATGATACCGATGATAGTAGTGTTGTTTTTCCTTGGTCGCCTAGTTTTAGGATATATTTCGTTGATAATGGGGACGATGACGATATTCGTGCTCTTGAAATTAGTATGTATTATCCATTAGTTTATCACTATGTGTGATAATTTGCACTGTTTAAAAAAGCGTGATCCGTATTAGAAAAAACTCGATTCAGAGCTTCAGATAAATTGGAAAGGCTCGCTTTCTGATTTTAGGCCGCTAGAAGCTTACATTTTTTTTTACGTTTTTAGCGTAGCTTTTACAAAAATGCTTCAACACCGATAACTTGCGTGGGGGCATACTATGAGTTTATTATCATGTATGTGTTCTATAATTTTCTCGGCTTAGTTTCACATTTTTTGAATAACTTCGGAGTTAATAATATTAACGTTTTATAATTATAGTTTTACGATGACGACAACAATGATATATGTTTTCGAAATTAGTATGTTTCTTCCATTAGTTTTAAAAAAAACATGTCTTTTATACAGTTTATATAGGAATATAAGTTTGATCGTATCTGTATCCATTGTTGTTTTTCACTTTTTTACCGTTCCTGAAGTTTCAAGAAGAATTATCTACGGGATTTATCTGAAAATGCGGTCATAGTAGTCTTTAATAGGTGGCAAGTCATTTTGAATGATGGAAACATAATAATGGAAATGGTTCCGGAAAATGAATTATATTTGATGTTGATACTGTCTTTTATAATGACCAGAAATTAAAACAGGACTGTGAAACCTTTAATTACTCAATTTTCTGAATCGTTAATTTTCAACTGAAAAAATGCGAAAAAATGTAGTTAGCTAAGACTCAAGACCATGTGGACCACTATATAGTGAAATTTCCGTTCAATTATCGAGGTAGAATTAACAATTGTTTGAATAAAAATACAGTCAAGGAAGAGAAGAAACAAAGCACTGTAATGGATGCATTGGAAGAAAAGGTATTGCATATCAAATTAAATCAGACTAGCTATTGTTATCTTTTTTATTTTACACAACAATCTTATTCCATATACATATAAATTAAAGCAGACTAGCTATTGTTGTTTTTGGTGCTTGATATTAATTAGGAATCTTTAATGTATTGTCCAGTAAAAGACTAAGCATGAATTGTGAGTATAATTATCGGCTAACCTGAACTTTATTCATAAATTTTTTATGCTGCAGACTTGCAGCGTCTTTCGTTTTTTAATTTTTTCTTTTGGACTAGGTCGCCTTTGCGTACTAGAATCCCCTGAATTCCGTCCTTGATTATATATGGATTCTCTTGTACGAATACGATAAAGGTTTGATCGTATTAAAACTAAACCCTTAAAAAGATTAGTTCGACAACATCAACATTGTATTCTGGTAAACTCTTATATATTTTATTTGGCAACCCCTCCCAAAATTATATATTATTATTGCAATAAATACTATAGTTTTGTATGTACTGATAATATATAAATAATAATTAAAAGTTAACATATGCTAGCGATTATAAAAGACATTTTACACCGACTTATCATGTTAACACGAACACACATTTTTTTAAAAATTTAAACAAAAATAATAATTAGTGTAGTAGTTAGTGTAAAAAAAAATTATAAAAGAATTTTTGGTGGTTTGTATTTTAATTGAAAAGAACATACTGAAATTGTGTAATCGATATTTAATTGTTCGTATATACCTATTATTTAATATACGTTTGGTTTTTCAGCTTTTTTTTAATATTTTTTTAAGTTCGTGTCTTAATTTTTTTACTTGTTATACCTTGATTTTTCAAATTTAACTTTTGTATCTTTTATATTTCTATTTTATTTATTTTTTAGTCAATTTTGAAATGCTGAAACTTTTGAGACATGATTTCACATGACATTCGGTTGTGGATTTTTTTGGGAGTTTAAAAACATAGTCGAAATTGAGCGAAAATAAAAAAAATAGAAATCAAATACATTTTAATCAAGAAACCAAGGTAAAAAAATAAAGAAAATACGGTAAAAAAAGGTATAAAAAAACCCTTACCTTTTCCGTGTTTATACTTTGGAAAATATTATACGGTTTTATTAATTTTAAAAACCCTACACATTTGGTTCTGGTTCTGCTCCTGATTGTATTTGGTTGGCTTACATATATAGACCACCACGCCGAGATGCAAGCCAGTTGCATATCAATCATGTTCGGCTTTTTATCTTTCTTACAACAAGCAAGTCTTAAGTAAATTACGGACAAGAATTAGTAATTTCGGAGCAATCACCTATTTGTTGAACCTGCAGGAACGAGAGGCGAAGATAGTGATAAAGAAAAAGATAAGTTTGAGGGAAATAACAAGAGAAGGACAAACCGCGGTGTTATACACAGTTGTTTAGAGATTGCAGGAGTTCACAGATTTTGTATTTTCTTTCCTTATATTGCTACCACGATACAAAAGCCGCAACACAAGATCCACCCATAGAACCAAGCTCTCGAAGGAGGGTTAAACATGTATCTCTAACCGGGATTGAAGACATCATAATTTTGATAATTTTGTAAAATGTTTTACCAAAACAGTATAGTTAAATCTGATTAGATTTCAATGCCTTTAGAAAACTTCTTATTTATCGTTCTGCTACTTATAAACTATGAAAATAAATAAATGACCAGGATCCTTTATTTTTTCTCAATAAAGTTTCATTAAATTTACACATGAGGATTGATTTCAGAAATTAGAGAGAGTTACAAAAAATCTAATCTTTTATATAAACTTTAAAGTTTTGGTAGGAAATTTGAATTTAAATGTTCCTCATTAACATAGTACTAGGGTAGTGGCAAATTTGCATTTGTAAGTAAGAATATAACAAGTCACACCATTTTCTGTTAGAGCAGTTTAGACCAAATTACCAATGAACTACTTCTCCCATTAACTACAAGTTCACAATAAAACGAGCTTAGATAATATAATAACTTAATAAGTAGTACGTATATGAAAGGATATTGATCAATCAATCTGATTAATTAGTACAGAGCACGGGATTCGGGTGTTTTTTAACAACGATATTAGATTGTTCCGATTCTTGATTAATGTGTGTTGGTTTTAGGTTTGGCTATACATGTCTTGGTCGAGCAAAAACATACTGAAACCCGAATAGAAATTGGACGGGTTCAGTTGGTTTGTTCAAATTTTTATTCATGGTGTGATTGTGTGAATTAGTTTCTTTACGACCATAACATTAGAACCATCTCCACTCTAGATTTCACCAACTAGATGTATATATAAGATACCCCATTTGAGAAGAAAACGATAAAAGTAACAATTATGTGCATTAATTAATGATCATGCTTTTAAAAGTAACCAATTAATGCATATTTAATATTTCACGTGTACGCAAAACATCCATATCAACATCATTGGAGAATTTGGGGTAGTCTTGCAAAAGTATGAAAACCTTATAAGGTAATACAAACATATATACTTATTGCTAACGATATTAATGTAAGAGCAGTACTAGAGGAAATTAATTAAAACCAAAGTTGCACACTTATTTAATGTTTGTATGCCCACACACACGCGTTAACGTGTTTGGATTATTTTCTTTATCAAACTAATATATAAACTAATTTCTAATCTTTTAATATTAACTTTTTTACAAAAATATATTTCTTTAAGTTTTTCGTTGGGATATTATAACAAATTGTAAAATTAAATCTACATTCATGCAAAGAGAAATCTATGTCAATTAATGAAATAACAAAAAAATTATAAACATGAACAAATAGAGTTTTTTAAATCCTGAGTATATGTACATGTACTAATGTATTATTTTAAATTCAAAACTTGCAAGTGGTTGTACATAATTCTAAAATGATTCAATTAGTCTCTATTTATATCAGCGGTCTGTCTTAGTACAAACGTAAAATACAAACCAATTTTTTAAAAATATATAATTTCATATTTTTTTAAAGCCACATACTCAAACAAAAAGATTTATTGTTGTTGAGAACGTGGTTACATGCACGTAATGGACTTTAATGGCTAAACGTTCATAGTTTAGTTAGAATCATACGATAATACAAAAAAGGAAACTTATTAAAGAGTGTTAAAGTTTAAACTAATATAGTATACAAGCAGGACCATGTACAATCTTGAAAATTTGTGATTTAAAAATTACATTGTATTTGTACTCGAATATGTAAAAGAGAATAAGATGACACCCGCACCCCTCATTAATTTTTAATTAAACTTGAAATATAGTTGTTTATATGTAAGTTCGGTATTCATGGCCTGATCTATATTCATTTTTTGGTATACATTAGAATTTATACTATTTAGAAATAATATACAGAACACTTGATAATAATTAATAACTGCTCGTCATATTGTCTAAATACAACTCAACTGTGAACACACATATATAATAAATAAAACTCATATATTTTTGTAAAGCGAGCAATATTCTTAAACAGAAAGGTTTATTAATAATGTATACAAATCATGTAAACACGTAATGGCTGTTTATGGTTAATGAGAATTATAATATGATAACAAAATAATGGAAAGTTGAAGTTTACATTACAACCAACCGAGTTGTAGATCTAGTATAAAAGGGAGGTTATGTGCATTAAACCGATATAGTACCACTGCATTTCAAAAATATTAAAGAAAATGAAACTCTCTCCTTTTAGTATATTTTGTATTTTCACTATACTATCACTCATTAGCACTTGCTCGGCTTACAATGATATCAATGCTAAGAAACGTCGACCCCCACCCCCACCCTCCCATCCTCCCCCACCGCCACCCCCTAATTATGACCACATGCAAGTTGTGTTGTTGTGGTCTCCCGTATACTGTAAGTCAAATCCATGTATATCAACGTTTACAAGAAACTTGTATTTACATGGATTTTGGCCTGCCAATTCAACCGGCGGTAGCATAACATATTGTCGTGGAACTAATATATCAGCTGGCGCTATGCCACATATTGTGAGTCCAGTCGCATTTATTCTTGCATTTTATGTGATTTCACTTTGGTTAACATTCACATCTTCAAAGTAATCGAATTGGTTCATTAACTATTTTTAAAAATATTTTTTTTACCTCCAAAATATATTGCATACATGTAGATTTTTTATATAAAAATGGTGGGGGAAAGCCACACTTTCTATTTTATAGATTAGAAAGATAAAAATATGGATGAAACCCCAACAAATAAAGAGTTAACTATTTCCACAAAGGAAAATAAATGAAGCAAGACAAAAATTGTAACAATATTGCATACATGTATGTATATATATAAATTATAGAAGATTATAGATAATGGGGTGGAATTGGACTTTTTCACTCGAGAACACATGAACTTATCATTTAAACTATGAGCATCTACGGTTATAAAAAAAATAGAGAATGTATTTTATTTCGAGTTTGCCTCTTTATGCTTGGTTAATTTTAGATACCCATTTTACTAATAAATTCAGACCATCCCAAGTCGAACTAATGTTCCTGTACGTGTAGATTATCAACATATTTTAAAATGAATTTTGTTTTTTCTAATTAACTAATTATATACGTGTATTTTGGTTAATTTGATAGGTGCAAGGTTTTAGAGCGGGACTCGAACAATGTTGGCCATCAGTGACTACAACGCCTAACGATACGTTTTGGTCGGATCAATATAACAAACATGGCATCTGTTCGCAGAACATACTAGGCCTTAAGAACTACTTTAACAATGCGATTACTGTTGTGGATGACTACAAAATCCTAAACATCCTCACCAAAGGAGGCATCTTACCAAGTCCATCGGTCTCATATACATTCACCGAAATAGAAGCAGCAGTTCAAATAACATTTCCTTTCATCCATATTTACGTGTCCTGTTGGTTCGACACTGCATCTAAACAATTACAACTGAAAGAGATCTACATATGTTTCAATAAATCGGTCACAGGACCCATATCATGTCCTGCAAACTCGGATAAAAAAAACTGTAGGACATTGGCCGGCGGGTTGCCGAAAATCTACATACCCTAGTTTAATATACTATTTTCTGTTTCTTGTGTCAGCTACACATGAAACTGTACCCGGTTATGAATAATACAGGAAACTATATCCGGTTATGAATAATACATGAAAAGAGGATTAATTAGGTGTTTTGGCATCCTTAAAGAATGATTATTAATAATCTTGTGCAATAATTTCCTCAGAAAAAGTAGAAAGGGAAATGATAGCCGTACCACACATTTAGGTATATATAATATATATATATGTGTGTGTGTGTGTATATGTATGTATGTATGCAACAAAAGCAGAACATTAACATAATACAAAGAGTGATAAAAAAAAAACTTCAAGCGTATTATATAGCATCAAACCCGTTTCTTCTGTCAATGCACGGATACGGACTTACACAGACAAAAAAAACTGATGCTAGCGGTGTTTTACCCTTTACTACTCATTTCTAACATTATAATAAATTTGAGTTATCGGGTTAATTAAAATATTCCGGCTTAGAACAATTAGACGCCAATACCGTACGTTGCCACATGACCCCAGCAACTCGCAAGAAGTTCAATGGAAAATGATATGATCTATACGTACATTTTTCCAACATCACCAAAATGCCCTGTCACAGCTCATCTAATTACCATACCAGAGAATAGCATGCTCTTTAACCTTCATTTCTACTAGGTTTCATTCGAAAAATCCCATTCCTCATGTCAAATGCAAGAACAAAACAGCATATATATAACCTGATCAATAATTACTCCGTTTCATTCAGGAAATCAATTACCAGCATTGCCTAAATCGCAGGCATGCTAAATTCATAATTAAAGTTAGCAAATGCTATGCATTTGTAGTACTAGATCTAGTATGTAAAACTATACAAGGTGTAACATCCAAACACATCGGCAATATAGAGGATTTGCGTTTGAACCGAATGTTTAAGTAATACTGGCTTGTCGAGAATGAGTGTTTTTTTATTGTTTCTTAATGTGACAATCTTTAAGCGAAGAACTTTAATATTCGAGTTGAAAATGTCTCGACAACTTTGTTCCATATAAGACGTGGGATCTTTGTGTGGTCTATAGTCCGGTCGGATTATGGAAAGGCAAGTAATAATCTTTGTGTGGTTTTTGGATCAAAACTATTACATGAAATCTTTTTCTTCTATCCTATCCCATGTAGACATTGTTCTAAAGATTCGAGAACTTTTTCCCCTCTACACGAATCGATATTACTGAATCCAATTCTTTGCGGATACCTCCCAATGAAAACATGAATTTGAGTTCTAGTTGAAGAGTTAGTGTGAGCTTATCCGTATGCACTCTTCGAATAAAAATTAATTTTATGAGATTATGGATTTTGTGCTTTGGTGGGTATCCGAATTAGTGTGAGCTTATCCGTATGCACTCTTCGAATAAAAATGAATATCTTTCTTAGAAATCCAACTGAAATCTCAATTCTGCTGCTTTGAGTGAAAACTAATATCCCCAGTAACTACCAAGATTTTCCAGGAACGTTGTAACAAAAAATTTGCACACAACTCGATCAATTTGTGGTTGTGGATTTAAAACTTACACTTGTCCATTGCTTCTCTCCTGCTCGAGGACACGACATGCGTAAAAAAAATTCTTTTGTCCTAAACGGAGACCATACCTCGCTAAACATCAATTACGCACCGCCGCATGATCCCGATCAATCAAGCCTTCACCTGCCTAATTATTTTTCGTTATTATTTCGCCATCCGTACTAATTTTACACTAGGAAATGGTTCACAGAAGTATAATGTCAAGTTCTATAAAACTTTTGTTTTAGTGCCTCCAACATGCCCCCACGCATGTTATGCTTCTTACCTGAATTGGTTTAATTGTTTGTTCAATTTCTTAGGAAAAAATCATAGTTTTAATTAAAAAATTATCTATATATTCCAGTAATTATAGTCTATGGTAGCAAAGGTAAACACTAAATTTAAATTTTGAAAATTTTGATTCATCTATTTTTTTAAGTTAAAAATATGTCAATAATAGATTATAACTTATAAAAAGTTAAAAACCCAGAGGAATTCTTATTTATTGAGTAATGAACACAAGTTGGAAATTTAAACTTATGTTTAAATGTCAATAATCTTTACTCGAAAATCAAATAACCAATTTTTGTTTAAAAAAGGTACAAAATTCTGAAACTAAACATGTATGGGAAATGGTTTAAACAACTTTTCATCTTTTCTCATCGAATAATCCCCCTGTGATCAGGCTTTCTTTTTAATTGCATCTTTTTAAACCAATATCTGCATGTATAGTATAATGTTTCGAATCATACAATAAATCAAACACCCTTATGTTGACATAGTTAATGAAGGTCTCTTACAAACAAGGGATGAACAGCGCTAACGCGTTAGGTAACAAGTAATTTACATAGTCGGATCTAAAAATCAGAACTTCAGGCATTCTTAAAAAAGATTGTAATACTAATCCCATAGTACAATTCCAAACATGTAAAACACATAAAAGACATCTTTAAATAAACATTTAAAAATATAAACTAAATCCAAAAGCGAAAAAGAAATGGCAGTCTTTAACATATGTAGGGTAAATTCCCCTATGCAAAAAGAGACCAAAACCACAATCACTGGTCTCGAAACGTCTGTAACTAGAAGCTACGTCTGTTGAGAAAGTCTGAGACCATGTGTATATCGCACTCATTTTCGCAATCAAGGGATATTAAACTTTCAGAATAAACACAAGCTCGTGCATACCATTCAAAGAACTTCGGTCCAATATTTCTTATTTCTTGAGTAATGAGATCTACATGGGATATTAAACTTTCAGACTAAACACAAGCTTGGACATCCTCCAGCGGGGTGCCGAAGATCTACATACCTTAGCTTAATATAATATTTTCTGTTTCTTGTGTCAGCTATACATGAAACTGTATCCGTTTATGAATAATACATGAAACTATATCCGGTTATGAATAATACATGAAAAGAGGATTAATCAGGTGTTTTGGCATCCTTAAAGAATGATTGTTAATAATCTTGTGCAATAATTTCCTCAGAAAAAGCAGAAAGGGAAATGATAGTCGAATCACATTTAGGTATATATGTATACAACAAAAGCAGAACATTAACATAATACAAGAGAGTAGCATTCTCTTTAACCTTCATTTCTGCTGGTTTCATTCGAAAAATCCCATTCCTCATGTCAAATGCAAGAACAAACCAGCATATATATAACCTGATCAATAATTACTCCGTTTCATTCAGGAAATCAATTACCAGCATTGCCTAAATCGAAAGCATGCTAAATTCATAATTAAAGTTACCAAATGATATGCATTTGTAGTACTCTAGTATGTACAACTGTACAAGGTGTAACATCGAAACACATCGGCAATATAGAGGATTTGCGTTTGAACCAAATGTGCAAGTAATACCGGCTTGTCGAGAATGAGTCTTTTTTTATTGTTTCTTAATGTGACAATCTTTAAGCAAAGAACTTTAATATTCGAGTTGAAAATGTCTCGACAATTTTGGTCCATAGAAGACGTGGGATCTTTGTGTGGTCTATAGTCCCATCGGATTATGGAAAGGCAAGTAATAATCTACAAGTATTACACTCCATCATTCTAGATAGAAATTATGTAAGATTAGCATTTTCGTTGTGATGTATCTCCCGTATCATGCATGCTGTCGATCGTATCTCTCTATGAAATTATGTAGCATCACAAAGGTAAAATCGAGTGCAGGGTCATTCTGGTGTCTTCGCAATCATCGGCCTTTTTACAAAATGGGGTACCCCCTTACCGTATAATGTTAATATTGTGTTAATTTATGTCCCCTTTCTCTCTCTGTGTATGATGCTCTCATCTCGTGCTTAGGTTTAAACATGTTTCTCATTGTTGGTTTTCCGAATTCACACTGATACTTGTGCTTTGTCAAAAGTCTTTTCTTGTTGATGCTCGCTTCTTCTACATTCTTCCTGTTTAAAACTACGTGTCCATTGAGGCATCAATGTACCACCAACGCAGGGGCCACTCCAATCACGTAGTAGGCATACATTTGACAAAATAAAAGCGCTTCGCTTTTGATCGTTGAGTAGTAATTAAGCAATGATCGATTGGCTAGATATTACAGCTAGCGGTTGCTGATTTGGCAAAATCTGGATTTCTGGAAGCGAAAGATGAGACCATGAGAAAGATGGCAAAATGAGTGAGTTATGCTGGTGACTGAAAAAGCATATCTACACATAACCGAAAAAGCAAGTGTGGGTAGATAGAGCTCACAAATGCGACCTCTGCTGGTGACCTGATTTTTTCAGATGTTAACGTGTTAACCAAAATAGTCTCTTCTGAAAATTAGTTAAGATGGCTTTGAGTTAGTTAGATACTTTATTACTGATCCAATGAAAGTAAGCTAGTAACGTTGAGTGCCACTAACAATTTCACATCAAACAAATCTATAATTAATTTGTTAAAATTTCCATTTTTGCTAGTTTTACTTTTATGGTTGTATCTGAATATTAGGATAAGATTCACCATATCACTTGCACCAAAATATAGACGGTTGTCCTTCAATTAACCAGATGTAACTGTAAGTATAATACTTATAAGATAAATGAATCAAAAAACCAATGTGGTGATACAAATAAGCGATTTACAGGATTATAAAACCTCATGCCTATGCCTTTTCAAATTCATGTGGATATTATTATTGAAAATTTATTCTATTCTTGCATTTGTGATTTTCAATATTATATGACTAAGTTGTATATGCTTTAGTTTCAATAAGCACCCTTATGTTGACATAGTTAAATCTAAAACAAAACTTCTGGCAGATCTAAAGAAATTTGTAATAATAATCCATTAGGCCAATTCCAAACATGTAAAACACATGAAAGACTATCTTTAAATAAACATTTCGTCATATAAACTAAATCCAAAAGAGAAAAAGAAATGGCAGCCTTAACACTTGTAGGTAAATTCTCCATAGCAGAAAAAATGACATAATTCAAAAAAGAGACGAAAACCACAATCACTCTTCTCGAAACGTCTGTACTAGTAGGTACGTCTGTTGAGAAAATCTGAGACCATGTGTATATCGCACTCATTTCCGCTGTTAAGGGATACCAAACTTTCATAATAAACAAAACCTCGGAAATACATATTAAAATCACTTGGTCCAACATTTCTTAATTCTTGAGTAATGACATCACACAAGACCACTCCACTATTTTTTTTGGGTACAAAGACCACTCCACTATTGGGTGTAGAGTAGCTATTCTCAGAATAAGCAAACACTAATAGAAGTCTATCTTTCCTCAAAAACTCAAGCGGATACATGGTATTTAAGAAAGGTCCGATCATAAATTGTTTGAACCATATACCTTCTTCTAACATCACCCAAATGTCCAGTGAGAAGTGATCAACACCCACAACAAACTGATTACTACGCAAAAGAGCAACATGTTCGTCATAGACTGCAATATGATCTAAATAAGTGGATGCGGGATCATACTGAGAGAAATCTGGACCCGGTATCATTCTAAAAGTCTCATTTCCCATGTCAAATGCAAGCACAACACCAGAAAAGACCCACCAATGATAAGTTCCATTGACGAAAGAGCTACTATTACTGTTGGCAAATGAGAAAGCAGGCAGCGAGAAATCACCAAGATCAAAAGGCCTCCAAGTGTTTGTAGTTAGGTTGTACAAGTTGACAACAAATTCATTACAACCCATCTCACCACCATCTTTATATAATTTGATGAATTTAGAAACAAGGACTATTTTGTGATCATTTATCAAAGAACCAGCACCGAACCCAACAAGAGGATTACATACCTTATAGTGAGGTAAAATGTGAGGGGGTGGTAAAGGAACTATCTTGAATTCCATCAACGTAGGGTTCCACAAGACACACCGGCCACATGTATTATACAAACAATACAAGCCATTAACAGGCCCGTCTAAATGTACATATACATTGGTTACCTTCAAAAATTCAGGACTGTCATAGGTGTTGCTTGATTGTTCGTCTTCATCTAATATAGTATAATTAAGTTCATGATTTTCAAGCCTGAAATAATGAAGGAGGAGTCGATTTTGTTTCATGCTTTTTTGGTACTCGAGATACATGTGTTCAAAATTATGTGATTTGATGAGACCATACCAATGCTTACACACACATTTTACGCGTAGCAGCGACTTCACGGACGATCGAATGAAAATCTCTATCCACAAATCTTCTGGCAGAGCAGACTTGTCATATGTGTCGCCATTGACACTCGCCATTCAGAATTTCTCCTCTTTTTATTCTATCTTTATATAATTTCTCAAGTATATACTGCTTACAAACAAGGGAGAAACAGATTATCAGAGACCATCGCCATATTTCAAAAATTTAAGAATTGGAAATGGGTAAATAGTTTTAGAGAAACAAAACGTAATCTAAGTCACTAGTAGAAATCAAGTAAGGAGCATATGCAATCAAACGAAAAGGCTGACCAAACGATAAATTCATGAGTAGAAATATTTACACAGCGAGTGCACAAAGTAAATGTTATTACTTATTAGGTGCAAGGCCAGAGACGCCAAAACAAAGATATTATAAAATGCAAAGATAAAGTTAACGTCAAAGTGACACAAGGTAAATGAAAAGTTTAAAGAAATCATATGAGGAACATATCCAAGAATGACAGAATAAGAGATTCAGACTCATAAATTGAAATTGGCATAAATCAAAGTTTTATTTTTTTAATATGAAGCTCACCTCAACATCATCATACAATTAAAGAATTAAATTTCAAATTCCCATTAATGGAATAACCAATTAGGAGATTTTAAGCTATAGAAACAGTATAAACAAGAAAATTGTACAAAGTAGCCAAAAGTTGAAAAAATATAGGGAAAAAAAATCAAATCCATTTATTAAATAAGGAAAAACCAACAAGGAAAAAACTAAAAGATAAAAAGTTGATTAAACTTCAAAATCCCATTAGTGGAATAACAAATAAGGAGATTGAAAGCTCAATATAAACAGTTAAAACAAGCAAAATTGAACACAAAGTAGCCAAAAAATGAAAAGAAAGATAAAAAAATCCAAACCCATTAATAAAATAACGAAATTACTTGTCTTGTCCAATATCAAGGATCCTTAAATATATAACACTTTTAACAACTGGTTCTTTATGCAGAAGATTATAAAATATCAAGGATTTTAATTATAAGCACCTTAAATTACACAACAATAAATCAAGGAACACAAATAAATAAATAAAAATGTGTAAAATACATACAAAATAAATGAAATATGGGTTCAGATAATGTGTTGGCAACTCATAAATGAATAATATACATTCCTAACTATTAATTGAATAATTTTACCGTACCTCTGAATTTGCATGTACAGATTGCTATGATATTTTGTAACGAATTAGAGGATAACTCTGAATCAGACGAAAATTTAGAGAGAGAGAGAGAGAGAGAGATTTCGTCTGGTATAAAAGAGTTGTTTTTTTGTTTTCCTTTTTTATTTCTTTTTTCGAACAGTTTGTTTGGGAGATTTGAGTATTTTTTATGAAAGGAGGGCATTACGTGTACTACTGTTTTTACTTAATAATTAAGTAACAACACTTCATACTTTTTTTGTAGATACGTTTTAATAAATAAATGTTTTTTTGAACACATTAAAATTATTGCTTTTAAATAAAATTGTTGTTTGGTTAAATTTCTTTACTTTTTATTTTTTTCATCTCATTATTAAATTCTACTTCTTTGTCTTAAAAAAAACATTTGACAAATTATTGAAATCATTATAAAAAACTGGATTGCTAAAAAATAATTTAGATAATAGTAAATAAGAATTATTCAAATATAATGAGGAAGTAAACTTAACAAAATTATTCTATTAAAATTTGGTTACTGCTCCTCGCTGCTTTACAAATTATGTTTCATGAGAATTCTCATCATGTCTATAAATTCTTACTATGGTTTTTGTTTTTTTAATAATTTTTTACAATGTCAAATTAATGAATTAAAATCAAAATAAATCGTAAAGCGAGAATTCACGTATACAAACAATTTTATGTTCTGACATAATTCACATAGCGAAGGTATATATAAACATACGCGAAATGTTATATGAACATCATAAAAAACACCTAACTAGACATTTTTTTTATAAAAACGCTCCAAATCAAGATTTGGTTAATGCAAATCTCAATGGTTTCACGACGGGAACACAAATATGCGTCTTGTTTTTTTTTCCGAGACGTATAATGACATGTTTTTGAAATTATGGTAAAATTTAAAAATTCAAAACATGTCATTATAAATCTCAGAAAAAAAAACAAGACGCATATTTGTGTTACCGTCGTGAAACCATTGAGATTTACATTAACCGAATCTTGATTTGGAACGTTTTTACGAAAAAGTGTCTAGTTGGGTGTTTTTCATGATGTTCATATATACTCCCTATAAACATATATAGATATATATGTGATATAGTCCACATGCATGTATATATAGGTCTTGTTTGTTTTGTTGAGTGTGTTAAATGTAGGGGTGGACTTTTTGTACCGATTTGTACCAACCGACCGATTTTCGAACCGAACCAAACAAGTTGGTACCGAAAGTTCGGTATACCGACTTTTCGGTACGGTACAACCGAACCAAACTTTAAAAGTCGGTTCGGTTTCGGTATTCATTTCGTATGTTTGGTACAATACCGAACCGAACCAAACATTAAAATTATAAAATATATATAAATTTACGCATAGTTATAACTTACAAATAAATTGTATTATAGTTTATTTTAATTTTTCTCACGACTTACTTTCCTATTTACGAAGCCAAATACAATCGTTAAAGTAGCAAATATAAGAATAGTTGTACACATTTTAATTTTTACAAAATTTTTTGCTATTTTATTGTTATCAAGAATTATTTTTTAATAATAATAATGTTTCGGTATAAAACGGAAAACCGAACCGTACCGAACCGAAAAAGTCGGTTACCGAACTTTCGGTAACCGACTTTTTCGGTTTGGTTATGGTATAATTTTTTTCAAACCAAACAAGTTCGGTTCGGTATTGGTATATGATCAAAAAAGTCGGTACCGTACCGAAGCCACCCCTAGTTAAATGTGTAATCAGATTAGAAATACCACGGACTCATAAGTTCGCGTGTGGCATACCAAATGAAGACGTTACTGTTATATATTAACTTGGAACTTCAAACAATGATGAAATGATATATTTGTAATACTATGGGTACTATTATGAATCATGATATTACTAAGCAAAATGATTTTACTCACATATTTTTCTATCCAAAAAATCAACCCACATGATATGGCATATCCAACTCATCAAAAGTTTTGATTTTTATTAATATTATATTTAATAATTATTTATTTTTAATTAACATTTAAATTTATGGTAGATTTAATTAGGGTTCAATTATATTTTTATTTGAGTTTTTAGTGGGTTGTATTTTTAAATTGAATAATTTTTTTTTTAATTATTATTTAAATTTAGTGTAGATTCAACTAGGGTTTTAATATATTTTTATATGAGTTTTTAGTAGTTTGTGTTTTTATTACATGTCGTGACTTTTACTGCCATTTTCTAATTTTTTTATTACGTTAATGTCAAAATTTGACCATAAGTTTTTTAATAGAAATACAAATAAACGATACGTATAAATGAATAAAAATTAATATAGTAATTAGTGTTGAGAATGACATGTCTCTTTTTTCTTAGTAGTAGTATTATTATTTTTTTGACACGTGTTAAAAAAAAGTGACTAGAATTGTTCCATGTCATCGGGTAAAGTTTTTGGATAAGTTTAAGAGTCATCACCTCTATTACTAATCTCATAATTTCTTCTTATCCTCATGGACTTATAGTCTCGTAATTTGTAATCCGACAACTAAACTAATTTTTATATTGCTATAGGACAGAGTGTGCTGCAAAAAAAGAAAAAAGAAAAAGAAAGGGTTGATGTATACGATAAACCATGAGAACGAATAATTTAAATAATTAGAAATTGAATGGGTTTATTTATGTGCAACTGATTTTAATATAAAGTTTATTTTTTTCGTAACATTAATTTAGTCGGTTTTAATGAAAATTTTATATTTAGAGCTCATATGTATCAAAATGATAAAAAACAAAAATTTTACTTTTTATAAATAAGATTTTTTGTGTTTACTTATGATCAAAGTATTTATTAAAGGAGAACACCAAGCACAAATATTTATGTACTTTTAAGTATTACTAATAAGTAAAAGTATAGACATACCAAACAAGAACAATCATACCTAACAAGCATAATTATACTTTTCATTACTTAATACATTCATTCTAACACCAATATGTGATAATTAAGAATTGTGATCAAAGTAAAAAATAGAAGTTTCTTTTTTCTACTTCTTTGTTACTGGGGATGCTTTGCTTGGACCCTTGAAATATTAAAAACCCTCCCCAATTGATGGTCATAACCAATACCGGTTCCAAACCCTTCCCAATTGATGGTCATTATAACCAAGGTCGATTTCTATTTTTTGGTTCTACCGATAATTGTTTTCTACTTATATTATTTAACCTACTTTTCCTTATTCTTTTATGATTGTATAACTTATTATTAAGAATATTTATACATTTCTAAATACATTTTCAAATTTTTATTAAGAACGCTGACGTACAAATTTTTATATTAAGGTTTATAAAATAAAAAATCTTATTATATCTCTATCTTTTTTCGAGTCTTTTTTTTTTCCTTTCTATTTAAAAAGATATACACATCTTCGAATTAGATAGTAAACATCAGTACAAACAAATGACAGTTTACCATCAGACGCTTTTTTGCTAAACTGATAATAAATTGGGTGTTGCTAAATTTAACGACATTCGGTCTATCATCAGTTTAACAAGGGCTCTGACGGTAAGTGGCATTTTTTTTAATGATAATAGTCTCTATTGAGTGATGTTGAAGTTGACACCTAATTTGTCCTTATAAGTTATAATAACTACCCTGCCAATAACCTTTAATTAGATTTAGTTAAATCATTAATTATATCATATAGTTTTTCTACTTACCAACCAAAATTATATTTTACACCTAATCTCTTCATATATCATAAAAGAATTAATTCCGAATAATTTGAGAGTTTTAGTATGTTAATTTACTTAATCTTAAATAGTTCTCAAGGTCTCTAATAACATATATAGACTAGAATCTAGATTGTCAAAACGTGACGGATTAAGGAGAATTTCATTGGTACCTTTTCTCAAAACAAAAATTTTATTTAACTTTAATTAAAAATCTAAAATTTACATCAAGAAATCATTCTCAACTTGCGAGAACCCAGAGACGAAGCTAAGTGAAGACCATCGGGGCCGACAACACCCCCATAATTCCGAAAATTATGAGTTTTTTTAATTTTTAACCAAGTATTTTTTCTAAAACACGTTAAAAATGATGATTTAACAAACTTTATTTTTATATTCTAAATTTTAACACCTCCATAAAGTATTACTGGCTTCGCCTCTGGGAGAACCTAATCTTTAATCAACCCAAAAACTATGACAAGCAAAATGCCTCAATACATATATATATACATTAACAACTTTTGTGTGGTGATATGTGTGTATAGCCTATGTCGTGTATGTTTTGTTCTATGAAAATACCTTTTGTCACAAGACATCAGAATTACAAGTGTATTGATCTATACTTGTTGATTGATCCGAATCGCACTTAGCGTCCTGTGATTATTTCCTATTCGAATCTTGAATAACCACACAAGCTATTTCTCGTTCTCCGCTCTTTATCATTGAATCTGAGTATGGTGACAATAGTTTACATGGTTGCTCTCTTTTATATTTGATATATATTGCTCATCGTACTTGTTTTGACATCAAGATAGTACTCTTGCAGATTGCCTCCAATGACGTATCTTGTGATTTTACAAAGAAAAGAGGTGGAACCGGGATTTTGCTGTGGGTGAGGTCCGTGAGGCTGAATTATATGTGTATAATTATGAGGCTAAAAGATATAATCGTCAACTTTAAAGCAACATATATGGAAAAAAATCAAATTTTCTCAATATGAAGGTGTTGTAATCCATTTTAACCTAGACTTAGTTTCTCATCTTCGACAAAGTATATACTCATTATTGCTCACATCTTTGTTCATGAATCATGATCTAGAAATGCTCCTTGTATAAAAATATATCTTTGTTCTAAAAATAATTATAACATCATACATCAAAAATAGCCAAATGAAACCAGCTTGAAAAACCTGAAATATCCAAACAAAATACTCCAAAATCCTATCCCCCATAAATAGAAAACAAAAACAACCAAACATATATAAACCCCTCATACAACAACAACCATTATTCCCTCGAACTAATCCATCTCTCTCTCCCTCTCTCATCCATTCCATGGGGTGCGGCGTGTCTCGGCTAAAGAATGTGAACCTAGAGTCGATCCCAGGCAGGTTCCGCCCCATACTCCGTCATCGCATTAAAGAGGTCAAGCGAAGAAGGCGACTTGAGTCCACTAAAGAGGAGCATGGATGATAGTGTGGCAGTGGATGAGAGAGAGAAGGCACTAGATGTGGTTGAGAAGATGGGGGGTCATGATGAGGCGATGGTATTGGACGATGATGATACCGATGATAGTAGTGTTGTTTTTCCTTGGTCGCCTAGTTTTAGGATATATTTCGTTGATAATGGGGACGATGACGATATTCGTGCTCTTGAAATTAGTATGTATTATCCATTAGTTTATCACTATGTGTGATAATTTGCACTGTTTAAAAAAGCGTGATCCGTATTAAAAAAAACTCGATTCAGAGCTTCAGATAAATTGGAAAGGCTCGCTTTCTGATTTTAGGCCGCTAGAAGCTTACATTTTTTTTTACGTTTTTAGCGTAGCTTTTACAAAAATGCTTCAACACCGATAACTTGCGTGGGGGCATACTATGAGTTTATTATCATGTATGTGTTCTATAATTTTCTCGGCTTAGTTTCACATTTTTTGAATAACTTCGGAGTTAATAATATTAACGTTTTATAATTATAGTTTTACGATGACGACAACAATGATATATGTTTTCGAAATTAGTATGTTTCTTCCATTAGTTTTAAAAAAAACATGTCTTTTATACAGTTTATATAGGAATATAAGTTTGATCGTATCTGTATCCATTGTTGTTTTTCACTTTTTTACCGTTCCTGAAGTTTCAAGAAGAATTATCTACGGGATTTATCTGAAAATGCGGTCATAGTAGTCTTTAATAGGTGGCAAGTCATTTTGAATGATGGAAACATAATAATGGAAATGGTTCCGGAAAATGAATTATATTTGATGTTGATACTGTCTTTTATAATGACCAGAAATTAAAACAGGACTGTGAAACCTTTAATTACTCAATTTTCTGAATCGTTAATTTTCAACTGAAAAAATGCGAAAAAATGTAGTTAGCTAAGACTCAAGACCATGTGGACCACTATATAGTGAAATTTCCGTTCAATTATCGAGGTAGAATTAACAATTGTTTGAATAAAAATACAGTCAAGGAAGAGAAGAAACAAAGCACTGTAATGGATGCATTGGAAGAAAAGGTATTGCATATCAAATTAAATCAGACTAGCTATTGTTATCTTTTTTATTTTACACAACAATCTTATTCCATATACATATAAATTAAAGCAGACTAGCTATTGTTGTTTTTGGTGCTTGATATTAATTAGGAATCTTTAATGTATTGTCCAGTAAAAGACTAAGCATGAATTGTGAGTATAATTATCGGCTAACCTGAACTTTATTCATAAATTTTTTATGCTGCAGACTTGCAGCGTCTTTCGTTTTTTAATTTTTTCTTTTGGACTAGGTCGCCTTTGCGTACTAGAATCCCCTGAATTCCGTCCTTGATTATATATGGATTCTCTTGTACGAATACGATAAAGGTTTGATCGTATTAAAACTAAACCCTTAAAAAAGATTAGTTCGACAACATCAACATTGTATTCTGGTAAACTCTTATATATTTTATTTGGCAACCCCTCCCAAAATTATATATTATTATTGCAATAAATACTATAGTTTTGTATGTACTGATAATATATAAATAATAATTAAAAGTTAACATATGCTAGCGATTATAAAAGACATTTTACACCGACTTATCATGTTAACACGAACACACATTTTTTTAAAAATTTAAACAAAAATAATAATTAGTGTAGTAGTTAGTGTAAAAAAAAATTATAAAAGAATTTTTGGTGGTTTGTATTTTAATTGAAAAGAACATACTGAAATTGTGTAATCGATATTTAATTGTTCGTATATACCTATTATTTAATATACGTTTGGTTTTTCAGCTTTTTTTTAATATTTTTTTAAGTTCGTGTCTTAATTTTTTTACTTGTTATACCTTGATTTTTCAAATTTAACTTTTGTATCTTTTATATTTCTATTTTATTTATTTTTTAGTCAATTTTGAAATGCTGAAACTTTTGAGACATGATTTCACATGACATTCGGTTGTGGATTTTTTTGGGAGTTTAAAAACATAGTCGAAATTGAGCGAAAATAAAAAAAATAGAAATCAAATACATTTTAATCAAGAAAACAAGGTAAAAAAATAAAGAAAATACGGTAAGAAAAGGTATAAAAAAAACCCTTACCTTTTCCGTGTTTATACTTTGGAAAATATTATACGGTTTTATTAATTTTAAAAACCCTACACATTTGGTTCTGGTTCTGCTCCTGATTGTATTTGGTTGGCTTACATATATAGACCACCACGCCGAGATGCAAGCCAGTTGCATATCAATCATGTTCGGCTTTTTATCTTTCTTACAACAAGCAAGTCTTAAGTAAATTACGGACAAGAATTAGTAATTTCGGAGCAATCACCTATTTGTTGAACCTGCAGGAACGAGAGGCGAAGATAGTGATAAAGAAAAAGATAAGTTTGAGGGAAATAACAAGAGAAGGACAAACCGCGGTGTTATACACAGTTGTTTAGAGATTGCAGGAGTTCACAGATTTTGTATTTTCTTTCCTTATATTGCTACCACGATACAAAAGCCGCAACACAAGATCCACCCATAGAACCAAGCTCTCGAAGGAGGGTTAAACATGTATCTCTAACCGGGATTGAAGACATCATAATTTTGATAATTTTGTAAAATGTTTTACCAAAACAGTATAGTTAAATCTGATTAGATTTCAATGCCTTTAGAAAACTTCTTATTTATCGTTCTGCTACTTATAAACTATGAAAATAAATAAATGACCAGGATCCTTTATTTTTTCTCAATAAAGTTTCATTAAATTTACACATGAGGATTGATTTCAGAAATTAGAGAGAGTTACAAAAAATCTAATCTTTTATATAAACTTTAAAGTTTTGGTAGGAAATTTGAATTTAAATGTTCCTCATTAACATAGTACTAGGGTAGTGGCAAATTTGCATTTGTAAGTAAGAATATAACAAGTCACACCATTTTCTGTTAGAGCAGTTTAGACCAAATTACCAATGAACTACTTCTCCCATTAACTACAAGTTCACAATAAAACGAGCTTAGATAATATAATAACTTAATAAGTAGTACGTATATGAAAGGATATTGATCAATCAATCTGATTAATTAGTACAGAGCACGGGATTCGGGTGTTTTTTAACAACGATATTAGATTGTTCCGATTCTTGATTAATGTGTGTTGGTTTTAGGTTTGGCTATACATGTCTTGGTCGAGCAAAAACATACTGAAACCCGAATAGAAATTGGACGGGTTCAGTTGGTTTGTTCAAATTTTTATTCATGGTGTGATTGTGTGAATTAGTTTCTTTACGACCATAACATTAGAACCATCTCCACTCTAGATTTCACCAACTAGATGTATATATAAGATACCCCATTTGAGAAGAAAACGATAAAAGTAACAATTATGTGCATTAATTAATGATCATGCTTTTAAAAGTAACCAATTAATGCATATTTAATATTTCACGTGTACGCAAAACATCCATATCAACATCATTGGAGAATTTGGGGTAGTCTTGCAAAAGTATGAAAACCTTATAAGGTAATACAAACATATATACTTATTGCTAACGATATTAATGTAAGAGCAGTACTAGAGGAAATTAATTAAAACCAAAGTTGCACACTTATTTAATGTTTGTATGCCCACACACACGCGTTAACGTGTTTGGATTATTTTCTTTATCAAACTAATATATAAACTAATTTCTAATCTTTTAATATTAACTTTTTTACAAAAATATATTTCTTTAAGTTTTTCGTTGGGATATTATAACAAATTGTAAAATTAAATCTACATTCATGCAAAGAGAAATCTATGTCAATTAATGAAATAACAAAAAAATTATAAACATGAACAAATAGAGTTTTTTAAATCCTGAGTATATGTACATGTACTAATGTATTATTTTAAATTCAAAACTTGCAAGTGGTTGTACATAATTCTAAAATGATTCAATTAGTCTCTATTTATATCAGCGGTCTGTCTTAGTACAAACGTAAAATACAAACCAATTTTTTAAAAATATATAATTTCATATTTTTTTAAAGCCACATACTCAAACAAAAAGATTTATTGTTGTTGAGAACGTGGTTACATGCACGTAATGGACTTTAATGGCTAAACGTTCATAGTTTAGTTAGAATCATACGATAATACAAAAAAGGAAACTTATTAAAGAGTGTTAAAGTTTAAACTAATATAGTATACAAGCAGGACCATGTACAATCTTGAAAATTTGTGATTTAAAAATTACATTGTATTTGTACTCGAATATGTAAAAGAGAATAAGATGACACCCGCACCCCTCATTAATTTTTAATTAAACTTGAAATATAGTTGTTTATATGTAAGTTCGGTATTCATGGCGTGATCTATATTCATTTTTTGGTATACATTAGAATTTATACTATTTAGAAATAATATACAGAACACTTGATAATAATTAATAACTGCTCGTCATATTGTCTAAATACAACTCAACTGTGAACACACATATATAATAAATAAAACTCATATATTTTTGTAAAGCGAGCAATATTCTTAAACAGAAAGGTTTATTAATAATGTATACAAATCATGTAAACACGTAATGGCTGTTTATGGTTAATGAGAATTATAATATGATAACAAAATAATGGAAAGTTGAAGTTTACATTACAACCAACCGAGTTGTAGATCTAGTATAAAAGGGAGGTTATGTGCATTAAACCGATATAGTACCACTGCATTTCAAAAATATTAAAGAAAATGAAACTCTCTCCTTTTAGTATATTTTGTATTTTCACTATACTATCACTCATTAGCACTTGCTCGGCTTACAATGATATCAATGCTAAGAAACGTCGACCCCCACCCCCACCCTCCCATCCTCCCCCACCGCCACCCCCTAATTATGACCACATGCAAGTTGTGTTGTTGTGGTCTCCCGTATACTGTAAGTCAAATCCATGTATATCAACGTTTACAAGAAACTTGTATTTACATGGATTTTGGCCTGCCAATTCAACCGGCGGTAGCATAACATATTGTCGTGGAACTAATATATCAGCTGGCGCTATGCCACATATTGTGAGTCCAGTCGCATTTATTCTTGCATTTTATGTGATTTCACTTTGGTTAACATTCACATCTTCAAAGTAATCGAATTGGTTCATTAACTATTTTTAAAAATATTTTTTTTACCTCCAAAATATATTGCATACATGTAGATTTTTTATATAAAAATGGTGGGGGAAAGCCACACTTTCTATTTTATAGATTAGAAAGATAAAAATATGGATGAAACCCCAACAAATAAAGAGTTAACTATTTCCACAAAGGAAAATAAATGAAGCAAGACAAAAATTGTAACAATATTGCATACATGTATGTATATATATAAATTATAGAAGATTATAGATAATGGGGTGGAATTGGACTTTTTCACTCGAGAACACATGAACTTATCATTTAAACTATGAGCATCTACGGTTATAAAAAAAATAGAGAATGTATTTTATTTCGAGTTTGCCTCTTTATGCTTGGTTAATTTTAGATACCCATTTTACTAATAAATTCAGACCATCCCAAGTCGAACTAATGTTCCTGTACGTGTAGATTATCAACATATTTTAAAATGAATTTTGTTTTTTCTAATTAACTAATTATATACGTGTATTTTGGTTAATTTGATAGGTGCAAGGTTTTAGAGCGGGACTCGAACAATGTTGGCCATCAGTGACTACAACGCCTAACGATACGTTTTGGTCGGATCAATATAACAAACATGGCATCTGTTCGCAGAACATACTAGGCCTTAAGAACTACTTTAACAATGCGATTACTGTTGTGGATGACTACAAAATCCTAAACATCCTCACCAAAGGAGGCATCTTACCAAGTCCATCGGTCTCATATACATTCACCGAAATAGAAGCAGCAGTTCAAATAACATTTCCTTTCATCCATATTTACGTGTCCTGTTGGTTCGACACTGCATCTAAACAATTACAACTGAAAGAGATCTACATATGTTTCAATAAATCGGTCACAGGACCCATATCATGTCCTGCAAACTCGGATAAAAAAAACTGTAGGACATTGGCCGGCGGGTTGCCGAAAATCTACATACCCTAGTTTAATATACTATTTTCTGTTTCTTGTGTCAGCTACACATGAAACTGTACCCGGTTATGAATAATACAGGAAACTATATCCGGTTATGAATAATACATGAAAAGAGGATTAATTAGGTGTTTTGGCATCCTTAAAGAATGATTATTAATAATCTTGTGCAATAATTTCCTCAGAAAAAGTAGAAAGGGAAATGATAGCCGTACCACACATTTAGGTATATATAATATATATATATGTGTGTGTGTGTGTATATGTATGTATGTATGCAACAAAAGCAGAACATTAACATAATACAAAGAGTGATAAAAAAAAAACTTCAAGCGTATTATATAGCATCAAACCCGTTTCTTCTGTCAATGCACGGATACGGACTTACACAGACAAAAAAAACTGATGCTAGCGGTGTTTTACCCTTTACTACTCATTTCTAACATTATAATAAATTTGAGTTATCGGGTTAATTAAAATATTCCGGCTTAGAACAATTAGACGCCAATACCGTACGTTGCCACATGACCCCAGCAACTCGCAAGAAGTTCAATGGAAAATGATATGATCTATACGTACATTTTTCCAACATCACCAAAATGCCCTGTCACAGCTCATCTAATTACCATACCAGAGAATAGCATGCTCTTTAACCTTCATTTCTACTAGGTTTCATTCGAAAAATCCCATTCCTCATGTCAAATGCAAGAACAAAACAGCATATATATAACCTGATCAATAATTACTCCGTTTCATTCAGGAAATCAATTACCAGCATTGCCTAAATCGCAGGCATGCTAAATTCATAATTAAAGTTAGCAAATGCTATGCATTTGTAGTACTAGATCTAGTATGTAAAACTATACAAGGTGTAACATCCAAACACATCGGCAATATAGAGGATTTGCGTTTGAACCGAATGTTTAAGTAATACTGGCTTGTCGAGAATGAGTGTTTTTTTATTGTTTCTTAATGTGACAATCTTTAAGCGAAGAACTTTAATATTCGAGTTGAAAATGTCTCGACAACTTTGTTCCATATAAGACGTGGGATCTTTGTGTGGTCTATAGTCCGGTCGGATTATGGAAAGGCAAGTAATAATCTTTGTGTGGTTTTTGGATCAAAACTATTACATGAAATCTTTTTAAAAAAAAATCTTTTTCTTCTATCCTATCCCATGTAGACATTGTTCTAAAGATTCGAGAACTTTTTCCCCTCTACACGAATCGATATTACTGAATCCAATTCTTTGCGGATACCTCCCAATGAAAACATGAATTTGAGTTCTAGTTGAAGAGTTAGTGTGAGCTTATCCGTATGCACTCTTCGAATAAAAATTAATTTTATGAGATTATGGATTTTGTGCTTTGGTGGGTATCCGAATTAGTGTGAGCTTATCCGTATGCACTCTTCGAATAAAAATGAATATCTTTCTTAGAAATCCAACTGAAATCTCAATTCTGCTGCTTTGAGTGAAAACTAATATCCCCAGTAACTACCAAGATTTTCCAGGAACGTTGTAACAAAAAATTTGCACACAACTCGATCAATTTGTGGTTGTGGATTTAAAACTTACACTTGTCCATTGCTTCTCTCCTGCTCGAGGACACGACATGCGTAAAAAAAATTCTTTTATCCTAAACCGAGACCATACCTCGCTAAACATCAATTACGCACCGCCGCATGATCCCGATCAATCAAGCCTTCACCTGCCTAATTATTTTTCGTTATTATTTCGCCATCCGTACTAATTTTACACTAGGAAATGGTTCACAGAAGTATAATGTCAAGTTCTATAAAACTTTTGTTTTAGTGCCTCCAACATGCCCCCACGCATGTTATGCTTCTTACCTGAATTGGTTTAATTGTTTGTTCAATTTCTTAGGAAAAAATCATAGTTTTAATTAAAAAATTATCTATATATTCCAGTAATTATAGTCTATGGTAGCAAAGGTAAACACTAAATTTAAATTTTGAAAATTTTGATTCATCTATTTTTTTAAGTTAAAAATATGTCAATAATAGATTATAACTTATAAAAAGTTAAAAACCCAGAGGAATTCTTATTTATTGAGTAATGAACACAAGTTGGAAATTTAAACTTATGTTTAAATGTCAATAATCTTTACTCGAAAATCAAATAACCAATTTTTGTTTAAAAAAGGTACAAAATTCTGAAACTAAACATGTATGGGAAATGGTTTAAACAACTTTTCATCTTTTCTCATCGAATAATCCCCCTGTGATCAGGCTTTCTTTTTAATTGCATCTTTTTAAACCAATATCTGCATGTATAGTATAATGTTTCGAATCATACAATAAATCAAACACCCTTATGTTGACATAGTTAATGAAGGTCTCTTACAAACAAGGGATGAACAGCGCTAACGCGTTAGGTAACAAGTAATTTACATAGTCGGATCTAAAAATCAGAACTTCAGGCATTCTTAAAAAAGATTGTAATACTAATCCCATAGTACAATTCCAAACATGTAAAACACATAAAAGACATCTTTAAATAAACATTTAAAAATATAAACTAAATCCAAAAGCGAAAAAGAAATGGCAGTCTTTAACATATGTAGGGTAAATTCCCCTATGCAAAAAGAGACCAAAACCACAATCACTGGTCTCGAAACGTCTGTAACTAGAAGCTACGTCTGTTGAGAAAGTCTGAGACCATGTGTATATCGCACTCATTTTCGCAATCAAGGGATATTAAACTTTCAGAATAAACACAAGCTCGTGCATACCATTCAAAGAACTTCGGTCCAATATTTCTTATTTCTTGAGTAATGAGATCTACATGGGATATTAAACTTTCAGACTAAACACAAGCTTGGACATCCTCCAGCGGGGTGCCGAAGATCTACATACCTTAGCTTAATATAATATTTTCTGTTTCTTGTGTCAGCTATACATGAAACTGTATCCGTTTATGAATAATACATGAAACTATATCCGGTTATGAATAATACATGAAAAGAGGATTAATCAGGTGTTTTGGCATCCTTAAAGAATGATTGTTAATAATCTTGTGCAATAATTTCCTCAGAAAAAGCAGAAAGGGAAATGATAGTCGAATCACATTTAGGTATATATGTATACAACAAAAGCAGAACATTAACATAATACAAGAGAGTAGCATTCTCTTTAACCTTCATTTCTGCTGGTTTCATTCGAAAAATCCCATTCCTCATGTCAAATGCAAGAACAAACCAGCATATATATAACCTGATCAATAATTACTCCGTTTCATTCAGGAAATCAATTACCAGCATTGCCTAAATCGAAAGCATGCTAAATTCATAATTAAAGTTACCAAATGATATGCATTTGTAGTACTCTAGTATGTACAACTGTACAAGGTGTAACATCGAAACACATCGGCAATATAGAGGATTTGCGTTTGAACCAAATGTGCAAGTAATACCGGCTTGTCGAGAATGAGTCTTTTTTTATTGTTTCTTAATGTGACAATCTTTAAGCAAAGAACTTTAATATTCGAGTTGAAAATGTCTCGACAATTTTGGTCCATAGAAGACGTGGGATCTTTGTGTGGTCTATAGTCCCATCGGATTATGGAAAGGCAAGTAATAATCTACAAGTATTACACTCCATCATTCTAGATAGAAATTATGTAAGATTAGCATTTTCGTTGTGATGTATCTCCCGTATCATGCATGCTGTCGATCGTATCTCTCTATGAAATTATGTAGCATCACAAAGGTAAAATCGAGTGCAGGGTCATTCTGGTGTCTTCGCAATCATCGGCCTTTTTACAAAATGGGGTACCCCCTTACCGTATAATGTTAATATTGTGTTAATTTATGTCCCCTTTCTCTCTCTGTGTATGATGCTCTCATCTCGTGCTTAGGTTTAAACATGTTTCTCATTGTTGGTTTTCCGAATTCACACTGATACTTGTGCTTTGTCAAAAGTCTTTTCTTGTTGATGCTCGCTTCTTCTACATTCTTCCTGTTTAAAACTACGTGTCCATTGAGGCATCAATGTACCACCAACGCAGGGGCCACTCCAATCACGTAGTAGGCATACATTTGACAAAATAAAAGCGCTTCGCTTTTGATCGTTGAGTAGTAATTAAGCAATGATCGATTGGCTAGATATTACAGCTAGCGGTTGCTGATTTGGCAAAATCTGGATTTCTGGAAGCGAAAGATGAGACCATGAGAAAGATGGCAAAATGAGTGAGTTATGCTGGTGACTGAAAAAGCATATCTACACATAACCGAAAAAGCAAGTGTGGGTAGATAGAGCTCACAAATGCGACCTCTGCTGGTGACCTGATTTTTTCAGATGTTAACGTGTTAACCAAAATAGTCTCTTCTGAAAATTAGTTAAGATGGCTTTGAGTTAGTTAGATACTTTATTACTGATCCAATGAAAGTAAGCTAGTAACGTTGAGTGCCACTAACAATTTCACATCAAACAAATCTATAATTAATTTGTTAAAATTTCCATTTTTGCTAGTTTTACTTTTATGGTTGTATCTGAATATTAGGATAAGATTCACCATATCACTTGCACCAAAATATAGACGGTTGTCCTTCAATTAACCAGATGTAACTGTAAGTATAATACTTATAAGATAAATGAATCAAAAAACCAATGTGGTGATACAAATAAGCGATTTACAGGATTATAAAACCTCATGCCTTTTCAAATTCATGTGGATATTATTATTGAAAATTTATTCTATTCTTGCATTTGTGATTTTCAATATTATATGACTAAGTTGTATATGCTTTAGTTTCAATAAGCACCCTTATGTTGACATAGTTAAATCTAAAACAAAACTTCTGGCAGATCTAAAGAAATTTGTAATAATAATCCATTAGGCCAATTCCAAACATGTAAAACACATGAAAGACTATCTTTAAATAAACATTTCGTCATATAAACTAAATCCAAAAGAGAAAAAGAAATGGCAGCCTTAACACTTGTAGGTAAATTCTCCATAGCAGAAAAAATGACATAATTCAAAAAAGAGACGAAAACCACAACCACTCTTCTCGAAACGTCTGTACTAGTAGGTACTTCTGTTGAGAAAATCTGAGACCATGTGTATATCGCACTCATTTCCGCTGTTAAGGGATACCAAACTTTCATAATAAACAAAACCTCGGAAATACATATTAAAATCACTTGGTCCAACATTTCTTAATTCTTGAGTAATGACATCACACAAGACCACTCCACTATTTTTTTTGGGTACAAAGACCACTCCACTATTGGGTGTAGAGTAGCTATTCTCAGAATAAGCAAACACTAATAGAAGTCTATCTTTCCTCAAAAACTCAAGCGGATACATGGTATTTAAGAAAGGTCCGATCATAAATTGTTTGAACCATATACCTTCTTCTAACATCACCCAAATGTCCAGTGAGAAGTGATCAACACCCACAACAAACTGATTACTACGCAAAAGAGCAACATGTTCGTCATAGACTGCAATATGATCTAAATAAGTGGATGCGGGATCATACTGAGAGAAATCTGGACCCGGTATCATTCTAAAAGTCTCATTTCCCATGTCAAATGCAAGCACAACACCAGAAAAGACCCACCAATGATAAGTTCCATTGACGAAAGAGCTACTATTACTGTTGGCAAATGAGAAAGCAGGCAGCGAGAAATCACCAAGATCAAAAGGCCTCCAAGTGTTTGTAGTTAGGTTGTACAAGTTGACAACAAATTCATTACAACCCATCTCACCACCATCTTTATATAATTTGATGAATTTAGAAACAAGGACTATTTTGTGATCATTTATCAAAGAACCAGCACCGAACCCAACAAGAGGATTACATACCTTATAGTGAGGTAAAATGTGAGGGGGTGGTAAAGGAACTATCTTGAATTCCATCAACGTAGGGTTCCACAAGACACACCGGCCACATGTATTATACAAACAATACAAGCCATTAACAGGCCCGTCTAAATGTACATATACATTGGTTACCTTCAAAAATTCAGGACTGTCATAGGTGTTGCTTGATTGTTCGTCTTCATCTAATATAGTATAATTAAGTTCATGATTTTCAAGCCTGAAATAATGAAGGAGGAGTCGATTTTGTTTCATGCTTTTTTGGTACTCGAGATACATGTGTTCAAAATTATGTGATTTGATGAGACCATACCAATGCTTACACACACATTTTACGCGTAGCAGCGACTTCACGGACGATCGAATGAAAATCTCTATCCACAAATCTTCTGGCAGAGCAGACTTGTCATATGTGTCGCCATTGACACTCGCCATTCAGAATTTCTCCTCTTTTTATTCTATCTTTATATAATTTCTCAAGTATATACTGCTTACAAACAAGGGAGAAACAGATTATCAGAGACCATCGCCATATTTCAAAAATTTAAGAATTGGAAATGGGTAAATAGTTTTAGAGAAACAAAACGTAATCTAAGTCACTAGTAGAAATCAAGTAAGGAGCATATGCAATCAAACGAAAAGGCTGACCAAACGATAAATTCATGAGTAGAAATATTTACACAGCGAGTGCACAAAGTAAATGTTATTACTTATTAGGTGCAAGGCCAGAGACGCCAAAACAAAGATATTATAAAATGCAAAGATAAAGTTAACGTCAAAGTGACACAAGGTAAATGAAAAGTTTAAAGAAATCATATGAGGAACATATCCAAGAATGACAGAATAAGAGATTCAGACTCATAAATTGAAATTGGCATAAATCAAAGTTTTATTTTTTTAATATGAAGCTCACCTCAACATCATCATACAATTAAAGAATTAAATTTCAAATTCCCATTAATGGAATAACCAATTAGGAGATTTTAAGCTATAGAAACAGTATAAACAAGAAAATTGTACAAAGTAGCCAAAAGTTGAAAAAATATAGGGAAAAAAAATCAAATCCATTTATTAAATAAGGAAAAACCAACAAGGAAAAAACTAAAAGATAAAAAGTTGATTAAACTTCAAAATCCCATTAGTGGAATAACAAATAAGGAGATTGAAAGCTCAATATAAACAGTTAAAACAAGCAAAATTGAACACAAAGTAGCCAAAAAATGAAAAGAAAGATAAAAAAATCCAAACCCATTAATAAAATAACGAAATTACTTGTCTTGTCCAATATCAAGGATCCTTAAATATATAACACTTTTAACAACTGGTTCTTTATGCAGAAGATTATAAAATATCAAGGATTTTAATTATAAGCACCTTAAATTACACAACAATAAATCAAGGAACACAAATAAATAAATAAAAATGTGTAAAATACATACAAAATAAATGAAATATGGGTTCAGATAATGTGTTGGCAACTCATAAATGAATAATATACATTCCTAACTATTAATTGAATAATTTTACCGTACCTCTGAATTTGCATGTACAGATTGCTATGATATTTTGTAACGAATTAGAGGATAACTCTGAATCAGACGAAAATTTAGAGAGAGAGAGAGAGAGAGAGATTTCGTCTGGTATAAAAGAGTTGTTTTTTTGTTTTCCTTTTTTATTTCTTTTTTCGAACAGTTTGTTTGGGAGATTTGAGTATTTTTTATGAAAGGAGGGCATTACGTGTACTACTGTTTTTACTTAATAATTAAGTAACAACACTTCATACTTTTTTTGTAGATACGTTTTAATAAATAAATGTTTTTTTGAACACATTAAAATTATTGCTTTTAAATAAAATTGTTGTTTGGTTAAATTTCTTTACTTTTTATTTTTTTCATCTCATTATTAAATTCTACTTCTTTGTCTTAAAAAAAACATTTGACAAATTATTGAAATCATTATAAAAAACTGGATTGCTAAAAAATAATTTAGATAATAGTAAATAAGAATTATTCAAATATAATGAGGAAGTAAACTTAACAAAATTATTCTATTAAAATTTGGTTACTGCTCCTCGCTGCTTTACAAATTATGTTTCATGAGAATTCTCATCATGTCTATAAATTCTTACTATGGTTTTTGTTTTTTTAATAATTTTTTACAATGTCAAATTAATGAATTAAAATCAAAATAAATCGTAAAGCGAGAATTCACGTATACAAACAATTTTATGTTCTGACATAATTCATATACCGAAGGTATATATAAACATAAGGGAAATGTTATATGGGAATCATGAAAAACTTTCAATTAGACACTTTTTCGTAAAAACGTTCCAAATCAAGATTTGGTTAATGTAAATCTCAATGGTTTCACGACGGGAACACAAATATGCGTTTTTTTTTTCCGAGATATATAATGACATGTTTTCGAAATTATGGTAAAATTTAAAAATTCAAAACATGTCATTATACATGTCAGGAAAAAAAAAAACAAGACGCATATTTGTGTTACCGTCGTGAAACCATTGAGATTTGCATTAACCAAATCTTGATTTGGAGCGTTTTTACGAAAAAATGTCTAGTTGGATGTTTTTCATGATGTTCATATATACTTCCCATAGACGTATATAGATATATATGTGATATAGTTCACATGCACGTATATATAGGTCTTGTTTGTTGAGTGTGTTAAATGTGTAATCAGATTAGAAATACCACGGACTCATAAGTCTGGCGTGTGGCATACCAAATGAAGGCGTTACTGTTATATATTAACTTCGAACTTCAAACAATGATGAAATGATATATTTGTAATACTATGGGTACTATTATGAATCATGATATTACTAAGTAAAATGATTTTACTCACATATTTTTCTATCCAAAAAATCAACCCACATGACATGGCATATCCAACTCATCAAAAGTTTTGATTTTTATTAATATTATATTTAATAATTATTTATTTTTAATTAACATTTAAATTTATGATAGATTTAATTAGGGTTCAATTATATTTTTATTTGAGTTTTTAGTGGGTTGCATTTTTAAATTGAATAAATTTTTTTTTAATTATTATTTAAATTTAGTGTAGATTCAACTAGGGTTTTAATATATTTTTATATGAGTTTTTAGTAGTTTGTGTTTTTATTACATGTCGTGACTTTTACTGCCGTCTTCTAATTTTTTTATTCAAACGTTAATGTCAAAACTTGACCATAAGTTTTTAATAGAAATACAAATAAACGATACGTATAAATGAATAAAAATTAATATAGTAATTAGTGTTGAGAATGACATGTCTCTTTTTTCTTAGTAGTATTATTATTTTTTTGACACGTGTTAAAAAAAAATGACTAGAATTGTTCCATGTCATCGGGTAGAGTTTTTGGTTAAGTTTTGTGGGTTAATATAGCATCCCTCTATTACTAATCTCATAATTTCTTCTTATCCTCATGGACTTATCGTCTCGTAATTTGTAATCCGACAACTAAACTAATTTTTATATTGCTATAGGACAGAGTGTGCTGCAAAAAAAGAAAAAAGAAAAAGAAAGGGTTGATGTATACGATAAACCATGAGAACGAATAATTTAAATAATTAGAAATTGAATGGGTTTATTTATGTGCAACTTATTTTAATATAAAGTTTATTTTTTTCGTAACATTAATTTAGTCGGTTTTAATGAAAATTTTATATTTAGAGCTCATATGTATCAAAATGATAAAAAACAAAAATTTTACTTTTTATAAATAAGATTTTTTGTGTTTACTTATGATCAAAGTACTTATCAAAGGAGAACACCAAGCACAAATATTTATGTACTTTTAAGTATTACTAATAAGTAAAAGTATAGACATACCAAACAAGAACAATCATACCTAACTAGCATAATTATACTTTTCATTACTTAATACATTCATTCTAACACCAATATTATGTGATAATTAAGAATTGTTATCAAAGTAAAAAATAGAAGTTTCTTTTTTCTACTTCTTTATTACTGGGGATGCTTTGCTTGGGCCCTTGAAATATTAAAAACTCTCCCCAATTGATGGTCATAACCAAGACCGGTTCCAAACCCTTCTCCAATTGATGGTCATTATAACCAAGGTCGGTTTCAAAGTTTTTGGTTCTACCGATAATTGTTTTCTACTTATATTATATAACATACTTTTCCTTATTCTTTTATGATTGTATAACTTATTATTAAGAATATTTATACATTTCTAAATACATTTCCAAATTTTTATTAAGAACGCTGACGTACAAATTTTTATTTTAAGGTTTATAAAATAAAAAATCTTATTATATCTCTATCTTTTTTCGAGTCTTTTTTTTTTCCCTTTCTATTTAAAAAGATACACACATCTTCGAATTAGATGGTAAACATCAGTACAAACAAATGACAGTTTAACATCAGACGTTTTTTTGCTAAACTGATAATAAACTGTGTGTTGCTAAATTAAACGACATTCGGTCTATCATCAGTTTAACAACAGGACTCTGACGGTAAGGAACATTTTTTTTAATGATAATAGTCTCTATTGAGTGATGTTGAAGTTGACACCTAATTTGTCCTTATAAGTTATAATAACTTCCCTGCCAATACCCTTTAATTAGATTTAGTTAAATCATTAATTATATCATATAGTTTTTCTACTTACCAACCAAAATTATATTTTACACCTAATCTCTCCATATCTCATAAAAGAATTAATTCCGAATAATTTGAGAGTTTTAGTATGTTAATTTACTTAATCTTAAATAGTTCTCAAGGTCTCTAATAACATATATAGACTTAGAATCTAGATTGTCAAAAGGTGACGGATTAAGGAGAATTTCATTGGTACTTTTTCTCAAAACTAAAATTTTATTTAATTTTAATTAAAAATCTAAATTTATCAAGAAATCATTCTCAACTTGCGAGAACCCAGAGACAAAGCTAAGTGAAGACCATCGGGGGCGACAACACAGGGGGGAAGCTAAGTGGGGACGATCGGGTGCCACGGCACCCCCCATAATTTTAGAAATCCCAAGTGACGCAATTTTTTTTTAGTACAATTTCTTTTTAGGTGTAGATTTGGCACCCCCATAAAAATATGTTACTTGTACATATATTTTGGCACCCCCCATTTACACATCCTGGCTTCGCAACACCCCCATAATTCCAAAATTTATGAGTTTTTTTAATTTTTAACAAAGTATTTTCTCTAAAACACGTTAAAAATGATGATTTAACACACTTTATTTTTATATTCTAAATTTTAACACCTCCATAAAGTATTACTGGCTTCGCCTCTGGAAAAACCTAATATTTAATCAACCCAAAAACTATGACAAGTAAAATGCCTCAATATACATATATACATTAACAACTTTTGTGTGGTGATATGTGTGTATAGCCTATGTCATGTATGTTTTGTTCTATGAAAATATATTTTGTCACAAGACATCAGAATTACAAGTGTATTGATCTATACTTGTTGATTGATCCGAATCGCACTTAGCGTCCTGTGATTATTTCCTATTCGAATCTTCAATAACCTCACAAGCTATTTCTCGTTGTCCGCTCTTAATCATTGAATCTAAGTATTGTGACAATAGTTTACATAGTTGCTCTCTTTTATATTTGATATATATTGCTCATCGTACTTGTTTTGACATCAAGATAGTACTCCTGCAGATTGCCTCCAATGACGTATCTTGTGATTTTACAAAGAAAAGAGGTGGAACCGGGATTTTGCTGTGGGTGAGGTCCGTGAGGCTGAATTATATGTGTATAATTATGAGGCTAAAATATATAATCGTCAACTTTAAGGCAACATATATGGAAAAAAATCAAATTTTCTCAATATGAAGGTGTTGTAATCCATTTTAACCTAGACTTAGTTTCTCATCTCCGACAAAGTATATACTCATTATTGCTCACATCTTTGTTCATGAATCATGATCTAGAAATGCTCCTTGTATAAAAATATATCTTTGTTCTAAAAATAATTATAACATCATACATCAAAAATAGCCAAATGAAACCAGCTTGAAAAACCTGAAATATCCAAACAAAATACTCCAAAATCCTATCCCCCATAAATAGAAAACAAAAACAACCAAACATATATAAACCCCCTCATACAACAACAACCGTTATTCCTTCGAACTAATTCATCTCTCTTTCCCTCTCTCATCCATTCCATGGGGTGTGGAGTGTCTCGGCTAAAGAATGTGAACCTAGAGTCGATCCCAGCCAGGTTCCGCCCCATACTCCGTCATCGCATTGAAGAGGTCAAGCGAAGAAGGCGACTTGAGTCCACCAAAGAGGAGCATGGATGATAGTGTGGCAGTGGATGAGAGAGAGAAGGAACTAGATGTGGTTGAGAAGATGGGGGTTTATGATGAGGCGATGGTATTGGACGATGATGATACCGATGATAGTAGTGTTGTTTTTCCTTGGTCGCCTAGTTTTAGGATATATTTCGTTGATAATGGGGACGATGACGATAATCGTGCTCTTGAAATTAGTATGTATTTTCCATTAGTTTATCACTATGTGTGATAATTTAAACTGTTTAAAAAAGCGTGATCCGTATTAAAAAAAACTCGATTCAGAGCTTCAGATAAATTGGAAAGGCTCGCTTTCTGATTTTAGGCCGCTAGAAGCTTACATTTTTTTTACGTTTTTAGCGTACCTCTTACAAAAATGCTTCAACACCGATAACTTGCATGGGGGCATACTATGAGTTTATTATCGTGTATGTGTTCTATAATTTTCTCGGCTTAGTTTCACATTTTTTGAATAACTTCGGAGTTAATAATATTAACATTTTATAATTATAGTTTTACGATGACGACAACGATGATATATGTTTTCGAAATTAGTATGTTTCTTCCATTAGTTTAAAAAAAAACATGTCTTTTATACAGTTTATATAGGAATATAAGTTTGATCGTATCTGTATCCGTTGTTGTTTTTCACTTTTTTACCGTTTCTGAAGTTTCAAGAAGAATTATCTACGGGATTTATCTGAAAATGCGGTCATAGTAGTCTTTAATAGGTGGCAAGTCATTTTGAATGATGGAAACATAATAATGGAAATGGTTCCGGAAAATGAATTATATTTGATGTTGATACTGTCTTTTATAATGACCAGAAATTATAAGAACAGGACTGTGAAACCTTTAATTACTCAATTTTCTGAATCGTTAATTTTCAACTGAAAAAATGAGAAAAAATGTAGTTAGCTAAGACTCAAGACCATGTGGACCACTATATAGTGAAATTTCCCTTCAATTATCGAGGTAGAATTAACAATTGCTTGAATAAAAATACAGTCAAGGAAGAGAAGAAACAAAGCACTGTAATGGATGCATTGGAAGAAAAGGTATTGCATATCAAATTAAATCAGACTAGCTATTGTTATCTTTTTTATTTTACACAACAATCTTATTCCATATACATATAAATTAAGCCAGACTAGCTATTGTTGTTTGTTGGTGCTTGATATTTATTTTACTGGACAATATTAATGTATTGTCCAGTAAAAGACTAAGCATGAATTGTGTGTATAATTATCGGCTAACCTGAACTTGATTCATAAATTTTTTATGCTGCAGACTTGCAGTGTCTTTCGTTTTTTAATTTTTTTCTTTTGGAGTTAGTCGCTTTTGCGTACTAGAATCCCCTGAATCCCGTCCTTGATTATATATGGATTCTCTTGTACGAATACGATAAACGTTTGATCATTTATATTAAAACTAAACTCTTAAAAAGATTAGTTCGACAACATCAACATTGTATTCTGGTAAACTCTTATATATTTTATTTGGCAACCCCTCCCAAAATTATATATTGTTAGTGCAATAAATACCATAGTTTTGTATGTACTGATAATATATAAATAATAATTGAAAATTAACATATGCTAGCGATTATAAAAGACATTTTACACCGACTTATCATGTTAACACGAACACACATCTTTAAAAAAATGTACACAAAAATAAAAATTAGTGTAGTAGTGAGTGTAAAAAATATTTATAAAAGAATTTTTGGTGGTTTGTATTTTAATTGAAAAGAACATACTGAAATTGTGTAATAGATATTTAATTGTTCGTATATAACTATTATTTAATATACGTTTGGTTTTTTCAGGTTTTTTTTAATATTTTTTTAAGTTCGTGTCTTAATTTTTTTACTTGTTATACCTTGATTTTTTAAATTTAACTTTTGTATCTTTTATATTTCCATTTTATTTATTTTTTAGTCAATTTTGAAATGCTGAAACTTTTGAGACATGATTGCACATGACATTCGGTTGGGAATTTTTTTGGGAGTTTGAAAACATAGTCGAAATTGAGCGGAAAAAAATAAAGAAATCAAATACATTTTAATCAAGAAACCAAGGTAAAAAAAATAAAGAAAATACGGTAAAAAAAGTATAAAAAAAAACCCTCAGCTTTTCCGTGTTTATACTTTGGAAAATATTATGCGGTTTTATTAATTTTGGCTTACATATATAGACCACCACGCCGAGATGCAAGCCAGTTGCATATCAATCATGTTCGACTTTTTATCTTTCTTACAGCAAAGCAAGTCTTAAGTAAATTACGGACAAGAATTAGTAATTTCGGAGCAATCACCTATTTGTTGAACCTGCAGGAACGAGAGGCGAAGACAGTGATAAAGAAAAAGATAAGTTTGAGGGAAATAACAAAATAAGGACAAACCGCTGTGTTATGCACAGTTGTTTAGAGATTGCAGGAGTTCACATATTTTGTATTTTATTGCCTTATATTGCTACCACGATACAAAAGCCGCGACACAAGATCCACCCATAGAACCAAGCTCTCGAAGGAGGGTTAAACATGTATCTCTAACCGGGATTGAAGACATCATAATTTTGATAATTTTGTAAAATGTTTTACCAAAACAGTATAGTTAAATCTGATTAGATTTCAATACCTTTAGAAAACTTCTTATTTATCGTTCTGCTACTTATAAACTATGAAAATAAATAAATGACCACGATCCTTTATTTTTTCTCAATAAAGTTTCATTAAATTCACACATGAGGATTGATTTCACAAATTAGAGAGAGTTACAAAAAATCTAATCTTTTATATAAACTTTAAAGTTTTGGTAGGAAATTTGAATTTAAATGTTCCTCATTATCATAGTACTGGGGTAGTGGCAAATTTGCATTTGTAAGTAAGAATATAACAAGTCCCCCCATTTTCTGTTAGAGGAGTTTAAACCAAATTACCAATGAACTACTTCTCCCATTAATTACAAGTTCACAATAAAACGAGCTTAGATAATATAATAACTTAATAAGTAGTACGTATATGAAAGGATATTGATCAATCAATCTGATTAATTAGTACAGAGCACGGGATTCGGGTGTTTTTTAACAACGATACTAGATTGTCCCGATTCTTGATTAATGTGTGTTGGTTTTAGGTTTTGCTATACATGTCTTGGTCGAGCAAAAACATACCGAAACCCGAATAAAAATTGGACGGGTTCAGTTGGTTTGTTCAAATTTTTATTCATGGTGTGATTGTGTGAATTAGTTTCTTTACGACCATAACATTAGAACCATCTCCACTCTAGATTTCACCAACTAGATGTATATATAAGATACCCCATTTGAGAAGAAAACGATAAAGTAACAATTATGTGCATTAATTAATGATCATGCTTTTAAAAGTAACCAATTAATGCATATTTAATATTTTACGTGTACGCAAAACATCCATATCAACATCATTGGAGAATTTGGGTTAGTCTTGCAAAAGTATCAAAACCTTATAAGGTAATACAAACATATATACTTATTGCTAACGATATTAATGTAAGAGCAGTACTAGAGGAAATTAATTAAAACCAAAGTTGCACACTTATTTAATGTTTGTATGCCCCCCCACACACGCGTTAACGTGTTTGGATTATTTTCTTTATCAAACTACTATATAAACTAATTTTTAAACTTTTAATATTAACTTTTTTACAAAAATATATTTCTTTAAGTTTTTCGTTGGGATATTATAACAAATTGTAAAATTAAATCTACATTCATGCAAAGAGAAATCTATGTCAATTAATGAAATAACAAAGAAATTATAAACATGAACAAATAGAGTTTTTTAAATCCTGAGTATATGTACATGTACTAATGTATTATTTTAAATTCAAAACTTGCAAGTGGTTGTACATATTCTAAAATGATTCAATTAGTCTCTATTTATATCAGCGGTCTGTCTTAGTATAAACGTAAAATACAAACCATGTTTTTAAAAATATATAATTTCATATTTTTTTAAACCCACATACTCAAACAAAAAGATTTATTGTTGTTGAGAACGTGGTTACATGCACGTAATGGATTTTAATGGCTAAACGTTCATAGTTTAGTTAGAATCATACGATAATACAAAAAAGGAAACTTATTAAAGAGTGTTAAAGTTTAAACTAATATAGTATACTAGCAGGACCATGTACAATCTTGAAAATTTGTGATTTAAAAATTACATTGTATTTGTACTCGAATATGTAAAAGAGAATAAGATGACACCGGCACCCCCTCATTAATTTTTAATTAAACTTGAAATATAGTTGTTTATATGTAAGTTCGGTATTCATGGCCTGATCTATATTCATTTTTTGGTATACATTAGAATTTATACTGTTTAGAAATAATAAACAGAACACTTGATAATAATTAATAACTGCTCGTCATATTGTCTAAATACAACTCAAATGTGCACACACGTATAATAAATAAAACTCATATATTTTTGTAAAGCGAGCAATATTTTTAAACATAAAGGTTTATTAATAATGTATACAAATCATGTAAACACGTAATGGCTGTTTATGGTTAGTGAGAATTATAATGGAAAGTTAAAGTTTACATTACAACCAACCGAGTTGTAGAACTAATATAAAAGGGAGGTTATGTGCATTAAACCCATATACTGCCACTGCATTTCAAAAATATTAAAGAAAATGAAGCTCTCTCCTTTTAGCCTGTTTTGTATTTTCAGTATCGTAGCACTCATTAGCACTTGCTTTGCTTATGATGATATTCATGCTAAGAAACCTCGACCTCGACCTCGACCCTCACCCCCACCGTCCCCTCCTCCCCCACCGCCACCCCCTATTTATGACCACATGCAAGTTGTTTGGCTATGGTCTCCCGTATACTGTAAGTCAATTCCATGTAAGCCAACGATTACAAGAAACTTCTATTTGCATGGACTTTGGCCCGCCGATTCAACCGGCTACACAATGAAAAATTGTGTTGGTACTAATATAACAGAGTTCGCTATACCATATTATGTGAGTCCAGTCACATTTATTCTTGGATTTTATGTGATTTCACTTTGGTTACCATTCATATATTCAAAGAAATCGAATTGGTTCATTAATTTTTTTTTTACCCCCAAAATATATTGCGTACATGTATTTTTTTTTAAAATAAAAATGGTGTGGGAAACCCACATTTTCTATTATATAGATTAGAAAAATAAAAATATGGATGAAACCCCCAATAAATAAAGAGTTAATTATTTCTACAAAGGGAAATAAATGAAGTAAAACAAAAATTATAACAATATTGCATACATGTATGTATATATATAAATTATAGAAGATTATAGATAATGGTGTGGAATTGGACTTTTTTTACTCGAGAACACATGAAATTATCATTTAAACTATGAGCATCTACAGTTATAAAAAAAATGTGTTTTATTTCGAGTTTGCCTCTTTATGCTTTTAAGTTTTTATCGATTCTTGCTTGGTTAATTTTAGAAATCCATTTTACTAATAAATTCAGACCATCCCAAGTCGAACTAATGTTCCTGTAGGTGTAGATTATCAACATAATTTAAAATAAACTTTATTTTTTTCTAATTAACTAATTATATACGTGTATTTTGGTTAATTTGATAGGTGAAATCTTTCAAAAAGGATCTCCAAACATATTGGCCATCCGTGGTTACACAGAAATTAGAAGAGTTTTGGTCTAACCAATATAACAAACATGGCATCTGTTCGCAGCACGTACTAATTCCTCAGATATACTTTAAGAGTGCGATTTGGGTCATGAAGAATTATAAAATCCAAAACATCCTCACCAACGGAGGCATCTTACCAAGTCCATCGGCCTCATATACATTCACCCAAATAGAAGCAGCAGTTCAAAAAACATTTCCATCAATCCATATTTACGTGTCCTGTTGGTTCGACGGCACATCTAAACAATTACAACTGAAAGAGATCTACCTATGTTTGAATGAATCGGTCACAGGACTCATATCATGTCCTGCAAACTCGGATGAAAAAAACTGTAGGGCATACTCCGGCGGGGTCCCGAAGATCTATATACCCTTAGCTTAATATAATATTTTATGTTTCTTGTGTCAGCTACACATGAAACTGTACCCGGTTATGAATAATACATGAAACTATATCCGGTTATGAATAATACATGAAAAGAGTATTAATTAGGTGTTTTGGCATCCTTAAAGAATGATTATTAATAATCTTGTGCAATAATTTCCTCAGAAAAAGCAGAAAGGGAAATGATAGTCGTACCACATTTAGGTATATATATATACAACAAAAGCAGAACATTAACATAATACAAGAGAGTAGAATTCTCTTTAACCTTCATTTCTACTGGTTTCATTCGAAAAATCCCATTCCTCATGTCAAATGCAAGAACAAACCAGCATATATATAACCTGATCAATAATTACTCCGTTTCATTCAGGAAATCAATTACCAGCATTGCCTAAATCGAAAGCATGCTAAATTCATAATTAAAGTTACCAAATGCTATGCATTTGTAGTACTCTAGTATGTACAACTGTACAAGGTGTAACATCGAAACACATCGGCAATATAGAGGATTTGCGTTTGAACCGAATGTGCAAGTAATACCGGCTTGTCGAGAATGAGTGTTTTTTATTGTTTCTTAATGTGACAATCTTTAAGCGAAGAACTTTAATATTCGAGTTGAAAATGTCTCCACAACTTTGGTCCATAGAAGACGTGGGATCTTTGTGTGGTCTATAGTCCCATCGGATTATGGAAAGGCAAGTAATAATCTACAAGTATTACACTCCATCATTCTAGATAGAAATTATGCAGGATTAGCATTTTCGTTGTGAATGCATCTCCCGTATCATGCATGCTGTCGGTCATATCTCTCTATGAAATTATGTAGCATCACAAAGGTAAAATCGAGTGCAGGGTCATTCTGGTGCAATCATCGGCCTTTTTACAAAATGGGGTACCCCCTTACCGTATAATGTTAATATTGTGTTCATTTATGTCCCCTCTCTCTCTCTCCGCGTATATATGATGCTCTCATCCCGTGCTTAGGTATAAACATGTTTCTCATTGTTGGTTTTCTGAATTCACACTGATACTCGTGCTTTATCAAAAGTCTTTTCTTGTTGATGCTCGCTTCTTCTGCATTCTTCCTGTTTAAAACTAGGTGTCCATTGAGGCATCAATGTACCACCAACGCAGTGGCAACTCCAATCACATAGTACGCATACATTTGACAAAATAAAAGCGCTTCGCTTTTGATAGTTGAGTAGCAATTAAGCAATGATCGATTGGCTAGATATTACAGCTAGCGGTTGTTGATTTGGCAAAATCTGGATTTCTGTAAGCGAAAGATGAGACCATGAGAAAGATAGCAAGATGAGTGAGTTATGCTGGTGACTGAAAAAACATATCTACACATAACCGAAAAAGCAAGTGTGGGTAGATAGAGCTCACAAATCCGACCTATATCTGCTCGTGACCCGATTTTCTCGGATGTTAACGTGTTAACCAAAATAGTCTCTTCTGAAAATTAGTTAACATGGCTTTGAGTCTAGTTAGATACTTTATTACTGATTCAATGAAAGTAACCGAGTAACGTTGAGTGCCACTAACAATTTCACATCAAACAAATCTATAATTAATTTGTTACAATTTCCATTTTTACTAGTGTTACTTTTATGGTTGTATCTGAATATTAGGATAAGATTCACCATATCACTTGCACCAAAATATAGACGGTTGTCCTTAAATTAATAAATGTAACCAGATGTAACTGTAAGTATAATACTTATAAGATAAGTGAACCAATTTTAGGGTATTTATTCCTATCAAAAAACCAATGTGGTGATACAAATAAGCGATTTACTGGATTATAAAACCTCATGCCTTTTCAAATTCATGTGGATATTATTATTGAAAATTTATTCTATTCTTGCACTTGTGATTTTCAATATTATATGACTAAGTTGTATATGCTTTAGTTTCAATAAGCACCCTTATGTTGACATAGTTAAATCTAAAACAAAACTTCTGGCAGATCTAAAGAAAATTGTAATAATAATCCATTAGGCCAATTCCAAACATGTAAAACACATGAAAGACTATCTTTAAATAAACATTTCGTCATATAAACTAAATCCAAAAGAGAAAAAGAAATGGCAGCCTTAACACATGTAGGTAAATTCTCCATAGCAGAAAAAATGACATAATTCAAAAAGAGACCAAAACCACAATCACTCTTCTCGAAACGTCTGTACTAGTAGGTACCTCTGTTGAGAAAGTCTGAGACCATGTGTATATCGCACTCATTTCCGCTGTTAAGGGATACCAAACTTTCATAATAAACAAAAGCTCGGAAATAAATATTAAAACCACTTGGTCCAACATTTCTTATTTCTTGAGTAATGACATCACACAAGACCACTCCACTATTGGGTGTAGAGTAGCGATTCTCAGAATAAGCAAACACTAATAGAAGTCTATCTTTCCTCAAAAACTCAAGCGGATACATGGTATTTAAGAAAGGTCCGATCATAAATTGTTTGAACCATATACCTTCTTCTAACATCACCCAAATGTCCAGTGAGAAGTAATCAACACCCCCAACAAACGGATTACTACGCAAAAGAGCAACATGTTCGTCATAGACTGCAATATGATCTAAATAAAAGGATGCGGGATCATACTGAGAGAAATCTGGACCCGGTATCATTCTAAAAGTCTCATTTCCCATGTCAAATGCAAGCACAACACCAGAAGACACCCACCAATGATAAGTTCCATTGACAAAAGAGCTACTATTACCGTTGCCAAATGAGAAAGCAGGCAGCGGGAAATCACCAAGATCAAAAGGCCTCCAAGTGTTTGTAGTTAGGTTGTACAAGTTGACAACAAATTCATTAAAATCCATCTCATCACCATCTTTATATAATTTGATGAATTTAGAAACAAGGACTATTTTGTGATCATTTATCAAAGAACCAGCACCGAACCCAACAAGAGGATTACATACCTTATAGTGAGGTAAAATGTGAGGGGGTGGTAAAGGAACTATCTTGAATTCCATCAACGTAGGGTTCCACAAGACACACCGGCCACATGTATTATACAAACAATACAAGCCATTAACAGGCCCGTCTAAATCTACATATACATTGGGTACCTTCAAATATTCAGGACTGTCATAGGTGTTGCTTGATTGTGCGTCTTCATCTAATATAGTATAATTAAATTCTTGATTTTCGAGCCTGACATAATGAAGGAGGAGTCGATTTTGTTTCATGCTTTTTTGGTACTCGAGATACATGTGTTCAAAATTATGTGATTTGATGAGACCATACCAATGCTTACACACACATTTTACGCGTAGCAGCGACTTCACGGACGATCGAATGAAAATCTCTATCCACAAATCTTCTGGCAGAGCAGATTTGTCATATGTGTCGCCATTGACACTCGCCATTCAGAATTTCTCCTCCTATCTTTATATAATTTCTCAAGTATATACTGCTTGCAAACAAGGGAGAAACAGATTATCAGAGACCATCGCCATATTTCTAAAATTTAAGAATTGGAAATGGGTAAATAGTTTAAGAGAAACAAAACGCAATCTAAGTCACTTGTAGAAATCAAGCAAGGAGCATATGCAATCAAACGAAAAGCCTGACCAAACGATAAATTCATGAGTAGAAGTATTTACACAGCGAGTACACAAGGTAAATGTTATTACTTATTAGGTGCAAGGCCAGAGATGCCAAAACAAAGATATTATAAAATGCAAAGATAAAGTTAACGTCAAAGTGACACAAGGTAAATGAAAAGTTTAAAGAAATCATATGAGGAACATATCCAAGAATGACAGAATAAGAGATTCAGACTCATAAACTGAAATTGGCATAAATCAAAGAAATTTGCAATAAATATAAGGACAAACATTTATGAAAAAGTTATATGAAAAAGGATTGATGTAAACGTATAATCATTTACCACAACCAACAAAAACAGGATTGCCTTTGACTTTCCGATTTTCATTAACTAAACAGAATTTCATATGATTCATTTGATAAATATTTACGCACATGAATAGCTCATTTCTCTACAAACCTAAATCCACCATCTACCAATGCTTAACATAATAGTAACAGAAAAGGAAAAACAGTAATATTATAATTTGCCCAATACCAATATCCATCACCATCGACTTCTCCACTCCTTTGCCGCCGTCGACTTCACGTTGCCATCTACTCCGCTCTCTCTCTCTATATATATATATACATATAATTTATTTGGTACATCTCTTTTTGCCACATGATGAATATATATATATATATATATATATATATATATATATAGACACACTAACGGACCGAGTCCATGCAATGCGTGCGGTTTCACGTGAATTGGTGTTACGGAATAACATGTCTTGTCCAATATCAAGGATCCTTACATATATAACCCTTTTAACAACTGGTTCTTTATACACAAGATTATAAAATATCAAGGATCTTATAATCACCTTAAATTACACAACAATAAATCAAGGAACACAAATAAATAAACAAAAATGTGTAAAATACATCAAAATAACTGAAATATGGATTCAGATAATGTGTTGGCAACTCATAAATGAATAATATACATTCCTAACTATTACTCAGATAATGTGTTGGTAATTTTTTGTAAAAATTCTAAATTTTTTTACCAAATTCTAAGCTTCTATATTCTCGAGATTTTTTTTACCTTTATTGACCCAAACGCAAGCTTTTAAAAAACTTAAAAAACTAACATACCAAACACCCAACGCTTTTTAATCAGAAAGCTAAGTAAAAAAGTTGTAACCAAACAGGCACTCAATAACGAAATTGGTAACTGGGCAAAAGCGAAAAATAAATAAAGAGGTAGAAAAATGAGTACTCGAAGAGGCGAGAGCTGGGTTCATGGAGAACAGCTTGAGAGACCTTTTCAGACATAGAAGGGTGTTTATATAGAACTATACTACAACATATATTTTTTTAAATGGTTTCGAGGTTGCAAAAGGAAATAGAAACGAAACAGAGAGAAGCCTGTTTTGGCAAATTATGTCGATATACAACTCCAAGCGTCGAAGATGGCGTATATATATATATATATATATAATCTCAATAAGTCGTGATTTCACAAACTCTACAGCTATAAGGTTCTCTTTGATTTTGTTAGAGAAAACGTATGTCAACTTTGTGAAAATTGAGTCCTTACTCCTTACAGAACTTAATCAAATCATCCAACACCCTAGCTTTAGAGATACATTTGCTTCTTGATGATTCTATAAATTAAGAAGCAAGTACCAAGTGTTTTAGTAACAATAACTTCATAATGTTTCTAAGTTCTAAAAGATGACTAATTAGCAGTCTTTAATAAGCTGGCTTATCTGGGACTAAACAAATGGGTTCATTTCAAGCAACTTAGTAATGTGGGTTGCCCCAATGGTTAGGGCCTTAGTATACCCCGCTCATGATCATGATTCATCCTTGCTATTATAAAAAAAAGTTTAAAATTCTACATTTTCAGGCAAAGGGAAAGAAAAAACAAGTCAATCAACCAAAAGCACTCCCTAAACAACAAAATTAGGCTTGATCTTAAACGAAAAGCACTGTAGCGGATTCTTAACCAAAAAAAAGCCATGCGTTTGATGGAGCATTGAAGTATAATATTAGAGGTGGATAAAAGACAATAATATTAGGTTATAAACTTGCAGTCCGATGGAGCATTCAAAATCTCAGAACATTATTAACCTCAGCTTTATTATGTAGCCAAAAAAGCACTGATAAAGAAACAACCAATGAGATTAATAAGCAAATAAGCAACAGCAACAACAAAAAAACTCTATTTTTTTTTTTAATATGAAGCTCACCTCAACATCATCATACAATTAAAGAATTAAATTTCAAATTCCCATTAATGGAATAACTAATGGGGAGATTTTAAGCTCAATAGAAACAGTATAAACAAGAAAATTGTACAAAGTAGCCAAAAGTTGAAAAAATATAGGGAAAAAAAATCAAACCCATTTATTAAATAAGGAAAAAGCAACTGGGAAAAAACTAAAAGATAAAAAGTTGATTAAACTTCAAAATCCCATTAGTGGAATAACAAATAAGGAGATTGAAAGCTCAATATAAACAGTTAAAACAAGCAAAATTGAACACAAAGTAGCCAAAAATGAAAAGAAAGAGAAAAAAAAATCCAAACCCATTAATAAAATAACGAAATTACTTGTCGTGTCTAATATCAAGGATCCTTAAATATATAACACTTTTAACAACTGGTTCTTTATGCACAAGATTATAAAATATCAAGGAACGACAATAAATTAATAAATCAAGAAACACAAATAAATAAATAAAAATGTGTAAAATACATAAAAATAAATGAAATATGGAATCAGATAATGTGTTGGAAACTCATAAATGAATAATATACATTCCTAACTATTAATTGAATAATTTCCCGTACCTCTGAATTTGCATGTACAGATTGCTATGATATTTTGTAACGAATTAGAGGATAACTCTGAATCAGACGAAAATTTAGAGAGAGAGAGAGAGAGAGAGATTTCGTTTGGTATAAAAGAGTTGTTTTTTTGTTTTCCTTTTTTATTTCCTTTTTCGAACAGTTTGTTTGGGAGATTTGAGTATTTTTTATGAAAAGGGCATACTACTGTTTTTACTTAATAATTAAGGAACGATACATCTACTTCGTACTTTTTTTAGATAAGTTTTAATAATTAAATGTTTTTTTTGAACACATTGAAATTATTACTTTTAATTAAAATTGTTGTTTGGTTAAATTTCTTTACTTTTTTCTTTTTTCATCTGATTATTAAATTCTACTTCTTTGTCTTAAAAAAAACATTTGACAAATTATTGAAATCATTATAAAAAACTTGATTGCTAAAAAATAATTTAGATATTAGTAAATAAGAATTATTCAAATATAATGAGGAAGTAAACTTAACAAAATTATTGTAATAAAATTTGGTTACGGGCTTCTCGCTGTTTTACAAATTATGTTTCATGAGAATTCGCATCATGTCTACAAATTCTTACTATGGTTTTCGTTTTTTAATAATTTTTGACAGTGTCAATTTAATGAATACAAATCAAAATAAACCGTAAAGTGAGAATTCGCGTATACAAACAATTTTATGTTTTGACATAATTCATCTACTCAAGGTATATAAAAACAATAGTAAAAGTTACCCACGCGTTGCGTGTGAGACGCGTAACGGCATAAATTTCGTAATAAATTTTATTTTAAACATTATATTCAAATCTGGTATCATTTATTGTAGTTATGTAGGTTAAAACGAATTATTAATTAATTTAGACTACATTTGTAATTAAGAAAATATAGTGAGGACGAATAATTAATTAATTAGATTATGTACGTTGGTAATTATTAAAATAGAGTGAGAGTATTTTCGAAAAAAATATGCAAAATTGGACAGACTCATTTGACTTAATTTGACTTATTATAATAGAATGATATATAGATATATATGTGATATAGTCCACATGCATGTATATAGGTCTTGTTTGTTCAGAGTGTCTTAAAGGTGTAATCAGATTATAAATACCATGGACTCATAAGTCTTGCGTGTGGTATACCAAATGAAGGCGTTACTGTTATATATTAACTTCGGACTTTAAACAATAGTGAAATGATATATTTGTAGTACCTAGGGGGTGGGGTATTATGAGTCCTGATATTACTAATCTTGTTATTTTTTTTATCCTGATGTACTTATAGTCTCGAAATTTGTAATCAGACAATCAAACGAAGTTTTATAGTGCTATAGCACAGAATCTGCAAAAAAGGAAAAAAAAGAAAGAGGGTTGATGTATAGGAGAAACCATGAGAAGGAATAATTTAAATCATTAGAAATTTAATGAGTTTATTTACGTGCAACTGATTTTCTTTTTTCTAGTTACTTGGGCCCTTGAAAGATTAAAAACCCTCCCCAATTGATGGTCATAAAAGACGGGTTCCAAACCCTTCCCAATTGATGGTCATAATAACCAGGTCAGAGTTTTTGTTTCTAACGATAATTGTTTTCTACTTATATTATATGCCATACTTTTCCTTATTCTTTTATGATTGTATAACTTATTATTAAGAATATTTATACATTTATAAATACATTTCCAAATTTTTATTAAGAACACTGTCGTGCGAATTTTTATATTAAGATTTATAAAATAAAAAATCTTATTATATCTCTATCTTTTTTCGAGTTTTTTTTTCCTTTCTATTTAAAAAAATACACACATCTTCGAATTAGACAGTAAACATCAGTACAAAAAAATGTCAGTTTACCATCAGGCGTTTTGTTGCTAAACTGATAATAAACTAGGTGTCGCTAAATTTAGCGACATTCGGTCTATCATCGGTTTAACAGCAGGCCTCTGACTGTAAACTAACATTTTTTTTTAACGATAATAGTCTCTATTGAGTGAGGTTGAAGTTGACATACACCTAATTTGTCCTTATAAGTTATAATAACTACCCTGCCAATAAGCTTTAATTAGATTTAGTTAAATCATTAATTATATCATATAGTCTTTCTACTTACCAACCAAAATTATATTTTACACCTAACCTGTCCATAGCTTATGAGAATAAAAGAATTAATTCCGAAAAGTTTGAGAGTTTTAGTATGTTAATTTGCTGAATCTTAAATAGTTCTCATACTACTTATATACATCAATAACTTTTGTGTGATGCCTCAATATACAATCTTTAATCAACCCAAAAACTATGACAAGTAAAATGCCTCAATATACATATATACATCAATAACTTTTGTGTGAGCATGTGTGTGTAGCCTATGTCATGTCTGTTTTGTTCTATGAAAATACCTTTTGTCACAAGACATCAGAATCACAAGTGTATTGATCTAAACTTGTTGATTGACCCGAATCGCACTTAGCGTCCTTGATTATTTCCTATTTGAATCTTCAATAACCACGCAAGCTATTTCTCGGTGTCCGCTCTTAATCATTGAATTTAAGTATCGTGAGTCGTGACAATAGTTTACATGGTTGCTCTCTTTTATATTTGATATATATTGCTCATCGTACTTGTTTTGACATCAAGATAGTACTCCTACAGATTGCCTCCAACGACGTATCTTGTGATTTTAGAATAAACAGAGGTGGAACCGGGATTTTGTTGTAGGTGAGGGCCGTGAGGCTGAATTATATGTTTATAATTATGAGAGGGCTAAAAGACATAATCGTCAACTTTATGGAAAAAAATTCAAATTTTCTCAATATAAAGGTGTTGAGTCCATTTTAACATAAACTTAGTTTTTCGTCATGAATTATATACACATCGCTCACAGCTTTGATCATGAATCATGAACTAGAAATGCTCCTTGTATAAAAATATTTCTTGTTCTCAAGATAATTATAACACCATACATCAAAAATAGCCAAATGAAACCAGCTTGAAAAACCTGAAAAATCCAAACAACGTATTCCAAAATCCTTTCCCCCATAAATAGAAAACAAAACAACCAAACATATATAAACCCCTCATACAACAACAACCGTTATTCCCTCCAACCAATCCATCTCTCTCTCCCTCTCTCATCCATGCCATGGGGTGCGGCGTGTCTCGGCTAAAGAATGTGAACCCAGAGTCGATCCCAGTCAGGTTCCACCCCATACTCCGTCGTCGCATTGAAGAGGCCCAGCGAAGAAGGCGACTTGAGTCGACCAAAGACGAGTCGACCAAAGAGGAGCTCCTCGATAAGGCCTATGACATGGATGATAGTGTGGCGGTGGATGAGAGAGAGAAGGAACTATATATGGTTGAGAAGATGGGGGATCATGATGAGGTGATGGTGTTGGATGATGATGACACCGATGATAGTAGTGTTGTTTTTCCTGGGTCGCCTAGTTTTAGGATATATTTCGTTGATAATGGGGATGACGACGACGATGATGACGGTGATCGTGTTCTTGAAATTAGTATGAATTTTCCATTAGTTTATTACTGTGTGTGATAATTTGCACTGTTTAAAAGGCGTGATCCGCATTAAAAAAAAAACTCGATTCAAAGTTTAAGAAAAACTTGAAAGGCTTACTTTCTGCTTTTCAGGCTGCTAAATCTTTCGTTTTTTTTTACGTTTTTAGAGTACACAAAAATATTTTGACTAAAATTTCCCTTTTTAAAACACTGATAACTTGCATAGGGGCATACTATGAGTTTATTATCCTGTATGTGTTCTATAATTTTATCGACTTGGTTTCACATTTTTTGAATAACTACGGAATTAATAATATTAACGCTTTATAATTATAAGTTTTACGATGAGGCGACGATGATATATGTTTTCGAAATTAGTATGTTTCTTCCATTAGTTTAAAAAAACGTCTTTTATACAGTTTATATAGGAATATAAGTTTAATCGTATTCGTATTCCTTTTTGTTTTTCACCTTTTTACCGTTCCTGAAGTTTCAAGAAGAATTATCTACGGGATTTATCTGAAAATGTGGTCATAGTATTGTCTTTTATAGGTGGCAATTCATTTTGAATGATGGAAACATAATAATGGAAATGGTTCCGGAAAATGAATTATATTTGATGTTGATATCGTCTTTTATGATGACCAGAAATTAGAACAGGACTGTGAAACCTTTAATTACTCAATTTTCTAAATCGTTAATTTTCAACTGAAAAAATGAGAAAAAAAGTAGTTAGCTAAGACTCAAGACCATGTGGACAACTATATAGTGAAATTTTCCTTCAATTATCGAGGTAGAATTAACAATTGCTTGAATAAAAATGCAGTCAAGGAAGAGAAGAAACAAAGCACTGGAATGGATGCATTGGAAGAAAAGGTATTGCATATCAAATTAAACCAGACCAGCTATTGTTATCTTTTTTATTTTACACAACAATCTTATTCCATATACATATAAATTAAACCAGACTAGCTATTGTTTTCTGTTGGTGCTTAATATTAATTAGGAATCTTTAACGTATTGTCCAGTAAAAGATTGAGCATGAATTGTGAGTATAATTATCGGCTAACCTAAACTTGATTCATAAATTTTTCATGCTGCTGACTTGCAGTGTCTTTCGTTTTTTAAATTTTCCTTTTGGAGTTGGTCGCTTTTGCGTACTACAATCCCCTGAATCCCATCCTTTATTATATATGGATTCTCTTGTACGAATACGATAAACGTTTGAACATTTATATTAAAATTAAACCCTTAAAAAGATTAGTTCGACAACATCAACATTGTATTTGGTCGGCTTACATATAGACCACCACGCCCAAAACGCAAGCCAGTTGCATATCAATCATGTTCGACTTTTTATCTTTCTTATAGTAAAGCAAGTCTTAAGTAAATTACGGACAAGAGCCAGAGGCGAAGACAGTGACAAAGAAAAAGAGAAGTTTGAGGGTAATAACAAGAGAAGGACAAACCGCTGTGAATAACTTATTAAATGTCAAAGGTTGTTACACTCCAACTTGCGGTACATGTCCAGACCGTTCCCATCTCAAATCCTCAAATCCATAACTTTGAGTTTTTTTTTTTTTTTTTTTTTTTTTTTCAAACAGAACATATATAAAAAACAAAGTCTCTATGGGATAAACCCCCATAGTGGTCATTACATCGAGATACATTCTGAAAATTGACTCTAAAAGCCATATAGGAAATATTGCTAGAAAGGTGAGAATATGCCAAACAGCCAGCAAGACCTCTTGTTTCACCGGAAAAAGATCACCAAAAACCAAACGCCTCTCCTTATACCCCCTCCATCTTGTATCTCCTAGATCAGTGTGATCAAAGGCATTTGATTCTTGGATTTCCATTTCTAATTAGCAAAAGGACCTCTGGATTAAAGCATTCAAAGATCTTCTAGTAATATATATACAAAAAACTGCCACATGAAAATGGGCATAAAGCTAAGTAGCAAAAAGATTAAAACTGCTAGACCATCTGTATATACCACAGTAAACTAAAAATTGCTCCACATGCATCTTTAAACAAAAGCTAATTAGAATTAAAAAGCACAGAACTTTTTTCAGACATAAGTCCTCATTAAAAAGTTGCCTTTGTAGGCAAGACCAATCAAAAAAGCATAAGCTTCAGAAAAATTTCCTCACAAGATTTTTAAAAATCTGTTCTTATCCATAATATCTTATAAATCCCAAACACAACCTTGTTCTCAGACTGGTCATCTTCCCTGAACTGTTGTTTTGGTGATTTGGTAAACTTCAGAAAGGATTCATCATAAGTCAGAAGGTTAAAAAACAGTAAAGTTTTAAACCTTTGCTAGATTTTAAAGTAGCTACCCCTTAGGCAAGGTGTACTTTTTTGGTCCAAGAAATAAGCAGCATAAATATTCTTAGGTAAATCCATAGCTCAGCCTGTAGTAAAATTGTTCCCATTTGAACCCATTTTGGCCAAGCCATCCGCAACCTGGTTCTGTTCTCTGTAAGCATGCTTCACAGTTAGTCCAACATAATCCATAAGTATGATTATGTCCTTCCATATAGAGCCAAATTTGAAGCCAGTATAAGACTTAGTGTTCCACCAAGTAACTATCATTTCAGAGTCAGTTTCCACAATTACATTGGTCACACCCATAGTGTAGCAAATAATTAAACCCTCTTTAAGAGCCATCATCTCAGCATACATATTAGTTTGTGTTGGCCCGCGTGCTAACCTTAGAGGGGGGGGGGGGGGGTGAATAAGGTTTATGGCGATTTTCGCCTAATTAAAACCTAAGTGCAACTAACACCCCAACTTACGCAATTCTAAGCTTATGCGTTAATAAACGTTAATAAATTCAAACGCAAGCAAGCAAGAATAAATATTTGCGGAAAATAAAAGTTTAAGGGAAGAAGATGACACCGTGATTTATAGAGGTTCGGCAAAACGCGCCTACGTCCTCTCCTCGGTACTACCGAGTATTTAACTAAAAAATCTTTTCCCTGATATTACAATCCTAACGAGCTAATCGACCGATTAAGCTCCCCCTCACTTTATGAGTGTCCCGAAATGAAAAGACCTAGAGCTTTTAAGCAACTCGCTTACAAAGCCTCTACCCGATCACTCGCTCACAAAAAATGAGTTTATAAAACACTCGATACAATTTTGTTACAAAAATGTAACTACACTCACTATTCTATTTGCTTCTAAATAAGCTAATTGGTGAGTCTTGGTGAAGATCGAGCTTGAGTTGCTTTCTTCTTTGATTTCCTCTTTTTTGAATATTTTCACCAAAATGGTGATAAATTGGGTTTTTATTGAAAGAGGTATTTGGATGATTGATTGGTAAGCTTGGTGAGTTTTGGAGAGATGATTGAGGTGGTATATATCACAGCAAAGTCTGTTTTTCTGGGTTATGACCGTTGTAGGTTTTTAACAGCTCTTTTCCAGAATAAGCTGAAAAGCTGTTTTCGAAAACTGCAGAAAACGATCGGTCGTTTTCTACAGACGATCGGTCGTTTTCAGACAGACGATCGGTCGTTTTCTGAAAACGATCGGTCGTTTTTATACTGGACTCACTGGAAGAAATTGGATCAAAAACGATCGGTCGTTTTTGTCCAGTCGATCGGTCGACTGTAATCCTGGTCCCGTAAATCTTCGAATGCTCATAACTCCTTCGTTTTAGCTCCGATTTTGGTTCCGCTTGAACCTATGGCTTCGTTATCGAATGCTCTATCATTTAAAGACCTGAAATATACGTTTTCTATTTTTGGACAAGACAAGTATTATATCATCGAAATTGTAAAATCATTAAACGCATAATCAAAGTAATAATCAAAATCATTATTGAACTCTATGTTCAACAATCTCCCCCATTTTGATTATGACAAACTAATGATGATTTTACAAGATACAAGAAAAATATCTCCTCCATTTTAACAAAACGCATTTACACCAAAATATATCATTTTTCTCCCCCTTTGGCATTATCAAAATGCAATCAAAAAAATATGGGGTTATGTGAAGGGTTTTTAAAGAAAAACCAAAACATGAAAAATGTAAATATGATGCATATACCCGACCCAACTAATCACATATATGTAGATATTATAGATTAGAGTATACCGAATATGTGATGTGGAGTCGAGTCCGCTCGCTAATGGCATTTGCATTGAGCGTTGCCGATTCCCAATAGGTGGTACCACTTGTTGGTATGCCTTCCACCTTTGTTGATCAACGGCACTTCATCCTTGATGGTGGAGTCGATCTTCTTGACTTCCACGGCTTTTGTCGGCGTTGCCAACCATTTGTTGATTTTCTCCTTTTGGATGGAGATACCTACAACACAAGATTTGTCTTTTGGTACCCAATTTCTTTTGGGTCCGACATTGTTAGTAGCTCGGGTCTTTACTACCCATTTCAAATCGCTTCTACTAACATGAAAGCGATTTGGGCATTTAGAAGAATTATGCTCACTTCTACTACAATGAATGCAATGCATAGATTTTTTCGAATAACGAGAACTATGCGACTTTTTGTAGGAAGTTTTAGAAGTATGATGAGCGGTTTTGGTTTGAAAACCTAAACCTCTTCTATTATTACAAGAGTTCGGCAAAACTCTTGAAGTGCTCCCTTGTTTAAAAACAACCTTTTGTATAGGCGGAATAGGAGTTGTAGACACGCTAGAAGATTTGACATAGCGGGTTGTGCTTGATCCAATAGAGTTGGAAACGAAACCCAAACCGCTTTTGTCATTGACATCTTTTTGACAACTCAAAATTTCGTCCAACACGGTTTTCCCTTTGGAAAACCTTGAGATTGTTAACTCGAGTTTTTCGACCGTAATGACAAGCTCATCGTTTTTCTTTTTCAAAGAGTCATTCTCGGTTTTTAAAAACTCGTTTTTATCTTTTAAGTCCTCCTTTTCGTCATCTATATCATGAAGAGAAAATGACGATGTCGGAATAGACTCATTTTCAATTTTATCTCTTTTTAAGGATCTTATTTCTTCATTGAGAGAAGAATTTATCCTTTTAAGAGAGTTGACCTTCTCTACAAGCTTAGGAAATTTTTCGGAATAAATTCCACACATATGAATAAGTTCATCATGAGAGAATTCTTTTACCTCATCGTTGTCACTTTCGCTTGAGTGGTCACTTTCGCTTGAAGACGATTTGTTGGGCTCATTGGTGTCTTCCATGGCCATATAGCAACCAAGATGCGCGACTTCATCTTTGTCGGAGCTATCGCTAGAGCTTGACGCGGATTTCTTCTTCTTGCCTTTGCTCTTGCGATTCTTGGCGCAATCTCTCGCCATGTGTCCTTCCTTGCCACATGTATAGCAAACAAAATCGTTAGAATAAATTGAATTATTTGACGATTTACCTTTATGTTTGCGTTGGTCCTTTAGCTTTAGGACTTCCTTGACGATTCGAATGATTTCCATTGAATTTTCGTCGTCCTCGGATAGCTCATTGCTTTCGTCACAAGTCGTTCCTTTGAAAGCTATCTCCCTCTTTTTCGAGATAGGCTTGTGACTATTGAGGGTGATCTCGTGTGTAATGAGTGAACCCGTCAAAGCATCAAGAGAGTAGGTATTCATGTCGTGCGCCTCTTGAATTGCGGTGACCTTTGGTTCCCATTCCTTCGGTAAGCTCCGAATCACCTTAGAAACCATTTCCGTACAAGACAAATACTTACCAAGAGATGTTAATCCATTAGTAATAGTTGTAAATCTAGCAAGCATATCGGAAATAGTTTCACCCTCGCTCATTTTAAAAAGTTCGTAGTCATGAACTAAAAGTTGGAGTTTGCAATCCTTAACTTGGTTAGTTCCCTCGTGCATAACTACTAACTTATCCCACATAGCCTTAGCGGTTTTACAAGCGGAAATTTTGTTGTACTCGTTAGGAGAAACGGCACAAACAATAGCGTACATCGCTTTGGCGTTGGTAGAGTAGGCTTCTAGTTGAGCATTATCTAGGTCCTCTACGGGGATTTGGTTCTCGCTATTTTCGGATGTAGGTGCGGAATATCCTACTTTAATGGTCATCCAAAGTTTAACATTAAAGCTTTGTAAAAACATGCTCATCCTATCCTTCCAATATGAAAAATTTATTCCATCAAAATATGGTGGTGTATTGGGTGATGAAGCCATGCCGGATGCGAAATTTAGTATGTTAGCCATCGGGATCTTAACTCTAGAATCGTTAGATTCCTATATGCAAGAGCCTCGGCTCTGATACCAATTGTTGGCCCGCGTGCTAACCTTAGAGGGGGGGGGGGTGAATAAGGTTTATGGCGATTTTCGCCTAATTAAAACCTAAGTGCAACTAACACCCCAACTTACGCAATTCTAAGCTTATGCGTTAATAAACGTTAATAAATTCAAACGCAAGCAAGCAAGAATAAATATTTGCGGAAAATAAAAGTTTAAGGGAAGAAGATGACACCGTGATTTATAGAGGTTCGGCAAAACGCGCCTACGTCCTCTCCTCGGTACTACCGAGTATTTAACTAAAAAATCTTTTCCCTGATATTACAATCCTAACGAGCTAATCGACCGATTAAGCTCCCCCTCACTTTATGAGTGTCCCGAAATGAAAAGACCTAGAGCTTTTAAGCAACTCGCTTACAAAGCCTCTACCCGATCACTCGCTCACAAAAAATGAGTTTATAAAACACTCGATACAATTTTGTTACAAAAATGTAACTACACTCACTATTCTATTTGCTTCTAAATAAGCTAATTGGTGAGTCTTGGTGAAGATCGAGCTTGAGTTGCTTTCTTCTTTGATTTCCTCTTTTTTGAATATTTTCACCAAAATGGTGATAAATTGGGTTTTTATTGAAAGAGGTATTTGGATGATTGATTGGTAAGCTTGGTGAGTTTTGGAGAGATGATTGAGGTGGTATATATCACAGCAAAGTCTGTTTTTCTGGGTTATGACCGTTGTAGGTTTTTAACAGCTCTTTTCCAGAATAAGCTGAAAAGCTGTTTTCGAAAACTGCAGAAAACGATCGGTCGTTTTCTACAGACGATCGGTCGTTTTCAGACAGACGATCGGTCGTTTTCTGAAAACGATCGGTCGTTTTTATACTGGACTCACTGGAAGAAATTGGATCAAAAACGATCGGTCGTTTTTGTCCAGTCGATCGGTCGACTGTAATCCTGGTCCCGTAAATCTTCGAATGCTCATAACTCCTTCGTTTTAGCTCCGATTTTGGTTCCGCTTGAACCTATGGCTTCGTTATCGAATGCTCTATCATTTAAAGACCTGAAATATACGTTTTCTATTTTTGGACAAGACAAGTATTATATCATCGAAATTGTAAAATCATTAAACGCATAATCAAAGTAATAATCAAAATCATTATTGAACTCTATGTTCAACAGTTTGTTTGCCCAGATTTTTAGAAAAAGCTAGTACTAGCATGCCTTTGTGGTCTCTTAAAATGCCACCACATCCACTATTGTTGTTGTTAAGAGAAGATCCATCTAAGTTTAATTTTAATCTACCTGTGGGTGGACAATTCCACCAAACCAACTTAGCCTTTTTCATCTTACAGTGAATAGTTTTCAGGTTTAAAGAAATAAGTGTAAGGCAATGAAAGTTATTAGCAGGTCTTTTGGGTTTTATCAAAAAATTAAGATCATGCAACCATTTAGTCACCTTTTTAATAATGCTTTCCGCACACATTTTCTCATTTTCAAACCTGTTTTTGTTCTTACTAAGCCATATTTCCCAATTAACAATGAAAGGGACAAGAACAGCTAGCATACCAGTTTGAGAGGGGTCACATAACTTGCACCATTTTACCATGTTTTGCTTCCAACAGTTGGTAAAGCTAATATTGAAACCAAAGACATCTGCAAAATAGCTCCAAACCTGTTTACAAATCTCACTAGAGCCAAAGAGATGATTAGCTGTGTCAATAGTGTGCTCCCTACAACAAGAACAGCTAGTGACTGTGGTGATCCCATATTTTTTAAGATCCTCCTCCAGTTTAACAGCATTGTACCAAAGTTTCCAAGAAAAAAATGCTTATTTTAGTGGGTAAAACAGTATTCCAAATATATTTTGCCACATTTAAAATAGGTTTCGTTTCCCTTACAAAATTATAAGAGTTTTTTGCAGTAAAGTCCCCATTAAAAGTAAAAGGCCAGTAGCTAACACCATCACCTTTTCTTAAAAACAATCTCTTACAGGTTACTTTCAGTAAAAGTTCATTTCCCCCCATGTGCCAAATCAAGGTAGTGTCCCAGCCATTGTTATTGATGACCTGATTAAGCAGCACATTAGGAAAAACAACATTAAAAGACTGGCTAAGAGGGCCATCTCCTAACCAATTTTCATACCAAAAGCTTATGGAACCCTCATTAATATCCCATAAACTATTATCCACCAACGTCTTAAAATGAGGGTTAATCATTTTCCAGACGCAAGAAGAATGTGTGGCATTCACCACATGCTCACCCCAATTAGGGTTGTTGTTACAGTATTTTTGAAACATAAAAACAGTCCATGGAGAATCAATTTCCATAAGTCTCCAGCACAGCTTGGCATGAAGAGCATTCATAAATTCTTTTAAACTCCTCACCCCTATCCCACCTTCATTTACAGGGCAGGCTAACCTTCCCCATCTCATCCAATGATGTTTGTTTTTACCCTCAGTTTCTCCCCAAAAAAAATTAGCAAACTTGTTTTCAATTTTGTCTATGACAAGGGTTGGAGGATTAAGGACAACAAGTATGTAAAGAGGCATGGAGGACAATACATGTTTAATGAGAGTAAGTTTAGCCCCAGCTGATAAAAAGTTTGCTTTCCAACTAGCCACTTTCTTTCCAATTTTATCAATCAAAGGATCATACATAACAGAAGTGAGTTTAGTATTATGGAGTGGAATTCCTAAATACTTAGTAGGTAATGATCCCTCACTGAAACCAGTGATTCTGCTTATAATGCTATTACTACCATTTTTAGGTTTATTGGTTAAGAAAACACTTTTAGCTTTGTTAAGCATTTGCCCAGAATTCTGTTCATACTTATTAATAAAAGACATAATCAACCTCTAGGTTAGCTTTACTGCCATTAGCAAAAATCAAGACATCATCAGCAAAAAGGATATGAGATATGGGCTCTACATTTACACAGGTTTTATACGGTACCAACTTACCTTTTATCATTAGATCACTCAAACCCCTACTTAGAACTTCTTCAGCTATAATAAATAGAAGAGGGGAGAGTGGATCCCCTTGTTTTAAACCTTTCCCAGAATTAAAATAGCCAGTAGAAACTCCATTTAAGCAAATAGAATAATTAGCATTAGCAACACATCTCATAACAAGTTGAATCCAGTTTTTGTCAAAACCAAAACAATCAAGAACTTTTATCAGAAAAGACCAGTTTAATTTGTCAAAAGCTTTGGCCATGTCCAGTTTAAAAATAACATTACCCCCCCTAACATTATCCCCAAGATGTTTAAAAAGCTCTTGGGCCAATAGTATAGCATCAGTAATGAGCCTACCTTCTACAAAGCCACTTTGGTTTTTGGATATAATTCTAGGTAAAAGCTTGGCTAATCTAGCAGTTAAAATTTTGGAGATAATCTTATACAGCACTTGACACAGACTAATAGGTCTAAATTGGGTAAAATCAGTGGCATTGTCTACTTTGGGTATTAAAATAATAAGAGAAGAAACAGCAGACTTTGGTAAAGAGTGACCTTTAAAAAAACTATGCACAGCTTTTATCAAATCATTTTGGATAATATCCCAACAATGTATATAGAAAGAGGAAGAAAATCCATCATGGCCAGGGGCAGAGTCACTAGGTATATCAAAAGTGGCATTTTTAATATCCTCATCACTAGGTATAGCGTTGAGGATTCTATTATCAGTCTCAGAAATTAAATTAGGGATGACCTCAAAGAGATCATTAGTAATAGAAACAGGGGAAAAGGCGAACTGATTAGCAAAAAAATTACCAGCCTCTCTTTGTATCTCTTTTAAGTCCTCAGTAATGGTTCCATCAGCCAGCTTTATTTGCAGAATCTTACTCTTGGCTCTTTTGTGTTTTAGCATTTGGTGAAAAAACTTGGAATTTCTGTCCCCTTCTTTTAGCCATTTAACTCTAGCTTTTTGCTTGTAAAAAATTTCTTCCTGTAGAGCTAAATCATTATAAATTTTGAGAATTTTAGTATACTGTTCACAGTAGTTATCCCCCAAAATAACAAGTTGGTTTTCCGCAAAAATCAAATCATCTTTTTCCTTGGCAAGATTGCCATGTATATTACCAAAAATCTCCTTATTCCATTTTTTAATACACATTTTAAGCCTTTTAAGTTTAAAACAAAAGTTATCCATGCCTTCCAAATTTGTAGGGTTATCCCAATTATTAGCCACCATGTCTGTGAACCCCTCATGCTTAGTCCACATCCTGAAAAACTTAAAATTAGTGGGGCCAAATGTTGGTGCTGAAACAGTAGTAAAAATAAGAGCAGAGTGATCAGATATAGTTCTTTCAGCAACAGTGAGCTTTATATTGTGATAAATAGTTTCCCAATGAGAAGTTATCAAAGCCCTGTCGAGTTGTTCAAAAACCACTTTACCAAGATTAATCCTACTCCAAGTATAAATGGAACCAGTATGTGCCATATTAATAAAAACATTACTACTAATGAAATCTAGGAAATCATTTTTATCAGCACTAGTTTTTTTGTTACCTCCTAGTTTCTCATGATCATACCTAATGGTGTTAAAATCCCCTACCACTTTCCAAGGTCTATTATTGAGATTCAAACATGTCAGATCATGCCCCAATTCCCTTCTTTCTATATAATTACATTTTGCATAGACAACAGTGAGAAAAGATTCAATGGGAGACTTGAAATGAATGGTAATAAATTGAGAAGTTGAAAGCAAAACACTGATATCTAGGTCCTTTTTATAGAAAAACCAAATTTTCCCTCCTTCCTTGGTGTTGGAAATAACTAAGTCCATATTAAATTTATTAGCAAGGGGGCCTGTTTTATCAAAATTGATCATAGGCTCTAACAGGGCAAAAAAATCTATTTTAAACTTCCTAACATATTTAAGCAAATGTGACTGTGACAGTGCATTAGCAATGCCTCTAATATTCCATATAATGTAATTATACATTTAAAAGGTTGGATTGTACCTTTTTGGTAATTTTACCTTCAGGTGAATATCTCTTTGGTGGCTTCCCTCCTCTCTTGATTCTTGGTGTATCAGAGTAGTATCCTTCTTCTGCTGCTTGCTTACCTCTTTCAACACAGGTGTCTAGGTGTAGAGTGTCCATCATTTTTGCAGCTGACTGCATGATCTCTATCTCTTCCCCAACCTCTATGGAATGTTCATTCTCACTTTCCAAGGTGTTCATGGTTAGCTTGGCCTGTTTGTTTTCCCTATTTCTCTCTTTTTTTTTTTGCTTTGTTAGTTTTTGTAAGGTTAGAAACTTGTTCAGAGAAAGACTGGCATAAGTTTTGGGTCCCATTTTCTTTAGTCTGTATTCCTTTTATGCTCAGTGTATCCCCTCTCTCCTCAGATCCCTTTTCCTTTGTGTCCATAATAGCCACTATTAGATTGTTGTCTTCTTCCTTTTTATCAGAATTTTCCTTAAGGCTGGTACTTATTATCAAGCTAGGATTTCTTGTATCCTCTTTTTCCTCTTCACTTTCAATTTCTACCCATTTACCTTTTTCTTTCCTGAGAAATTTTCTTTTTGGTTCTATACTATCCAGACCCAGGTCATTAACAGGTTTCTTAACTATATAAGCCTGTTTTAAACCCAATTTTTTCTTTTGATTATCCCTATTTTCAGGCTTATTCTCATTCTTATTCAAATTGTCAGCAATAGGTTTTACTTCTTGGTTACCCAAGCTTACTCCATTTCTAACCCTTTTGTATTCATTTTAATGTTCATGCCCTTGTAAACAACACAGGCTGCAATATTTGGGGGATTTTTCATAGTCAATTCTTTGCCAATACCCCTCCTCTAGAGATGAGCCTATCCAAATTCTATAAACCCTAGGTTTTGATAGATCCATTTCAATGCAAACCCTAGCATACATAGGTCTTACATGGGTAAGAGTAGCAATGTCTGCCTCTAGAAAACCACCTAAGGATTGAGTAATAGCTTTAAGATAGGATAACACACAGGAATTTAACGGTAAAAGGGGAATTCTAACCCAGACAGGTGCTATGGCAGATTCCTTAAAGAGTGAAAAATCACTTGTCCATTTAAAAAGTCTGTATAAAGCCCCTTCCATCTCATGAGATGTCCTAGTCCAGGCTTTATTATAATCATTTATATTAAGCATTTTGATAAAAACATGCCTATAATCAATAAGCCCTACAATTGGCATCTTATCTAACCCCCAATTTTTGGAAATATATTCCCTAATATTTTCTATCTTAGGTCTACCCTTGCTAAACTTAGCTATAAGTGCTAATTGTAAAGGTACCTCAGACCTTTGAAGTTCTAATTGTGAAAATATCACCGCAGGTTCTGATCCCTTATTATTACTTTGTCTAAGTGGCAGTTGAATATCATTGATCGTAATAGAACGTAGATCCACCTTACCTTCTAATCCATTAGAGATAGATGATTTACCTGATACGACTAATACATAACTTGGTTTGATACTGTCGTTTTCCTTGTTTTTCTCCATATCTGATTGTTTGCTCTTCCAAATCTTACTAATTGAGGGTGGGGTTATTCTATCTAACCCATTAGGGTTAGTATTATGTGGTGTATTTATGATTAAGGCGTTGTTTTAGTGGTGGGGAGGTGAGGAGATGAAAGGATAAGAAGCGGCGCCTTATCTCTCTATTCTCTCTCTCTCTCTAGGGTTCTATTTTGACTTTGAGCTTATGTATACACACATACATATGTATACAAGATCAGACTGACTAGGGAATCTTTTGTAAGAGTATTTCGAAAAGCTTGGGTAAGGCGCGTTCTTTTCTCAATTTCGAAAAGCTTTGGTATAGCTATTTTCAGCCTTTCTCGTGATTACACTATGGGATTGTGTTGCTGTAGCTTTTAAGCAAATAAACTTTGATATTTCGATTTTCGGAAAAGATTAGATTCATTCGAGTTAAAACTTCTAGACTTCTCGGGCCAAATGTCCATAAAAGCTCTGGTTTTAAGCTGGTCAATCAAATGCATTGCTTTTTTAAGCAGAAAAATTGTGCTTAGAAGCTGCAACCAAACAAGGCCGAAGTCTAATTAACTCATTTGTTTCAGTTGGGTTGCAGAATAGGAAAATGGTTACTGTTCCAATTTGTTTAATTTTTGCACAGAAACCTAATGTATGTGTAGCATGGTGTAACAGTAACGTTATTATACCATTAGCTTATAGCCTTGTACTATCTTAGATATTGTGTTATTACATACATTGTTACTTTGTAGATAGATAGTAGTGTTTTGTGCCTAGTAGTTAACTAAATGGGCCATCTGTGTAAATATGCCTAAAGTTAGTTACAGGCAGTTATCACTGTATATAAACGCACGCTCACTGTAATTTGACATTCAGAGAAATATAATATTTCATCATTTTCCCATTTCTGGTTTCTCTCTCTTTATTCTTGTTTCTCTATATTTCTCATGGTATCAGAGCAAAATTGCTCTTAGTTTCATTGTTTTCGCAGTTCTCTCTCTCTAGATTAGAGAGTATTTTGTGTTTGCACAGTTTTTTGTTTGCGATTTGAGTTTTCAATCGCAGTTTTTGGGTGTAAATTGGTATCTTTGTGTTCGATTTGGCGATTATTCGGGTTCATTCGTCTTCAACAAATAGGTTCAACAATTTTTAATGGCGATAATTCGATTCCAGAGATTAATTTAGCCCATGTTATTTGAGTCCTGGTGATAGTCCAAGCTCGATAATGGTAACACCGCCTTTGGATGGGAACAATTATCACTCATGGAGTAGGTCAATTCATTTAGCAATTGGGGTTAAAAATAAGACAGGGTTTCTAACTGGAAAATTACCAGAACCAGGTATTACTGATCCTTATTATGATTCTTGGCAAAGATGTAATTTGATGGTACAATCCTAGTTATTAAATTCTATTGTTAAAAAAATTGGGGCTAGCGTGTTGTATTTACAAACTGCTGGTGAAATGTGCAATGCGCTTAAAGATAAATTTTCTCAGGCTAATGGACCTAGAATTTTTAAGATGCAAAAGGATTTGTTCTTGTTGCAGTAAGGTTCTAAGAGTGTAATAGAATATTTTACTAGTTTAGAAACAAATTGGAATAATTTACACCAATTTAGTCATATGCCAAGGTGTATATGTTGGGTTGTTGCCTCCTGTACTTGTGATTTTATGAAAAGGATAGATGCAGCAAATGACCAGTTTATAATAATGAAGTTTCTTATGGGTTTAAATGACTCATATGCTGGTATAATAGGCCAAATTCTACTAACTAATCCTCTACCATCACTAGGAAAAGTTTTTAGTCTGATTGTTACAGAGGAGAAGCAAAGGTCATTGACTAATTCTGGAATTCCAAATAATGATGTTGTAGCTATGTATAATAGTTATAAACCTCCATCAACATCAAATAAGACAAGTTTTTAGAATAGATTTATGACTAATAGGCCTCAGAATAAGATGAGTTTTCATGGTTCTTCTAAGAAAGGGAAGCAAATATGCACTTATTGTGGCTGGGATAATCACACTAAAGAAAAATGCTTCAAACTCCATGGTTTTCCACCAGGACATAGGTTGCATAGTTAGGCACATGCTCATCAAGTGGAAAATCCATTTTTTAATAGTGGTATCTTGGGAAAATTTGATGGAAATTCTGATAATACTGGAAAAATGGGTATGGGTCAAAAGGACTGTGATGAAGCTCCAATGACTCAATTTTAGTATCATCACTTAATTCAAACTTTGGAAGGACAAATGCATAATCTCAATATGAAGAATCCATCTATGTATGGGGGTTCTTATGGTGAAGGGACTGTTTCTCCAACCTCTCAACAGTTTTTAGGGCCTACACCTCTTATGAATGTGACTACTCATGATAGTGCTGATTCTTCACAAACAGGTACTCTCTTTTCTGTGTGGTCTGCACAATTGAGTTTTTCACATGATGATAAAGTATTTTAGATTTTGTACTCTGGAGCAACAAACCACATAGTGAATACCAGTAGTTAATTAATGACTTAACCTAGGAAGGTCAACATGACTGTATCTATGCCTAATGGGGATCAAACACATGTTACTTGTATTGATAATATAGCTATTACTCCACAACTGATCATAGTTGATGTGCTTTGTGTGCCAAGATTTCACATCAATCTTATATCAGTGCACAAAATACTTGCTCAGAATCAATGTTCTCTTGTTTTCACACCTTCTAAATGTGTAATCCAGGCCCTAGCTACAAGGAAAGTGATTGGTTTTGTTGAACAACACCAATGTCTCTATCACTTGTCTAGTCATCTACCAGTAAAGAAGGAAATGCCACAAGCTTAAGTGGCTTCTATCACACGTTCTGAACTGTGGCATATGAGATTAGGCCATCTTTCTTACAAGAAATTAGCTTTGTTAAAGAATAAAATTCCTTTTCTTTCAAGTAATTTTGATGCAACTTGCTCTATTTGCCCTCTTGCTAAACAACACAGACTTTCTTTTCCTAGTAGTTCTATTAAGACCAAGTATGCTTTTGAAATGATACATGTTGATATTTGGGGTCCATATCATGCTATTGCTATAGGTGGTTACTCTTATTTTCTCCCCATAGTTGATGACTATACTAGATGTACTTAGCTGTATTTGATGAAGTATAAATCTGATACACTTTTGTTAATGAAGATTTTTTTCAATTTTGTGTATACTCGGTTTGATACCAAAATTAAATGTGTACAAAGTGATCATGGGCCAGAATTTAATCTCACTGAGTTTTTCTCCGAAAATGGTGTAATGCACCAAACCTCATGTGTCAATATTCCCCAACAAAATGGTATAGTTGAGAAGAAGCACCAACATCTACTTAATATAGCCAGAGCTTTGAGGTTTCAAGCTTGTTTTCCTCTAGAGTTTTGGGGATTCTGTGTACAGACTGCAACTTTGCTTATAAACAGAACACCTACACCATTGCTGCAGAATACGACTCCTTTGAGGTTCTTTTTCATAAAGCACCAAATTATGAATTTTTGAGAGTATTTGGCTGCCTATGCTTTGCTTCTACAATTGCTTCTCCTAGAAAGATATTTGCACCAAGAGCTACCAAATGCATTTTTATTGGTTATCATTTTGGAACAAAGGGCTATAGAATATATGACATTGCTACAAAGACTTGTTTTCTATCTCGAGATGTTGTTTTTATGAGCACATTTTTCCATACAATATTTATTTACCTTCTATTCCAAATAATCCTTCTTTACCTAATAATTTTGTCCCTGATAATGGCTTCTTTGAGGATTTCCCTCCCAATTCTCCTCACATTACTCCTTCCGATTCCCTCACACAAACATCTCCTAGTTCTTCATCTTAACATGAAGTACTAGTTTCTCAACCAACAAGAAAATCTACTAGACAAACTTCTTGTCCCTCTATATGGAAGGATTTTCATTGTAGTACTCTATCTAAAACAAAACATACACCTTCTGTCAATATCTCTACTTGCTATCCTCTCAATAATTTTCTATCTTATGAAAAATTATCTACTCTTTATAAGAACTTCATATGTCATATATCTTATATAGTTGAACCAACCACTTATTCTCAAGATGCTAAGGATCCAAACTGGCAGAAAGCTATGGCAGTTGAGATAAATGCATTGGAGGAAAACAAAACTTGGGTTATAACCGATTTAGCACCAAATAAAAGTTATATTGGTTGCAAGTGGGTATATAAACAAAAATTTAAATCTGATGGATCTCTAGAAAGGTACAAGGCAAGACTTGTTGCAAAGGGGTATACATAAATGGAAGGCTTGGATTATAATGAGACTTTTTCTCCTGTTGCAAAGATGACAACTATCAGGTGTCTTCTTTGTCTAGCTTCTATTAATGGATGGTTTCTACAACATCTTAATGTAAACAATGCTTTTCTTCATGGAGATCTCCATGAAGAAGACTATATGACCACTCCACCTAGTTTTAATTTAGAGGGCCAAAACAAAGTTTGCAGACTGTTTAAGTCCTTATACGGCCAGCAGACAGCTTACAAATGGTTTGTTATCTTATGGTTTCAATCATTCTAAGTCAGATTACTCCTTGTTTACTATCAAAAGAAATGGTTTTTTTTCTTGTTTTGCTTGTTTATGTTGATGATATAGTTCTGGCTGGGACTAGTATGATTGAGATAGTAGAAGTAAAGAAGTTTTTGAATGATAGTTTATGTATTAAGGATCTTGGTGAATTGAAGTTTTTTCTTGGATTGGAGGTGCCTCATTCTCCAACTGGTATATGTCTAGAACAAAGAAAATACACTTTGGAGCTCTTAGATTCTATAGGTTTTTTAGGGTGTAAACCTTGTGAATTTCCCTTTCCTACGAATCTTAAACTAAGCAAAAATGATGGTGCAAAGTTGACTGATGCTACATGCTATAAGAGTTTGGTTGGCAAGCTTCTTTACCTTACTATTACTAGGCCTGACATAGGTTATTCTGAGCATATTCTATCTCACTATATGGAAGAACCTTGTGTTAGTTATATGCAAGCTGCACAAAGGGTACTAAAATATCTTAAATTCTCTCTAGGAGATGGTATTTTATTTCCCAGGTCATCCTCTATACATTTAAAAGGTTATTCTTACTCAGATTGGGCTGCATGCCCTGATAGTAGGAGATCCATTACTGGCTATACTATATTCTTGGGCAATTCTTTGATTAGTTGGAAGAGTAAAAAACAAGTGATTGTGAGTAGAAGCTCTGCAGAGGCAGAGTAAAGGGTCCTTGGATCTGCAACTTGTGAACTTGTTTGGTTGTTAGGATTGCTCAAAGATTTTGGTTTTGAACATCCACAACCAGCTTTGATATTTTCTGATAGCAAATCTGCAATTGCCATTGCTAGAAATCCAGTTTTTCATGAAAGAACCAAGCACATAGAAGTGGATTGTCACTTTATTCGAGATAAAATTGATGCTGGTATTTTAAAGCCTTTTCATGTTAGTGCTAAGATGCAAATTGTTGATATTCTCACTAAGGCTTTGGGTAGTGCTCAGTTTCAATTTTTGAAGTCCAAGATGGGAATGTTGAATCTACATTCTCCACCTTGAGAGGGCCTCTTAGATATTGTGTTATTACATACATCGTTACTTTGTAGATAGACATTAGTGTTCTGTGCCTAGTAGTTAACTAGATGGGTCATCTGTGTAAATATGTCTAAATTTAGTTACAGTCAGTTATCACTGTATATAAATGCACGCTCACTGTAATTTAATATTCAGAGAAATATAATATTTCATCATTTTTCCATTTCTGGTTTCTCTCTCTGTATTCTTGTTTCTCTATATTTCTCATACTACTTTCATGAAACATGAAGATGCGTATATCTTTCATTTTATAAGGTCTTGTAAGCTATGACTAGCGTGGCCGTCCCATGTGAGGCATTAGTAAGTTGGGGAAAGCGAGTGCATAGGAAAGTAGCAAAACAGCATATCAAGGTTGAAACTTGAAAGTACACAGTACTGTTTGTATATGTCTTTTGAAGAGTGGGGTTCTGTTTGGTGAAGTTCCAAGTGTTATTTAAAAATATTTATGGTATGAATGATTGTCGAAACAATCAAAAATTAAAATAGATGTAACCAGCTAAGCTACAAACAATCAAGCAAGCAACTGTCAAGCTACAATTACCTACTAAAACTTTCTGAATCACAGTTGGTGAAGATATGTGACTAGACTAATTAGTGTACAGTGTCATGTAAATTCAATGAATAATTAGTCTGCATTTATTTTATTTTTGAAGATTAAGTCTGCCATGGTTAAGTAATTGAATCTGCGTCTTCAAGAAACAATATGATATTGTCAATTCTTATAGCAAAGAAATTGAAATCAGACAGTGGTTATCTTCTTTTACTGATTGATAGAGATGTATATATACGGGTTAATGTTTAATGGTTTATAAACTATAAACTATTTCTTTTGTTTAATGGTTTATTTATCCTAATACTGACTACCAATTCACATTATAGTCCTAAGTTACTGGTACAACCGTCCAATAATGAACATGGAGATTACATTATTAAAACTCTAATCATTGCCAAATTAGCAACAGTCAAGAAGTTCTTACTATCTATCATTTGTAGAGAGAGTTTGAAATAAGGTACTGATGGTGATAACAGCGTAGACAATAACCAAAAGGGATAGAGAGAGATCACTTGAAGCAATTGAAAAATAAAAGCTCATACTGATTTACATAATTTCTTCAAGGTATTTTTTTCATCAATCACTGTATTATTCATGATGCATAGTATGTAAAACAAATAACACCACTCATAAATCGACATTTTAAAAAAAAATCTCCACGTTATCTATTTTACTCCCAATCATATTTTTTCTCCCACATTCCCGTATATGGACCGAAATAGAAACCATCGGGTCTTACTTCCCAGTTACAGTATACATGAGTCATATCAAAACCGCAGTGACCATCAATATGTTTATTATAAACATCAAAACTTTTTTGTTTGTTCTTCCAGTAAAAATGACAAAAATATAGGGATCTCCCAAATACGTTTGGGATAAACTCAAACTTGAACGGGTGACCTATAACCAGTGTTTGAACCCCAAAATCGTGAGTCTTAGATTGACAACGAAAATGCACTGGGTCTGGAATCTGACTGTAGATAGTAACATCATGGGGATCAAGCCAACCTGCTTTACAAAAGTCTTTGCACAATAAGAGACATACCAAAATGGTTAGCGGAAGGGTAAAGTGACTCATTCTGTGAATCTATCACGAAACTGTGTTGTGTATGTTTTGAAGGTGCTTATTGTACCTCTCCAGAATGATGCATATATATACACTTTAAATAGAGATGCTATTAAAAAATCTCCATTATTGGTATTTGCATTTTTTGTTCAAGTAATTAACTGTTCATAAGAAAGTTCAAAGAATCTCATAATATATAGCATTTCTATTTTTATTCTGTATAGTTAGTGTCTTGCTTTCTTTAGCGATTTCTTGTTTACTTCTTATCCTCCACGTATCCAGAAATGATGATTTATGTAAATTACAATTTTGGGCCAAAAAAAATTGTATTAACACTTATTTTTTCACTGTTTTTTGTAAATTCAAGTAATGTGAATTTAATGATTTATTGTTTTTTTCTTTTTCTAGAGATGTAAAATGATCCGTCAGATTTAGATAAGCCTAATACAGTCCAAACCATTTCCAATAATTAGTTATGCAATCATGAACTTCTTAATTAAGATTCACTATGAAAAAGTTCATTTTCATTATGTTGTAATCTTATTTTAAGCTTGAACATTGGTGGCAGCCTAGGATTATTCTAACATTATTGCTTGAATTTCATGAATGGCTAAAACAGGTTATATAGTTGATTACTACAGTACATTAATCCATTGAATTGTATGAAACACTGGATTGATCACTAATTATTAATTTTTCTTTTTGACATATACACCTTTTAATTAAAGAAAACTATCACGAAAAAGAAATCCATATTTCAATAGGGAATTTTATATATCATTTAGCTTTCTTTTCCATTCAAAAGAGGTATTAGGAATGGACCGATATTGGTGACCTATCAACTACGACATGAGCAAGTATAAATTAGTTAGTGACAAAAACACATAAAAGTGTTGCATGAATTCATTGGACAAATTTAACTTTCAAAAGATGGCACATAAGCCTATACAAGCATAGTGAAGAAATAAGAACATTGTTTTATGATTTCCTTTGTGCAACTTATATTTGTAGTTCTTCTCATTTTCCCAAACATTGAGGAACAATATAAACACTAAAAGAAAAAGTAGGAACGCTAGAATAACAACATAGCGTACGTATGTCCGCATTCAGATTTTTTTCTTGTGAAATAATTTTGCTCACACATTTTTTATATCCAAAAAATAAACCCACTGATATGGCATGTACATGGCATATTTATCATGAGTTTTTATTATTAAGTGCATATATGACTTGTTAGTTAATTAAGTGCATATTTATTACGTCCTCTGTAGTTTGATTTTTTTTTTAACAAAACCTCTTCATAATTAAAAGGGAAAAATGCTATTTTGGTACACAACGTATCAGCTTTTACCAATTTGGTACCCAACGTACCACGTTTTCTAATATGGTACCTAACGTAACTACTTTCTCTCCAATCAAGGGACCAATCCCACTTCAGGTCACCGGAGACTGGTCACGTGACACCACGTGATAGCCTTAGGTCTGAGATAGGAGGGCAATTTTGTCATTTCAGTTTTATATAGTTTTTAATTTATTTTTTATATAACTTATAAGTTATAAAAATAGGAATATGAAACATTTGGCGCTTTTTCCTTTGGACAACACAGACTCTCTCTCTCCCCTAAAAAAAATACACCCAAAATTCTAGTGTTTCTGATCATACTCAATCAATCATAGTTGCTGGCAAAATTATTGAAGATACGCATTATGGTGTGGGTAATACGCAGAAACGAGACTCTCGTCCCAAGTTACGGTGAGTCCACTACCATTTGTTAAACTTTGAAATTCTATTATCAATTTTGGTTGTGAATTAATGTTTTTATAGAAACTATTTATTTTAATTAGGGTTTCGATTGATATTTGTGGATTTTTTTGTACAAACTAATAGAAAACAATGCATAAAATTGCAGATAATATTGTATAAAGTTAATAGAAAACATTGCATAAAATTGGAGATAAAATTGATAGAAAATATTGTATGAAATTAGTATCTTGTAAGTTAACTGCTTATTCAACTTTTAAAACCTGTAATACCTTTCTTTTGGCAGCTGCGAAGACAAGTTTATTCTCAATAGACTTTCACCATGGGGGTAATTTTGTTTATGATGGAGAAAATATTTGTGGTTATGAGGGTGGGGAAAAGATTTTTGTTGATTATTGTAACCCAAAAAGGTTGTGTTTAAAGTCATTAGAAGTTATTGCTGCTCAATTAGGATGGCTCGATGTTAGAAAATTTGCTTTTAAGAGAGCTGGTTCAGAATTTGAGAATAATTTGATTCAGATTAAGGTTGATATTGATGTTGTGAACCTAGGCAAGTTTATAAATAGTGATAAGTGTGTTCAAGTGTATGCTGAATGTTGTGAAGATGAATTTGGAGCTAGTGATACTAGTGATGGCAGTGATGAAGAACAACATGTAGATGATGGTGATATTGGAAAATTTTCAATCTTGGAAGGTAATGATGATGATGGTCTTGTTGACCTACCTGTACTTTTCCAAACAGATTTACCTTCAAGTTCAAGTAGGCCTTCAAGTTCAAGTAAGCCTAATTTTGTGCCAAATGTAACAAATCCTCATCCAAACATAGTGTTCAATGAAGAAATATTGAATGAGGGTTGTGTAGATTCTGATTACTTTGAGAGTGATAAAGAAAGTGATGAAGAACATGTGGACAGTTCTTTAGTATTTGGTGAAGCAGATTTTGACAATGTGAATTTCAAGTTAGGAATGAAATTTCCCACTCCATACCACTTTAGAGAGGCCGTAAAAATGTACTTCTTTCAGAATGGGAAAAACTGTAAACTTGTAAAGAACTCAGCAAAGAAATTTATTGTTAGGTGTTTTAATGGGACCAACAAAGAAGATGGGAATGACATCAAGTGTAAATGGTACTTGTATGCAGTTGCAGTGAGAGATGAAGTGACAATAGAAGTGATGACAATTGTTGAAACACACAACTGCCCTAGGACACAAGACATAAGTGCTTGTAAGCCATTGTTCATTGCTAAGAGGTACATGGAAAAGATTAGAGTTAACCCTAAATGGAATGTTCAAGCCTTCAGGCAACAAGTACATATGGATTTACAATGCAAAGTAACCATGTCAACAGCCTACAAAGCTATAAGAAAAGCTAAAACAATACTGCAAGGAACTAATGCTGAGCAATATTTGGTTCTATGGGATTATATAGAAGAGATGAGAAGATCAAATCCAGGGACTACAATAGTTATGAAAATCTCACATAGACCAGGAAATGATTTTGCTATTTTTAGGAGGATTTACATATGTTGGGGCTCTTTGAAAAGAGGGTTTAAGGAGGGTTGTAGGCCTTTGATAGGCTTGGATAGTTGCCATTTGAGTGGGCCACACAAGGGAGTTTTGCTTAGTGCAGTAGCCATTGACCCAAATAATTGTTGCTACCCATTCTGTTATGCTATTGTGGACATAGAGAATTACAGAACATGGAAATAGTTTCTAAAATTGTTGGTTAGTGACCTTGAGATAGATATTCCAGAGAATTATAGTATCATATCTGACAAACAAAAGGTACACTGTAATTTTTCCCAACTATAATTCTAGTATATTTAGTATTCAATGGTATTTTATGTTTTTGATCAAAACATTTGTATTATGTATGTTTTATTGCAGGGGTTGATCAAAGCAGTAGCTAAGTTATTGCCTGGCATTGAGCACAGGTATTGTCTACGTCATTTATATAACAACTTCAATCAAAAGCACAAAGGAATGGCCTTGAAACAAATGCTAGAAAAGGCTGCAAGAGCTACAACCATCCCTTATTTTGAGGCAGCATTAGAAGAAATGAAGAATTTGGATGAAGAAGCGTACATTTGGCTTGCAAATAAACCTGGTAAAAACTGGTCAAGGTCTCACTTTTCCATTCATACTAAGTCTCCTTTATTACTCAATAACTTATGTGAAAGTTTTAACTCTTGTATAAGACAATTTAGAGTGAAACCCATACTTACAATGCTTGAGTTAATAAGGTTGAAGCTGATGGATCAAGTGATGAGAAAAAAACTTACAGTAGAGAGGGTAACCACTATGGATATTTGTCCAAAAATAAGAAAGAGATTAGATTTTTTAAAACAAATCTCGCACTTATGGGAAGCAAAATTTAATGGTGATGATGAATTTGAACTGTTTGGGCCTAATAATAAGAGTGTTATGGTGAATTTAGAGCAAAGAACATGTGGTTGTAATGGGTGGCAACTCACTGGAATTCCATGTGTACATGGAATTGCTTGCTTATATCACCAAGGTAAAGAGCCAGAAGATTATGTGCACAGCTGCTATAGTATTAGCACATACAAGAGATTGTACTCTAATGTCATGAAACCCATGAATGGTAAGGATTTATGGCCTAAGAGCAAAGAGCATCCAATACTTCTACCACCACCTATAAAAGGGGTAAAACATGGGAGGCCTGCTAGGATTAGAAGAAGGGGACCAAATGAGCCAAAACAATCTAAAATAAGCAGGAATGGTCTTGTTATGAATTGTAGAAATTGTGGAAAACCATGACATAATTCTAGAACTTGTGGCAGGCCACCAAAGGTAAGAGTGCAGGGTAAGAGAATTAGAAAAAGAAAAGAAAAAGAACTTGTACAGCTTGTAGATGAGACTGACACTAGTGGAGATGATGGAGATGATGAGACAGAGGTTGTGGTGTGTGAGAGAGATGAGTAGTATGTGCCAATTGTGAGTGAGTCAACTGTTAGTGAACCAGTGTTCAATGAGCCAGTGTTCAATGAGCCAGTGTTTAATGAGCCAGTGTTTAATGAGCCAATTTTTAATGAGCCAGGTCTGAGTGAGCCAGTGTTTAATGAACCAGTGTTTAATGAGCCAGTTCTGAGTGAGGTATTTGTGAGTGAACCAATGATCAATGAAATTGTTAGTCAGGTAAACCACAATGAAGATCTGGAAGAAAAAAGGCTTTGGGCTGAAATTGATAAGGAACTTGCTGCTGAGAATTGTATGTCATCAAGTCAACCACAAACAATCATTCAACATGACCCAATTCCAAAGGCCAACAAATTGTATTCTTCTCAAAAAGTTGGCACTAAGTCCAAGCTAACACCCAAAAAAACAGTAAGAAATAATATTTTCCTATTCTTTAACTAATATATACTAGCACACATTTTTATGTGGTAATTATTTAAATATACTTGTTATACAGATTAGAAGGAGTAACAGGATACTAAATTCTCCTAAAAAAGGGCCTGTCATAGTTGATTATCAAGATTTATCAACTGAAAATGAAGCTCAAACAATGCATGCTGGAATCTTGAAAAGGCCAAAACAAGGTGCCATTAATCTGCCTAAAGGTCACATACAAAAAGGGGGGAAGAGATATTTGACACCACAAGCACTCTTAGCTGATATGGAGCATAAAAAGAAGGCAAAAATGGCAAAGAAAGATGGTCATTCTAGTGTTTGATATCAAGTGTCTGGATATCAAGTGTTTTGTTAATATTAGTTTGGTGCAATACTTTTGGTTAAGTTATGACTGTAATTTTGGTGGTGTAATGACTATAATTTTGGTTAAGTTATGACTGTAATTTTGGTGGTGTAATGACTGTAATTTTGGTATTGTAATGACTAAAATTTGGTATTGTAATGACAGTTAATTTGGTAATGAAATGGCTGTTATTTTTGTGTTTTGGTGAAGTTTTTAGTGCTAATTTGATGAAGCTATTACTGTTACTTCGATATTGTAATGACAGATAATATTTCTTTTCTCTTGTACTTGTCTCATTTTATGGTAATATTCCAGTTTTTTCTGATCACTGAAAATTTTGATCAGAATTTTTTCCTATTGTATTTACAGGTACCAATGAAGACCAATGTGAACCAAATTTCATCACTGCAACTCATTACAGGTACCAAACTTTGATAAGAAAAAAAATTCTGAACCAAATTTTGATCAGAAATTTTTTCCTATTGTATTTTCAGGTACCAATGAAGACCAATGTGAACCAAATTTCATCACTGCAACTCATTACAGGTACCAAACTTTGATAGGAAAAAAATTCTGAACCAAATTTTGATCAGAATTTTTTTCCTACTATATTTTCAGGTACTAATGAAGACCAATGTGAACCAAATTTTCAGAATAATCAGAATAATTATAAACCATCAACTGCAATTAATCATAAAAGAGTTCAAGTTGATATTAAAACCACATCACATCATTACAACATTACAACATTACAACTAGCTCATCCAACCCACTTAATTTACCTCACCTTCACCATTAAGTAAGAAAACAGAAACAAAAATTACAAACAAGATTAGGCTTAGCAACACATAGCTAAGTGGTTTTTGCTTCTCTTTCATAGCAGCCTCTTTTTCAACCTCCAATGTCTTAATGTATTCTTTTAGCTCTTGTATCTTCTCTTCAAGTGACTCATTATAGGCCTACAGTTTCTTATTATCTTCTTCAACTTTAGCTTTGTTGCGCAACAAACCAGGTATGGTGGCCAAAGCTCTATCACACATAGGGGGGGTCAAACCAACTAAAAAATTTACATTTTCCACTTTTACAGTCAAGAAACCTTCTTCCTGGATTTGTTTTGGTCCATGAAGTCGTCATTTTTGGTTGGTTTCCACAGTAGCACAGACAATCCATAGAGTTTTAGAGAGAGAGAGAGCAGGAGTGAGGAGTAGCTGTGTGTGTGTGTTTGATAAAGTTGTTGTGATATCTGTAAAAGTAAAAAAGATAATGGAGGGAAAGTTCAATGACATTTTGAAGGGAAAACTAAAGGGTAAAATAGAAAAATAGCATTTATGACTAGTTTCCGGTGATCTGAAATGGGATTGGTCCCTTGATTGGAGAGAAACTAGTTACGTTGGGTACCATATTAGAAAACGTGGTACGTTGGGTACCAAATTGGTAAAAACTGATACGTTGGGTACCAAAATAGCATTTTTCCCTAATTAAAAGAACTTAAAAATGGATTTATACAAAGACGTATTGATGAAAAATAAAATTTTCAAATGAATTTGTGAATTGTTAATTTGTTCAAACCATGATCCATCAACAGTTTAATTAATATCTCTAATAATAAATTTAAGTGTTTTCAACCTTTAGAACAATTAAGTTGAGTGGAGGTATTTTTTTGATAAAAGAACTCAAGCATATTATGTGAAAAATCAAGTGAAAAAATCAAAAGTATATTAACTTACATCCATGGAGTGTGATTGTATTGTTATAAAAAAAATTATATTATAAATTATTTTCTCAGATGCTCAAATATCAAAAATTGACCATATATTTTTTAATAGTACTCTAATACAAACAAATATTGATAGGTAAATAGGTCAAAAAGTAGATGGGGGAAAGAAGATGAGTTTAAATATAGTGATTGACATTGGAAAATGAGTTGTATTTTTTTTTTTTTAGAGAGGTAAATTGCCACTTTGTTTACAGAAAAATGAGGACATTCCAATGTCACCGGGTACATTTTTTCAGGTCCTTTACAAGGGTTGCTTGTAAAAATCCAAAATTACAGAATATATACGGCCTTCAAACAATTTATAACGACGAATATTATAGTTGGAAATTCTTTCCTCTATATTTGTGTCATTTTTACTTGGAAAACAATGACAAAAGCATAGATATTGTTTATAATAGGGACATTGATGCTCATTGTGTGTAAAAATTGATTCACATACACTGCTTAATTTGTTGTTATGCTAACTCCAATATCTATGGATGTCAATAGAGTTTTTTTTTTTTTTTTTTTTAAGGAAAGTCTCAATTTTTATTAACTGTAAATAGCGTCTTCTATGGGACAGGACCCCCATAATGGCCGTAAATGCTCATAGAGTTGTATGTTGTAGATTACTCACTCATCTTTTTCTGGCCCGTTGTTGATATTTACCAGTGATGGCTTTCAAGCCATAAGTCCAACCATCTCAACTTGTTAGCCCTTAAAATATCATAAATAGAGAATATTATTCATACGTCATCTTTTACAAGATTTTTTTAAATTGAGTTTCTGTGCCGAAACTTTTTTTAAGTTTCAGTCACCCGACCCAATAAAAAAAAGCTTAAAACCTGTTTTTAAGCTTAAAAAATAACTTATAATCTATACGGGAAATATATTAAAATGCAAAAAAAAAATGTTAAAAGTTGTTTTTAAACTTAAAAAAAAGATATTATAATGTACACAAGAAATATATCAAAGGGTAAAAAAATAATTTAAAAACTGTTTTTTTAATGTTTGCTTGAATTATTAAATAAAAAAAATACCAAAAAGTTACGGAAATAATTTTTTTTATCACTTGTAAGGTGACCTACACTTAAAAATCTTATGAAATTAGTGACTTATGAACAAAAATATTATTGAAATATTACCCCACTAATAAGCCCTCTATGCATACACTTTTGTTAGAGATAATACCAAAAAAATCTGCATTACTGCCAATCTGATTTTTTGTTTAAGTAATTAACTGCTCATAAGAAAATTCAAAGAATCTCATAAAAAGCATTACTATTTTTGTTTGTATATCTTTCTATCTTAATATTTTTTTGTTTGCTTCTTATCCTTGTATTAACGCTTATATTTTTTCCGATTTTCGTAAAGTCAGGTAATGTGAACTTTTTTTCCTTCTAGAGATGTAAGAAGATCCACCAGATTTAGAATCACCACATAGTTCCGGCAACAACAAAAGCCGCAAAAAATACAGCAGCGATACTGCTAGAAAGGACAGTTTCAATATTGCCCATACGTAAGCCTTTGTATAGACGTTGGGGCGGGCGGACGCTAAGATGAAATAGGCCCGCTAATATGCCCAATGTTCCTGCTGCAATATGATGAGAGGCTATTCCTCCCGGAACAAACGGATCAAAACCTTCCACACCCCACGCTGGATTTACAGGTTGTACTTTTCCTGTTAGTCCTTATACAAACCATTTCCAAGAACTTATATGCAAATATGAACTTCTTAAAATTCGCTATGAAATGGTTCATTTTCATTATGTTGTACACTTGTACTTGTAACTTTATTTTAAGTTCTAAAATTCGGTGGCAGCCTAGGATTTATTCTTGACATTATTGCTTGAGTTTTAAAAAAAAACTTTTCGTTCATGAATGGTTAAAACAGGTTAGTTGATTACTGCAGTTAATCCATTAAATTAGAAAAGTTTGGATTTGCTGAATGGGATGAAACACTGGACTGAACACTAATCATTTTTTTTTACATATACACCTTTTTAACTGTAAGATAACTATCACGAAAAAAGAAATAAATCCATATTGTAATAGGAAATTTTATATACACATTAACTTTCTATATATTTCATTCAAAATGGGTATAATAGGAATCCTGACCTATGGGGATGACAATTTCACGGGTTTCAATCCAATCCGACCGGTCGCGTTGAATAAAAGTGCAATTCTATTTGGATCGGGTCTGGTTTAAATGAGTAAAATTGTAACTTAAAAAAATACAAATTAAAAAGTGTAAGTTAACATTCTCTCACTTCTATCTCTATCATATACATTAAACTATCTCTTCTATAATAATATATATCATACATTTAATGGGTAAAAATATAACTTAAAAAGTGCAACTTAACACCATCTCTCTTCTCTCCCTGTCATATAAATTAAACTCTTTCTTTTATAATTTAAATGGGTAAAAAGACAACTTAAAAGTATAATTTAAGACTCTCTCTCTGCTCTCTCTCATATACATTAAACTCTCTCTTTTATAAGATTTTTAGATTATATTTCTAAATCAAATGAATTTTTACTCTAGCTAACAAATTTTGTTTAAAATTTTTGACATTTATGAGATTTATTTTTTAAAAGAGAAAAAAATATTTTAAAAAAACGGGTCAAATGGATCGGGTCGGGTCAGATCAAATGGGTAAAAGTGTGACTTTGTTCTCAGATCGGGTATGGTCCGGTGAAACCCGCAAATATGCTATCCCTACCTATGGGAGATAATCATGTAATAGGAAATTTTATATACACATTTAATTCTCTAAGTATTTTTTAAGATTTGGTACTTGTAATCTAATATCACGTAACATCAAAGTTAAAAACAAAAGTAAAAAGAAGTAATATCATATGGAAGATGTATTAATCTTTAAAAATATTTTAAATTACGCGTTTTTAATAATTAAGTACCACTTATTATATCTATATTTTCATATTTTCTCAACTAGGAAAGGAGTAAGTAAGAATTGGATAGTGACAAAAATACATAAAAAAGAGTTGCATGAATTCATTAGACAAAATTAACTTTCAAAAGATGGCTCACAAGCCTATACAAGCATAGTGAAGAAATAAAAACACGGCAAAAAGAATCAAAATGCAGTGTTTTATGATTTCCTTTGTGCAGCATATATTTGAATATCTTTCTCATTTTCACAAATATTGTGGAATAATAAACTCTAAAAGGAAAAACCAGAACCTTGAGATAGGCTTTGTTAATTACCCTATTCAGACGCTAAAGTTTTTGTGGCTAATTTGATGTCATCATAGCAACGAATATTGTTACAATTCATGTTACCAAATTAGCCACAAAAAGTCTAGCGTTGGAATAGCAACCAAGCATTTGTCTGCATTCAGATTTTTCTTTTTAGTAAAAGTCTGGAGTTATAGAATATATTTGGCCTGAAGACAATTTCTAAAGAGGAATAATATTATAGTTGGAAATTCTTTCCTATTCCTATAGGTTATAGGTGAAAGTTTATATTTTTGTCATATTTTACTTGGAAAACCATGACAAAATCATAAATTGATGTATATAATAGGGACATTGTGCTCATGGTCTCTCATGCATACCAGTTGTCTTATACTTTTTCTCATATTTAACTTAATTAGCATCATTTTTATATTTTTAAGTTAACAATTTAACTTTATACATTTTTCAGCTTCTCTATCAAATTTATCATAACTAATATTACTATATTTTAATATACTTCTATCAATTTTTTTCAACCCAAATTAATTGGCTAGAACAATCACATTAAATAACTTACAAATTTTCTCGTATTTAAATTAAAAATTACACTTTTACAACTTATAAGTAAACATTTTAGTTTATACAAATTATAATTTTTTTTTATCAATTTCTCTATCAAAATTATACAACTCATCTTTTTGTTATTTTATTAATTTATATATGAAAAGTACAAATAAATGAGAGAATAAAAGAAAAATAAGAGAGATATTATTATTTTAATTATAAGAGAACATATTGATCTTTTATATTTGAGTGATATTTGAGTTCATGTAAAATAAGGTAATGGATAAGTAAACTGATGCGCCTAAAATTTTAGAACAATCTCGTCATATTTAAGGTCATATAAGGAAATGAATAATATTCAAGTGCTCTTACATTGATTCACATACACACTGTTTAAATTGATGCTATGCTAACTCCAATATCGATCTATGCATGGGTGGGTGCTCATATACAGAGCTGTATGTTTTCGATTAATCACTCATCTCTTTCTGGCATATCACATATGAACTGTGAATCAAAAGGAGCACACCACAAAAAAGATTTGTTATTGCTTCACCGGGTATTCTTTCCAAAAAATAAACTGTGAATGATATGCACATACTATTAACTTGGTACTTCAAATTTTGGTGTGCTAGCTAGTGATGGGCTTGTTGGGATACTTTATGTAGAGTTCTAATGGAAAAAAACTTGAAAAAGACAATGAACTTTGAATTTTTTTTGTAATTATTCATAATGCATACTGCATAGTTTGTAAAACAAATAACAGCACTAATAAATCGACCTTTTTAAAAAATCTCCATGTATCTATTTTACTCCCATTCATATTTTTTCTCCCACATTCCCGTAAATGGACCGAAATAGAAACCATCGGGTCTTACTTCCCAGTTACAGTATGCGCGAGCAACATCAGAACCGCAGTGACCACTAATATGTTTATTATAAACATCAAAACGTTTTTGTTTGTTCTTCCAGTAAAAATGACAAAAATATAGGCTTCTTCCAAATGGGTTTGGGCGAAAATCAAAATTGAACGGGCGATCCTTATTCAGTGTAAGAACCCCAAAATCTTTATCTCCAGATTGACAACGAAAACGCACTGCGTCTGGAACCTCACTGTAGATAGTAACATCAACAATATCCAGAATAGCTCCTTTACAAAAGTATGTGCATATTAACAGACATACCAAAATAGCTAGCTGAAGGGTAAAGCAACTCATTCTGTGAATCTAGCAATCACAAAATTGTGTTGTGTATTTTTTGAAGGTGCTTCTTGTACCTCTTCATAATGATGTATATATACACTTTTGCTAGAGATAATACCAAATATTCTGCATTACTACCACTTATTGGTATTTGCACTTTTTGTTTAAGTAATTAACTGCTCATGACAAAATTCAAAGAATCTCATATAAAGGCATATCTATATTTATTTATTTTATTCAGTGTCTTTCTTCCTTTGATGTTTTCTTGTTTGCTTATTATCCTCCACGCACTGTATGTATCCATAAACAATGATTAAAATCAATTAAATTTTATTAACGCTTATTTTCTCATGTGGCCACTTTTTGTCTTTCTTTCTACCTACAAATTATAATAACCCATAGGTTTTTTTTCCAAACATTGTGTACATGTTTTTGAGGGTTTGCAAACCTCACATTTTGTAGACTAAATGTTCGGGATCTTAAACTTTCATTTTAGAGTTTACCTTTTACAAATATATTGAATATTGATGGTAAGCACTCATATGATTTTTAACTTTTATACTTGTTTATCAATGATTTCAATAGTACGTAGTATTTATACGTAGTGAAACATCCAATTTTTTTAATGTTAGTGTATCGTATCATTATCCTACCGATTTGTGGTATACTGAAATTATGGTATAGCGAATGTACGGTAAGTAAATGATAATGAAATGCACTTATACCACAAAGCACGGTACGATAATGGTATTAGCGAAATTTTTTACGGTTCCGTACCAACCACACCCCTAAGAGGTAGCCTAGGCGTAGCTGCGTAATACTAATTTATGATAACTTCCTATATAATACGATTAATTCTCTATGTTATTTTTCGGACTGCAACATTTATCTTTTTTGAATTAACAATATAACTTTTTTATTTTAATAGTTTCATATATTCAAAACTACAAATTTATACTATACTTATGTAATTATAACTAATATATGAAACAAAAATAATTGTAGTTTATATGGTAAGTGTTTAAATTGTACGTTAGCGGTACAATATTCGATTCTCATCTCTTGCATTTTATATAAATTAATTTATATTTTAGTGTAAAAATAAAAAAAATCATGTTATAGAATATAAAATATAAATTAATTAAAAAATTGGGTCGGGTCGGGACACCCGGCGAAATCAAGATTGCTACCCGATCCCGAAGTTTGTCAGGTCGGGTCGGTACTCTTCTCGGGTCGAAAATTTTCAGGTCGGACCGCGGATCGGATCCGGATTTCGAGAATTTTTCTCAGCCCGTTATACTAGTTATAACAAATTGACATTTCAAATTATACTAAGCCTATACAAGCATAGTGAAGAAATAAGAACACGGCAAAAAGAATCAAAATGCAGTTTTGTGCACAGCTTATATTTGAATTTACTTCTCATTTTCACAAACATTGTCAAAACAATAAACACTAAAAAGAAAAACTTGAACGTTGAGAGAGGCTTTGTTACCCCATTCAGACGCTAAAATATTTGTGGCTAATTTGATGACATCATATCAACGAAAATTATTGTTATTCATATCACCAAATTAGCCACAAAAACTCTAGCGTCAGAATAACAACCGAACGTTTGTCCGCGTTCATATTTTTCTTTTTAGTAAAAATCCGGAATTACATAATATATACGGCCTGAAGACAATTTCTAACGACGAATAATATTATAGTTGGAAATTCTTTCCTATTCCTATAGGGGAAAGTTTATATTTTTGTCCAATTTTACTTGGAAAACCATGACAAAAGCATAAATTGATGTAAATAATAGGGACATTGATGCTCATTGTGTGTAAATTGATTCACACACACAATGTTTAATTTGCTGTTCTGCTAACTCCAATATCGATCTATGGATGCTCATATATACAGAGATGTATGTTTCCGATAACTCACTCGTCTCTTTCTGGCGCGTGGTTGATATTTACCATTGATGGATTTCAAGCGATATATATGACAAAAATCAAAATGTTATTGCTGGTCAAAAAATCATATTATTAAGACAATGAACTGTGAATAAAAAGGAGCACACCAAAAAAAAAGTTATTGCCACTGGTTATTCTTTCCAAAAAATAAGCTCTGAATTGTATTCACATAACTTAGTACTTCAAATTTTGGTGTGCTGCTGATGAGCTTGTTGGGATCTTTTATGTAGATTTCTAATGGAAAAAAACTTGAAAAAGACAATGAACTTTGAAAAAAATTGTAATTATTCATAATGCACATTGCATAATATGTAAAACAAATAACAGCACTAATAAATCGACCTTTTTAAAGAATCTCCATGTATCTAATTTACTCCCAATCATATTTTTTCTCCCACATTGTCGTATATGAACCGAAATAGAAACCATCAGGTCTTACTTCCCAGTTACAGTATGCGCGAGAACCGTCATAACCGCAGTGATCATCAATATGTTTATTATAGACATCAAACCTTTTTTGTCTGTTCTTCCAATAAAAATGACAAAAATATAGGCTTCTTCCAAATGGGTTTGGGTGAAAATCAAATTTGAACGGGTGATCCTTAATCAGTGTTAGAACGCCAAAATCTTTATCTCCGGATTGACAACGAAAACGCACTGGGTCTGAAACCTGACTGTAGATTGTAACATCGATTCGATCGACAATATAACCTGCTTTACAAAAGTCTGTGCATATTAAGAGACACACCGAAATGACTAGAGGAAGGGTAAAACGACTCATTCTGTGAATTTATCACAAAATTGTGTTGTGTATTTTTTGAAGGTGCTTCTTGTACCTCTTTATAATGATGTATATATACACTTTTGCTAGAAATAATACCAAATATTCTGCATTACTGCCACTTATTGGTATTTGCATTTTTTGTTTGAGTAATAATTAACTGCTCATGACAAAATTCAAAGAATCTCATAGCATTTCTATATTTATTTATTTTATTTAGTGTCTTTTCTTTTTTTGATATTTTCTTTTTTGCTTCTTATCCTCCATGCACTGTATTCATAAACATTGATTAATGTCTATTAAATTGTTTTAAAGCTTATTTTCTCATGTGGCCACTTTTTGTCTTTCTTTCTACCTACCATAACCCATAGGTTTTTTTTTTTCCAAACATTGTGTAAATGTTTTTGAGGGTTTGTAAACCTCACATTTTGTAGACTAAATGTTCGGGATCTTAAACTTTCATTTTAGAGTTTACCTTTTACAAATATATTGAATATTGATGGTAAGCACTCATATGATTTTTAACTTTTATACTTGTTTATCAATGATTTCAATAGTACATAGTATACCTGGTGAAACATTCGTTTATGTCCAATTTTTTTTAATGTTGTTAATTAATGTATCGTATCATTAACTCACAAACGGATGTAGAGCCAAATTTTATAAGAGCCAAATTTTATAAACATAAAACTGAGACTATCAAAATTATAGCATTTTATTTTATTATTAATATATAACTCATAATAACTCAAAAAAATCCAAGTTTTATTTCAAAAAAAAAAAAACTCATAACAGTCTATGTCTCTCACAAAGCGTAACAAAGGTAATTGATTTTCTATTTCTCTATGTAAATAAAGTATTTACATCACTACTTGTAAGTTAATTTTGATTTGATAAACTCAAAATAGGTTAAACGAAATTACTCTACTCTGAAATTCTAATAGATTTTGGGGTTTATTCAGATCCATTTTTGTTGTCCTAATTTTTTTAGGATATGCATCCCTAGTTTTTTTATGGATTATAATTAAATAAAAACCAATCCAATTTAATGGTCAACAAAAAATATGAAAAAAAAATATATGTAAGAAAATGGTTGACACGAATACATATATCCGATACTTTTTCGGTACGATTGATAAATTTGATTTTTATTTTTTACGTCATGTATCTGAAATACATCCGATACTTTTTCGGTACGGTTGGATTTTTTTTCAAACGGTGCACTATAATTTATTATGTGTCAACCAATAGAATATTTTAGTTTTAATTTTAAATTAATTTTAGGATAGTAGTTATTTTGGGTTCATTAATAGGTGTTGAGTTTTAGTGACTGACACACATTTACCAGGTTTATGGTAGTGCTACTCTAAAATAACGTACCGTAATCGCATTGAAAACTTTTTTTTTTAACTGCTCGTGTTACCGAGGAGTGTATGTAGGTAATTCTACGTAATAATATTTCCATAATTTTTGTTGAATCTTGGATGAGATTGCTTTTGATCGAATAGCCCCAAAAAAATAGAGTATGCAAATCTAAAAAAAAGTAGTACAGTAAAAATGAATCCGTTTTATTCATATGAGCGTATGACTCATGAGATTTTTATGATTATTTAGACAACTAAATTTGGGAGTTTTAAATTAATATTTTAATTGAATATATTTATTATCAATTTTGTGTATATGATTGATTTAGTAATTTATTCTTTATTTAAAACATGGTGGGAAAAAGAATAAATTATAAATTCGAGTGTTTTTTTTAATATTTTAATGGTTAAAGTAATGTTTGTATTTAGTGCCTTTTTTTTTATCGGATTTACGTCTCCAAAATGCTGGAGACGGCACTGTATTAACATACCGACTTACGATATACCGAAATTATGGTACAACGAATGATTCGTACGATGAGGAAATGAAAATGAAATGTACTTATACCACGAAGCACGGTACGATAATGATATTAACAAAAAAATTGATGGTAGCGTACCAACCGATTAATTTTCTATGTTATTTTTGGGACTGGAACATAAAAAAATGCAAATTAGTAATAAAAAGAAGAAGAAAACCCGAAAAGTGGAATTATAGGTAAAATGAAAAACGGAAAAAATCAAAAAATATGAATCAAATGAAAATGAAATGCAAAAATATCTTCTTATTTATTTATTTATTTATTATTACTTACTACTCCTTCTGTTCCCATTTAATTATCCATTATGAAACTACGTGCAATTTTGATCGATTTATAACTTGTATCAAAATTGTCGAAATGAATTTTTTTAAAAATCTAATCATAAAATTTAACATTTGAATTATATAATTAAATTAAAAAAAATTATTACAATAATTTTTTAATTATTTAACAATAGAAATTTAATTTAATTATATAATAAACAATTAAATAGCAGCAGGTGATACAAAAAGAAAGTATCGTCACCCATGAAGACGGGAGAGTTGCAATGCTTCAAATTTAGCTAAATTATACTTTAGATCCTCAAAGTTCTTAACTGCACGTACTTGACTTTTATAATATCTTTTGTGACGGTAACAGTTCTAGAACTTTGGGAAATGACAATCTGGTCCTATCTTTGAAATTGAGTTCTTTCATACACCATATACCAAGCAATGTAAAATCAATAAATAAAACAAAAATTAATTACAACAATATATATAAAATGGCTGTGATAAAACAATAAATTTGATCGGTGTCGTTATACTTTTCAACGATAATATAATGTAAATGACAGTAATTATTGGACGTTTCGTTGTTCTTTCTTATTGATCGACGATTATACTTGCTCGGTTTACAATTTCTTATTACACTTATGCTCGACTTGATGGTTTAATCTTGATCTTGGTCTGTATCTTTCTCTTCGGTGATCAGTCTTTAGTCTTGCTCGGTTTGCTTTTTAGTGAGATAAGCTCTGACAAGTTTCTCTCTTTTCTCTCATTCTCTCTATATTTTTTAGATAGATTTTCTGCTCCTCATTTCAGTGGTGGTACTGGGTTATTTATAGGCAGTTACACGTCCTAGGATGTTGACAAATGTCTTAATCCTATGGGATTTTCCAACATGGGACCCCTGTTAAGTGGGCTTGAACTTCTAACAATACTTCCACCGTTATTCTCAAAGAAAGACATGTTTTAACCCAATATCCATTATTTAAGCATTGGATACTCATTAATAATGGTTGGGTTGAATCATACCCGAATAAATATATTCGGGTCTAATTTTTGGGTTCTATCAGGCTGTGTTTAGTTTATTTGATTAGGAGTTGACACATAGCAAAATACACGTATCTAGAATATTTAGAACCAATTTTATTTTATTTTTGTTGAGTTTAGGTATCATCAATCTCTTACACAAACTTAGAAACACAATTTTATGATAATCTTTTGGTGGTTTGTTTTTTTACATCACACTCTTAATCATCAATAACATAAAATAGGTGTTAAGTTACGCATTAAAATATTAGCACCTCATTATCATGTCAAAAATTAGTAATTGGAACAATGACCTAACTTTCTATCCATGTAACATGTAAACTATTTACATATTGCTCTCCAATTTATTTAGAATAAACTATGGTTTAGCATACGAGTTGCATAATTATATGGGTAGTCCTTTTATTCTTGGTTATAACAATATTGTATCCGGATGTTTTAATGCTATTGAGTAAGCGTCATCGTTCTCCTTTTTGAATTGCCCAACTATTGAGTAAGGGTCGGTGTTTATTATCCAAATTTCAATATTCAACATACTTCATTGACATTTCAAATTATACTAAGCCTATACAAGCATAGTGAAGAAGTAATAACACGGCAAAAAGAATCAAAATGCAGTTTTGTGCAGCTTATATTTGAATTTCCTTCTCATTTTCACAAACATTGTGAAACAATAAACACTAAAAGTAAAAACTTGAACGTTTAGAGAGGCTTTGTTACCCCCCATTCACACGCTAAAATGTTTGTGGCTAATTTGACGACATCATATCAACGAAAATTGTTGTTATTCATGTCACTAACTAGCCACAAAAAGTCTAGCGTCAGAATAACGACTGAGCGTTTGTTCGCGTTCAGATTTTTCCTTTTCGTACAATTTCTAACGACGAATAATATTATAATTGGAAATTCTTTCCTATTCTTATAGGTGAAAGTTTATATTTTTGTAATTTTTACTTGGAAAACCACGACAAAAGCATAAATTGATGTAAATAATAGGTACATTGATGTTCATTGTGTGTAAACATTGATGTTCATTGTGTGTAAACATTGATTTACACACAAAATGTTTAATTTGCTGTTCTGCTAACTCCAATATCGATCTATGGATGCTCATATATACAGAGATGTATGTTTCCGATAACTCACTCGTCTCTTTATGGCGCGTGGTTGATATTTACCATTGATGGATTTCAAGCGATATATATGACAAAAATCAAAATGTTATTGCTGGTCAAAAAATCATATTAAGACAATGAACTGTGAATAAAAAGGAGCACACCAAAAAAAAAAAGTTATTGCCACTGGTTATTCTTTCCAAAAAAATAAGCTGTGAATTGTATTCACATATTAACTTAGTACTTCAAATTTTGGTGTGCTACTGATGAGCTTGTAGGGATCTTTTATGTAGATTTCTAATGGAAAAAAACTTGAAAAAGACAATGAACTTTGAAAAAAATTGTAATTATTCATAATGCATACTGCATAGTATGTAAAACAAATAACAGCACTAATAAATCGATGTTTTTAAAGAATCTCCATGTATCTATTTTACTCCCAATCATATATTTTCTCCCACATTCCCGTATATGGACCGAAATAGAAACCATCGGGTCTTACTTCCCAGTTACAGTATGCGCGAGAAACGTCAAAACCGCAGTGACCATCAATATGTTTATTATAGACATCAAACCTTTTTTGTTTGTTCTTCCAGTAAAAATGACAAAAATATAGGCTTCTTCCAAATGGGTTTGGGAAAAAATCAAAACTGAACGGGTGATCCTTAATCAGTGTAATAACCCCAAAATCTTTATCTCCGGATTGACAGCGAAAACGCACTGGGTCTGAAACCCGACTGTAGATTGTAACTTGGACGCGATCGAGAAGACCTGCTTTACAAAAGTCTGTGCATATTAAGAGACACACCAAAATGGCTAGCGGAAGGGTAAAACGACTCATTCTGTGAATCTATCACAAAATTGTGTTGTGTATTTTTTGAAGGTGCTTCTTGTACCTCTTCATAATGATGTATATATACACTTTTGCTAGAGATAATACCAAATATTCTGCATTACTGCCACTTATTGGTATTTGCATTTTTTGTTTGATTAATAATTAACTGCACATGACAAAATTCAAAGAATCTCATATAAAGGCATTTCTATATTTATTTATTTTATTTAGTGTCTTTCTTTCTTTGATATTTTCTTGTTTGCTTCTTATCCTCCATGCACTGTATCCATAAACATTGATTAATGTCTATTAAATTGTATTAAAGCTTATTTTCTCATGTGGCCACTTTTTGTCTTTCTTTCTGTTGGTTTTTGGTACTATTTCGAATACGATAATTGAAAGGACAATAAAGTAAAAGACAGGAACGCAATGGAAATAACACTTTATTTCTCACAATTGGAATATGAATTACAATTCCTGACTCGTACAGAATTTAAATTAAACTGCTGGACTGGTTTGACAATAATACAAACTGCCGGACTGTTTTGATAATAAAACAAACTGCCGGACTGGTTTGACAATAAAACAAACTGCAGGACTGTTTTGACAATATAAAAACTGCCGGACTGTTTTAACAAACTGCCGGACTGGTTTTAACAAATAAAAAACTGCAGGACTGTTTTGACAATATAAAAACTGCCGGACTGTTTTGACAAACTGCCGGACTGGTTTTAACAAATAAAAAACTGCCGGACTGTTTTGTAAATAAAACAAACTGCCGGACTGTTTTAACAAAAAAGAAACTGCCGGACTGTTTTAAACAAACTGCCGGACTGTTTTAACAAATAAAAAACTGCCGGACTGGTTTTAAACAAACTGCCGGACTGGTTTTAACAAATAAAAAACTGCCGGACTGTTTTGTAAATAAAACAAACTGGACTGGTTTTAACAAATAAAAAACTGCCCGGACTGTTATTAAATAAACTGCCCGGACTGTTATGTAAATACTGGAAATTAAAGTACAGGAAAGTAAATTACAGAATAGGAAAGACTGAAATGTAAATTACAGAAACTAAAGGTACTGGAAAGAAAAATACAGAAGGGAAACAGTACTGAAATTAAATGGACAGAATAATAAAGGACTGAAAAATAAATAACAGAAATTAAAAGAAGAGGCAACTGCTGAGCAGTTTCCCTTAAACAATATTTCCCGAACCACCTTTAAAGGTTTCTGTTTTCGGGACTTTGTTCCCAAGGTACAACTTCTATCTCAGAGTGGCTCGTATGGAAACCGGCACCGAACCACAGGTCGAGCTGTTGGTGGTGCGGTTCTCTCTCACTAAGTGTATGCTTATGCTGTGAGTTGTGTGTATGAAGGTGTGTTAGAATGAGAGGGGGATGGCTGCCTTTTATAGGCTCTAATGAAACCGCAGCCATAAATGTTGGCCTTTAATTCTGGGAGTTACACCCCCAGAATCCGCTCAATCAATTCTGAAACCGCAGCATTTAATCTCATTCATTGCTGGAGCGTTTCTGATTGCTGGAAACTCTAGGGACTGCTTTGTATTTTATACAAAACTCCCTATTCGGGTTTGGACCCAAGACCCGAGACATTCCCCAAATCACAAATCCCAAGCCCAAGCCCAAGCCCAATACACACTAATACTCTCAGGTGTATGTGGACATGTTAGTTTAATAACTACATGGGTTGGTATGGTATATATATTGTAAAATTAACTCTTAATATTCCAATATGGGATTATACTAAATGGTTTTCCTTTACCATTTCGGTTTTTCCAGATTTGAGCTTTCGAGACACCAACTTTGAAGCCACTTTGTATTCACACTCATTCTCCGAATAGGTCATGTGATATACCGTTACGAAGCTCGTCACACGGGCTACTCAACCACGTTGAGTTCGGTATAAACAACTCAGCGCTGTTACACGAAATAATGACTCGAAGTTGGTCCAGTGACCATTCGGAAACACCCATGTTTTCACATGTTTTTCCAACACTTTCTACCTATAATAACCCATAGGTTTTTTTTCCAAACATTGTGTACATGTTTTTGAGGGTTTGTAAACCTCACATTTTGTAGACTAAATGTTCGGGATCTTAAACTTTCATTTTAGAGTTTACCTTTTACAAATATATTGAATATTGATGGTAAGCACTCATATGATTTTTAACTTTTATACTTGTTTATCAATGATTTCACTAGTACGTAGTATATACATGGTGAAACATTAGTTTATGTCCAAAAAATTTTAATGTTGGTAATTAATGTATCGTACCATTAACATACCGACTTACGGTATACCGAAATTATGATATAACGAATGTACGGTAAGAAAATGATAATGAAATGTACTTGTACCACAAAGCACGATACGATAATGGTATTAACGAAATTTTTGACGGTACCATACCAACCAGACTCCTAATGTGTAGCCTAGGAGTAGCCGCCTAATACTAATTTATGATAACTTCCTATATAATATGATTAATTCTCTATGTTATTTTTCGGACTGGAACATAAAAAAAAATGCAAATAGTGGAATTATAGGTAAAATGAAAAATGAAAAAAATCAAAAAAAATGAATCAAATGAAAATGAAATGCAAAAGCATCTTCTTATTTTTATTTATTTATTATACAATATAAAAAAGCAAGCATCAAGCCTCATTAAGACGGGAGAGGTGCATGCTTCAAATTTATCTAAATTATACTTTAGATCCTCAAAGTTCTTAACTGCACGTACTTGACTTTTATAATATCTTTTGTGACGGTAACAGTTCTAGAACTTTGGGAAATGACAATCTGGCCCTATCTTTGAAATTGTTCTTTCGTACCCCATATACCAAGCAATGCAAAATCAATAAATAAAACAAAAATTAATTACAACAATATACAATGGTTGTGTTTAGTTTATTTGATTAGGAGTTGACACATGGCAAAATACACATATCTAAAACGCTTAGAATCGTTTTATTTTATTTTATTTTGAGTTTAGGTATCATCGATCTCTTACACAAACTTAGGAACACAATTTTATGATAATCTTTTGGTGGTTTATTTTTTTACATCACACTCTTAATCATCAATAACATAAAATAGGTGTTATGTTAGGCATTAAAATATTAGCAGGTCATTATCATGTCAAAAATTAGTACTTAATAGGAATGACCTAACTTTCTAACCATGTAAACTAGTTATATATTGCTCTCCAATTTATTTAGAAAAATCAAGGGTTTAGCGTACGAGTTGGATAATTACATGGGTAGTCCTTTTACTCTTAGTTATAACAATATTGTATCTGGATGTTTTAATGCTATTAAGTAAGCGTCATCGTTCTCCTTTTTGAATCGCCCAACTATTGAGTAAGGGTCGGTGTTTATTATCCGAATTTCAATATACAACATACTTCATTGACATTTCAAATTATACTAAACATAATTATTTCAAAGTTATACCGAAACTAGCTCATTTCAATATACAATCATCAAAATGCAAGACCAAGACTAAATGTGGATAGTGAAGAATTAATTAGTAATTTAATAAAAAGAAACAATGGACAATAAAGGAATCCAAAGAGTATATAGTAAGAGCTTGGATTTTTATACTACACCTTTTCTGAAAAAACGTACAAACCGTAAAAAAAAATCTACAGTTTACAGTGTTTTTATGCAAACCGTACATTAAATGTACGTTTTGAATGTATTTTTTTGCATTATTTATTTTTTTTGTGTAATTTCAATTTGTAAAATAAGAAAAAATATATAAAATATGCAAATCCATAATTCATTTAACTATATATAATTGTTTGTTGTTTGTTTATATTAATTATAGAAATTATAATAATTGTTGATATTTGTCCCATTTTTGCATTATTTTTTTTGTGTGTGTAATTTCAATTTGTAAAATAGGAAAAAATATATAAAATATGCAAATCCATAATTCACTTAGCTATATATAATTGTTTGTTGTTTGTTTATATTAATTATAGAAATTATAATAATTGTTGATATTTGTCCCATTTTTGCATTATTTTTTTTTTTTTTGTAATTTCAATTTGTAAAATAAGAAAAAATATATAAAATATGCAAATCCATAATTCACTTAGCTATATATAATTGTTTATTGTTTTTTTATATTAATTATAAAAATTATAATAATTGTTGATATTTGTCCCATTTAATAAAAAAATTAGGGTTTTTATTCAAATTTGTGTTATTTATATATTTATTACTAATGGTTTGGTTATGATGTTACATGTTTATGATGGTTATTTGTTTTGATTGAGAAAAATAAAAATTGTTACGCTTTATTAATATTTACCCGTTTTGAAAATTAGGGGTTTTTATAAAATTATGTTTTTTAATTAGTTTGTTTGCCCAAATCACCAATAAAAATTGGGGTTGTTGATATTTTATCCGTTTTATAAAAAAATTGAGTTATCATTGTTTGGTTATAATTAAAAAATTGAATTATCATTGTTTGATAACTATCTATAATTTCTATAATTATTATAATTTCTATAATTAATATAAACAAACAACAAACAATTATATATAGCTAAGTGAATTATGGATTTGCATATTTTATATATTTTTTTTCTATTTTACAAATTGAAATTGCAAAAAAAAAAAAATGCAAAAATGGGACAAATATCAACAATTATTATAATTTCTATAATTAATATAAACAAACAACAAACAATTATATATAACTAAGTGAATTATAGATTTGCATATTTTATATATTTTTTCCTATTTTACAAATTGAAATTACAAAAAAAAAAAATAATGCAAAAAAAATACATGCAAACCGTACATTAAATGTACGGTTTGCATAAAAACAGTGTAAACTGTAGATTTTTTTTACGGTTTGTGCGTTTTTTCAGAAAAAGTGTAGTATAAATTCAAGCTCATATAGTAACGAATAATAATAAATTTCAAAGTTTTAACTTTTAAATATACCCTTCCGTGTCAATTTATATTTTTTATACAATATCAAATTTATATTTTCTATACGATATCACTTGTAATTTTGATGAGATTTGAAAGTATAACTAAATTGCTGAATAATTTTTTAAAAAAAATCTGTACTTTAACATTAAAATATGTGAAAAGAATTTGTTTAGTTAAAAAAGGTCTTTTTGCCCCTACAGATCGTCAAAAGGTATATTTTTTTTTTTGTTTACTTATAAAACTTATTATCGATCTTATTTCTCTCTTCTTTTCAACTTTAATTCAGATCATTTTGTAACTGTGTAATTTAATTTTGTTTTAAACTAGGGTTTGTTCTCAGCTCCTAATTAAACGAAAAATGTTGGGACTCGTCAAGCAAAGACTTAATTATCCGGTATATATCTTTCTTCATTTATTATACATATCTTTTTTACACAAATAATATATATTAGTTTGTTTTTTGAGAATTTGTAGTTTATGATTAAAAGGGGGTGACAGGTTATTTATGTGATTGGATTTGGTTAATATGAATTAAACCCAATTGAATAAATGACAGATTAAAGTTATTGGCTTATAGAGATTATGTTTTATTTTATTTTATTTTATTTGGCAGAATATTCGGTCTCAATCGATTATTAACGCGGTTAGGAGTTATGCTTCTGCTGCAAAAGAGGTGAATTTCTCTTCTTTTTGTATAATTATGGGTTTGTTTGGTCAAAGCTTTTACGTAGTTTTTGTAATTTTGTTTAATAATTATGAACTGTTATGTATATAGATGTAAATATTTATCTCTGTTTTCAAAAAGATCGATAGTGAAAAAGCTCGATAAAAGCTCGATTTAAAGCTTTAAAATAGCTTGAAAAACTCCTTTTCCGCTTTTAGGCTGCTAAAAGCGGCGCAGCTATTGCAAAAACACTTTAGTTAAGTTTTGCTATTTAATTCATTATTTATTTGTCTTAAGGTAGATAAGCTCAGTTATTTTACCAGCTTCAAATAAGTCAACTTTTTTGCTCAGCCAAAAGAGAGTAATAAAGTTTTGCTCATAAGTTGCTGTGCATTTGACTGCTAAGCCAAAAGCTTTATTTTGTTTGGTCTTTTTCTTGAAAATGCTATAGATTTAATGTATAGTGAAACCATTTTGTTTCTTCAGATGAGCCAAGCTTATTGGTAATAAAAGCTGCATTCGAATAAACCGAATGTATCTTTATTGGTAGCCTCATGATTCATGAATTTTGGTATCTTTAGTTGTTACACTTGACCTCAAACTTTATCTGTTCTAAACTGAGTAAGTTTATCGGAATTCAGGAAGGTATATACCAGGAATATCGTGAGATAATCTTGTTGGGATAGTTTTGTACAAGTTAAAGGCTTCGAGTGAATCGTATCTTTGATCAAGTAAATTAAAGTTATCAACTTGAAATCGGTAGTGTGGGATAATGCTCATGTACAGTACATTTTACTAAGCATGATTGCACGTTCAAAAAGCGCAATCTACTTAAAGAATCATTAAAGAAGGCTCCAAAAGCTTAATATGGTTTCTTTGGTTGATATTTTATAATTTCTTCTTATTCGATCTCTTGCTATCCATTTTACTTGATATCTTCTTATAGTTGGAGTGATGTGTAATAGTTTATGAGAGTATTTGTGGCACATTAATCTAAAGCTGCTGTCAGAACCACTGGCTACTATTCACAGCCATTTAGGTTCATCAATGGTCAGCTTATATCCACTTATGATGAACTATTAGTGCATTTTTCAACTTCCACTTATGATGAACCAACTGTCATTAGCACAGGGACATTGACTATTGGTAAAAATGTTGTATCATTTTTTAATATTAATATCGTTGCTTGCAGATGACGGTGCGTGATGCTTTAAATTCTGCTCTTGATGAAGAGATGTCTGCGGATTCTAAAGTATTTGTTATGGGTGAAGAGGTACTTTTGGAAGTTAGAAAATAATTCTTCGAGAGAGTATTTCGTTTCCCTTTTTCTCTTCTGATTTTAATGCTTGATTGTATCTACCACAATGTAGGTTGGTGAGTACCAAGGTGCTTACAAGGTTAGTTTTATCCAAATTGATTGTTGTCTCTTATTGTTATTTAACTCTGGTTTGATTGGTGAACTTATGACTCTAAATCCAATTTGTTTTCTCAGATCACCAAAGGTCTTCTAGATAAGTATGGTCCTGATAGAGTGATCGATACACCTATTACAGAGGTTTGAAATTCACCATACTGCATTTACTATTTTTCTTCTTTCTGAGTTCCTGTACCTTTATTTCATTCTTGGTAACACTATTCTTTTGTAATTTTTATTAACCTATTTTAGGCTGGCTTTGCCGGGATCGGAGTTGGTGCTGCTTATCATGGTCTAAAGCCTGTAATAGAATTCATGACATTCAACTTCTCTATGCAGGTCAGTGCTATACACATTTGACATTTTGACATCATATTCTTATAGCTTTTAGACTCAATTTGTCAACCTATTAAATGTTATACCGCTTGTGCCTGTAATCACATACTAAAAATAAGAAATGGTTAAGCTGCGATGTGTGTGCTGTTGTGGTCATTTCGTTTTAGCTGTTATGCTCATCATGCAATTATTGGATCAAATTTCCATGTGATTCCCATAGTACCAAATAATAAAATATGTAATTAGTAGACGCTCTGTTGGTTTTTGTCACTTCAGTTGAAACACTATTAGTCCCCATAGAGTATGTTACTCTAATTGTCCTCCAATAGGAAGTAGGTTGTAAAGTGGTATCGGAGTAATCACGTATAACACCATCCTTCCACAGAGGAAGGGTCCTAACTCCCTGAAACTATGGAGACCAATACTGTACTAATTGAACATACAAGGGCTACCGGTCTTAATTTATTGAAATTATGAGCAAATAAAAAATGTACATCTAAATATGGGGACCATTCCTGTTTCTTTCATGCCGATGAAACTTTTAGACCTTTAGATTCGTTAGAATTTCTGGACTCAGTTTGTTTTTGTTGTAGGCAATCGATCACATTATTAATTCTGCAGCAAAATCAAATTACATGTCTGCTGGTCAAATAAATGTGCCTATAGTGTTCAGAGGACCAAATGGTGCTGCTGCTGGAGTTGGTGCCCAACACTCACATGTATTTGTTCTTATACACCACCATAATATAATTGGATTATAATATTTCTTATGAAGCAAAATTCGAAAATATAAAACTCTTATCTTTTCTCAGTGTTATGCAGCATGGTATGGTTCAGTTCCAGGATTGAAGGTGTTGGCCCCATATTCAGCAGAAGATGCTAGGGGTCTCCTAAAAGCAGCTATAAGAGACCCTGACCCAGTTGTTTTCCTTGAAAACGAGTTGTTGTAAGTATTTTAGTGAATTTTGATGTTATTTTTGGCTAATAATAAGTCAATAATGGTTTTCCAATGTGAAATGGGTTGCAGATATGGAGAGTCCTTCCCTGTTTCTCAAGAAGTTCTTGATTCTAGTTTCTGTGTTCCTATCGGAAAAGCCAAGGTACTTGACCAAATAACCATTTCCTCTCATTAACAACATTGGGTTTTTCTATTTCTTTTTTTATAACATTCCATTTGTTACAGATAGAAAGAGAAGGAAAGGATGTTACCATCACTGCTTACTCAAAGATGGTTGGATATGCTCTCAAGGTCTGTCTTCTTTCTAAAGTTAACGGAATCTAACCAGTGATTGTCTGATGTACAATTGTAATCTTTTCTAAAGAGTTGATGCAATTCAGCTTAGTATTTTTTATTAATGTGCGATTTACTTGTCTATTGTGTTCAGGCTGCCGAAATCCTTGCCAAGGAAGGCATTAGTGCCGAGGTAACCTCAGTCTTCAAATGTTATACCCCCCCCCCCCCCCCCCCCACAAAAAAAAAAAACCCACCCACCCACCCACCCACCCACACACATCTATGAAATTAGCAGTTATTAATGATTGCTTTTGGTATAGGTTATAAATTTACGCTCAATTCGCCCGCTTGATAGAGCAACAATCAACGCCTCGGTTAGGAAGACCAATAGACTTATAACTTTAGAAGAGGGTTTTCCTCAGCATGGTGTTGGGGCCGAGATCTGGTAACCTCACTCTGTTTCTCTCTCCCTCGCGCTCTTTTTTAACCATTTTCCTTTGGATGGGAGTCTCAGAAATGTTCTTTTTCCACTTTTGTTCACAGCGCGTCTATCGTTGAGGAGAGTTTTGAGTATCTTGATGCTCCTGTTGAGAGAATTTGTGGTGCAGATGTTCCCATGCCTTACGCTGCGAATCTTGAAAGGATGGCTGTTCCACAGGTTTGTGGCTTAAGATTTCCTTTCAATTTTTATTTTTATTGTGCTTAAGAATTTTTTTTTGTGTGTGCTTGTGCTTAAGAAGTTTGAGCTTGAAGATATCTTCCTTTAAAGCGCAAATAGAAATCTGGTCACTACTTTTCATTTTACAACAACCAATTTAAGAGACTTTTTGTATCCATAAGGGAGATCCTAATATAGTGAATTGTGTATTTATCCACAAAGAAACTAGAAAAGATCCGCCAAACCAGATTTATCTAATATTTTTTCCCCAAAGAAAATATTTATGAATTTTGTCATCTTCATTATTCAATTTATGAGTTCTAAGTTTTGCTTGATTTTTTTGAATTACTAAGATTGTCATGCCGTTGGGTATTTTTTGAGCAGATAGAAGATGTTGTTCGTGCTGCCAAGAGAGCCTGCTACAGGGCCGTTCCAATGGCTGCAACTGCTTAAGGCTACTGGAAATCATATTGTCCTGTTGTTCCTTATCATTTTTTTTTCTGGTCTACAATTATTGGTAATTTTACTTTCTATGTTCTTGCCTTCGGTGATTTCTTTATTCCTTATGTCCCATTTACATATATTGATGTAACTAGGAAGGGGCTTCGATTTGAATGACTATTTTCTTTCAGAAACATCTAAAATAACCCTTTTGCAAGTGAAGAATAAGGGGTTTTGAGTTTCTTTTTGTCCACTTGAGTTGGAATGATTTTGTTCCTAAACAGATAATAGAATGTGAAGTGAAGGAAACAATAAGATATACTTGCATTTCTTTGCTCGTCTGCATTAATTTAATTTCGTATTTAAAGTCACCCGGTTGTTGTTATTATGCAACTTATAACTTAACGTCCTTCGTATTATCTCATTACTTGCGTATATGCTTGCTTGAATTTTGAATAGTAATTACTGTTATTGACCAGATTGGCTTTATATAATGTCTACATTACAATTTGTTCGCAGCTCTGAGTTAAAGATATTGCATTGTTACTTGTTCAACACTAGTGAACGTTGGTTCGACTGATTGGTCTACGATTTATGGTGTCAATTTCTCAATTTCTATATGCATTTATTGTTGTCGTAAAATTGTCACACATCAAGTGGTGTAGGTAAGAAATGTTTTTCACAACTCAACACAAGTAATGTATCAACGTGCTGTCAAAGTTCGACTACCAGTGGAGCGTTAGTATATTTTTACAAAACAGATGAGTGATTTTCATAATCAACAACTGATCAGCTGCAAAATACAAATCAAAGCCATAATAGAAGCTACCAAACTAAATCTCAGTATAGAAATGTAAAACTCCACAGCTTTGAACAGAATTGGCCAAAACCAGACTAAGATTACTCAAGCTGTTACCTAAAAACGATGTTCCAACTTATATTTTACAATAATATTATACGTGTGGTGACGGTTCTTATACAAAAGAAGAGAGGAGCGGAATTGTCACCTACCCCTCTTATGTCCCCGAACTAATTAAGCCTTTGATGAGAAATACAAATAACTAATGCAAAAAATGCACAAAGTTACCGAAGAACAATTGTTTAACGACTAGATATATGTATTGATTATCATCTGCGATCATATGACTATTTCGGAACATCTGACATGAACAAGCTATCAACACTCAACTTATTATCAGCTTTAAAATGATAAATACACAAAACATCTGTTATATAGTGACTAGTGTACCCAAACACATGGGGAGAGAAGGAGAATATGTAAAATATATTCTATAAAACCATAAGATTAATTTAAAGAAACATGAATCGTTAATTTCATAATTTTCACAACAATACGAACAAATATGATTGAATACTTACCTTGAGCCATTGTACTTTGTTGCCTAAGCTTTTATGAGATACGGTCTTCTCTCTCTTAGCGTTTTCTTAATAATAAGTATTATTATATATATTTCTCTATATATTATTTGATGGTGAGAATATAATATTATTGCTACTATTTTATAGGTAGAGAGAGTGAACGTATAACAGTCTCTCACACTTCTCACGTTCCATCAACGTGATAAGTGGTAGTATTAGTTTAACATTAACTTTAATTTTTATCTAATACTAACTGATTTAATTTATCTTTAATTAATTATTTAACCAATAAGATTAATAAACTTGATAATTACCCAAACCACTATTTATTTAACATATATGACACTAGGCCATATATATATATCCTAACATTCTCACATTTGGCCTTGTGGCAGCTTAATTTAGTCTTTATGGTTTGATAAAATAATTTACATATTGGTCACGTCATTAAAATCATTATTAAGTATAAACTAATATGAGTCATGGCGATTTTGCATTATATAACAACACAATCTCTTCCAAGTAGCACAATATTGGTCGTGTACTTAACAAGATCTATAAAAGAAAACAAATCAAATCATGTTTAACGTTTTGTATATACAAAAGCAATAAAACATTATATTTATTATTTTCAGAAACAATACATAAATAAGCTCAAAGTGTCAAACTTAAATCTTTTAAACTAAACATTAACATTTTCAGTGATGCCCATCCTCTCGGCATGCTCGATAAAAGTCTTAGGTGACAATCCTTTAGTCATCGGATCCACGATCATGAGTTTAGTACTAATATGTACAATTGACACCTTTTGTTTCTGAACATCTTCTTTAACGGCAAGATATTTTAAATCCATATGTTTTGCACCCTTAGATAACTTGTCGTTCTTTGAAAAGAAGACTGCTGCCGAATTATCACAATAAATTTTCAGCAGCTTGGCAATACTGTCGACTACACCAAGTCCTAAAATAAAGTTTGGCAGCCAATTTCTTTGAATTGCGGCTCATAACAAGCCACAAATTCAGCTTCCATAGTGGATGTAGCAATTGTAGATTGCTTTGCACTCTTCCATGAAATTGCTCCTCCAGCTAATAGGAACAAATAGCCCGACGTTGATTTCTTGAATCAACACAACCGGCAAAGTCTGAATCTGAATAACCAATCACTTCAAGATCCTTAGATCTTCGATAAGTGAGTATATGGTCTTTTGTGCCCTGCAAATATCTCAATACTTTCTTTGCAGCTTTCCAATGATTCATTCCCGGATTACTTTGATACCGGCCAAGCATTCCAACAGCAAAATTGATGTCTGGCCTAGTACAAGTTTGAGCATACATTAAACTCTCTACAACTGATGCATAAGGAATTTCTTCCATTTGTTTGCGTTCCATTTCATTTTTAGGAGATTGCATAAGACTAAACTTATCCCCTTTCTGAATTGGAGCAACACTTGATGAGCACTTTTCCATTCTGAATCTCTCCAAAACTCGATTAATATATGACTTTTGAGACAGACCTAATATAGGTTGCCTCACCCATATCTTTCATTTCAAAGTTTTCGGAGAGAAATTTCTTGGTCTCATATAACAAGCCAAGATCGTTAGTAGCAAGTAAGATATCATCAACATATAGAATTAAAAACATAACTTTACTCCCACTGATCTTTACATAAATACACCGATCAACAGTATTTTATTTAAATCCAAAAGAAATAATGGTATCATTAAACTTAAAATACCATTGGCGGAAAGCTTGTTTAAGTCCGTATATCGATTTCTTAAGTTTACACACCATGTTTTCCTTTCCTTTAATGGAAAAACCTTCTGGTTGAGTCATATAGACTTCTTCTTCTAAATTCCCATTTAGAAATGCGGTTTTCACATCCATTTGGTGTAACTCTAAATCGTAATGAGCAACCAATGCCATAATAATTCTTAACGAATCTTTTCTAAAGACGGGTGAAAAAGTCTCTGTGTAGTCAATTCCACTTTTTTGAGTAAAACATTTAGCAACAAGTCTGGCTTTATGTCGTTCAATATTGCCAAGAGAGTCGCGTTTGGTCTTAAAGACCCATTTACACCCGACCCTTTTACATCCTTTAGGCAATTCGACGAGATCCTAAACTTCATTTTGTTCCATTGATTTTAACTTATCTTCAATGGCATTGAACCATTTTGCAGAATTAACACTTTCGATGGCTTGTGATAATGAAACTGGATCTTCATCGATTCCCAGATCAAAATATGCTTCATTTAGATAGACCACATAATCATCAGAAATAGCAGATTTTCTTGGTCGTTGAGGCCTTCTTAATTCTACTTCTTGTGGTTCATCAACTATAGGTTCATTGACATTATGTTCATTCTGGATAGTTGGATCATTAATTTGTTCTTGTCCATTGTTCAACTGTTCAATAATAGAAGGAAAAATAGCCTTACAAGAAGTTAAAGGTAAATGTATTTCCACCCTAACTTCTTGAAACTCCATTTTTCATGGTTCCAAACTCCCACTAAGTTCACCATTCTCAAAAAACTTAGCATTTCCAGTTTCAACAATTCTTGTACTATGGATAGGACAATAAAATCTATACCCTTTACACTTTTCTGGATAACCAATGAAAAAACCACTGATCGTTCTTGAATCCAATTTCTTTTCTTGTAGATAATAAATCCTTGTTTCTGTCGAGCAACCCCAAACATGCAGGTGTTGTAAACTAGGTTTCCTACCAGTCCATAACTCAACAGGAGTTTTAGGAACTGCTTTACTAGGAACCCTATTTAACAAGTACATGACAGTTTTTAAGGCATGCATCCACAATGAAATGGGTAAAGATGAGTTAGATAGCATACTTCTAACCATTTCCAATAAAGTACGATTACGCCTTTCAGCTACACCATTTTGTTGTTGTGTACCTAGCATTGTGTATTGCGCACAAATGCCACACTTTTCAAGAAATTTAGCGAATGGACCTGGATATTGTCCACTTTCTTTGTATTTTCCATAATATTCACCACCTCTATCAGATCTTAAAATTTTCACTTTTAAGTCTAATTGCCTTTCAACCTCATTAATAAATATTTTTAAGGCATCTACTGATTGAGATTTTTCATGCAATAAGTAAATATATCGATAACGTGAAAAATCATCGATAAATTATCCAAACCACTATTTATTTAACTATATGACACTATGATATATATATTCTAACAGAATATGCTTAATTGCTTATTGAAGATCATGATCAGTCACTAGAGTCTCTAGCTATTGTCATACTAAATTCCTCACATTGTAAATTTGTAATGGACGTGAAGAATAAATTTCTGTTGCTAAGGCTGAATTAGGTACGGTAGAAATGTCCTAGTTTGCATTTTCGATTCAAAATTTATTTCATACACCGACTGGTCTCGTTTGCAACTATTTGTAGCATTGTTTGGTAAAAGTAAAAAAGTATACTTATTAATATACGTACAAGTTTTTGTAATTCTGTTTGGTAAAAGTCAAAAAATATACCAGGAGTGGTGAAAATAGTTGCTAGTAATGTATTACTATTGTTTAAAAGTATACTTATTGTAAAAATAGGTATGCAACTCTTTACTTAAATTGAAGTATAAGTTTTTATATATTTCAAAAACATTATAAGTATACTTTTTCAGTGTCAACCAAACACCATGCTTATTTATTTTTGGTACTTAAAAGTAAAAGGTACAATTAATTAGTACTGCCAAACAAGGCCATCTAAGTTTTGAAAACAAATAGTAACTGAAGACGTATGTACTACAGACTTTTCGACTTCCTGAAAGTGTAGGGGCATATATTTTGTAGTGGACGTCTTTACACGTCGAAGTTCAATTACTACTATAAATCAAGTAAAATGCTTTTGTTCATACATTTTTCCGACCCTAAAAAATCAACCCACATTGCATGGCATATCCATCTTATCAAAGATTTTGATTTTTATTAATATTAGATTTAACAATTTTTGAAATAGTGTTTTGAAATAGTCATGGCATATGACTATTTATCAATACAAACCCCATAAATGGCTGTTTTGCAATAAATTTTTGTTGGTACAATAATAAATTATTTACACTAAATAAACAAATAATCAAGGGATCGTGGGAAATAGATTTTTTGTTGGCACGTGGCATGTCTTGATAAGATATTAAGATGCCACCCAATCCATCTCCATGCATGGGTTGTCGATGGACATGACCAAAAAGATTAATATTCTTGGATTTATTCATATATAAATTCGATAATATTTGATTCGTTGTTAAACAGTATATATGTGATATGTCAATGCCTTCAACTCGGCAGCACCAATGAGAATGTCAAAATACACTTTACGTGCTACGTGTTGACTATTTATTGGACAACTTTTAGAGAAGCAAAAAACCTTATATATTGGCATAATATCTACAATATGTTGCATACATGATTATATGACTTGTACACATTAATTTGGACTAAATTTTATAGCAGCATCTTTATACTGTTAAGAAAATCTTAATCCAGTCTGAGAGTTTTATTTTGAAAAACAAACTCGTTGTTCTGAAACCAGTCTCGTACTTGTGAAGTACGAGGCTTGACTTTTATTAATTTACCGAATCTTATCAATTAAATTTCCCTTTTTGAAATACCACAAATAAAAGCAACATATATACTAAAAGCAGTATGCCTTATCTGTCTACAGTACTCACTCTCTCCCAGTGGCGGAGCCATAACTTTAAACCGTAGGGGTCGAAATATTGATAAAATAAAAAAAAAATTAAAATTAAGAAAAACGAAACTGCAAAAGGTCAAACATTGTTACTTAATTTACAATCGACTCATACGGTCACCCATATCTTGAAAGCGATGCATAATAACATCGTTCGACAAACTTTCAAATATATCATTTTCAATATAAACTACTAAATCATATAAATAAGAAAAAAATCAATGAAGTTAACTAGTTAAATAAGTTACAAAGTGAAACAACAATTTTATTCTAAATAAACTAAAATAAGTCAAACAGTAAATTTATCCAACTTAATTAATACGAGTAAATAACAAGGTAGACATTCTGTAAACAAACTACTAAACAACTAACTAATTTAAAAGTCACAACTGATTTATAAATGTTCCATTAAAAATTTATTTTAATAAAAAACTAACTTAAATTTCCCCAAATTTATACATTACCTAGTATTTTCTAATAAAAATCTGTTAAAAATTATCCTAACTTTTTTAAGTATTTAACAATTGTTAAGCAAAAAAGGATAGAATCAATAAATTACATTATATTATTAATTTTACGAACTAGTTAACTAGTTAGGATAAAAAAAAACTAAGAAAGAGAAAAAAAACAGTTGTGGCTCCAACCTATCTTGTTTTGGGAATAACATGTATGACTAGTTATCGTAAAAGAAAGTGGGTTTGGGCATTGTTAGTGTTAAGGTCATCGCTTATATATAGAGAGAGAATTTTGTATATGCATAATACAAACTCTCTATTTAAATGAAATGCTAATTTTGTAATTAACTTAATATCTCATGTCTATTTTGATAAATTTTATATAAAAGTCAGGGGGGTCAGCGGACCTCCCTAGCACCATACTGGTTTCGTCAGTGCTCTCTTCGGCAAAAAAACATGCCGAATTAAAGGGGTGCCCAATTCATGATTGCTAGAAAATCGATATAAACACGAAATAGATAATAATAGTATCAAAAAATTGTACAATTAAAGCTTAACCTTCATGAAAAAAGTCTCCTGACTTTTAAAAGTTAAAAACAGTTTCTTAAAAATAGTGGTAATTGACACAGATTCTTGAATGATTTGCTTACCGATTGGAATATTATTAAAAAAGGTTGTATGTATATACATGGAAATGTACAAAATATAAATTAATTATTAAGGGAGAAGACATAGTGTTTAAATTAATTAATAGGGAGAAGACAGTGTTTTTTTGCTGGAGAGCCCAAGTGTAAAGAGAGAGAAGACACTCTGTTAAATTCAGAAAAGTCAGCATACTAATAAAAGTCAAGACTCCTACTTCATAAGTACGAGACTGGTTTCAGAACAACGAGTTTGTCTTTCAAAATAGAACTTTCAGATTTGATTAAGATTTTGGTGACTGTATAAAGACGCTACCAAATTTTACAGTAAACCCTATTATATAACAGAAGTCTCATTTGATTGATTTTAGGAGTAATATTACTATTTATTTTTTGCTAATGTAGACTTATGTATCCAAATCGGACTGTCCAACAAACTACTATTATATAGTAGTATATTAACAGACAAAAAAGAACTCTGTTAAATTTAATGAGATGGATTTTTTCTGCCTCCTTGTTTTTCCAACTTAATTATTGGCTTAGAAACCGAATCAAACAAGCTCGTAATCAATTGTAGACAAAGGATGAAAAAATAAGGATAATATTTTCCTACAATCCGGGTTGTAGTGTTTTTCTACATACCTATCATGTGTACAACTCTAATTGGCCATTAATCTATACTAAATTTTATATATTAACTACTTATGAAAATACATTTTTTTGTTGATTCTCTGTTTAATTTATCATGGTGGAAAGATTTAGGTGAATTAATCTTTCATTTTTGTAAATGAAAATAAAAGCTCGTATCTTTCATTTTTTTCTACTTTTAGCGTTCACATTGTTTACCATTTGTGTATTTATTGAAATAAACTTTAAATAACGAAAAACTTGACAAATATTATCCTAAAAGTCATCTTAATTTTTGTTTAGATACAATATTATCTCGTGATACCTATTATTTTTCTTGTTTGATAGTTTTCACATGCATGTAAAACTGCGATATGTTTACACTTAGTTTTTTTTTTCTTGATAGAAATTTACAACCATATAAAAAATAAGATAACATATTTAAATAGTTTTCAATACAAGTAATAACAAATTATAATTTTCCCAAGTTAGCTAAATTTTAAGATTATGACAAATAATATTTATTTGTAAACATTATTTTGAATAAAAATGTAATTTAAGTAAAGGCAGAAATAAATAAATAATTTTCAATGTTTGAATACTACTATTAAATATTTGGTGAAATCTATTTGTCTGTTTAAGGCAAATTTGATGGTTTATTATAAATTGACAAATCAACACATGGCAGCTATGTAGAGAAACTCTAAAAACCGGGTTATAGAAAAATATTATCCAAAAATTAGAGTTCAAAACCTAAGCTTTTATGGAAAATGTTATTTGATCGGTAATATTTATCACACATAAATTAAATATACAGTAGAACCTCTACAAATTAATACTCGGTAAAATAATAACCTCTTTAAATTAATACTCGGTAAAATAATAAACTCTTTAAAATAATAATATTCTCCGGTCTTGACTTGAGCCAGTGTAAAAAATCAGCAATTTCGATAAATTAATAAGATAATAAATTTTATGAAAATCATTATATAAATATTGGTCCTGACAAAATCATAAATTAATAATTCTTCAAAATGACAAACGTTAGTGAAGTATGATTCTATGGTCATTTGTTTTTTTATTAAAATTTAAATCTACTTGAATCTTATTTCTAATTTTTCTAATTGCATCCAAAATGTTTGATATAGTCTTTTCGAACTGCACCAAAAAAAAAAGTTATAGATGCGATAAATGTTTACTTTTGCGTGACTAGTTCCAAATGTGCGGTATTATCTTCAATTATCATCTTCAACTTCATTCTCACCCCAACTACGATAAATGTTTACTTTATTGTTACCAAATGCAATATTCATAATTTTTTTTAAGTTTTTGGCATCTGAACATGTATCATTTTCACCTGGATAATCCAACAACTCATTGACATGATCCGTCTAATTGAGATAACCGAGACCATCAATCATTTTTTTCAAGTTCATAAATATCTTATCATTAGTAGTTTCATCTGTTAATTGAAACTTCATTGACTGAACGAATTTTGCAGTGTTGAAAATAATTTGTTATTGTTGCTCGGTGAACATTAATCATTCAATCAATAAAACATCTGTAAAATAATTATTATTAATTTATCAATTAATTAATACATGTCGAAATTAATAAATTTCTACCTTACCGACATTGTAAATTTATAAAGGTTTTACTGTATGCAGCTTAATTCGATATATTTTCCCTTCACAAATATCCACTATATCTAAGATTTCGTTTGACCTTATCCACTAAAACTCTCAAGATCCATGGAGATATGTTTGTTGGTCCCTTTAAGATCAAATGAAGAGAGAATTTATTCCCTGTCGAATTCATGCAATAACGAAATTAAACGATCCATAACTAATTGAAAATGAGAATATTATGCAATATATGCATATCGTTGTTGCCTATATAAATGCATTTTGTTCATTAGTTTTTGTGTACCAATGAAATCAGTTATGGAGTTATTTATATTGGAAGAGAGGCCTTGTATGACGATGAAGAGCCTTGTTTGGTAGCCAAGAATGACTTGCCTAAAGTTCTTTCAAGGGTTAATATCACAAGTGTCCGTATATACGTCGTATACGTTTAATATTACAAAACTCTAAATAGTATTTTAGGGGGTCATCTCTTGGCTTCCTGAACGGCTCTTGTCTGTCATTCCAGGCCTTCTCGCTTCCATTGAGTGACGATTTAAGAACTAAATGTCGTAACATGGTACCTACACAGAGTTGTAACCCTTGAAAGGTAATATTGTTTTGAGTTTTGGAATTTTACAAACTTAAACCGAAGAAAAGAAGAATTAGAAACTGGAAAAAGGAGTGATCATTTTATGTCTTCATCGCTCTTTTTACTCTGTTAATTTTTTTCAAGATGTTTTTAAAACGGCAGTAGAACTCTTACATTTTTTAGTAAAATGAATCCCGATTCTTTATCGTCCGAAAAGTAGTAATTAACTTATATCACTATTGTCTATTGTATTAGAGAATAATTAGAGATTCGCCTAATTCGTGGTTAATTACTCCTTCTTATAAGTTCATTTTTTTTTGTATTTTTTTGCTTTGGCTAAGAAGATACTTTCCAGTTTCCTTAGGGTTGGTTAAGTTGTTAATTTTACTATTGAAAGTCTAAAACTCTTCTATGATAGTACTTAAAAAGCTACCCCAAGAAAGGTTCTTAATTAGCCCCCAAAAAAAAAACTTGAGTTTTGATATAAGAAAGACTAAAAACCACACACTTTTGCAGATAATGTTGATTTGGCAAAATTTTGATAAGCTGTAATTTTATTAATTATTCTTTTTGTTCTTTACACCTCTGAATATGTCATCTATTCTCTCACTCCCCAAACCAAAAATTGATCACGAAAGAGAAAAAAATATGTAATTCCTGACTCAATTTGGGATGTCATCCGACCGAATAGTATGTGTGGCGGCATGTGCTAAACAAAGCCTAAAAGAATAATTATAAAACAAAACATAAATAGCTCATTTATCAACTCTAATTTCTATCAAAAGTTACATTAATTGTAACATAGAAAATTATATTCTTTACAAATAAACTTAATCTATTACAAGCTAAACCAAAATTACATTGCAGCGGAAAAGTAACTTAAACTTTTATGAGGTGTGTCTGATCTCCAAACTTACTCGATATCAACTCTAATTAACTGCTTGTAACCTGAAAACATTTTAAAAAGAAGAGGGGTGAGCCAAACGAGCTCAATGAGAGAGAAAACCTCATAATATATAATACGAGTCGAAAATAAGATTTTTCTTTTCAGTTTCTTGCAAAATAATATTTTTTTCAAATAAAATTCTCAATGCATAAGTATTTAGAAATCACTTGAATATAAAAGATAAATAAACTATTCACTTTTCTTTCATTAAGAATAAAATTCATCGCAATAATAATAATAAAAATCTCTTTTTTTCTTTTTATGATAAAAGCAAAATGATAACATGTATATTTTATGATACCAAGCCCGATTGACTTTCTGAATCTATTTACCGTCGATCTTTTTCTCAGGTGTATAAACCATACGTGCACTACGTAATTAAGATCACCACAACATGACGGCTGAATCTCTCCCTTAAAACGTTCCGGTTAACCAAACTATATACAATCGCTAAGTTAACCGTTGAGAACTAAACTCTTTCGTTAAAACTGACACATTCAATACTTCTAGCCTATATTCATTTGAAATTTAATTGCTCATGCTCTTTTTGTACGTAGATATCACTAACTAATTATACCTTTAACCCCCGTCTCTTAGTGTTTAGGTGTCTTTCCAAATTCTAAAGTGACAATATTCATGAGATATAAACGTATAGGCATATACAAATAATGTAGGTGGATATTTAGATGGCATTTGTAACTGATGTGCATAACTAATGTGACCTAGAATACTTCCTAATAACTAACCTAATATTTTAGGTCACTACTTATTTCTAATTATTAAACAATACGTCAATTTGTAAACATAGTAGGAATGATCTAAAGAAATATTGAATTATTTCTAAATAAAATAAAATTAATATACGGGATTTTACACTCTTTCTCACCTAAAAAAGTTTCGTCCTGAAACTTAGCAAAACCAATATTGTTGACCATCTCAATTTATTTGTAGTCTCTCATGTAAAATATGTGCGAACCTTGATGTTATGATGAAGATATAATTTACTAAAAACAAACAGCAATTTAACTTGAGCAGATTAGTTTCCTAAGCATAGTAGCATACCTCTTTTAACACGTACTTTCTCTAATTTATATATATCATCCCCAAATATAATGATTACTAAGAAACGAGCTACAATTTTAAACTACAAGTTATACATGAATAATTACCCCAAACAACTATAAACAGAAAGCTATCATTAATTCAAGCAACTACTGTGTTCATATGTTAAATTTATACATGATCAATTCCGAAACATTAGTTATGACATATTTCCTTTTTTGCAATATAACCGTTCAAATCTTTACTATCAAAATATTAATAATCAGGGTATTTAAGGCACAATAAAATTTTGAATTCACTTGTAATTATCATTTTCCAACTCCAAAACAAGTCAGAAACATATAGGACATTTTAAATTATTTTAACAGCTCAAATACTATTAGATACAAGTTCTTATTGCAAATATTATCCCACTCCTGCCATTAAGTAAAGTAAATTCTCATGTTCCCGTAAATTATGTACTATCCTTAACGGCAAATTTCTAATAGTTAGAGTATGATACAACTTAACTAAGATCATCATACATCCACAACTAATCTATATTCAAAGTAGATACAAGTAGAATTGTTGTAGAATTGAAAAGCCTTTACCAATCAATAATATCAGATTACTTCAAGAATCAATACTAGAATCACATTAAATTACTAATAATAATATCATCATTATCCTTGTACTTAAAAACTTATGATGGAAAAATACTAACGTAAATTTCTAATGTCAAATTTTTACCACTTCCGATCATTTATTATCTCATTAATTACCAAATTCTATAACTCCCCTCAATCATAATTCCAAAACTCTACAACTCCCATCAATCATAATTCCAAAACTCTATAACTCCTGTCTACATAATTCTTAGTCCAAATTCTGATTTTAGTCATTATCAATGCTAATAACAAAGTGTACACTATGAAAGCAAAACACATGATGTAAGCTAATCTTTTAATTGGTAAAAAAAAATTTGTTCCTACCATGTTTTTCCTTGAACTGATAATTTACCTCTGGAATGATTCAAATTCAAACAACTATTATTGATACCGTAAGATAACCAAACCTATTCCAAAACTTGTTTCCATATTGTTTTCCGAAACATTTATCACTTAAACATCTATATCTAACCAGCCTAACCTTTGCATTTTGTTTCTAATTTATCAAACAATCCAGTTTTAGCATCTAGACCACCACCCAAAAATAATACCAATCTCCATTTATACCATGTTCTCTTAAACAAAACAATCTCTAATTAATAAGAAGCGCAAAACCTAATAATTTATATTTAGTCCCAAAATACCACTCCAAATTCACATGTAATACATGCTCTCAATCAAAGTACAATACCTGTTGAAACTTTGCAACTAATCCGACCAAAGAGATTTACTTGAAATAACTAGGACAACTATAATGCTAGTTCAGTTATTATTTGAACACTTTAAACACAAATTAAATCTCAAGTTTGGATCCTAATTATAGCTTAAACATCTTTTACAGTGGTCAAACGAATTGAAAATAACCTAACGTATCATTTCATTGAAACTCTAGGCAAAAGTCGGTACCGAAAGGTAATCCATGGACAACATTAAATTACAAAAATAAGAAGGAAACTACCATAATCGAGGTTCTCTTATAGCTGTCGAAAACTTCAACTCAAAAAAAAACATCCATAAAATAAATAAATATATCCTATCATTCCCTTTTGTTTGTTAGTTACAATCCGCCGCAATAGTTAACTACATTTTTATTTATATATACCAAACTAGTGACCTCATTAACCTACAAACCATTAATAGAGATAATAAGAAAATGTTTTAAAAACTTTGTCTCACCTATAATAGTTTACAAACTAAAACATTTTAACTTGTACAGGGGCATGCTACACCAGATATATTTCTTAAGTTTTCAATAGTTAATCTTATAAAAATAAAATCTATTAAAATTCCCTTATATCACATTGAATTTAGTACATATGAAATTAGCTGCGTGTAATTCCTCTTAAATATGGACACCAAACCAACTCAACTAAATTAAGTCTTACATTATAGTATAGTCTTACACTATACAGTATCAAACGAGATTCTTCATGTAGGGATAATTAACTTAGAACCTAAAATATCTAAGTCCCCGGTTATCATTCTATCGAGTGAAGAAAAATAGTTGTTAAATGTGAAACATATATATAAAACACTAGCTTACAATCTAACCAAGAAAAAAATTTATATTCAATGTCTAAAAGAGTAGAATCATGTTGTAAGGAAGAAATAAGTGCACGAACGACTTATAAAACTAATGAATTTAGGACACGACCTCACAAAACGTAATTAAATATTCATGTTTTCCAACTAATAAAATCTAACCAAATTTTTTTTTTCCTCTCACTCTAATACATGTATTTATTTTTATAACATATTATCAATAATTTACAAAGACATAAAACGAATCAAAACAAATCCATAGCCAAATATATATTAACTTTCTTTCAACTTGTTAATATTTTAACCCTATTACTTACATAGTTTCCTTGATAATACAGCAACAAAAGTCTCGTATCTATTAAAAAAAACACACAAAAAAGCAATTAAACGCCATTTTAGAACAGTTTTCGCAAAACAAAACAAAACAAAAAAATCAAAAGAGAACCAAACAACATAGAGACTTTTGCAAATGATTCTAAGCTAATAATATGCCACTTTTTCCAAACACCAGCTAGTAGCTACGCTATCATCTATGTACCAATAATTTCTAATATGACATCTAGAAAGGGAAAAAAACACTAACATAATAAATCTTATGAATAAACTCAACATTAGCTTGCTAGACCTCAAAATATGAGGTCACGGTACAAAAAAAAACGTAATAAATAAATAATTAAAATACTAGACAACAATTGATGGACCTATAAGACATGAGACCAGATCTCAACTAACTTATTTCAACTCTAAATCGGAACATAGAGCTCTGATACCAAAAAATGTAACATCTCTGATCCAATTTGGGATGTCACACGGCCGATTAGCACGTGTGGTGGCACGTGCTAAACAAAGCCTAAAAGAATAATTATAAAACAATACATAAATAGCTCATTTATCAACTCAAATTTCTATCATAAGTTACATTAATTGTAACATCGAAAATTATATTCATTACATATAAACTTAATCTCTTACAAGCTAAACCAAAATTACATTACAGCGGAAAAGTAACTTAAACTTTTATGAGGTATGTCTGGTTCCCAAACTTACTCGATATCAACTCTAATTAACTGCTTGTAACCTGAAAACATTTTAAAAAAGAGAGGGTTGAGCCAAACGAGCTCAATGAGAGAGAAAGCCTCACAATATATAATACGGGTCGAAAATAAGAATTTTCTTTTCAGTTTCTTGCAAAATAATATTTTCTTCAAATAAAATTCCCAATGCATAAGTATTTAAAAATCACTTGAATATAAAAGATAAATAAACTCTTCACTTTTCTTTCATCAAGATTAAAATACATCGCAATAATAATAATAAAAATCTCTTTCTTTCTTTTGATGATAAAAGAAAAATGATAACATGTATATCTTAGGGTACCAAGCCCGATTGACTTCCTCAATCTTTTTACCGTCGATCTTTTTCTCAGGTGTATAAACCATACGTGCAGTTCATAATTAAGGTCACCACAACATGACGGCTGAGTCTCTTCCTTAAAACGTTCCGGCTAACGAAGTTATATACAATCGCTAAGTTAACCGTTGAGAATTAAACTCTTTCGTTTAGTTGTCAACGTCACCCCACTTTCCTCTTCCCCTTATTCGGGGATTCTCTGTTGTATTTATTCTCATGGTCACAAATACAAATCATAAGCAAATCATAAAAATAATAATTTTGAAATCTTATACAGATACATTGTATATAATTTTTATCTTTATAAGATATAAACTCATTCTCTTTATACAGATTCACTGTATATAAATCATTTTTTTTCATTCTTTTCTTTCTTTTATTTCTTTCTATATTTTTTTTGTTTTCGTAGCAATATAAAAACAATATTTCCATATATAAATAGTACTTGAAAAATAATACCTATGAGCCTGTAAAATATTATCAAAAGATGCAACGGGTTATTTATAATAGCAAGACAAAACCCACTCACCTGAATAACGGATCAGAAAACCAAAGCATTATTTTACTACGGATAAGCTAATGCGAGGAATTTAATTTCTCCATTAAAATTTCTCTTAGCTCGACCCAAAACTGGTGGATTCTCTCCTAGCTCAGTGACTTCTATTGTGATATATACACATATATTTAGTATAGTAATAAGTATTTTACTAACATCAGCCAGGATCTAGACTGGTGGTGTATCACTACAAAATAATGTTTGATTTAGTGAGAGTCAAAATCTGTCACAAGCCTGTCGCTAATTTAAAAAGCTGTCACAAATCTGTCGCAAATTGACTAAACTGTTACAAATCCGTCACAAAAACCGTCGCTAATAAGCTCGTAACAAAAAATACCGTCATTAATCCCGTCGCTATTTGAGTATTTTTTTTGTATTGATATACATGTCTTGCTCATATAAAGGGATAAATTGTAGAAAAGTTATTGAATGGCTACCTCCTTATTCATTGACGTTTTATTCCTTTTGTTATTGCTTTTACGTCTTTACAACCATACGTTACTTAAATGCATTATAATAATTAACAAGGCTCATTATCACCAATTACTAACAAATTTCATAACCGACTCTCCACCATCTTGCTAATCATAATACTAGTTCCAAAACGATGTTATTAATCATTACAATAAATTCACGTAAAAACTTACCATTCTAAGTTGTAAAATTTTCAAAACTGACACATTCAATACTTCTAGCCTATATTCATTTGAAATTTAATTACTCATACTCTTTTTGTACGTAGCTATCACTAACTAATGATACCTGTAACCCCGTCTAGTGTTTAGGTGGCTTTCCAAATTCTAAAGTGATAATATTCATGAGATATAAACGTATAAGCATATACAAATAATGTAGGTGGATATTTAGATGGCATTTGTAACTGATGTGCATAACTAATGTGACCTAGAATACTTCCTAATAATTAACCTAATATTTTAGGCCACTACTTATTTCTAATTACTAAACAATACGTCAATTTGTAAACATTGTAGCAATCACCTAAAGAAATATTGAATTATTTCTAAATAAAATAAAATTAATATACGGGATTTTACAAAATACAAGTTGTGAATATGAAAAAATAGGCTTTTATAGATTTAGTTATTTTTTTATTTATAAACATTAACCTATTATTCATGATTATTGTCAATTTGGAATTTTCGGCCATAAGACAGATTTTTTTTTTTTTTTTTCAACAGAAACTTTTATATAAAGGAGTCTCTATGGGAAAGACCCCCATAGCGGTCATTACATCATTACAACATAACGTAGCTTGACTAAATAACAGTCATACAAAAGATTATTGCTAGGCAGGTGCGAAAACGACATTAAGGAGCTCCCCAGAACTCTCTGTTTCGCTAGAAAAAGACCACCCAAGTGAACAACAACCTCTCCTTATACCCCCTCCACCTTGTTTCTCCAAGATCAGAGTGATCTAAGGTTTTTATTCATGGATTTCCCGTTTCTAGTTTGCAGAAAGCCTGGTTCTCTTAAGTCATGCAACACCCCCTAGCAATATACAACTGATAACTGCCTAATAACGCAGAAAAGACTAACTAAACATTACAGTAATAAGAAAAGGCAAGCTTCTAAAGCACCTGCATTGGCACTGAAATAAGCTGATTAGCAATATAAAAGCACCACTTTTTCAGACATAAATCTTCATCAAAAGGATGTTTGTGATCGTCAGTAACATAATAGAGAAAACTAAACTAAAAGCTTCAGAAAAATATCCTCATTAGCTTTAGATATCTGTTCTTATCCCAATTTTCAAAACCAAACACAACATATCTCAGGCCGAACCTTCCTTGAAATGGTGCTTTGGCATTACAGTAACACTTCAGAATAAATTCATCATTAGTCATAGATTTTAGAACAAAAAGTTTTAAAATCTGTCTAGGTCTTAAAACAGCACCCTCTTAGACAGGGTGTGCATTTTTGATCCAGGTAATAGGCTGCATATATATTCTTAGGTAAATCCATAGCTCTGCCTGTAATAAAATCATTCCCATTGGAACCCATTTTGGCCAAGCCATCTGCAGCTTGATTCTGTTCTCTGTAAACATGAGTGACATTAAAACCCACATAATCCATAAGGAGGGTTATGTCCCTCCATATAGACCCAAATTTAATGCCTGGATTACACTTGGTATTCCACCAATTAGCAATATTCTCAGAGTCAGTTTCCACCATAACATTGGTGAAACCCATAGTGTAGCAAATAATCAAACCAACTTTAAGCGCCATCATCTCAGCATGCATATTGGTTTGGGTGCCCAGAAAGTTTGAAAATGCTAGGACCAGCATTCCATTATGATCTCTTAATATACCACCACAACCACTAGCGTTATTGCTAAATGAAGAGCCATCTAAGTTTAATTTTAATCTACCTGTTGGTGGGCACTTCCACCATACCAGTTTAGCCTTTTTTCTTTTACAGTAGACAGTTTTAATATTCAAAGACATAAGTGACAGGCATTGAAAGTTGTTAGCAGGTTTTTTTGGTTTCAACAAAAAGTTAAGGTCATAAAGCCATTTAGTCACTTTTTTAATAATGGTTTCAACACACATTTTCTCATTATCAAATCTATTTTTGTTCTTACTAAGCCATATCTCCCAAATCAGAATGAAAGGGACTAAAACAGCTAACATACCAATTTGAGAGGAGTCACATAAGTTGCACCATTTCACCATATTGTGCTTCCAGCAATGTGTAAAAGCTATATTGAAACCAAAGACATTTGCAAAGTAGCTCCAAACCTGTTTACAAATATCACTGGATCCAAATAGATGGTTAGCAGTATCAAGAGTGTGAACCCTACAGCAAGAGCACATGGTGACTGTACAAATCCCAAAGTTTTTAAGATCCTCATCAAGTTTTATGGCATTGTACCAAAGTTTCCAAGAAAAAATACTGATTTTAGTGGGTAAAACAGTGTTCCAAATATACTTAGCCACATTAAGCTTAGGTTTTTTTTCCCTTATAAAATTATAAGAGGTTTTTGCAGTAAAATCACCATTAAAAGTAAAAGGCCAGTATCTAACATCCTCACCCTTGTGTAAAACAATTTTTTTACTGGTAACCTTAAGTAAAAGCTCATTACCCCCCATATGCAATAACAGGTTAGTATCCCAATCATTATGATTAAGGACCTGGTTGAGAAGTACATTAGGGAAAATAACAGCAAAAAACTGACAAAGAGGGCCATCTCCTAACCAGTTTTCATACCAAAAGCTAATGGATCCCTCCTTAATATCCCATAAACTGTTATCAACCAGTTTTTTAAAGTGAGGATTAACCATTTTCCAAACACATGAGTGTGTAGCATTTACCACCTGATTACTCCAATTAGGGTTATTACTGCAGTACTTTTGAAACATGAAAACAGTCCAAGGAGAGTCAATTTCCATTAGTCTCCAGCAAAGTTTTGCATGCAAAGCTTTCATAAACTCTTTTAAACTCCTCACCTCTATGCCACCTTCATTTATAGGGGAAGAAAGCTTCCCCCATCTCAGCCAGTGATGCTTTGTTTTACCATCTGTCTCTCCCCAAAAGAAGTTAGCAAATTTGGTTTCAATCTTGTCAATAACTATATTGGGGGGATTAAGGACAGCAAGAATATACAGAGGCATGGAAGATAAGACGTGCTTAATAAGTGTTAATTTAGCACCAGCAGATAAAAAATTTGCTTTCCAGCTAGCTATTTTTTTGCCAATTTTATCAATAAGAGGATCATACATCGTAGAGGTAAGTGTAGTGTAGTGGAGAGGTATCCCTAAATACTTAGTGGGAAGGGAGCCTTCACTGAAACCAGTGGTGCTGGCTATAATGCTTTTCCTACCATTCTTAGGTTTATGAACCAAAAAAACACTTTTAGCTTTATTAAGCAGTTGACCAGAAGCATTTTCATATTTTTTAATAAAAGACATAAGCAGTTCTAGATTGGATTTACTACCATTGGCAAAAATCAAGACATCATCAGCAAAAAGAATATGAGATACCGGTTGAACATTAGTGCAGGTTTTGTAGGGAATCAAAGTGCCTGTGTTCATTAAATCACTGAGCCCCCTACTTAAAACTTCTTCAGCTATAATAAAAAGGAGGGGGGATAGAGGATCCCCTTGTTTTAAACCTTTACCAGAAGTAAAATAACCAGTGGAGACTCCATTTAAACAAATAGAATATTTGGCATTAGCAACACATCTCATAATGATCTCTATCCAATTATTGGAGAAACCAAAACAGTCTAGAACTTTTATAAGAAAAGACCAGTTGAGTCTATCAAAAGCTTTGGCCATATCCAGTTTGAAAACCACATTGCCCCCCCCTAACAGTATCCCCTAGATGTTTGAACATCTCTTGTTCCAGTAAAATAGCATCTGTAATAAGCCTACCTTCTACAAAACCACTTTGGCTTTTAGAAATAATTTTAGGTAAAAGCTTGGCCAGTCTAGCAGTAAGAATTTTAGAAATGATTTTGTAAAGAACTTGACACAGGTTAATAGGTCTAAATTGAGTAAAATCTGTGGGATTATCCACTTTGGGGATTAAAATAATTAAAGAAGAAACCACTACCATAGGTAAAGTTTTGCCTTTAAAAAAGCTATGCACTGCTTTAATCAAATCATCTTTGACAATATCCCAACAATGGATATAGAAAGAAGAGGAAAAGCCATCAGGGCCAGGTGCTGAATCAATAGGTATATCAAAAGTGGCTTTTTTAATATCCTCCTCACTAGGTAGAGTATTGAGCAAAAGGTTATCAGTCTCATTAATCAACTTAGGTATGACATTAAAAATATCATTATCAAAAGAAACAGGTGAGAAGGAGAATTGGGTAGCAAAGAAATTACCAGCCTCATTTTGGATCTCCTTTAAGTCCTCAGTGATAGACCCATCAGCCAGTTTGATTTGCAGAATCTTACTTTTGGCTCTTTTATGTTTTAACATTTGATGGAAAAACCTGGAATTTCTATCCCCCTCTTTGAGCCATTTAACTCTAGATTTCTGTTTATAAAAAATTTCCTCCTGCAGCACTAAATCATTATAGTTTTTGAGGACTTTGTTATAGTTATCACAGTAAGTATCCCCTACCATAACAAGTTGGTTTTCAGCAAAAATTAACTCATCCTGTGCTTTTGCTAGGTTACTATGAATATTACCAAAAACCTCCTTATTCCATTTTTTGGTACAATTTTTGAGCCTTTTAAGTTTGAAACAAAATTTATCCAGGCCTTCCAAATTACAGGGGAGACCCCAATTATTAGCCACCATCTCAGAAAAACCCTCATGCGTGGTCCACATCCTGAAAAACTTAAAATTAGTGGGGCCACCAGTAGGTGTTGAAGCAGTAATAAAAATAAGAGCTGAGTGATCAGAGACTGTTCTTTCAGCAACAGTTAGCTTAATATTATGATAATTAGTCTCCCAATCAGCAGTAATCAAAGCTCTATCGAGTTGTTCAAAAACAACTTTACCAAGACTAATCCTACTCCAAGTATATATAGAACCAGTATGTGCCATATTAATAAGACCATTATTACTAATGAAATCTAGGAAATCATTCTTATCAGCACTAGATTTTTTGTTGCCTCCTAGTTTTTTATGGTCATACCTAATAGTATTAAAATCCCCTACCACTTTCCAAGGTTTGTTGTTAAGGTTCAAACAGGTCAAATCATTCCACAATTCCCTTCTAGCTATATAGTTACATTTAGCATATACTACTGTAATGAAAAACTCATTAGAAGACTTGAAATGAAAGGTAATAGACTGAGAGGTAGAAAGAAGAACAGTGATATCCAATTCCTTTTTATAGAAAAACCAAATTTTCCCTCCTTCATTAGCGTTTGAGATAACAAAATCCATTTTAAACTTTTTTGCAAGGGGGGCTGCTTTGTCAAAATTAAGCATAGGCTCTAAAATGGCAAAAAAATCAATTTTGTACTTACTAATATATTTACTCAGCTGTGCCTGTGACAATGCATTAGCAATGCCTCTTACATTCCAAATAATGTAATTATACATTTAAAAGATTGTGTTGTACCTTCTTGGCAATTTTACCTTCAGGTGAGTATCTTTTTGGTGGCTTTCCCCCCCTCTTCAATCTTGGTGGGTCTGTGTAGTAGCCTTCTTCTTCTTCTTGCTCTCCTCTCTCCACACAAGTGTCCAGGTGGAGTGCAACCATCATTTTGGCATCAGACTGCATTACCAATACCTGTAACATCCTAGAACTAAATATGATGTTACACGGCCGACTAACACGTGGCTTGACACGTGCTAGACGAAGGCCTATAACTTAAGGATAATAAAATAAATAATTTAGACTATAAAATAATAACTTCAAACATTCGTTCTTATTTCTGAATATCTCACCAACCTAAGATCAAATTCACATATCGATAGGAACTTATTTAAAAAGGTCTTGTAATACTAAAGAAACAGGAATTGAAAATTATAATCTTGGAACTTTATTAGCAGCGGAAATAAAGCGGAATCCTATGAAGGTCTGGCTGATTCCCAACTAACTTAACTCTGACTCCTTAGAACGACTCCTTAGAACCTGTATACCTGAAAGCATTTCAAAAGCGAAGGATAAGCTAAAAGGCTTAGTGAGCGATAACCTTGCAATACAATATAGGGTCGAAAATATATTTTAATCATTTAATCATTTTCCTTCGAAAAATCAATATTTTTAACTTTACAAAATTCCCAAAGCATAATGTAATATAATTGTAATTTTTGGTGTGATCAATACGATAATATAAATGAGAAATTAAGCTCGATTGGCCTTCCCAATCTCCTAGGTGGGTTCAGACTTCCTGATCCTCTTTTATTCGTTGGATCCAGACTTCCTGGATCTCTTTTATTCGTTGGATTCAGACTTCCTGAATCTCTTTTATTCGTTGGATTTGGACTTCCCAAATCTCTTTTATTCTATAAACTTAATGCCAAATATAAATCATAGAGATCACCAAAATAAAATAAACTTTCTTGAAAATCTCATACGTTTATCAACGCATATAAACATTTCACTTTCCTTACGTTCATCAACGTACACAATAACCTTCCTGTTTTGAAACCTGCAACTTTGCAATGATATATTCATATATAATTTTGATACTTTTCAAAATATAAATTGATCTTGCAACACTTGATAGAAAAAAACAATGGGATTTTATAATAGCAAGTAAGAGAACCACTCACTCAAATACCGGATTGAAAATAGCTCGGGACACCGAAAACCTGGAAATATAATTATCAACTACTTGTCAATATACCGCACGGAACCGCTAACTATTTTAATTGCACTCTAAATAACTCGACTATTCCCAGCCTCCAGAACAATTAAGTTCTATATAAGTCGCAAGGTAATTTGTTCTGTACATAAAATAAAGGAAACTAAACATAATCAATCAGCTAAGGTATAATTAGGTTGGGTAAGATTATAAACCATGTCAATATTAAGGACACTTAAACTAAGTAACTTATCGAAGAACAATCATGCCACATACATACACATACATAGACAATAAGAATTCAATACCCGGTTTATCCCCAAATAATCATGTATTGATCAAATTGTTCTCTGTCCTTAGTTACTGTACTATCACTTAGTTTATTATACGAATCGTTTACAAAGTGATGAGACTAAGGCATGTTTGGATAAGCAAAACATTAGTAGCCGTGTGTGTTTACCTAGATTGGTTAAGAGCTTACATTTATCTTTAAAAAAACTACAAGTAATAAGTATGATAGCATGTTCCTGGAACCAAACAAGTTTACAATTAAGGACATAAACAATAAGCTAGTCTATCTCATGCAAAATCCAGTGGTTCTGTTATTTCGACTAAGGCATGTACCGGACAATCATGGTAAAGGGGGAATTCGTCAAGGGAAGCCTAGAAGATCACCTAGCAATTAGTGTGAGTGTGTTTGTAACTAAGACTGGATACTGGACAATATAAACTGATTTACAATTTTGATCAGTTATGAACATAAACCATTTCTTACGCTTGGTATTTCATATTGGTCATATGTGAAGGGTGAACCATGACAGTACCCAATATTTCAAAAGAGTTCCAAATGCAACAGTCCTGTTTCTCTAGCACAAACTCTTAAGAACAAGAGAAAGAATGGTTATTAACCATGTTTTAGCCAAATATTAAACTGTAAAGCAGAGAACACTACCAGTTATTTTATTAACAAATTTCCTAATAGTTAAGAAAAACTTGCACAACAAAAATTCTTCTTCTTTCAAAGTCTTTTAAGACATTTCCTGACAATTTCAGCATAACAACAAGCAGAAAATTGACTGTCCCTGTTTTGGTAATCTTCCAAATACTAGATTCAGTCTGAAATCTTAAACCAATAGTACCAAAACACCATATCCACCATTTATAAGATGTTAAGACAGAGAGACATAGCAACCATACTCTTATGCAACAACCAACAATTATGGGAATCAAATAAAAAAGGTTAACTAAAGAATACTATACAACTGGCAATCAGTGAATTGACAAAGTCAAATAAAAACTAAAAACTCTTACTATTAAACTTCTAAAGAATTTCACACCCAAACAAACATATTGATTTAATTTATCTCAGAATTAATCCATTAATTACACAACCTAACATGGAAAGCAAGTAATAAGCTGTATAAGTAACAAGGTTAAGCCACGATCTATCAATTAATTTATATTCATCTTTATACTATCAATTTCACAACATGGGTTAACCACTCAAGACATTAATAAATCAAAACTAATTTATGCAAAACAACATAGCAGTACTATATGTTTATCCTAGTCTGGTTATAAGTTTGACCTAATTTTTAGATTACTAAACAAAGATTTAACAGAGGATTTGGATTGTATAAATACCTTGACGAGGAGGAAGAACACCAAAAACTAGCCCGACTTTTCTCAACTTATTGGCTTATTTCCTCTCTTTCTCTTCCTTTATAGATATTCACTCTCTGTTGCTATATCACTCTTCACCTTTACAGTATTATAAATACTGATGATAGAAACGGCTTTGATAAGATGGAACCCAAACGCTTAATATATCTCTCCTTTTAATATTCGCATGTTTAGGACAATTAATACTATTTCAGTTTTTTATTCATTAATACTATTAAGGAAACACAAAATCAGGCCTTAGCTTTTCCTGTTATTAATCACAACTCCTACTAGTTACCGATTGTTACCCTTTACTATCAATTCAGACTTAAGTGACCCTTTTTACTTAATAAAGTTAGAAGAAATAATTGTTGCCTCGATGAACTAAAAGAAATAAAATAAAAATAAAAATATGGGTTTTTACAATACCTCTTCACTATCCCCTGTATTTGTATCATTCTCATTTTCCAGAGTGGTCATGTTGAGCTTTGCTTGTTTATTGGCCCTATTTCTATCTCTTTTCTTGGCTTTGTTTGTTTTTGATAGGTTTGAAACTTGTTCAGAAAAAGTTTGACTTAAATTTTGGGTCCCAATTTGTGACCCATTTAAGATCATTGCATCCCCTTTCTCCTCACTTCCTTTTTCCTTTTGTCCCCCTGTTTGGTAATCCCCCAACCCTGTATTAACTGTAGAGTCTTCCTTTGTATTCATAACAGCCATTATGAAGTTATTTTGTTCTTCATTTATTCCTTGTAATTCCTTAGGACTAGTATTTTCCAGCAAAGAAAAACTTGTGTCCTCTTTTTCTTCCTCACTTTCTATCTCTACCCATTTTCCTTTTTCTTTTCTCAGAAATTTTCTTTTTGGTTCTATATTCTCCACCAAAACCTGAACTGGTTTCTTTACAATATAAGCCTGTTTTAATCCACCTTTTTTCAATTGATTATCCCTATGTTCAGTCTTGCTAGTAACCATTTTTAGTTTTTCAGTGTTAGTTTTTTCTTCTTGTTGTCCTGAAAAAGCTCCATTTCTAGCCCTTTTACATTCAAAATGTTCATGTCCTTGTAAAAAACACAAACTACAGTATTTGGGTGATTTTTCATAATCAATTCTTTGCCAATATCCATCCTCCAGAGAGGAGCCAATCCATATTCTAGACACCCTAGGTTTTGTTAGATCCATTTCAATACAAACTCTGGCATACATAGGTCTTACATGGGTAAGGGTGGCTATGTCTGCTTCTAAAAAAACCCCTAAAGATTGAGTAATAGCTTTCAGGTAAGAAAGCACACAGAAATTAAGAGGTAGCAAAGGGATTCTAACCCAAACCGGGGCTATAGCCGATTCCCTAAAAAGAGAAAAATCACTTGTCCATTTAAAAAGTCTGTATAAAGCCCCCTCCATCTCATGTGAAGTTCTAGTCCAGGCTTTGTTATAATCATTAGTATTAAGCATTTTAATGAAGACATGCCTATAGTCAATTAATCCTACAATAGGCATCTTTTCCAAACCCCAGTTTTTAGCAATATGTTCCCTAATATTCTCTATTTTTGGTCTACCCTTGCTGAACTTAGCTATAAGTGCTAGTTGTAAAGGCACCTCAGACCTTTGGAGTTCTAATTGCGAAAAAATCACAGCTGGTTCTGAGCCCTTATTATTGCTTTGTCTAAGTGGCAGTTGAATATCATTGATTTCAATAGAACTTAGATCCACTTTACTTTCTAAACCATTATTAGTAGATGATTTACCTGATACAATTGATACGTAGGTAGGTTTGTAGGCCTCTTTTTCCTTGTTGGACACCACCTCGTTTTCCTTGTTAATCGTCATGTTAACAGCTCTCTATTTTGCCTTCAAAAACGTATATGGATAGTAGATCTAACCCATTAAAGTTAGTATTATAAAGGATTGTTATGTTAAGAGGGTTGTTTGATGATGAGGAAGGTGAGGAGGTAAGAAGATAGGGGAGGCGGCGCTCTTTCTCTCTTTCTCTCTCTATGGCTAACGCATTTAAAAGTGGCCATAAGACAGATTACACATGTAAAAAAAAAGTATTTGATCTTAAAACCCAAAATAATTCAAAAGGAAAAAAAAAACTCAATCGGACTCAAAAATTTGATTTAATATTTAATTCATGATGAGAAAAGGTATTCGTTGAAAATTATGTTCTTCAATAATTTTTACATAATCATCACAAATGAATTTACGAAATAGGTAGAATAATTGATTTGATAAGTACTCGAGATTTTTTCTAAATTGGCTTATTGGCAAAATGTAATTACCTTTTTGGCCTATATGTACTATTAATTCCTTGATTGGGCTAGTCTATCTCGCATGACCAATGAGCGAGATAGACTTCACTAAAACTTATTCTATCATCTTTTTCTTTTTTTCTTAATTTTCTTTAATTTAATAAAACACAAACAAACAATCTTTAGCTAATCAAAAATTCGAGGGATACAATATAAAAGTTATAAAATTAGTGTAAAAATTATTTTGGACTCAATTTACTTTTGAATGAATATAAAAATTAGTGTAAAGTAAATATTAAATATTAAAAAAATTGTCTAAAGCAATAATTATGTCTCGGTCAACCTGATGCTGGTTGTGTTGGATTGACCTTTTCAAAATAATTAACCAAAACTAAACTGGCGACACTAAGTGCAGACTATCGGGGGGCCACGACACCCCCATAATTTCGATAATTACGACTTTTTTAATTTTTGACCATTTATTTTTATTAGAATATGTCAAAATGATGGGTTGGCACCCCCAATTTCAATTATTTCACTTAATATAACCGATTCTATAAATTCGACACCACCACGAGTCATTCTTGGCTTCACCCCTAGTGGTGGGTTCGAGTTAGTATTTTTAAACCTCGTGCCAGCCTGCTGAACCACAAAAATAAAAATAAATTAAATATACGTATAAATATTTAAAAAATAGTAATCGTGTCCCACGCGTTGCGTGTGTGACGCACAATGCAATTAAAATATAGAAAATAAGTGTAGTTATAATATAAATATGTGGATAATACAAAAAAAAATAGTATAAGATGATAAGATTTAAAAGAATGTTTGGTTGTTAAAGAGGGATAAATAGTGTTATTAGTTATTACTTTATATATATTTTTTTGTGAGTATGATATTATTGTAATTAATAAAAAAGTATAGGAGTGTTTTTTTGAAAAAAAAAGTGGCTAAATTGGGCAGTCTCATTTGACTTGGGTTGAGTTATTTTAATAAAATGATACATAATAAACCGTTTAATCTAATACAATTTTAACTATTATTGTTAATTATGCTTATGCGAATAAAATTGTACTTACGATGGAAAATTTTATGTGAAAAACTTTTATGTTGTACGTTTAAATTATTTATTGCTTATATCGATTTTTTTCTAGAGCGTAATTGACATGAATAAAAAAAATAACGTCAGACTAAACCCCTCTCCGAACCCCCTTTGTTATTTTACTAAAATTTAAAATTTTCACAACTTGTTTCGCATGTTTATAATATATTATATGCAAAATTCATGAAATTTGGATACATTATTGCTTTAGACAGTTTTTTTAAAGATTTAATATTTACTTTACACTAATTTTTATATTTATTCCAAAATAAATTGAGTCCAAAATAATTTTTACACTAATACTTATAATTTTTCTATTTTATCCATCAAATTTGAATAGCTAAGGTTTGTTTGTTAGTGTTTTATTAAATTAAAGAGAAATTGAGAAGAATAAATAAATAAGGATAGAATGAGTTATAGTGAAGTCTATCTCGTTCATTGGTCATGCGAGATAGACTATGCCAATCTGAAAATTAATAGTACATCTAGTACATAAAAGGAATTACACTGGGCCAATAGGGCAATTTGGAAAAAATCTCCTCATTTTGGGAGACATGAGAGAAGATAGGTTCACACATGTAAAGAAAAAAATATATAATAAGATTAAACCTCATCAAAATTTTACCACATGAGTCTTTATAAAATGGTATGGTTTTTAGTCTCTTCTTATAACATTATTAAAAAGCTTATATATTTAAAATCAGTAATGCAAATAAAATCTTGGCCCTTTTTTAAGTATGTAAGAGGATGGAAAGGTTGATAGAGAACTTGTCCCACCAAGTCCCAACATCATGCATATCAAGCTTCAAAGTTTAAAACGACTTAAACTGAATTAGTGGGGACTATATGTGTTGGCCCATGCTCTCTGGCAACAAAACACTTTTGAACTCTTGATTTTTTCCAATTGTGACACTAAGATTTTAATCAAGAGTGGAGTCTAACTGTATTTTTTTTTATAATTTTTTTAACTACAACTTGTTTTCACTAATAAAAGTTATTAAATTTCTTTTTTTTTTTGTAAAGTCAATGCTTTCATCGTTTTGTTAATAGTTACTTTTAAAAAATCGATTTTCATGCTTTTATAACCTTTTATCAATTTAATTGTTTTTTTGGTGTTATTTGACATTTTAAAGAGATATAATTCAAAAAATATATAAATGCTTGTTTTCTTTCAATTTTTCTTTTGGTTTCAAGTTACAAATATATATAACTAGGGCTTAGTAAAAAAATTGAAAAAAAATACAATCATTTATTAAGAAAACAAGATATATATATATATATATATATATATATATATAGTTAGTTAGTTAGTCTAACTATATAAAAAAGTATAGTTTGGCACGATATATCCTATTTTGACAATCAACGAATTACGTAAAGGTATACCGTTAAGAATTGATTGACCCAGAAAAACTATATGGCTTAAGTTCGAACTTGTGGGTGTGTAGTATAAGCAATAAAATTCATTTCACAATTGGATTTTGCAAACCAAACCACCGATATATGCATCAGAATGAAAAAGAAAATGAAATTGCATTTCATTCACGGAAATTTTAATTTTTTTCATCGCTTAATACGCTATCGCTGGTGAAGAAGAAAATCAAAATACTTGTCGAACATTAGTATGGTAACGCAAGCGTCACCACGCAACATCCTATAAAACAAGTTAGCTAACGCCATAACCTTCATCTACCATCTATAATAAAATAATAAATGATTGATAATAGTAATGTTGAAAGTACGTATATCGTCCAATTTTATACAAATATACTCTATTAGTCCATAGTTGTTATTATAGACAACCGAGAAACAGAAACACAAAATAAGTTTATGTTTTATAAAATTGGAAGTTTATAATTTTAAGGGAAGCCATAAGTACATTAAGTAACGAGAAATTATGGTTCGTTGTGATAAAAACATAAATTTGTAATAAAGTGAGGCATTAAAATTGTTGACATAAGTACAAAACTCTTGTACAACAACAATAACAAGGTTGACTAATGATCACGTTTGTCATCCTAAACAAAATCGAATTGGTCTTATCAGCTTGATATGAGTTGGAAATCAAACGTAAAAAATAACAAATAAATTATACAATAATTCCACATTAAGAAAAAAACTGAATTTGTAGAAAATTGCTTTTTTATTTTAATCAAGGTTTCATTAAAACGGGTAAAACAGAATTACAACGACTAAAACAGTAGCAGCGATAAACAAAGCAAGACAATACATAAAACGAAATCAACTCACTACTAACTTGACACCTCCCAAAATCGTTGCGATAGATCCGATCCGTTTACGAGTCACCATTCTAGCATCGGAATAAAAATACATCCGATGCATTCTACCCCGAGAGTTATTCACTCCGTAGAAAATTACTTAAAATTATGGTTACTTGTAATAAAAAAACCATAAAATTGTAATAAAGCGAGCCATTAGAATTTGTTGAAAGAAGTACAAAATTCATGGACCACGTTTCTCATTCTAAACAAATCTAATAATTATACAATTAATTCCAACAGACAAAAAATATTAACTAATTTTGTACAAAAATTAAAAATATAAGCATATAAATCCAAGGCTGTGCCTGACCTGACTAGAAGCCGTCCATTTTAGACACCGAAATTTCTCAAACTCAAAAAAACATTTCTTCCTTTCTCTCTCTTTTTTCTTTGTGTATTCAAAATAACGAAATTTGAAACGCAATAAATTAAATAAAAGAAAGAAAACAAAGAGAGAGATTGGCGAGGGAACGAGCTAGTGGGTCAAACCCAATCCTCCTCTCTCTTTCTCTCTCTATATCTATCTATCTATCTATCTATCTATCTATCTATCTATATATAATCACACATATACATTATATATATATATATATAATTTATATTAATATATATTTGAGCTCCGATCTGTGATCTGTGATTAAAATGATAACGATACCGTATTTAACGGCTTTAAGCACTTATTTCAGCTACGGACTTTTATTCGCTTTTGGTCAGTTACGTGATTTCTTTCGTAAATTCATCGATTGGTCCAAAGCCAGCAATCTCCAGGTATTTATGTATATATATATATATATATATATATATATATATATATATGCTGTTATTATTGGATCAATGTTTGGGTTTCACATTTTCTAATTAGTATGTTGAATTTATGTGTATTTAGTGTTTAGTTTTGTTCGTTATTTGCCTTATTATTGGATTTGGATCAAAATCTGAGTTTCCATCATTTGTCACATGTATATTAATGTATCATTTCAAAAGAAATGTATCTATGTATTTATGTTTTTTTCATGTTCATCATATGCTCTAATTATTTATATATGTGTATATATGTGTGTGTGTGTATGTATGTGTTGTTTGGCGACGTGTCCTTTATATGTTCTGATTATTAGATCAATGTTTGAGCTTCACATTTTCTAATTATTATGTTGAACTTATGTGTACGTAGTGCATAGTTTTGTTATTATCGAGAATTCATCGATTGGTCCAAGGCCGGGAATCTCCACATTTGTATATATATATATATGTTATGTATATATGCTTGTATGTGTATATGTGTGCGTTGTTTGTTAATGTGTTGCTAATTATTGGATCAGCGTTTGAGTTTCACATTTATTAATTGGTATGTTGATTTTACATGTATGTAGTGTTTAGTTTTGTCCGTCCTTTTCCCTAATTATTGGATCAAGGTCTAAATTTCATCATTTGTATCATGTATATCTATGTATTATTTTGAAAAAATGTCTATGCATTTTTCGTTTTTATGTTCTTCATATGCTGTAATTTTGTTTGTGTGTGTTGGTGATGTGTCTGTTATATGCTCTCTTTATTGGATCAAGATTATAAGTTTATCGAAACATGTATGTGTGTATTGTTCATTACAATGTTGATTTTACATGTACGTAGTGTTTTTCATTATATGCTTAATTGTTGGATTAAGGTCTGTATTTCAATGTTGGATTAATGCCAGCAATCTGCAAGGATATATATATATATATATATATATATATATATATATATACACACACCTATATATAAACGTATAAATTATGTATATGTTTATTTATTGTTCCTTATTTTGTCGTTGATATGCTCTAATTAATGAATCAAGGTAAGAGTTTCATAATTCTCATTAGTAAGTTATTTTTATGTGTACGTAGTGTTTATATTTTGTTCATGACATGCTTTAATTATTGGATGAAGGTATTAATTTCATCATGTCTATCATGTATATCTATATATGGTTCGTTATGATGTTTGTTATTAGCAGTAATCGTTGGACCAGAATTTGAATGTCATCGTATATACCATGTATGTATGTGTATCTTTCAATAATACGTTCATTTTACATGTAATTGATATCGAGATTTGGATTTCATCGTAATGTGCGTGTGCCTATTGTTCATTACTATGTTTATTTTATATGTAGGTAGTGTTTAGGTGATATTCCCTAATTATTGAATCAAGGTCTAAATTCCATCACTGTATTTTGTATATCTATCGATTATTCACTATGTACCTATTTCTACTTATCTGTTACTCCCTCCGTTCCTATTTAATTGTCCACTGTGAAACTACGTGAAATTTTAACCGGCCAAGAATGTGTATCAAAATTGTCGGAATGAAAATTTTCAAAAGTTGATTATATAGTTCAAATGTTAAATTTTTTGATTAGATTTTAAAATAAAATCATTTCGTCAATTTTAATACAAGTTATAAGCCGGTCAAAATTGCAAGTAGTTTCGTAGTGAACAATTAAATGGGAACGGAGGGAGTAAGTGCTTTGTACTTGTTGGACCAATGTATACGTACGTGGTGTTCATTTGTCCATGAATTTGTATTTTTTGATCGGTGTCATATTTTTTGTATGCTCTAGTTATTGGATCATAGTTTGAATTGCAGCATTTACATCATGTGTATGTCTATTTTGTTCATTACTATCTTGATTTTTTATATCTATTTAGTATTTAGTTTTTGTTCGTTATATGGCCATATAATCGTATCAAGTTTTGAATTTCATCATGTCTATGATGTATATGTCTGTTGTTTTTGTTATATATCATGTATCTGTAAGTATCGTTCGTTTTTAAGTTTATTATACGTTGTAATCATTGATCCAGAATTTGAATGTCATCATAATATGTATCATGTATGAATGCATATTCTTTAATAGTATGTTCATATTATATGTACTTATTGTTGTAATTGTTAAGTGTATGCTCTTTTATGCTGTGATTTTTTCGAATTTTCATGCTCTATATCATATGGATAGATACTTATTGTTTATTATGTTATATTTTTCTTTATGCATCAATTATTCTATCTTGAATGTGTCGTATGTATCTTGTATTTGTATGCATTGGTAAATTTTTCGTTTCAGACATTCCTGTTTGGTACTTATTGTATGTTGGTATATGTACTCCTACATTATATACTCTAATTTGTTGGATCAGATTTTGAATTCCTTTGTACCAAGTATATTTTATGTTTGTGTAGACATTGTTTCCCATCATACTATAATTGTTCAATCGAGGTTTGAATTTCATCAATTTTGTGTTAGGGTTACGCGCCGATCTGCTTAGGGCTTGAGGATTTCTATATTAGACGTCTCTATCTCCGAATTCAGGTAAAATTGCGTTCACATCTATTTGTCCTGTAAATATGTGTATCAATTATAATTGGTTTTGTTGGTAAGTTTATTTCCCGAATTTGAAATATGGCGCTTTTATTTACCCAATTGCATCATTTGGTTATATGATCCTGTTTTTCTTAACATTATATTTTACTTTGTTGTCAATGTAATGCTTTTGGAATAGCAGCTAAAGCGCATGTTTTATGGTCTTGTTGCTAGTTCATTGTGCGTATGGGTGTTTATTAATGCTTAGTTACTCCTTTGGTTTGAATTAAAGCCTAATTCCACGAGTTTTCTAGGTAAAAAGCAGCTTAGCAAAAACATTGAGCAAAAATCTAGCTCAAGACAATTGCAACTGGGATGAGGGTATAACACATGAAAATTGTGATAAAAAATCTCCGTTCAGTCTCTGTACAGTGCAACCTTTCATATTGATACGATTTAAACTGGTATATTGTTGTCATAGATATTCAACTGTTGTTAAAAAAAGCCAAAAAAAAAACTTCAGTTTTCAGATTTTGCCTTTTTTAAACCCTCCCCTGCTTAAAATAGAGTAGATCTTTTAAAACAGAAAAAAGGCTACTCTCAACCACTCTTAAGGCTCTTTTAAAGAGAAAAACAGAAAGAAGGGGATTAGAGAAGCTGCTATCAAATAAGCCCTTAGCTACCAATTAGTACATTGTTATTCTACTTAAACAACTTTTTTTTCGTGGGGCAATGGAATCTTTTCTTTAAGTACCAAGAGAGTTCTCAATTGAGTCAGATAGTAAATGATGAACCTTTTCTGGGACCTACTAGAGAAATTACAGAGTTATGTTGCATTTTCCATAATGCAGGATTGTTTTGGTCGACCTATATCAAGTGCTCCTGATGCATGGTTTGACGTGGTTGAGCGTGTCTCCAATGATAACAACAAAACCTTGCAGTGAGTAACTATATAATTAACTAAAATAGTTGAGCATGTTTTTTTTTTACATTTAATTTTCTGTATATGCGTGACTATAGACCTAATTGGCAAAGGGCAGAGTAGTTGTTCACCTCATTTTATATATCTCTAGATAAGTTATACATGGTTAATGAAGTTTATCTCATTAATTTACCGGGGTTTTACCTTTTGTAGGCGAACTACAAATGTAAGCAAGTGTCTCAATTTAGGATCATACAATTACCTTGGGTTTGCTGCAGCAGACGAATACTGTACCCCTCGTGTGATCGAGTGTTTGAAGAAGTTCTCTCCAAGTACATGCAGCACTCGTGTCGAAGGAGGTATTATGAGGTTTAGGATGACGACACACATGCGCACACACACACACACACACACACACACACACACACACACTTATATATATATATATATTATCGATAGAATATATTATGTCTGGCATGTATATGGGCTTGCTGACATGATTGCAACCAGGCACCACAACCATACATACGGAGCTAGAGGAATGTGTGGCAAATTATGTTGGGAAACCAGCAGCGATAGTCTTTGGCATGGGTTATGCGACCAATTCGGCTATACTTCCTGTCTTGATGTCCAAGGTATTCGACTTATTTCACCGATGCATGTAATATGTATATCCACTTTTTTCTTTTTGTTCGATTTACTCAAATTTATCGGTTGCAGGGAAGTTTGATAATTAGCGACTCTTTGAACCACAACTCTATTGTGAATGGTGCTCGTGGATCAGGATCTACAGTTAGAGTTTTCCAACACAACAGTAAGTTTGTACTTTATATTCCGATAACAAAAAGCGCAACTTTTCAGTTGATCTCTTTTGCTTATGATTAGACTGCAATCTCTTTGTATAGTCCCGTCACACCTGGAGAGTGTTTTGCGGGAACAGATATCTGAGGGACAACCAAGGACCCATAGACCATGGAAGAAGATAGTTGTGATTGTGGAGGGAATATATAGCATGGAAGGGGAACTCTGTAAACTTCCAGAAATTGTTGCCATATGCAAGAAATACAAGGTAGAATGTCCACAAGCTGTTTTTCTCAACAGTGTACATTTATTTACTAAAATGTTACCCATTCAAAAGTCTTGGAACTCTCTTTCTTGGAACAGGAAAATAAGTGTGGCACCCATTTTATCACATGGTGATTGTTCATTTATTCTAAAATTTAGATAATATTTCTTAAAAAAACGAGGCTTTTCCTGACTGTATCAACTTTATGGGCTGTTATGGTAGGGCTAGCTTGATATCATCTACTTTTATATGCCAACACTTAAATCTTTTTTCTGGTGAACTTTCCAAACCTAATATCCCAGCATAGCTCATATTGTTTTCATGGGAAGGTAAAGACATCAATGCAATCCTGCTTTTGCTTTCATTTTACTGTCCCATATCTTCTTTTTTCTCATGTCCCTTACTTGAGGTGGGAATACTGTCCCATATCTTTTTTTTTCTCATGTTCCTTACTTGAGGTGGGAATAGTTGTTCTTGTTCTCTTTTATCTTTTTATCTCTTTTGGTTTTTAGCTTTGTTTCTCTCTCCATTCTTTCTAGTGATTCATTTTCATTGCTTAAACATAAATGTTTGCTGTCTTGTGTATATTGTACTCACCTAAATAGATAACATCCTCAGGAATGTTAATATCTGTCTTACAGGCGTATGTATACCTTGACGAGGCCCACAGCATTGGAGCAGTCGGGAAAACAGGAAGGGGCGTCTGTGAGCTTTTAGGAGTGGATACGGCTGATGTAGACGTAATGATGGGAACATTTACAAAATCTTTTGGATCATGTGGCGGCTATATTGCAGGATCTAAGGTTAGGTACTTTTAGGCTCATTCTTTGGTCTGCCACTATTGTGTACTACTTAGATATCTCCTGCTCTTTGTGGCTACATATTAATTTGAAACAAATATGATGCAACCCTTAGTGGATTTATCTTCATTGATTTTTCGTAGACTAAACGGGGAGTTATCTTAGTAGTTTAAAGAGTTTATATTTGCATATCTAGTGTTTGAGGATGGTTCTTAGTTGCTTCAAATACGAGATAACAAAAGTATCTCACTTTGGGGAAAAAGATTGCAATATTTTTGTTATTGTTTTTAATTGTTCGACGGTATCTCAGACATATGCCAATGACAAGAGTTTTGGCTTTCAAATTTGTGAGTTGATTTTCACTTTGGTTAAAATTTTGGTGGTAAATTTTTAACTGTCCCAAACCTCGATTAGGTCCGACTATATATTGTGAAACTTTTAAGTGGTTTATGTTATTCATGGAGAACCTGAAGGGGGTAAACCGTAATGTACACTAAATGTTTATGCTTTATTTAATGGATAAGCCGCCGTTATGCCCATTAGTTTTTTTAATGTACTACGTTTTGTGTTCTAATTTTGTTTAATATTTGATGTCATTTCAGGATCTTATTCAATATTTGAAATTTACTTGTCCTGCTCATCTGTATGCAACGTCTATATCTCCACCAGCAGCACAACAAATAATTTCAGCAATAGAGGTTCTTCTTGGATTGGATGGTTCTAGCCGAGGTGCTACACTTTCTTCTCCAATATTACCTTTTCATTATTTCTTAGTACCTTGATATTAATTAGTAAAGATTTTTATAAATTCCAATTCTTTGTTATAGGGGCTCAAAAACTAGCAAGGATTCGTGAGAACAGCAACTTTTTTAGGTCAGAACTACAAAAGATGGGGTTTGAGGTTCTTGGAGATAATGACTCTCCCGTAATGCCAATCATGCTTTACAATCCTGCAAAAATTCCTGCTTTTTCACGAGAGTGTTTGAAACAGAACGTAAGAAATTGAAATAGACTTTGTTTAGGATATTTATTCGTTGTTAAGCAAGCCTCCTCTTTTTTCTGGATCTCCGATATTTGTTTATTTTTCCCATGCTGAGAAATTATGTTTCGGCTTTCAAGAACTTGTATTATATGTCTCAGATACTGCTTTTCGTTTCCTGAAAATAATCGTATTTTTCCTTGTGTTTGCAGGTGGCTGTTGTGACGGTTGCATTTCCAGCTACACCTCTATTGTTGGCAAGGGCACGTATATGTATCTCTGCTTCTCATAGCAGAGAAGATCTTCTCAAAGCGTTAGAGGTAAATATCATAAGCTTTTGTCTTTCTCCCTCTTTGGTATTCTTATGGGTAATTTTAAGTAATATATCAAGTATGCTCAACTATCCTTTAAATTTATCAGTACTCTTTTTGGTTGCATGTTTTGTATTGTGTTGTGCTGCTCTGCTTTCATTGTCTAAATTGATAACAAAAAAATCCAGTGCTTGGTAAGGAAAACAGAAAGTCTTAATGGGAGGATTTACCTTGTGCAGTGTGGTCAGTTTGTTGAGCTTTCTAGCTGAAATTTATACTCTGAAGTTGAAGAATCTAGGTTATATCTTAATGTTGGGGAAGAAGCTTCAAAATTATATTTAAAAAGCTGCGCATCAGAATGCACAAGAACTTTTTTAATAAAAAAAGAAAATTAAGCAAACAAGCTGTAACAGTTGGAGATCATCATCAATTTGGATTTTCCATTTAATATACAACTTCCAACCAGTTGTTCTTAGATTGCATGTAGCATTCAGAAATGGCTAGGCTATTTGTGCTGAGTATTGCTTTGTAATGTATGTATTGTCTTGGATTGTTGATCCAGATATATACGTGTTCTTATGGGATTATCATGACATGATTTATGCCTGTTTTATTTTCCTTTACAGGTATTTAGTAGAGTTGGTGATATGGTGGGCATAAAGTATTTTCCTGCTGAACCCGACAAACAGGAATTGGAGGATGGTAAAGTGAAGTTGCATTAAAGAGGATATCTTGGTACTAGATAACTTTTACAAAGTTTTATAGCTTGGACTTGATTTGGCATTTTGATTATTGTTCCACTGTGCTTTCATTGAGTTATGACATGTTAAATTTTTGTCGTAATTGTACAGTTTCACCCCTGTAATTCTTTTTTCAATGAGTGCTTAGTCAATGCTTACTTGCCTTTTTCTGTTAATCATTCTCTTGAACTTTGTATTTCATTTGCCCGCATATCAAAAGAGTAACTTGTTGCTATATATTGTGTCTCGGAGTGTGTTAAATATAGCACTTGTCTGCTAGAAATGAAAGCTGGAACCAGAAATGTGCTGCAAAGCCTGTTTACTGTTAACAGCAGTCTATTTGGAGATCAATAAAGTCACCAGAATCATTAAAAATAAACTAAATTAAAAATAAAAAATTTCAACCGATGCTGATGAGCACTTCACGAGGGGAGGACAATTATATTTTCTTTTTAGGATGCACCTTTTGCTAATAAGCTGTTCATGTTTGTATCTTGCTATCCTTTTAAAACTGAGGTTTTACAGCTCAATTAGGCTATACAACCTTAAGTTGCATCGACCCAAATTTTATCCGACAACTTGTCTGCTCTGGAAAAAGAACTAGTAATTGTTTCAGAAAACAATTTGGACTCAGCTTTCGATCTTGAAAAACCAATTCAAACTAGCAAATTCACGACAATGTACCCCAATACTGAGAGATAATCCTGACCACTGAGCTTAATTTTTGAATTTCCAACAAGTTATTTTTCTTTGTAATTGATAACCTACAGCAACTATGCATACACTAAGGAAAAGATAATACACAGCAAAACAGAATACAATCTCAAGTATGTCACTATCTAATGTTTCTACACTCGCTCCAAATTTATGTGATACCAATATTGCTCCCCCCAGAAAAAAAATCCGCACAGAAGTACCAGAACTATTTAAAAATGAAACTACAAAGAGTTGTGAGGAAAAAGGTACACCTCAAAACCAAAGTAGTACACCAAAAACCAGCTGTACATACAAATGCTAAAATGAAGGAACACTACCTTAACAAAAAATATATCCTCAAATACGCTACTCTTTTTTTTTTTCAAAATTCCCTTCAAATCTATTCTGTAACAAAATTGCTCTGAGAAATTCACGTAGGAGACTGCATTATAGCAAAAACACCGAGACTATTCCACTGTAATACAAACAAAAACTGTACATAAAAAACTCACCCCCAACAATGAGCAAGCAATACATAGTTACATACACTAAAGATTGAATAATTCTACCCGAACAACATAACTTGTTCACCGTACAACACAGCATAAAGATTAGCTAAATTTCCCAAACTATACTACAGTTATCTTCTGTCTCTAAATTCACTGGAAATCCATGCCATAGCACATTGCTCCCAAAACATATACTACTTGTCTAATACAACAAAAGTCCAGGTTCATTTGGATGCAGCTTTTAAGTTTTTTGTTTCTTTTTTTGGCATTTAAGATTTAGAGCTTTAAGCTTTCAAGTCTTTTGGCCTAACTTACCTTAATTTCTTGTTTTGAAAGCGACAACCAAACAAACGCCGATACTACTGAATTGCAAGAACTATTAAAGCTAGCACAAAATATTCTAATAACAAAAGATCAGGCATCACGAGAATCCTTTGCTGAGCTTCTGAATAGCGCAAAACATCTTCCTTCTAGACCCAACCGCGTTAATCCCCATGTCCTTCAAATCTTCGATAGTTAGCATTGGTAACACCTCATCATCAACCTCGTGTATCTCAAACACCGGCGCATACCTCCCTAACCCTAGCTGATTTAGCCAAACCCTAATCGCATTTCTCTCTCCTCCCCCATTCCAGTTCCTCGTGTCCGTATCCGACGGTCCTCCTTCTAGAAAATCCCTCGAAACCCTATTTTCAGGGCTATCGTGCGCCTCCTCTTCCTCCTCATCGTCATCTCTATCTTCATAAACGTCTTCGCCCTTCGGGAATGTCCAATTCGACCTTGTAGATAGTAGATACGGAAAAGAGTCATCATAAGTGACATTTGAGGAGAAAAGGCCCTATTTATTGAACAATAAGCTTTATTTGGTTGCAGTTTTTTTTGGATAAAAAATGGACGTTGTTAGGTTGACAAATTTTCTGCTTAATCCAGCTTAATCTTTTAAGGTTCTCAGGACAAAATACCAGAAAAGTACAGCTTTTAAGCTGATCAACCAGAGGAAGTCCAGTTTTTTAAGAAGTACAACTACTATTACCTTAAACATATGGCAATAGTAGATAGAATTATAAAAACAAAAACAAGATAAAATCCTTCTAAACTAAATATGGTGACAGAATTGCAAATAAATCAAACTAAGGGCCTGTTTTGTTAACAGGATAATTCAGGAAAAGCCAGATTCATCCAGCTCAATGATTCAATATTTTAAGGCCAAGAATTTAGAAAAGCTTATCTTTTGAGCTGGCCGACCAAATGCAGTCCAGCTTTCAATTAAAAAAGCAAAAAGATCAGGCTTGAAAGCTACAACCCACAACCAAACAAGGTCTTAAATAAAGATTATCTTAATCATAACCCGCAATTCATATAAGCTGCAAAAACTATGCCAATAACAGACAAGAATAGAAACAATTATCATCACTAAACAAAAATATATAGCCAAAATCAAATTTAAATCGAACCAAACACAAAAATTACTTAGATTCAACAAACTAAAAAATCATGACAAAAAAAAACGATCAAACTTCGGGCTTGTTTGGTTACATATTCTTAGCAAATAAGCTGAAAATTTTGAAACTCAGAAAAGGCAAGTTCATAGCTTTTTCTTCCCGAGAGTCCAGAAGAAACTCGGGTATTAAGCTGGTCAACTAAATGATGTTCACCTTTCAAGAAAAAAAACAAGAAACCAAGCATAAAAGACGCAACCAAACAAAGTTAAATATTAATCCGAAAAATCATATATTATTTCAAGGAAAGAAAGAAACACGGAGTCTATTAGCTTCAAAATTACGCCAATGGCAGACAAACATTGAACAATAACTAAATTTTAATAATTACTGGAAAATTTAGGGCCTTTTTTGGTTGCAGATTCTTGCAAACAAGCTGAAAATTATGAAATTCAGAAAAAGCAAGCTCAAAGCTTCTAGACTCTAGAACTCAGCTCTTACGCTGGCCAGCCAAATGCACTGAATTTTTTACACAATAAATCAGAAAACAAAGCATTAAAGCTATAACCATACAAGGTCTTAGAAAAATCTTACTCTCAATAAACCTCAATTTATATAGAGGAGTCTATAAGATGTAAAACTACGCCAAGGACAGACAAAAATAAGAACAATTACTAGATTCACTACACACAATAATACAGTCAAATTTAAATTAAATCGAAAAAAAATAAAGATAATCTTTGAAATTCAGCATACATCGCCCGTTTCGTCTTGGGGCCAACCCTTCACACTTGTCTAAATCATAATAAACGTAACTAAGGTCTCATTTGGTTGTTGCTTCTAAGCAAATAAGCTCATTCTTTTACAAAAATCAGAAGGAAAAAAAAACTAGATTCATTCAGCTCAAAGATTCAATCTTTTGAGCTGGTCATACAAATGCAGTCCAGCTTCAAACAAAAAAGGCACAAAAAGAAGAAATTAAGCTTAAAAGTTGCAGTCAAGCTATGCCTTTATAAAAGATAATCTTAATCTTAAGATTTTTAAACTTAACCCCAGAAGCATACATCTTCAGGTAAAGAAAAAATAGGGAGTCTATAAGCTGCACAATTAAACCAATGGTAGGCAAACAGGAAAAATTGAAATTTACAATAACAAATTCAAACCTAAATCGAACCAGATAGAGATGATTTTTAGATTTAACAAACTGAAAAAAAACAGATTTAGGTCTTGTTTGTTTGGTTGCAGAATCTAGCAAATAAGCTGAGAATTTTGAAAATTTTGAAAAAATTTAGCTTAAAGATTCTACCCTTTTCAGGCTGGAAATTGGAAAATCTCATCTTTGAAGCTGGTCACACAAATGCAGTCCAATTCAAACTAAAGAAAAGCTTAAAAGCTGCAACCAAACAAGGTCTTTAACAAAAACAACCATAGTCATAATAATCCCAAAATCATACAAGGAGCCTATAAGCAGGCCAATGACAGACAAAAACAGAAACAATTACTGAAACTAATAGGAATGGAAAATCATCATCCAGTAGTACAAAGTTCAAGCTTTAATTTTCAAATCCCGTGCCTAAAATCTTTTTTTAACACTTAGGTACAAACACTAAACACTAAACCCTAAACATTTACTTTCGCAATTAATACCAAATTGTTTGACAGACAAATAACCCATATCTAAGTTGTCGAAATCGAATTAAACTAGAGAGTATTATTAAACAATAAAGTACCCTCAAAACAAGAAAAATCAAACTAAATAATTTAAAATTTTCAACAAACCTAATTTTAAGCTGTAATAACCAGGCCAATGACAGACAAAAATAGAAAGAATTACTAAACTCAATCCTATTAAACCCGCACCTAAAATCTTCTTTTTAATATTAGGTTTTACTTTCCCAATTAACATTAAGCAAAATAAAACTAATAATAATTAATAAAAAAACAAATTGACCAGACCTTGCTCGCTTCGTCTTGGGACCGACCCGCCACGTCACCTCCTCCCTCTCCTCTCTCTCCTCAAAGTTACGAGCCCTCGGGCCCTTACCGGGCCTCCTAGTAGAAAGAGAATCAAAGGTCTGGTCACCAATCTCGCCCAATCGGACGCTAGGCCGACGTTGCCTCTTCGGGCCCACGTTCTCCGACACCGGTGGAGAAATTAGGGTTCCGCCGCCGTTCATTTGGGTCTCCGGTAGCTGCTGGTCTGCCATTTCCACTGATTTATATATATATTTTTTTATTTATAATATATATATATATATATATATATGTATGTATATGTTTGTATTTTATGTTTGTATTTTATGTAAAGGGAGTGAAGTGGAGAGAGTGAAGGGATGAGAGAGAGAGGGGAAAATGTATTGAGACCAAAATGTTCGATTCAATGATTGTTTATTTTTTTACTATATTAACCAAAATAATTTCAACATTTTTTTTTTAGTAACTAAAATTAGTTTTGTTTGAGAGTAACCGTAATAGTTTACTTACAATTTTACTCGTATTTAATTTAATTAATATCATTTTTATATTTTTATAATAACAGTTTAACTTTATATATTTTTCAGCTTTCCTATCAAATATATTATAATAACTAAATATTACTATATTTTAATATACTTTTATAAAAAAAATTCAGTCCAAATTAATTTATTAAAGCAATCACATTAAATAACTTAGACGTTTCCTCGTATTTAAAGTAAAAAATACAATTTTACAACTTATAAACAAACGTATTGTTTTATACAAATTATCACCTTACATTTGAGTGATTTTTGAGTTCATGTATATGTATATTTAAGTTAATAAATAAGCAAACTGATACGATTGGTCTAGGTGTGAGAGACATGGAGTATTGAATGAACTTGATTTTTGTACTTTTGGTTTGGTTTCCACTTGAGGTTTCATAATTGCAAGGTTTCACTACGCACAAATCAATCAATAATTGCGGGTTTTCTTACAGGCTCTAATAGAGGGTAGTGAATTTGAGTGAATATATGTAAATGACATTATCACGTATTTCGTTAAATTTATGTAATAACATTTATAAAATTATATTCCCTCCGTTCCTATTTAATTGTCCATTACGAAACTACGTGCAATTTTGACCGGCAAATAACTTGTATCAAAATTGTCGGAATGAAAATTTTCAAAAGTTGATAATATAGTTCAAATGTTAAATTTTATTATTAGATTTAAAAAAAATTCATTCTAACAATTTTAATATAAGTTATAAGCCGGTCAAAATTGCACGTAGTTTCGTAGCGGACATTTAAATGGGAACGGATGGAGTAATGAAATCATTCATACGTTCCCTCTAACTTTATTTTCTTAGAATTACATGCAATTTTGATAGACTAATAGATTTATTAATATTTACTAAATAAATTTTTTAAAAGTTTAGTCAAATATATCAAATGTTAAACTATATGACTAACTTTTAAAAAAATATATTTCGATATTTTTAATAAGAGTTATTGATCGATTAAAATTACAAGTAATCTTATACGATACGAGAAAATTAAATAGTAACGGATGTAGTAAGCATGAACACTACGATAACAAAAGATGATGAAAATAAAAATTAAATAGTGAAACCAGATCCACGCTATCAAGTAAATGTTACAACCATTTTTTTTTTGAAAAAAAAAATGTTACAACTATTAGAGGTGTATATATCACCGTTAGTTGACTTTGTGTACACCACACCAAAGTAGATTGACGTCACACCATAATGTCAAATAATTTTCATAAAAAATAATAATTTATACTATGTTTTTTCTGTTTCTTCTTTACATTGACAAGAATGAAATTTATTTTATTATAGTCAATCCATAATTTTTTTTTATTTTTTAAACGGCTCTGATTTTATAGTTGTGAATAGAGTCGTTGCCTAATGGATATTACTCATTCCGTTCCAAAATTTTACGGCTATACGAAACTTTATACACCTCTGATAAATAACTCATGTTCAAGTTGTCGACATAGGCGGATCATTCATTGTGCAAATGGGTCAAGCGAAAAATACATGTAACATGTTTATATATGTATTTAATGTAAATATTGGCGAGCCTGATTTTCTTCCCAAGCTCGACTTATATATTATTCGCGTCGGCTCCGATCTTCCAAGGTAGTTGGTGTAGGTGGTATCTGCTTCGTCGTCGAGGCGCTCTCTAAGCCTGCACAAGAAACGAACAGGGGCCCGGGGTTGGTACCAGGTTTTCCCTCTCCGACGATCAAGTCAGTGTCGGTATAGATTGAATGTAAGAATGTATTTAAGGGTGAGGGATTGGGCCAGTTACGAGTTGTGGCGTCAGATGTCACGGTTGATATTCTGGTGGTTCGGGTTGTTTTAGCTTTATCTCTCCTCTCTGTATTTTCTGTGTCCCCCGCTAATTGGTATTAGTGGGGGTATATATAGTCTGATCAGAGGTGTTCTTAGCCCTTGGATCACTGCACTGTCTGATAAAGATCCAACGGCTCCAGGTCATTTATGACTCTGACAATGGCACTGTTCATCATCCGGGGCCCACAGGGCTGGCCTGTGATTGGGCCACGTCGATGAAACACCTAAAGGGTCCCCCAAGGGAGCAGCAGCATTAATTGGGGAAGAGTGCTCAGCAAGTTTCTCTAGGCCGGCCTAGGCATGGTCCGGCTCCCCAAGATCCGGGGCGATACGTCGCCCATGCTTGAGAGGCCCGGATCGCCCGCTGTGGGGTTGATATCGGTCCGGACGAGGAGGTGCCGACATCCCCTCGCCAACAGCTCCCTGTCCGGAGTCGTCGTTAAGGACGAGGTCTTCAGGGATCTATAGTCGTTACGGGGGCTCCGGTCATAGCGTTCTTGTGCTTGACGCTGTGGACACGCCTCGACGTAGTCCGGCGCGTGTCCTCGTGTGCTAGAATTTTTGACACGTGGAGCACGCCCATCATGCATTTATGGGGCGCCGCCTCTGTCTCTTCGATTCCATCAATGCCATCAATGCTAAAACGGCTGGTGAGTGACACTTGGCAGTTGACCTCTGTTTGCTGTACACGTGTACTGCGTCGATTGAGTGGTAGCATTTATTTGTGGGAGTTCGTGTAATGAACCGCCGCTGTCTTTTCACCTTCTGGTAAATGTCTTTTCATCTTCTGGTGAGGGCCTATAAATACCCTCAGTGAAATCTCATTTTCACTTTCTCATTCTCTCACTAAAAATTTTTACACAGCAGCCCGTTCTCTCTCAACCTTTACACTCCATACTCAGCCAATTTCATCAAACAATCGACCGTCGTGGTCATCAAACACGGAGCCGGAAAAGGCCGGATGGTTGCCCCACAGCCACAACGCCTAGAGGTGATGGCAAACGCCTTGCCATTCCGGGCGATGGTCATCGATCCGGCCATATCCGTGGCGGTGAATGACAACAGCATAATGGTCAGGCAGCACGGGGCTGACCTGGACGAGTTCCGTCAGCTGTGCGGCATAGGGGAGGAGTTCCGACTTCGGACCTGTGCAACCGCCGACGAGGTGAACGGGATTGTAGCCGATCCCAAGAGCATGGTAACCCTCTCCCTCTCTACTCTTTTATATGGGGGCACCCACCTCCCCATACCGGAGCTATTGGCGGAGCTCTGCGCCTGGACGCAGACCCTTCCGTGCCAGTGGCCTCTGCAGGCGCATCGCATCTGCGCCGGAATAGAGGCACTGAGTATCGCATTGGGCCCGGACATCCCGGAGCCCCTGGGGCTTAAGGAGCTCTTGGCCTGCTACGAGTTCTTGCAGACCGAGCCGACCTCTCAATCCAAGAGCCGGCAGCCCTACCTGAGGTGTCGGTCCCACAACCAGCTGATCACGGGTAACTCCGATTCAAATCGGGGTTACACGCAAGACGTGGTCGTAGTGGAGGGCCCTTGGCTCAGCCGTGACGACCTGGTCCTTCCGCTCAGGCCGGGTAGGGTGCTGAGCACCAAGGAAAACAAATTTACCGTGGCCGCCAAGCTCAGGGGCCTCGGTGACCCCAACGTAGAGGCGTTGGAGGTGGCCCTAAATTGGTGGGGTCGAGACGGGACCGATGTAGGGGCCCGAGACGCGGAGCGTCTTTTGATCTGTGGCTCCCCCACCTCCTGCAAGGGGAACAGCTTTAAATGGCCCCACAGGACCTTCTGTCCCGTGGGGTACTCCCGGGAAAGGTGGGAGAAGGAGAAGGGACTGGAGTCAACCCTCCCTCCCAAGGTCGTTGAGGATGCTGAGGCCTCCGTGGAGCCTGCAGCTAAGAAGGCGTCGAAGCCGAAGCTGAAGACAGGCAGCAAGGCGAAGGCGGCGGTGACGACGACCTCCGCTCCTGCGTTGGCCGGCGCCTCGTTTGCTCCTGCATCCGCTGGGGTTCACACTGAGACCCGGTCGGACGGTACCGTCCTCCACTTCAGGGTGGGGCCAGACGGTACCCGTGCTTATATAGACCAACATGGGAAACCTCTGCCAGAGGTTCTTCCCCTGAGGTCTAGGGAGCCCGAGGGCTTGGAGGATAGCCCTGCTGAGGCCGAACCCACCGGCCCGGGATTGGGCACCTCGCGGACCAGGGTAAGTTTTCCCTTTTCTGTTTTTATGACTTCAGTTTTACACTTAGCTAAATTTTTGCGAATTTTTCTAACTCCTTTTTTGTTTGGCCTGTGTAGGTGGTCCGTTCTGACGAGGAGGAGGAGGCAGATGAAGAAGCTGGAGCCGAGGAGGAGATGGGATTGGAAGCCGAGGAGGCGGAGGCTATAGAGCCCGAGGCCGTTGAGGTGGAGGTTATCGAGGCAAGGGATGAGGAGGTCGCTGCCGAGGCTAGTGGCGAGGAGGAGGTTGTGGTGGTTGGGACCGAGACCGAGGTGGAGTTGGGGGCTGCTGAGGAGGTGGTCGAGGCTAGGGAGAGGGAGGTGGCGATAGTGCCTCAGCCTGGTGCTGAAGTGGCGGCGAAGCCCCCGGTGGCCGTGGAGGACCTGGCGGCTCAAGCTAGGCTCGACCGCCTGGCTCGCAAAGCCCGGCTCGGCAAGAGGAAGGCGGTGGGGACGAAATCCCTCTGCGAGGCGAAGAAGGCCAAGGTTGGGGGGAGTGACCCGCCTGAGGTCGTGGTCTTGGAGAGGCCTAGGGTGGCGTCGGGCCCTACCCAAGGCCCGAGTTCCTCCGCTACTTCGCCGACTCACCGGATGCCCGTGCAAACACCCGAGGAGGTGAAGGCGGCGACGGGGGTCAAGAGCATAATGGAGGCTCACCCCTCCGCCGGGTTATTAGCTTTGGCTGCGCTCCAGCAGCAAAGCGTTGAGGCAGACCATCGAGGTCGTGACCTCGCCTCTTCCATGGCATCGGCTATGGCCATGATCCCCCAGGTATGCAATCCCTTGTGCATTTTTGTTCTTCTTCCTTTCTCTTTTTTTTTTTTGCTTTCATATTTTCCAAATATTTTGCTAAGTGTTTGCTCTTTCCCTTGTAGGCTTACTTGATGATGAATCAGTACGTCTATCACCAAGGCCAGCTGGTGAGATCATGGGCCACGAAGGCCGAGGCTAACGCCAATCTTATGGAGGAGGCCCAGAAAAGGGCGGAGGAGGCCCAGAAAAGGGCGGAGAAGGCCGAAGGCCTTAATGCTTCGGTTGAGGCCCGAAGGGTCGAAGCTATGAAGGCCAGGATGCAGGCCGAAGAGCGAGCCCAAGCTGCTGAGGCTGCTCTTAAGGAAGCTGAGGCCGGCGTAGCTGACAAGCTAAAAGCCGCGGTCCAAACCGCTCAGGCCGAGTTAAGTGTTGCCTGGACCCAGAAGACACAGAAGGATTTCAACTCCTTCTATGTCGAAGGGTGGTCCGAGGCAGCTGCCTTCATGAGGGCGGGACCGGACCATCCGGTATGGAACGTTGAAAACATTATCGTTCCGGTTCCGTCAGCTCCCATCCCTGAGGTGGTTCCCCTCACCCCCCGAGCCCTCTCCGACGAGGAGAACGAGGAAGATGATGACGGGGCTAGTTAGGATGTTTTTGTTTTCTTGTTTTTCGATGTAATCTTCTTTCTTGTACTTAGCATGTAATAGCTTTCCATTGAATGAAATGAAAAACAATTTTGGACTTGTGTTTTACTTCTATACTTCCGTTGTGATTTACACATCATTCATTGTATACATGCTCCCTCTCCCTAGCCTCGACAGCAAGAGAGATAGGTTAATAGAGGTTTCTTAAGAATTTGTGGACATCATGCGAATTCTCATAAACCATAATTTGTAAAACAACGACGAGTCCTAACTAAATTTTAATAATTTTATTAAGTTTAAATCCTCACTATATTTGAATAATTCTTATTTACTAATATCTAAATCATTTTTTACCAATCAAGTTTTTTATAATGATTTCAATAATTGACAAATGCATGTTTTTTTAAGACAAAGAAGTAGAATTTAATAATGAGATGAAAAAATAAAAAGTAAAGAAATTTAACAAAACTATGATTTTATTTAAAAGTAATAATTTTAATGTGTTGACAAAAAAAATTTAATTATTAAAACGTATCTAAAAAAAAGTATGAAGTAGATGTATCGTTCCTTAATTATTAAGTAAAAACAGTAGTATGCCCTTTTCATAAAAAATACTCAAATCTCCCAAACAAACTGTTCGAAAAAGGAAATAAAAAAGGAAAACAAAAAAACAACTCTTTTATACCAAACGAAATCTCTCTCTCTCTCTCTCTCTCTAAATTTTCGTCTGATTCAGAGTTATCCTCTAATTCGTTACAAAATATCATAGCAATCTGTACATGCAAATTCAGAGGTACGGGAAATTATTTATATATATTCATCGTGCAGCGAAAAGAGATGTACCAAATAAATTATATATATATAGAGAGAGAGAGCGGGGTAGATGGCAACGTGAAGTCGACGGCGGCAAAGGAGGAAGAAGTCGATGGTGATGGATATTGGTATTGGGCAAATTATAATATTACTGTTTTTCTTTTTCTGTTACGATTATATTAGGCATTGGTAGAAGGTGGATTTAGGTTTGTAGAGAAATGAGTTATTGTGTGCGTAAAGATTTATCAAATGAATAAATAAATGAATCACGTAAAATTCTGTTTGGTTAAGTTTATCGAAAAGTTGAAGGCAATCCTGTTTTTGTTGGTTTTGGTAAATAATTATACGTTTTACATATTTTTTCATATAACTTTTTCATAAATGCTACGTATTTTTATTGCAAATTTCTTTATTTATGCCAATTTGAATTTCTGAGTTTGAATCTCTTAATCTGTCATTCTTGGACATGTTCCACATATGATTTCTTTATATTTTTCATTTACATGTGTCACTTTGACGTTAACTCTATCTTTGCATTTTATGATATCTTTGCTTTGGCGTCTCTTGCTTTTCACCTAATAAGTAATAACATTTACCGTGTGCACTCGCTGTGTAGATACTTTTACTCATGAATTTATCATTTGGTCAGGCTTTCGTTTGATTGCATATGCTCATTTGTTGATTTTTGTAAGTGACATAGATTGCTTTTTGTTTCTCTAAAACTATTTTACCCATTTTCAATTCTTAAATTTTAGAAATATGGCAATGGTCACTGATAATCTAATGCTCCCTTGTTTGTAAGCAGTATAAACTTGAGAAATGATATAAAGACAGAAGAAAATGAGGAGAAACTTTGAAATGGCGAGTGTCAATGGCGACACATATGACAACTCTGCTCTGCCAGAAGATTTGTGGATAGATATTTTCATTCGATTGTCCGTGAAGTCGCTGCTACGCGTAAAATGTGTGTGTAAGCATTGGCATGGTCTCATCAAAGCGCATAATTTTGAATACAAGTATCTCAAGTACCAAAAAAGCATGAAACAAAATCGACTCCTCCTTCGTTATTTCGAAAATCTAGAAGTTAATTATACTATATTAGATGATGACGTACAATCAAGCAACACGTATGACAGTCCTGAATATTTAAAGGCACCCAATAACTTTGTAGATTTAGACGGGTCTGTTAACGGCTTGTATTGTTTGTATAATATATATGGCCGGTGTGTCTTGTGGAACCCTGCGTTGATGGAATTCAAGATAGTTCCTTTACCACCCCCTCACATTTTACCTCACTATAAGATAAGGAATGTTCATGTTGGGTTCGGTGCTGGTTCCTTGATAAATGATCACAAAATAGTCCTTGTTTCTTACTTCATGAATTTATGTAAAGATCATGATACGGTTTATAATGAACTCGTTGTCAACTTGTACAATCTAAGTACAAACACTTGGAGACCTTTTGATCGTGGTGATTTCCCCCTGCTTTATCCCGAAAACTCATTTATTACTGCCTGTGGTGGCTCTTTCGTCAATGGAACTTATCATTGGTGGGTATCTTCTGGTGTTGTGCTTGCATTTGACATGGGAAATGAGACTTTTAGAATGATACCGGGTCCAGATTTCTCTCAGTATGATCCCGAATCCTATTATTCATATGATATTGCAGTCTATGATGAACATATTGCTCTTTTGCGTAGTGATCTGGGTGTTGATTACTACTCATTGGACATTTGGGTGATGTTAGAAGAAGGTATATGGTTCAAACAATTTATGATCGGACCTTGTGTAGAGCCCATGCATCCGCTTGAGTTTTGGAGGAAAGATAGACTTCTATTATTGACTTATACTAGGATGGTGGGCTATACCGGAATGGTCTCGTGTGATGTCATTACTCAAGAAATAAGAAATGTTGTACCGTTAGGTGATGATACTTTTGTACAAGCTTATGTTTATTATGAAAGTTTGGTATCCCTTAACAGCGGAAATGAGTGTGATATACACATGGTCTCAGACTTTCTCAACAGACGTAGCTTCTAGTACAGACGTTTCGAGACCAGTGATTGTGGTTTTGGTCTCTTTTTGAATTATGTCATTTTTTCTGCTTTGGCGAATTTACCTACATGTGTGAAGGCTGCCATTTCTTTTTCTCTTTTGGATTTAGTTTATATGACGAAATGTTTATTTAAAGATAGTCTTTCATGTGTTTTACATGTTTGGAATTGGCCTAATGGATTATCATTACAATTTTCTTTAGATCTGCCAGAAGTTTTGTTTTAGATTTAACTATGTCAACATAAGGGTGCTTATTGAAACTAAACCATATACATCTTAGTCATATAATATTGAAAATCACAAATGCAGGAATAGAATAAATTTTCAATAGTAATATCAACATGAATTTGAAAAGGCATGGGGTTCTATAATACTGTAAATCACTTCTTTGTATCACCACATTGGTTTTTTGATAGGAATAAATACCTTAAAATTGTTTTTTGATAGGAAATGTTTTTTGAACTGCTGCTTCTATTTGGGTGAATGTATATGAGGCCGATGGACTTGGTGAGATGCCTCCGTTGGTGAGGATGTTTTGGATTTTGTAATTCTCCATGACCGTAATTGCACTCTGAAAGTATTTCTGAGGGCTTAGTACGTTCTGCGAACAGATGCCATGTTTGTTATATTGATCAGACCAAAATATTTCGAACTTCTGTACACCCACGGATGGCCAACATGTTTGGAGATCCCTTACGAAATATTTCACCTATCAAATTAACCAAAATAAACGTATGTAATTAGTTAATTAGAAAAAACAAACTTTATTTTAAATTATGTTGATAATCTACACTTACATGAACATTAGTTGGACTATTGGGATGGTCTGAATTTATTAGTAAAATGGGTTTCTAAAATTAACCAAGCAAGAATCCGCAAAAACTTAAAAGCATAAAGAGGCAAACTCGAAATAAAATACATTCTCTATTTTTTTATGAATGTAGATTGCTCACAGTTTCAATGATGAGTTCATGTGTTCTTGAGTAAAAAAGTCCAATCCCACACCATTATCTATAATCTTCTATAATTTATATACATACATATATGTATGCAATATTGTTACAATTTTTGTTTTACTTCATTTATTTCCCTTTGTGGAAATAATTAACTCTTTATTTGTTGTGGGTGGGGGGTGGGGGTGGTTTCATCCATAGAAAATGTGGTTTTCCACACCATTTTTATACCAAAAAAAATAAATATGTATGCAATATATTTTGGGGGTAAAAAAAAGTTAATGAACCAATTCGATTACTTTGAATATATGAATGGTAATCAAAGTTAAATCTCATAAAATCCAAGAATAAATGTGACTGGACTCAAATAATATGGTATAACGAACTCTGTTATATTATTTCCAGGACAATATTTTATTGTGTCGCCGGTTTAATCGCCAGGTCAAACTCCATGCAAATAGAAGTTTTTTTTAACCGTTGACATACATGGAATTGACTTACAGTATACAGGAGACCATAGCAAAACAACTTGCATGTGGTCGTAATTAGGGGGTGGCGGTTGGGGAGGAGGAGACGGTGGGGGTGGAAGTCGAGGTCGATGTTTCTTAACATTGATATCATCAAAAGCAGAGCAAGTGATAATGAGTGCTAGGATACTGAAAATACAAAACAGGCTAAAAGGAGATAACTTCATTTTCTTTAATATTTTTGAAATGGAGTTGTACTATATCGGTTTAATGCACATAACCTACCTTTTATACTACTTCTACAGCTCGGTTGGTTATAATGTAAACTTCAACTTTCCATTATTTTGTTATCATACTATAATTCTTAGTAGTCATAAACAGCCAGTACGTGTTTAAATGATTTGTATACATTATTAATAAACATTTCTGTTTAAAAATATTACTCGCTTTAGAAAAATATATAAGTATTATTTATTATATATGTGTGTGAAAAGTTGAGTTATATTTAGACTATATCACAAGCAGTTACTAATTATTATCGAGTGTTCTATATATTATTTCTAAACAGTATAAATTCTAATGTATACCAAAAAAATGAATATAGATCAGGCCATGAATTTGATACATGGGGTACCCAACTTACATATAAACAATCATATTTCAAGTTTAATTAAAAATTATTGAGGGGTACGAGTGTCATATTCTTCTCTTTTACATATTCGAGTAAAAATACATGGTAATTTCTAAATCACAAATTGTAAACATTGTACATGGTTCCGCTGGTATACTATATTAGTGTAAAACAAAACTTACAAAATTAAAATACTAGAACCACAATTCATTTGGTTGTATAGTTTAAACTTTAACATTCTCTAATAAGTTCCCTTTTGTGTGTTATCATATGATTCTAACATATAAACTATGAACGTTTAGCCATTAAAGTCCATTTCGTGTGTCACGCCCTGAGATCCGAAAAACACGGATATCAATGCGTGACCTTTTAAATAAAAGGAAAAATAACCTGTTGGTACAAAATTTAACTTTAAAAGGAAAACAACTTATACGAATGAAAAAGAAATGTTTGCCAAACGCGGTTACAAGATAAGATGGTTTTAACAGATTTATAAAAATTAAAAATATCAAATGAATGTAATTTGCCCGTAGGCTACAATCTCAAAAATGGTCTAGGTAAAAAGAAAGCAACTAAAAGAAGCCCCAAACTCATGCGATACATCGCCAATGCTCCTATCCAAATGTCTCAAATTAAGTTGTACCTGAAAGACAAAATTGTAACGGTGAGTCTCACACACATACATAGACGGGGCGACACCACACATGATACCGTCACTCCATCCAATAAATGAAAGAATTCACAAACAATAGCTACAATAACAACATATCAAAATAAAATGTAAAAGCATCATACAACGAAATAAATTAAGTAACTCCACACACATCTATAACACACATGGACCTCTCACGCCATCTAACCCAGTCCGTAAGGTAGATCATTCCCTATACCACTCGGCTCGTCTCATGTCCCCGGTATAGGGAGAGGCATAGACCATTGCCAATAAATAAATCACAAGGCCTCGACCAATAATATTATACCATTCAATTATCACAATTCTCGACAAAATCACATTCTCAAAATACTAGCATTCTCAAATGTCACTTTAACGTAATTCAACAAAACACATAAGCATAGGTACTAGAATCACAACTATGCAAACAAGTCCAACAACATAAAATCTCATTCAGACATTTTAACAAACACATTTTATGCGTAAACTACAACTCATCTTTATTCAACATAAATTTACCCAATTTCATCAACAACTATAATAACACATAATCAACTCATAAAAACACGCAAACCCATCTATATTCTCATTAAGTCGAAATTCATATGTCTAAATTCTCAATTCTCAAATTCAAATAAGTGAACCAAAAGAGCAACACATAAAACCCAATTAACAATTTAATAGAATATAATTGAGATAAAAGAAAAAACCCCAAATTTTATAAAACGCAAGATCTAACCCTAACATACAACCCCGTCCAGTCGCAATGGATGACCCTCGTTATCTTATTTCGTAGAAGAGATGCTTCCGGTAAAAACTCGCTAATGATGGTTTCTTCTTCCTCTTCCTAAGATTTGGAACCTTTCTTCTCTCTCTTTTCTCTCTTTTTGGTTTTTCTGTTTTGAAAAGTGGGATGAAAAGTGTTTTACGTGAAACTGTTTTGAGAGAGTTTGGCGAAGCGAACTATTTGATCCCCAAAGTTCTAAAAGTTAACTCATAATCAAAACTATTATTTTACTGCTCAAAAATAACAAATTTTTAGAAACAAAGCTATTAGGTCCTTTTTATTTATAAAATTAATAACAGGTTTTAAAATAAGGTTTGGCTAAAAATTAGTCGAGTGGCCGGTTTTTGGTAAAAGTTGTATAACGTTTTTGGATAAATTTAATCGTTAATAAAACCATTTATAAAATTTCGGGATGTTACAACACGCCCTACTTAAAAGAATTTCGTCCTGAAATTCCATTTCTTCTCTAAAGAACTACACCCAAAAATGATCAACTTTCATAAATAAGACCATAAGAATTTAAAAGTACAAGTCGTGTCATAATCCAAGAAATAAAATACACAGGGTCCACAACTCGTTATACTCCACCATCCATAACTCAAGTAAATGAAAGATACGTAAGGATCTCGATAATGTAAAACAATATCTAATAGAATAAAAAACAATAATATATGTAAAACAATCAGTTACAAAATAAAAGACAATAAAGTAAACTAAGATGACATGCTTCCACCTCAACAACTAAGATGACATGCTTCTATCTCAACAACTCCAAAACGTCTACAAAACTCAAAATACGGGTCTTTCTAGTAAACTAAACTCTAATAAAATAAAATACAAACTATAAGCGTTACAATGTGCATGTAACCACGTTCTCAACAACAATAAATATTTTTGTTTAAGTATGTGGGTTTAAAAAATTATGAACTTATATATTTTTAAAAAAATGGTTTGTATTTTACGTTTATACTAAAACAGACCGCTGATATAAATAGAGACTAATCGAATCATTTTAGAATATGTACAATCATTTGCAACTTTTGAATTTAAAATAGTGCATTAGTACACGTACATGTACTCAAAATTTAAAAAACTCTATTTGTTCATGTTTATAATTTCTTTGTTATTTCATTAATTGGCATACTGAACTTAATATTTGTAGATTTCCCTTAGCATGAATGTAGATTTAATTCCCCAATTTGTTATAATACCCCCAACGAAAAACTTAAAGAAATATATATATATATATACACACACCACACACGTTAACGTGTTTGGATTAATTCTTTATCAAACTAATATATAAACTAATTTCTGAACTTTTAATATTAAAAGAATATTAAAAGTTCAGAAATTAGTTTATATATTAGTTTGATAAAGAATTAATCCAAACACGTTAACGTGTGTGGTGTGTGTGCGGGCATACAAACATTAAGTTAGTGTGCAACTTTGGTAGGTTTTAATTAATTTCCTCTAGTACTGTTCTTATATTAATATCATTAGCAATAAGTATATATGTTTGTATTACCCTATAAGGTTTTCATACTTTTGCAAGACTAACCCAAATTCTCCAATGATGTTGATATGGATGTTTTGCGTAGGGGTGGGCAAAAAATCCGCAAACCCGTCCCGTAACCCAATCTGTGCGGATTGGGGCGGGTTGGGTGTCAAAAAAAGTTAAATCCGCCCCGTCTCAATCCGTAAAAAAATTCGTGGGTTGGGTTAGGGTTGGGGTTTCCACACCGCGGGTTAATCCACCCCAACCCGTTTCAATCCGCATATATATATATATATATATAAATTTTCTCAACATCTTTTTTAATTACTATCTATTATCTAACAAAACGAGATGCAAAAGGTAATAAAATTGATGTAAACTCTTAATGGAATTTCAATATGTTGTCACATACCAATTCAACTTTTCATTGTAAATTTTTGCAGTTCAAAGATGTCACTACCCTACCCTCAAGCCTTAAACAATTGTTCGACACTGCCTAAATAATCCCGGTTGATGGTCATACTCAGTGGATTATTAATTTTGATTTCAATTGTTATGTAGTTTTCTGATTTTGATTATGTTGATGAAGAACAATTTGTTTTGTTTTGTTTTGTTTTGTTTTAGCTTTGTTACTTATTCCGAACATTCTAAACGTATTTTGGTTGGCTTTTAGTTTATATTTCTATTTCAAAGATTTATTTTTTTAAAAATATTTAGGTAAATTATGCGAAATAATGAAAAATTAATGACTAAAATGAAAATTCAAGAAACAACCCGCACCCAATCCGCCCCGCTTGATTTGGATTAGGTTGGGTTGGGTTGAAGTTTTAATTATAATGGGTTGGGTTGGAATTTGAATTTCACTAATCCGCCCCAATCCGTCCCGCCATTTATTTTACGGGGTGGGTTAGGATTGAGACCAATCCGCCCCGTGCCCACCCCTAGTTTTGCGTACACGTAAAATATTAAATATGCATTAATCGGTTACTTTTAAAAGCATGATCATTAATTTATCCTAATATATTATTGAACTCTTGGTTTTATAATTTATAAGTTTTAGTTGGGTCTAATTGGCCTTATAAACCTATCCCTCTATCGAGTTACAGATCTTGTATATCTACACATATGAATGAATAAAGAAATACTGTTCTCTCTCTATGTTCTCTCTATGTCTTCTATATATATATATATATATATATATATATATATATATATATATATATATATATATATATATATATACTGAGCTGATAAAACTCATAACACGTTATCAACACTTTGCTTGTGGAGACTGAATTAAAACCTATGAGAATAGGATATTTGTTCGAAGATCAGGGTTATAAAAATACGGCCAAACTTTGAAGTTTTATTGCTCTATCGATCTTCTCCAAAATACCCAGACTACGTACATAATTATAAATGTTTTTTTATTCCGTACCAGTAAGGGAATGAATACATGCTACTAAACTATTAAGTCGTGTAACCACGTGAATATTTGTTACTATTGCGTGAATTTATAGAAATCAGACCTATTATACTGCTTGCCTTGTCCTATATATTTGCTAGGAATTTTATGTCATCCATTAACATTAAAATCAATTGTATAATAGTTCAGTACAAGACAAAACTATGTATGTATGCACTATAGTATAATGGATGCCCATCGGTAATAAACCATATTTATATAGCTTCGCACATAATCATGGTTAAAACGTCTGAATGTTTAGTATTTTTTCTCAAATGCTTGCAAAATATGTTCTGTTACTTCTAAATCTGTAATAGATATCCTGCATGCTTTGATCAATACATGCGAAACTGGAACTTATTAATGTAATCAGGCAATTACCATGCATTAAAATTGACTTCCTTGCATTTTATAGTGTATCTTTTGAATTACTATGTATAGAATTTACACATAAGACAATATATTAAAAAAATATTGAGATTATATCTTTTTATTGTAAATTGGTAATTAAAGATAATTTACTTTCTTTCATGTTGTAATTGCCATGAATAAAATTTACATATAAGGCAATGTTTATTAGATAATGATTAGATATTGCCAATATACATTGTGTAAATCTGATTTATACTAATTAGTTAATCAGAAATTGCAACATATATATATATATATATGTAATGACTGTCATGTTTATAATATGGTAAATTTGCAAAATCATATATTTTCACATTTAAGTTGAAAAAATTATGAAGATTCCCCAAATAGGCTCACCTATTTGGATACGATATATAGGAAAGATATAGACGGAATTCGATATACTAATGAGTTCGGGTTTTAAGTGGCATTCGTGCCCTCCACCCTCACCGTCTTTTCTGGTTGTGTTCAAGTAGATCTACCGAAAGGGGTTGACTAAATAATAATTTCCCCGAGTGTGTTTATATAGTGATGTATATTTTACCGAATTGGTATTTTAGTATCGACCTGTCGTTTGATTAATGAGAACCGATTCACATGAGAAGCAAACTAATGTTTTCGAACCTGTTGTTTCGAAAAAAAAGTTTGTGCCTGTGCAAACTATAAACATATAAATCAGTCATTTTATATGATAAATAATTCAGAACTCACAACACATGTTAGATGCCATCTATGGTGAGAAAAATCGCAAAACATACTTGCGAAATGACTGTTTAAACGTTGATTTTATTCCGTCACCACGTGTTAGTCACCCTGATGTGTGAAAATATTATGCCCAAATTTTTTTTAGATGCCATCTTTGATGAGTAAAACACGAGTTTTTTGTTACCCTCGAGATGAATGCTAAGGCGTTGATTTTATTCCGCCGCCACATTTGAGACGTGATGACTTCTATGGTGAACAAATGTCTGAAATTGACATATTGGAGCAATCTTTCACCAAAATACTAGATTGGAAATTGTATTCGTAAGAAGTATCGTAAATTTATATTCATCATGTTCATTCATCGCCCATCTGTTTGTGGATGAGAAAATACCTCGATGACCAGTTTTAATCCTACTGGGTCAATGACGAATTATTTGTCTGTAATTAATACTCTTCGTGGACATATCTTTGTAAAAAAGTTAAAGAAATATATTTTTGTAAAAAAGTTAATATTAAAAGTTTAGAAATTAGTTTATATATTAGTTTGATAAAGAAAATAATCCAAACACGTTAACGCGTGTGTGTGGGGGCATACAAACATTAAATAAGTGTGCAACTTTGGTTTTAATTAATTTCCTCTAGTACTGCTCTTACATTAATATCGTTAGGAATAAGTATATATGTTTGTATTACCTTATAAGGTTTTCATACTTTTGCAAGACTAACCCAAATTCTCCAATGATGTTGATATGGATGTTTTGCGTACACGTAAAATATTAAATATGCATTAATTGTTTACTTTTAAAAGCATGATCATTAATTAATTGATGAGAGCCCCGATTTTTCCATTGCAATTTATCTGTTTTCACGGTTAAATCCCAATTTTTTTTTTACGAACCGTAAGTCATATTTACGGTTTTGACTGTAAAATTACAAAATTACTCATGCGTTGAAAATCAGAAAATTTTCCAAATGTCTGAATACTGTAAATTTGCCTAATTAACTCAAAAAAAACATTTACGGACCGTAATCATGACTTACGATTTGATTATTCCTATTTTTTTTCGATATCGTATAGTGTGGAACTATAACTTATTCGTTCGGACTCACTTCAAATTTAGTTCCGTTTCAACCGTTATGTTCCTTATTGAATCGTCTATCATTTTAAACAAATTAACCATTTTTTTAAATGATTAGTACTCGAAACGACCTTTTATCATGTTACTCGAAACAAATTAACTTATTAACCTTTTATCAAACCGTAAGTCACGATTACGATCCGTAAAAAAAAATTTGAGTTAAGTAGGCAAATTTCATTTTAAACAAATTAACCGGTTTTTTAAATGATTCGTACTCGAAACGAGCTTTTATCATGTTACTCGAAACAAATTAACTTATTGACCTTTTATTAAACCGTAAGTCACAATTACGATCTGTAAATATTTTTTTTAGTTAAGTAAGCAAATTTACAGTATTCAGGCCTCTGAATTTTTTTCCAGAGGGCTTGGCCGATCGATCGGCTGTCAACTCCGATCGATCGTCCAAACCCTCTGGAATATTTTCATATTTTCAACATAGGGCAATTTGGTAATTTTACAGTCAAAACCGTAAATCTGACTTACGAACCGTAAGTCAAAATTATGGTATGACCAAAAGTCAAACCGTAAATCTGACTTACGGTTTGTAAAAAAAAAATTACGATTTGAGCGTGGAAACAGATAAATTGCACTGAAAAAATCAAGCCTCTGAATTAATAAACATAATTGTTACTTACTTACTTTTATAGTTTTCTTCTCAAATGGTAAATAACATTAATCGTGAATCCAGTGCTCTCTCCAAGACCTGTCATTATGCAACACGGGCGAAAAAGTATTCAGATCGGTCAAGTCATCTTTAACCTGTATCAGAAACCAAAAATTATTAAAAAAACAGAAAGCATAGTAAATCATTTTTTTGCCAATCAAATTTTTTTATAATGATTTCAATAATTTGTCAAATATTTTTTAAGAGAAATAAGTAGAATTTAATAATCAGATGAAAACATAAAAAGCAAAAATATTTAACCAAACAACAATTTTCTTTTAAAAAAATAATTTTAATGTGCTCACAAAAAAACATTTAACTATTAAAACGTATTTAAAAAAAGTACGAAGTAGGTGTAATGTATTGTTCCTTAATTTCTAAGTACTTTTATCATAACTAAACACAAAAAATCTTACTTATAAATAAAAGTAACATTTTTGTTACTTTTCATTGAAAGGTAAAATATGGGAACTCTAAGTGCTTATCATTTTGATGCATGTGACCTCTAAGTATAAAAATTTCATTATAACCGATTAAGTTAATGTTATAGGAAAAAAACAAAATAGTTGCACATGAATAAATTCCTTGTAATCCGATTACAAATTAATCACGCTCTAAACAAACAACGCCTAAGTGTATATGTCAATAGATTTGATTTCACTATATACATGCATGTGAACTATCTCACATATATATTTTTATATGTAATTTGAGTAGATGAATTATGTCAAAGCGAAATCCATAATAAGAATTTATAGACATGATGCGAATTCTCATAAAACATAATTTGTAAAACAACGAGAAGCCGTAACCAAATTTTAATAATTTTATTAAATTTACATCCTCATTATGTTTGAATAATTCTTATTTACTAATATCTAAATCATTTTTTGCCAATCAAGTTTTGTATAATGATTTCAATAATTTGTCAAATGTTTTTTTAGGACAAAGAAGTAGAATTTAATAATCAGATGAAAAAATAAAAAGTAAAAAAATTTAACCAAACAACAATTTTCTTTAAAAATAATAATTTTAATGTGCTCACAAAAAAAACATTTAATCATTAAAACGTATTTAAAAAAGTATGAAGTAGGTGTATTGTATTGTTCCTTAATTAATAAGTACTTTTATCATAAGTAAACACAAAAAATCTTACTTAAAAATAAAAAGCAACATTTTTGTTACTTATCATTGAAAGGTAAAATATGGGAACTCTAAGTGCTTATCATTTTGATACATGTGAGCTCTTAAGTATAAAATTTTCATTATGAGCTCTGAGTATAAAATTTTCATTATAACCGATTAAGTTAATGTTATAGGAAAAAAAAAATAGTTGCTCATGAATAAATTACTTCAACTTCTAATTATTTAAATTATTAATTCTCGTTGTTTCTTCTATAACCCTCTTTCTTGAATTTTTTTTATAGATATTTCATCCCATGCTCTGTGCTATAGCAATAAAAGGGCTCGTTTTGTTGTCATATTACAAATTTCGACACTATGAGTCCATTGGTATAAGAAAAAATTATGAAATTAGTAATATCGGGACTTATAATACCACACACCCCTAGGTATTACAAATATCTCATTTATTCATTATTTGAAGTTCGGAGTTAATAATCATCCCGCCTTCATTTGGCATAACAAACGCGTGACTTATGGATTCGTGATATTCTAATCCGATTACAACTTAATCCAACACTAAACAAACAACGCCTAAATGTATTATTAAATAAATCTAATTTCACTATATATATACATGTGAACTATCTCACATATATATTTTTATATCTACTTTGAATACATGAATTATGTCAAAACAAAAACCATAATAACAATTGGTATAACCATAATTTGTAAAACAACGAGGAGCCGTAAACAAATTTTAATAATTTTATTAAGTTTACATCCTCATTATATTTGATTAATTCTTATTTACTAATATCTAAATCATTTTTTGCCAATCAAGTTTTGTATAATGATTTTAATAATTGTCAAATGTTTTTTTAAGACAAAGAAGTATAATTTAATAATCAGATGAAAAAATAAAAAGTAAATAAATTTAACTAAACAAAATTTTTATTTAAAAGTAATAATTTTAATGTGTTCAAAAAAAACATTTAATTATTAAAACGTATCTAAAAACAAGTAGGAAGTAGGTGTATTGTTCCTTAATTATTAAGTAAAAAAAGTACTGTACACGTAATGACCCTTCATAAAAATACTCAATCTCCCAAACAAACTGTTCGAAAAAGGAAATTAAAAAGGAAAACAAAAAAACAACTCTTTTATACCAAACGAAATCTCTCTCTCTCTCTCTCTAAATTTTCGTTACAAAATATCATAGCAATCTGTACATGCAAATTCAGAGGTACGGGAAATTATTCAATTAATACATCTACTGGAAATTTCAATTAATAGTTAGGAATGTATATTATTCATTTATGAATTGCCAAAACATTATCTGAATCCATGTTTCATTTATTTTGATGTATTTTACACATTTTTATTTATTTATTTGTGTTCCTTGATTTATTGTTGTGTAATTTAAGGTGCTTATAATTAAAATCCTTGATATTTTATAATCTTGTTCATAAAGAACCAGTTGTTAAAAGTGTTATATATTTAAGGATCCTTGATATTAGACACGACAAGTAATTTCGTTATTTTATTAATGGGTTTGGATTTTTTTTCAATGTGTTCAAAAAAAACATTTAATTATTAAAACTTATCTAAAAAAAGTACGAAGTAGATGTATCGTTCCTTAATTATTAAGTAAAAACAGTAGTATGCCCTTTTCATAAAAAATACTCAAATCTCCCAAACAAACTGTTCGAAAAAGGAAATAAAAAAGGAAAACAAAAAAATAACTCTTTTATACCAGACGAAATCTCTCTCTCTCTCTCTCTCTCTCTAAATTTTCGTCTGATTCAGAGTTATCCTCTAATTCGTTACAAAATATCATAGCAATCTGTACATGCAAATTCAGAGGTACGGGAAATTATTCAATTAATAGTTAGGAATGTATAATTATTCATTTATGAGTTGCCAACTTATTATCTGAATCCATATTTCAGTTATTTTGATGAATTTTACACGTTTTTATTTATTTATTTGTGTTCCTTGATTTATTAATTTATTGTTGTTCCTTGATATTTTATAATCTTGTGCATAAATAACCAGTTGTTAAAAATGTTATATATGTAAGGATCGTTGATATTGGACCAGACATGTTATTCCGTAACACCAATTCACGTGATACAACACGCATTGCATGGACTCGGTCCGTTAGTGTGTCTATATATATATTCATCGTGCGGCGAAAAGAGATGTACCAAATAAATTATATATATATATATATATATATAGAGAGAGAGAGAGAGAGAGGGGTAGATGGCAACGTGAAGTCGACGGCGGCAAAGGAGGGAAAAAGTCGATGGTGATGGATATTAGTATTGGGCAAATTATAATATTACTATTTTTTCTTTTTCTGTTACTATTATATTAAGCATCGGTAGATGGTTGATTTAGGTTTGTACAGAAATGAGCTATTCGTGTGCGTAAAAATTTATCAAATGAATAAATAAATGAATCACATGAAATTCTGGTTGGTTAATGAAAATCGAAAAGTTGAAGGTAATCCTGTTTTTGTTGGTTGTGGTAAATGATTATACGTTGTACATCGATCTTTTTTCGTATAACTTTTTCATAAATTTATTGCAAATTTCTTTGATTTATGCCAATTTCAGTTTATGAGTCTGAATCTCTTATTCTGTCATTCTTGGATATGTTCCTCATAAGATTTCTTTAAACTTTTCATTTACCTAGTGTCACTTTGACGTTAACTTTATCTTTGCATTTTATAATATCTTTGTTTTGGCATCTCTTGCTTTGCACCTAATAAGTAATAACATTTACCTTGTGCACTCGCTGTGTAGATACTTTTACTCATGAGTTTATTATTTGGTCAGGCTTTTCGTTTGATTGCATATGCTCCTTTGTTGATTTCTACAAGTGGCATAGATCGCGTTTTGTTTCTCTAAAACTGTTTACCCATTTCCAATTCTTAAATTTTAGAAATATGGCGATGGTCTCTGATAATCTATTTCTCCCTTCTTTGTAAGCAGTATAAACTTGAGAAATGATATAAAGACGGAATAAAAGGAGGAGAAATTCTGAATGGCTAGTGTCAATAGCGACACATATGGCAAATCTGCTCTGCCAGAAGATTTGTGGATAGAGATTTTCATTCGATTGTCCGTGAAGTCGCTGCTACGCGTAAAATGTGTGTGTAAGTATTGGTATGGTCTCATCAAAGCACATAATTTTGAACACAAGTATCTCGAATACCAAAAAAGCATGAAACAAAATCGACTCCTCCTTCATTATTTCAATTTCGAAAATCGAGAATTTAATTATACTATATTAGATGAAGACGCACAATCAAGTAACACGTATGACAGTCCTGAATATTTGAAGATAACCAATGAATTTGTAGATTTAGACGGGCCTGTTAATGGCTTGTATTGTATGTATAATACTGGTGGCCGTTGTGTCTTGTGGAACCCTGCGTTGATGGAATTCAAGATAGTTCCTTTACCACCCCCTCACATTTTACCTCACTATAAGGTATTTAGTGTTATTGTTGGGTTCGGTGCTGGTTCCTTGATAAATGATCATAAAATAGTCCTTGTTTCTGAGTTCGTCAATTTATGTAAAGATCATGATGTGGTTTATAATGAACTCGTTGTCAACTTGTACAACCTACGTACAAACACTTGGAGGCCTTTTGATATTGGTGATTTACCGCTGCATGATGTCTCATGTTCCAACAATATTAGCTCTTTCGTTAATGGAACTTATCATTGGTGGATAGAATCTGGTGTTGTGCTTGCATTTGACATGGAAAGTGAGACTTTTAGAATGATACCGGGTCCAGATATTTCCCAGTCTGATCTCGCATCCCATCGAACAAATACTATTGCAGTTTATGACGAACATGTTGCTCTTTTGCATGATCATGTGGGTGATGATAACTACTCATTGGACATTTGGGTGATGTTAGAAGAAGGTATATGGTTCAAACAATTTCTGATCGGACCTTTTGTAGAGCCCATACATCCGCTTGAATTTTGGAGGAAAGATAGACTTCTATTAATAGATCTTAGTATTTCTAAGACGGACCTCTCTAACCCCAATAGCGGAATGGTCTTGTATGATCTCATTACTCAAGAAATAAGAAATGTTGGACCGAGGTTCTTTGAATGGTATGTACGAGCTTGTGTTTATTCTGAAAGTTTAATATCCCTTGATAGCGAAAATGAGTGCGATATACACATGGTCTCAGACTTTCTCAACAGACGTAGCTTCTAGTACAGACGTTTCGAGACCAGTGATTGTGGTTTTGGTCTCTTTTTGCATAGGAGAATTTACCTACATGTGTTACGACTGCCATTTCTTTTTCTCTTTTGGATTTAGTTTATATTTTGAAATGTTTATTTAAAGATGTCTTTTATGTGTTTTACATGTTTGGAATTGTACTATGGGATTAGTATTACAATCTTTTTTAAGAATGTCTGAAGTTCTGATTTTTAGATCCGACTATGTAAATTACTTGTTACCTAACAGGATAGCGCTGTTCATCCCTTGTTTGTAAGAGACCTTCATTAACTATGTCAAAAAGATATTGGCTCGATTTATTGTATGATTTGAAACATTATACTATACCTGCAGATATTGGCTCAAAAAGATACAATTAAAAAGAAAGCCTGATCACAGGGGAATATTCGATGAGAAAAGATGAAAATTGTCTGAATCATTTCCCATACATGTTTATTTTCAGAATTTTGTACCTTTTTTAAACAAAAATTGGTTATTTGATTTTCGAGTAAAGATTATTGACATTTAAACACAAGTTTAAATTTCCAACTTGTGTTCATTACTCAATAAATAAGAATTCCTCTGGGTTTTTAACTATTTATAAGTTACAATCTATTATCGACATATTTTTAACTTAAAAAAACAGATGAATCAAAATTTTCGAATTTTAAATTTAGTGTTTACCTTTGCTACCATCGACTATAATTACTGGAATATATAGATAATTTTTTAATTAAAACTATGAATTTTTCCTAAAAAATTGAATAAATAATTAAACTAATTCAGGTAACAAGCATAACATGCTTGGGGGCATGTTGAAGGCACTAAAACAAAATTTTTGTAGAACTTGACATTATACTTTTGTGAACCATTTCGTAGTGTAAAATTAGCACGGATGGCGAAATAATAACGAAATATAATTACGCAGGTGAAGGCTTGATTGATCGGGATCATGCGGCAGTGTGTAATTGACGTTTAGCAAGGTATGTTCTTCGTTTAGGACAAAAGCAATTTTTTTACGCATGTCGTGTCCTCGAGCAGAAGAGAAGCAATGGACATGTGTAAGTTTTAAATCCACAGCCACAAATTGATCGAGTTGTGTGCAAATTTTCTGTTACAACGTTCCTGGAAAATCTTCGTATTTACTGGGGATATTAGTTTTCACTCAAAGCAGCAGAATTGAGATTTCAGTTGGATTTCTAAGAACGATATCAGTTAGATTATACATATAGATATTCATTCGAAAGCATCTCGAATACCCACCAAAGCACAAAATCCATAATCACAGAAAATTAATTTTTATTTGAAGAGTGCATAACAATACGGATAAGCTCGCACTAACTCTTCAATTAGAACTAAATTCACGTTTTCATTGGGAGGTATCCGCAAAGAATTGGATTTAATAATATCGATTCGTGTCGAGGGGAAAAAGTTCTCGAATCATTAGAACACTGTCTACATGGGATACGATAGAAGAAAAAGAATATTTTTTAAAAGATTTCATGTAATAGTTTTGATCCAAAAACCACACAGATTATTACTTGCCTTTCCATAATCCGACGGGACTATAGACCACACATAGATCCCACGTCTTATATGGACCAAAGTTGTCGAGACATTTTCAACTCAAATATTAAAGTTCTGCCCTTAAAGATTGTCACATTAAGAAACAATAAAAAACACTCATTCTCGACAAGCCAGTATTACTTGCACATTATGTTCAAACGCAAATCCTCTATATTGCCGATGTGTTTCGATGTTACACCTTGTACAGTTGTACATACTACTATACTAGAGTACTACAAATGCATAGCATTTGGTAAACTTTAATTATGAATTTAGCATCCCTACGATCTAGGCAATGCTGGTAATTGATTCCCTGAATGAAACTGAGTAATTATTGATCAGGTTATATATATGCTGGTTTGTTCTTGCATTTGACATGAGGAATGGGATTTTTCGAATGAAACCAGTAGAAATGAAGGTTAAAGAGAATGCTACTCTCTTGTATTATGTTAATGTTCTGCTTTTGTTGTATATATACATTCCTAAATGCGGTACGACTATCATTTCCCTTTCTGCTTTTTCTGAGGAAATTATTGCACAAGATTATTAATAATCATTCTTTAAGGATGCCAAAACACCTGATTAATCCTCTTTTCATGTATTATTCATAACCGGATATAGTTTCATGTATTATTCATAACCGGGTACAGTTTCATGTGTAGCTGACACAAGAAACAGAAAATAGTAAATTAAACTAGGGTATGTAGATCTTCGACACCCCGCCAGACAATGTCCCACAGTTTTTTTTATCCGAGTTTGCAGGACATGATATGGGTCCTGTGACCGATTCATTGAAACATAGGTAGATCTCTTTCAGTTGTAATTGTTTAGATGTGCCGTCGAACCAACAGGACACGTAAATATGGATTGATGGAAATGTTTTTTGAACTGCTGCTTCTATTTGGGTGAATGTATATGAGGCCGATGGACTTGGTTTGATGCCTCCGTTGGTGAGGATGTTTTGGATTTTGTAATTCTTCATGACCGTAATTGCACTCTGAAAGTAATTTTGAGGAGCTAGTACGTGCTACGAACAGATGCCATGTTTGTTATATTCCGCAATCCAAAACGTTTCGAATTTCTGTATAACCACGGATGGCCAATATGTTTGGAGATCGTTTTTTAAAGATCTCGCCTATCAAATTAAACAAAATACACGTGTGTAATTAGTTAATTAGAAAAAAACAAAGTTTATTTTAAAATATTTTTATTTTAAAATATGTTATAATCTACACCTACAGGAACATTAGTTCGACTTGTGATGGTCTGAATTTATTAGTAAAATGGGTTTCTAAAATTAACCAAGCAAGAATCGGTAAAAACTTAAAAAAGCATAAAGAGGCAAACTCGAAATAAAATACATTCTCTATTTTTTTTTATAACCGTAGATGCTCATAGTTTAAATGATAAGTTCATGTGTTCTCGAGTGAAAAAGTCCAATTCCACACCATTATCTATAATCTTCTATAATTTATATATACACATACATGTATGCAATATTGTTACAATTTTTCTTACTTCATTTATTTTCCTTTGTGGAAATAATTAACTCTTTATTTGTAGGGGTTTCATCCATATTTTTATATAAAAAAATGTGTATACAATATATTTTGGGGGTAAAAAAAATATTTTTAAAAATAATTAATGAACCAATTCGATTACTTTGAGAATATGAATGTTAAGCAAAGTCATAAAATCCAAGAATAAATGCGAAAGGACTCACAAAAGATGAGATAGTGTTATATGTAATCTTATTTCCAGGACAATCTGTTATGCTACCGCCGGTTGAATTGGCAGGCCAAAGTCCATGCAAATATAATTTTCTTGTAACCGTTGACATGCATGGCTTTGACTTACAATATACGGGAGGCCACAACCACACAACTTGCATGTGGTCATAATTAGGGGTTGGCGGTGCGGGGGGAGGGGAGGGTGGCGGTGAGGGGGGAGGTCGATATTTCTTAGCATTGATACCATCATAAGCAGAGTAAGTGCTCATGAGTGTTAGGATACTGAAAATACAAAATATGCTAAAAGAAGAGAGATTCATTTTGTTTAATATTTTTGAAATGCAGTGGTAATGCATCGGTTTAATGCACATAACCTCCGTTTTATACTAATCTACAACTCGGTTGGTTGTAATGTAAACTTCAACTTTCCATTATTTTGTTATCATATTATAATTCTCAATAACCATAAACAGCCATTACGTGTTTACATGATTTGTATACATTACTAATTAACCTTCCTGTTTAAGAATATTAGTCACTTTACATAAATATATGAGTTTTATTTATTATATATGTGTGTGCACAGTTGAGTTGTATTTAAATTATATCACGAACAGTTATTAATTATTATCAAGTGTTCTATATATTATTTCTAAACAGTATAAATTCTAATGTATAGCAAAAAATGAATATAGATCAGGCCATGAATTTGATTCATGGGGGTACCGAACTTACATATAAACAATCATATTTCAAGTTTAATTAAAAATTAATGAGGGATGCGGGTGTCATTTTCTTCTCTTTTACATATTTGAGTAAAAATACATGGTAATTTTTAAATCACAAATTTTTGAGTAAATATACATGATAATTTTTAAATCACAAATTTTCAAGAATGTAAATTGTCCTGCTAGTATGCTATATTAGTCTAACACAAAACTTTTCAAGTGTTCACAAATTTAAAATACTAGAACCACAACTCATTTGGTTGTATAGCTTAAACTTTAACACTCTTTAATAAGTTTCCTTTTTTGTATTATCGTATGATTCTAACTAAACTATGAATGTTTAGCCATTAAAGTCCATTACGTGCATGTAACCACGTTCTCAACAACAATAAATCTTTTTGTTTGAGTATGTGGGTTTAAAAAAATATGAACTTATATATCTTTAAAAATGGTTTGTATTTTAGGTTTATACTGAGATGATATAAAGAGAGACTAATTGAATCATTTTAGAATATGTACAGCCACTTGCCAGTTTTGAATTTAAAATAATACATTAGTACACGTACATATACTCAGGATTTAAAAAACTCTACTTGTTCATGTTTATAATTTCTTTGTTATTTCATTAACTGACATAGATTTCCCTTAGCATGAATGCAGATTTAATTTTACAATTTGTTATAATATCCCAACGAAAAACTTAAAGAAATATATTTTTGTAAAAAAGTTAATATTAAAAGTTTAGAAATTAGTTTATATATTAGTTTGATAAAGAAAATAATCCAAACACGTTAACGCGTGTGTGTGGGGGCATACAAACATTAAATAAGTGTGCAACTTTGGTTTTAATTAATTTCCTCTAGTACTGCTCTTACATTAATATCGTTAGCAATAAGTATATATGTTGTATTACCTTATAAGGTTTTGATACTTTTGCAAGACTAACCCAAATTCTCCAATGATGTTGATATGGATGTTTTGCGTACACGTAAAATATTAAATATGCATTAATTGGTTACTTTTAAAAGCATGATCATTAATTAATTGATGTTAGCCTCGATTTTTCCATTGCAATTTATCTGTTTTCACGGTTAAATCCTAATTTTTTTTTTACGAACCGTAAGTCAGATTTACGGTTTTGACTGTAAAATTACAAAATTACTCCTGCGTTGAAAATCTGAAAATTTTCCAGATGTCTGAATACTGTAAATTTGTCTAATTAACTCAAAAAAACATTTACGGACCGTAATCATTACTTACGATTTGATTATTCCTATTTTTTTTCGATATCGTATAGTATAGTGTGGAACTATAACTTATTCGTTCGGACCAACTCCAAATTTAGTTCCGTTTCAACCGTTATGTTTCTTATTGAATCGTCTATCATTTTAAACAAATTAACCATTTTTTTAAATGATTAGTACTCGAAACGACCTTTTATCATGTTACTCGAAACAAATTAACTTATTGACCTTTTATCAAACCGTAAGTCACGATTATGAACCGTAAAAAAAAAATTGAGTTAAGTAGGCAAATTTCATTTTAAACAAATTAACTATTTTTTTAAATGATTCGTACTCGAAACGAGCTTTTATCATGTTACTCGAAACAAATTAACTTATTGACCTTTTATCAAATCGTAAGTCACAATTACGATCCGTAAATATTTTTTTGAGTTAAGCAAGCAAATTTACAGTATTCAGGCCTCTGAATTTTTTTCCAGAGGGCTTGGCCGATCGATCGGCTGTCAACTCCGATCGATCGTCCAAACCCTCTGGAAAATTTTCAGATTTTCAACACAGGGGCAATTTGGTAATTTTACAGTCAAAACCGTAAATCTGACTTACGAACCGTAAGTCAAAATTATGGTATGACCAAAAGTCAAACCGTAAATCTGACTTACGGTTTGTAAAAAAAAAATTACGGTTTGAGCATGTAAACAGATAAATTGCACTGGAAAAATCAAGCATCTGGATTAATAAACATAATTGTTACTTACTTACTTTTATAGTTTTCTTCTCAAATGGTAAATAACATTAATCGTGAATCCAGTGCTCTCTCCAAGACCTGTCATTATGCAACACGGGCGAAAAAGTATTCAGATCGGTCAAGTCATCTTTAACCTGTATCAGAAACCAAAAATTATTAAAAAAACAGAAAGCATAGTAAATCATTTTTTTGCCAACCAAATTTTTTTATAATGATTTCAATAATTTGTCAAATGTTTTTTAAGACAAATAAGTAGAATTTAATAATCAGATGAAAACATAAAAAGCAAAAATATTTAACCAAACAACAATTTTCTTTTAAAAAAATAATTTTAATGTGCTCACAAAAAAACATTTAACTATTAAAACGTATTTAAAAAAAGTACGAAGTAGGTGTAATGTATTGTTCCTTAATTACTAAGTACTTTTATCATAAGTAAACACAAAAAATCTTACTTATAAATAAAAGTAACATTTTTGTTACTTTTCATTGAAAGGTAAAATATGGGAACTCTAAGTGCTTATCATTTTGATGCATGTGACCTCTAAGTATAAAAATTTCATTATAACCGATTAAGTTAATGTTATAGGAAAAAAAACAAAATAGTTGCACATGAATAAATTCCTTCTAATCCGATTACAACTTAATCCCACTCTAAACAAACAACGCCTAAGTGTATATGTCAATAGATTTGATTTCACTATATACATGCATGTGAACTATCTCACATATATATTTTTATATGTAATTTGAGTAGATGAATTATGTCAAAGCGAAATCCATAATAAGAATTTACAGACATTATGCGAATTCTCATAAAACATAATTTGTAAAACAACGAGAAGCCGTAACCAAATTTTAATAATTTTATTAAGTTTACATCCTCATTATGTTTGAATAATTCTTATTTACTAATATCTAAATCATTTTTTGCCAATCAAGTTTTGTATAATGATTTCAATAATTTGTCAAATGTTTTTTTAGGACAAAGAAGTAGAATTTAATAATCAGATGAAAAAATAAAAAGTAAAAAAATTTAACCAAACAACAATTTTCTTTAAAAATAATAATTTTAATGTGCTCACAAAAAAACATTTAAGCATTAAAACGTATTTAAAAAAGTATGAAGTAGGTGTATTGTATTGTTCCTTAATTAATAAGTACTTTCATCATAAGTAAACACAAAAAATCATACTTATAAATAAAAAGCAACATTTTTGTTACTTATCATTGAAAGGTAAAATATGGGAACTCTAAGTGCTTATCATTTTGATACATGCACTACAAAAAAATACTCAAATAGCGACGGGATTAGTGACGGTATTTTTTGTTATGAGCTTATTAGCGACGGTTTATGTGACGGTTTTGTGACAGTTTAGTCAATTTGCGACAGATTTGTGACAGTTTTTTAAATTAACGACAGGCTTGTGACAGCTTTTAATAATCAGATGAAAAAAATAAAAAGTAAATAAATTTAACTAAACAACAATTTTATTTAAAAGTAATAATTTTAATGTGTTCAAAAAAAACATGTAATTATTAAAACGTATCTAAAAACAAGTAGGAAGTAGGTGTATTGTTCCTTAATTATTAAGTAAAAAAAGTACTGTACACGTAATGACCCTTCATAAAAATACTCAATCTCCCAAACAAACTGTTCGAAAAAGGAAATTAAAAAGGAAAACAAAAAAACAACTCTTTTATACCAAACGAAATCTCTCTCTCTCTCTCTCTAAATTTTCGTTACAAAATATCATAGCAATCTGTACATGCAAATTCAGAGGTATGGGAAATTTCAATTAATACTTCTACTGGAAAATTCAATTAATAGTTAGGAATGTATATTATTCATTTATGAGTTGCCAACTTATTATCTGAATCCATATTTCAGTTATTTTGATGTATTTTACACGTTTTTATTTATTTATTTGTGTTCCTTGATTTATTAATTTATTGTTGTTCCTTGATATTTTATAATCTTGTGCATAAATAACCAGTTGTTAAAAGTGTTATATATGTAAGGATCGTTGATATTGGACAACACATGTTATTCCGTAACACCAATTCACGTGATACAGCACGCATTGCGCATGGACTCGGTCCGTTAGTGTGTCTATATATATATTCATCGTGCGGCGAAAAGAGATGTACCAAATAAATTATATATATATATATATATATAGAGAGAGAGAGAGGGGTAGATGGCAACGTGAAGTCGACGGCGGCAAAGGAGGGAAGAAGTCGATGGTGATGGATATTAGTATTGGGCAAATTATAATATTACTATTTTTTCTTTTTCTGTTACTATTATATTAAGCATCGGTAGATGGTTGATTTAGGTTTGTAGAGAAATGAGCTATTCGTGTGCGTAAAAATTTATCAAATGAATCACATGAAATTCTGTTTAGTTAATGAAAATTGAAAAGTTGAAGGCAATCCTGTTTTTGTTGGTTGTGGTAAATGATTATACGTGGTACATCGATCTTTTTTCGTATAACTTTTTCATAAATTTATTGCAAATTTATTGCAAATTTCTTTAATTTATGCCAATTTCAATTTATGAGTCTGAATCTCTTATTCTGTCATTCTTGGATATGTTCCTCATAAGATTTCTTTAAACTTTTCATTTACCTAGTGTCACTTTGACGTTAACTTTATCTTTGCATTTTATAATATCTTTGTTTTGGCATCTCTTGCTTTGCACCTAATAATTAATAACATTTACCTTGTGCACTCGCTGTGTAGATACTTTTACTCATGAGTTTATCATTTGGTCAGGCTTTTCGTTTGATTGCATATGCTCCTTTGTTGATTTCTACAAGTGACATAGATCGCGTTTTGTTTCTCTAAAACTGTTTACCCATTTCCAATTCTTAAATTTTAGAAATATGGCGATGGTCTCTGATAATCTATTTCTCCCTTCTTTGTAAGCAGTATAAACTTGAGAAATGATATAAAGACAGAATAAAAGGAGGAGAAATTCTGAATGGCTAGTGTCAATAGCGACACATATGGCAAATCTGCTCTGCCAGAAGATTTGTGGATAGAGATTTTCATTCGATTGTCCGTGAAGTCGCTGCTACTCGTAAAATGTGTGTGTAAGCATTGGTATGGTCTCATCAAAGCACATAATTTTGAACACAAGTATCTCGAGTACCAAAAGAGCATGAAACAAAATCGACTCCTCCTTCATTATTTCAATTTCGAAAATCGAGAATTTAATTATACTATATTAGATGAAGACGCACAATCAAGTAACACGTATGACAGTCCTGAATATTTGAAGGTAACCAATGAATCTGTAGATTTAGACGGGCCTGTTAATGGCTTGTATTGTATGTATAATACTGGTGGCCGGTGTGTCTTGTGGAACCCTGCGTTGATGGAATTCAAGATAGTTCCTTTACTACCCCCTCACATTTTACCTCACTATAAGGTACTTGGTGCTATTGTTGGGTTCGGTGCTGGTTCCTTGATAAATGATCACAAAATAGTCCTTATTTCTGACTTCGTCAATTTATGTAAAGATCGTGATAGGGTTTATAATGAACTCGTTGTCAACTTGTACAACCTACGTACAAACACTTGGAGGCCTTTTGATATTGGTGATTTACCGCTGCATGCTGGCTCATTTATCAACAATATTAGTAGCTCTTTCGTTAATGGAACTTATCATTGGTGGATAGAATCTGGTGTTGTGCTTGCATTTGACATGGAAAGTGAGACTTTTAGAATGATACCGGGTCCAGATATTTCCCAGTCTGATCTCGCATCCCATCGAATAAATACTATTGCAGTTTATGACGAAAATGTTGCTCTTTTGAGTTATCATATGGGTGATGATAACTGCTCATTGGACATTTGGGTGATGTTAGAAGAAGGTATATGGTTCAAACAATTTCTGATCGGACCTTTTGTAGAGCCCATGCATCCGCTTGAATTTTGGAGGAAAGATAGACTTCTATTAATAGATCTTAGTATTTCTAAGACGGACCTCTCTAACCCCAATAGCGGAATGGTCTTGTATGATCTCATTACTCAAGAAATAAGAAATGTTGGACCGAAGTTCTTTGGATGGTTTGTACGAGCTTGTGTTTATTCTGAAAGTTTAATATCCCTTGATAGCGAAAATGAGTGCGATATACACATGGTCTCAGACTTTCTCAACAGACGTAGCTTCTAGTACAGACGTTTCGAGACCAGTGATTGTGGTTTTGGTCTCTTTTTCCATAGGAGAATTTACCTACATGTGTTCAGACGAAATGTTTATTTAAAGATGTCTTTTATGTGTTTTACATGTTTGGAATTGTACTATGGGATTAGTATTACAATCTTTTTTAAGAATACCTCATGTTCTGATTTTTACATCCGACTAGGTAAAGAGTCTGGATTTTTATACTATATTTTTTCTGAAAAAACACACAAACTGTAAATTTTTTGTACAAATCGTGCATTTTCAGTGCAAACCGTACATTTAATCTACGGTTTGCAGCTGAAAATATTTTTAAGAATATGCCATTTAGTTTTTTATAAAAAAAATTCATGTTTAATTTTTTTAAAAATATTAAGTATTTTTATTGATATGACCAATATGCAGTTTTCAGAAATTGCAGGGACTGTTTCTGCAATTTCTGCAATTTCTGAAAACTACATGCAAACCCTAGATTTAATCTACGGTTGCAGTGTAATTTTTTTCAGCTGCAAACCGTAGATTAAATGTACGGTTTGCACTGAAAATGTACGGTTTGTACAAAAAATTTACGGTTTATACGTTTTTTCAGAAAAAGTGTAATATTCATGTTCCTTATCTATAATTACGGGAATATATAGATAATTTTTTTAATTAAAACTATGAATTTTTTCTAAGAACTTGAATAAAGAATTAACCAATTCAAGTAAGAAGCACAACATGCATGGGGAATGTTAAAGGCACTAAAACATAGTTTTGTAGAACTTAACATCTTACTTTTATGCACCATTTCGTAGTGTAAAACCAATACATATGGCGAAATAATAACGAAAAATAATTAGGCAGGTGAAGGCTTGATAGATCAGGAATATGCGACGGAGTGTAATTGATGTTTGGCGAGATATGTTCTCCGTTCACGACGAAAACAACTTTTTTTAAGCATGTCGTGTCCTCGAGCAGAATAGAAACAATGGACATGTGTAAGTTTTAAATCCACAACCGCGAATTGATCAAGTTGTATGTAATTTTTTTGTTACGACACCCCTGAAAATTTTCCGTAGTTACTGGTGACATTAGTTTTCGCGTAAAGCAGCGGAATTGAGATTTCAGTTGGGTATCTAACAAGGATTTCAATTAGATTATATAGATATTAATTCCAAAACATCCTGAATACGCACCAAAACACAAAATCCACAATCTTTCAAAATAATAACTTTTATTCGAATAGTGCATAACAACACGGATAAGCTCACACTAACTCATCAATTAAAACTCAAATTCACATTTTTCTTCAGAGGTATCCACAAGAAATTGAAATTTAATAATAATATCGATTCATACAAAAGGGAAAAGGTTGGCGAATCATTAGAACACTCTCTCTAATAAAAAAAAAGTAATATAATAATTTTGATACAAACGACATTTCGATCTATTTTGATTTTGTACTCGAAAATGAGTCAAAATTTACATCTAATCTAATCTATGTGACTTAAGAAATGAATATAAAAAAGAAAAGTAAACATTTCAACAAATTATCTTTAGTAATTTATGCGAGAAAAACAATGTGAGCAAGCATTCGGCCTCCATCCCCTCCCTCTAATAATTAGGCTGGTTCGGTATCAAAATTTTAGACTACAAACCGATATCATAGCAAAATAATTCGGTATACCAAACTATTCGGTTGGTTCGGTTCGGTTCAGTTTCGTTTTTATAACAAACTTTAGAATTTACAAGTAATGATAGAAAAATGATGCGTATTGAAAAAAAAAACATAGTATAAAGTTTTAAAATTATTATATTAAAAATATATATTTATTTATATTATTGTTACATTTATTGTTTCTTTGCATAAAAGAATAAACACTACTAGACATTTATAGTAAATGCTATAAATAAATAAATAAAAATGTTATAATTATTAAATAGAAAAAGTAATATAAGTATATTATAACAATATTAATAATTAAGTGTATATAAATATTTTAGTTTATTTTTCTCTATAGTATATTTTAATATTTCGGTTTGAATCGGTACCATACCGAACTGACAAAACGAATATCGAAACCGAACCGAGTTTGAAAGATTGGTTGAGTATGGTCACAACCTTTTAATACCCATTTGATATTTACTTTGCCAAAATATTTACCCAAATCGTTTACTTTTTACAGTCCCTCTCTGTTTTTCTTCCTTTTGTCTCTCCTATTTCCTCTCTCTCTCTCCTCTGATCTTCTCTCTCCCAAAATCTAGCCCTCTCACACACACTTATACACACATATACACACATATATATACATATTATATATGGATCGGAGGAGGAACGAGAGTCCAGTGTACACGCGTCAGTGGAGCGGAGGCGACAGCAGCACTGGATCGTCGTCTCCGGTGAGGTCTCCGGCGAGGCTACCTCCGGCGACTTCCGGGACGGTGAAACGGACTCAGAACTTCGCCGCTAAGGCAGCGGCACAGAGGCTGGCGCAGGTGATGGCGTCACAAGCAAGCAATGATGTAGACGATGACGAAGATGATGACGTGGATGGTGACGTGGGGTTTCGGTTCGGGGGGAGAGTTGGCGGTGGTGTGGGGATCGGTAAGGCGAATCGGTCTCCTTCGCCTGCGGTAATTTGTTTTGTTTTATATGCGATTTATAATTGTTGTTGTAGTTGTAATTATGTTGTGTTTAATAGACACATAGGGTGCAGTAATTTATGAATTTATTTTGGTTTAATTGCTTAATATGTGTGTTACTATTTGTTTATTCGTGATTGGAGTTGTTTTAGTTGTTGTAGTAGTAATTATTTGGTGTTTAGGAATAAACTGATTGTCCTCTTCATTTGACAGCTAATACATAGGGTATAAATAATTGTTATGATTTATGATATATTTAATTTAATTGCTTAATTTGTGTGTTACTATTAGCTTATATGTGATTTTGAGTTGTTTTAATTGCTGCAGTGGTAATTATGTGGTGTTTAGGAATAAGTTGATTACCCTCTTCATCTGATACATAGGGTATAAATGATTATTATGATTTTTGATAATTGTTAAAGCTAATCCGTCTCCTTTGCCTGCGGTATTTTTGAATTTATTTTGGTTTAAAGGCTTAATTTGAGTATGACGGAGTACTGTTTATTTAAATGTGATTGGAGTTGTTTTAGTTTTTGTAGTAGTAATTCTGTGGTGTTTAGGAATAAGTTGATTAGCCTCTTCATTTGACAACTGATACATTGGGTATAAATAATTAATATAATTTATGATAATTATTAAAGCTAATCAATCTCCTTCGCATGCGGCAATATATGAATTTATTTTGGTTAGTTGCTTAATTTGTGTGTTACTGTTTGTTTATATGTGATTAGAGTTGTTTTACTTGTTGTAGTAGTAATTCTATGCTGTTTAAGAGTAAGTTGATTAGCCTCTTCATTTGACTGCTGATACGTAAAGTACAAATGATTATTATGATTTATAATTTTTATTAAAGCTAATCAATCTTCTTGGCCTGCTGTAATTTTTTTGGTTAATTTTGTATTATTTTTAAATGTGATTGGAGTTGTTTTAGTAGTAATTATGTGGTGTCTAGGACTAAGTTGATTAGCCTCTTCATTTGACAGCTGATACATTGAGTATAAATTAATTGTCATTTTTTATGATAATTATTAAAGCTAATCCGTCTCCTTTGCCTGCAGTAATTTTGAATTTATTTGCTTAATCTGTGTGTTACTATTTGTTTCTAGTAGGGGTGGGCAAAAAATCCGCAAACCCGCCCCGTAACCCAATCCGTGCGGATTGGGGCGGGTTGGGTGTCAAAAAAAGTTAAATCCGCCCCGCCCCAATCCGTAAAAAAATTCGTGGGTTGGGTTAGGGTCGGGGTTTCCAAACCGCGGGTTAATCCACCCCAACCCGTTTCAATCCGCATATATATATATATATATATAAATTTTCTCAAGATCTTTTTTAATAAGAGTTTCTATATTATAATAGTATTGATTTAAGAAAAATTATATATATAGACAAAAAATCTTTGGATTGTCCAAACTTAAGCTTAATGATTCGATTGATATATTGTCTTATAAATTCAATGTATTATCTCGTACTTACAAAAAGAATGAATTTTTAATCTGGGTCTAGGTAGTATGGGTGGTTAATTTATTTTTAAAAACTTTATTTGTAATTGAAGTATAGCCAAATATGAAGTTATATAAAGTTATTACGAAATCTGTAGCTATTGAACTTGTGGATTCAATTAGCTATTGAACTTTATTTTGATTATGTTGATGAAGAATAATTTGTTTTATTTTGTTTTGTTTTGTTTTAGCTTTGTTACTTGTTCCGAACATTCTAAACGTATTTTGGTTGGCTTTTAGTTTATATTTCTATTAGAAAGATTTTTTTTTTTGTAAATATTTAGGTAAATTATGCGAAATAATGAAAAATTTATGACTAAAATGAAAATTCAAGAAACAACCCGCACCCAATCCGCCCCGCTTGATAATGGGTTGGGTTGGGTTGGGTTGGGCTTTTAATTATAATGGGTTGGGTTGGGTTGGGTTGGGATTTGAATTTCACTAATCCGCCCCAATCCGTTCCGCCATTTATTTTACGGGGCGGGTTAGGATTGTGACCAATCCGCCCCAATCCGCCCCGTGCCCACCCTAGGTTTCTAGTATGTGATCGGAGTTGTTTTAATTGTTGTAGTTGTAGTAGTAGTAATTATGTGGTGTTTAGGACTAACCAACTAAGTTTATTAGCCTGCTGACATAGGGTATAAATAATTATCATGATTTATGATAATTATTAAAGCTAATCGATCTCCCTGGCCTGCAGTAATTTAAGTTTTTTCCTTAATTTTGTATTATTTTAAAATGTGATTGGAGTTATTTGGTTGTTGTAGTAGTAATTATGTGGTGTTTAGCAATAAGTTGATTTATGATAATTATTAAAGCTAATTGATCTCCTTCGCTTGTGGTAATTTATGAATTTATTTTGGTTTAATTGCTTAATTTGTGTGTTACTATATGTTTATACTAGTAAAAGTTACCCACGCGTTGCGTGTGAGACGCGTAATGACATAAATATCGTAATATATTTTATTTTTAACATAATATTTAGATTTAGTATCATTTATTATAGTTATGGAGGTTAAAACGAATTGTTAATTAATTTAGGGTACATCCGTAATTAGAAAAATATAGTGAGGACAAATAGTTAATTAATTAGATTATGTATATTGGTAATTATTAAAATAGAGTAGGGGTATTTTTGGAAAATTTGGGCAAAATTGGGCAGCCTCAACTTTTCTTGGGTTTGCTTATATTAATAGTATGATATTTAGATTTAGTATCATTTATTATAGTTATGGAGGTTAAAACGAATTGTTAATTAATTTAGGGTACATCCGTAATTAGAAAAATATAGTGAGGACAAATAGTTAATTAATTAGATTATGTATATTGGTAATTATTAAAATAGAGTAGGGGTATTTTTGGAAAATTTGGGCAAAATTGGGCAGCCTCAACTTTTCTTGGGTTTGCTTATATTAATAGTATGATGATGTTATTGGAGCTGTTCTAGTAGTAAATATGTTGTGTTTAGGACTAAGTTGATTAGCCTGCTGATACATAGGGTATTAATGATTACTGTGATATATGATTTTTATTCAAGCTAATCAATCTCCTTTGCATGCAGTAATTTTGTATTCATTTGCTTTAATTGATTAATTTGTGTGTTACTGTTTGTTTATATGTCATTTGACAGCTGATACGTAGGGTCATTTGACAAAATTGTAAAACGGCCACTTCAAATTGCTATATTGTTTAGTTATTGTGTACTTAGTAAAGTATGTAAATAGATTACAAAAAGAAAGTATGTTTATACTTTATAGATAGCTAAAGAAATACCATGTTGCTCAAAATTAGTCAATTATCTTTGCCACGTCTGTATGTATCGTCAACATTCTATTAATCTTCAAGTTATCCTTTCTATCCTGTATGTGGCCTCTTTTGTCGTAAACTATAATGTTACTATTCTTGGGAGTATTTGTGTTAGATAATGGGATAAGTCAGTGCAAAGGCAGCATTTTACTCTAATAATGGACTAATTGAAAATGAGCGGGAGTTCGGGGGGCAGCCATGAGCCAACGAAGGGGTGCACACTAAAAACTTAGTTATTTATGGTTATTTAGGCATACGTATTTTTATTTGACCTACCAAGAGAAAAATTGTGATTGAAACTTTTTATGCTAACTGTTAGTTGGTGTATGTAGTTAGGCCGAAACTTTATGGACTATTCTCCTTCAGTTCGTTCCACATCAGCTGGAAGACCGTCAATATCTGTGCGATCAACGACTTTAGCTCCTCCGTCTCGAGGAACACTTAAAACACCTGTCATTATTCCACCGATAGACCCTCCTAGTTCCAGATTAAGAGATAAACGGTAAGTAGCATATCTTTCTGTTTATTAATTCATTTAATTATTTTACTTTTTGTGGTTTGGCGAATTGTGGTTCATCTTTTATTTTAAAAGATATTTCAAGGCTTGCCGCTGATTAGCAATTTTTCTGTTGGATGTAGCAATCCGTTTGAAATGTCGTTCTTTTGAAAAATATGTCAGGTTTACATCGGATGTCGGGCGGATGGAGGTGAAAGATGTTGGAAATCAACGGGAAGCTTCTGCTCTTAGGGATGAAGTATGAAATGTTCATTTCTTATCTCTTTGATTTAGTTTTTTTGGTATTTATTTTGGAGAAGCTGGTAAAAGCCGTCTCTAAATCCTAGTACTACATCTTTATTTCATCTTCGTTAGGTGATTAGTAACCTATTTTACGTATGTTTATTTTCAAGTTTATAGTTTAATAGTAAGTTGCTAATTTCAAGTTATCTTTCACTTCAAGTGCAGCTCGATATATTACAGGAGGAGAATGAGATGATCTTGGATAAGGTTTGTCTTTGAACACAGTTGTATACTAGATTAACCATGATACATGATTGTGAGTGAACCAAACTTCTCTAGGGTATGTTATAACCGTTAGGCCTGAAATTGTTTTGCAGCTTCGGTTTGCTGACAGAAAACGTGAAGAAGCTGAGACGAGAGCTAGAGAGCTAGAGAAACAGGTTATTTCTTGATCTCTCTAATGCCCTGCTATATGCGTATGAGGTCGAAGCAAAATATATGCATGCATATGAGGTTGAAGCAAAGATTCTCCGCTGAAGTATTGCTCCCTTTAGAAAAAGAACATCTTTATCTCATTATCATTTAGTCCCTATCCTCATTGATATAGTTGGAATAAAATCTGATAAAAGTTGGAAAGTAGAAATATGCTCAAATTAAAGTATAATATATTTGTTGTAAATAAGCTTTGGATAGATAAATTCCATGAATTGATTTGCACCAATGGATCAGGATTCTTTCAACACATTATTATTATTATACAACTTGCAACAATGAAACTTCCCATTCGTAGGGATGCCTGTTTTTTATAAATAACTTTTGGCTGGTATTATTCTTTGTAATTTGGAGTCTTTTAATTTTAATTGCATTTTTTAAAATTTATTTACACTTCCATATGCTGTTCATATATTTGGCTATATATGAATGAATATGTCTTTTTGATACTTTGGAGTTTTTTTCCATTACTTTGAAATGGTAATCAGGTAGCTGCTCTCGGAGATGGTGTATCGTTAGAAGCTAAACTGTTAAGCAGGTAATAGTATTTTTTTTATTTTGCCTTTTCAATATTATGCATGAGATTGTGGAATGATTTATTATGATAAAACTTTGCAGGAAGGAAGCAGCATTGCGCCAAAGAGAGGTAACAAGCTGCTAGTTTTATTCACTATTTCTTTTCTTCGAAATGTTTAATCTGTCATCTCACTTGAGGGTTTATGTTTTCTTTGTGCTGGATATTGGGTTTTTCTCAATACCATCACTAAGCTGATTTGCATATTCCCTGACAGGCTGCCCTGAAAGCTGCGAAGCAAAATAAGGATGGCAGAGATGAGGAAATTTCCACGCTTCATGTGGAAATTGAGGTGATTTAAGTTGCTTTTTTGGGATATTAATCACTTGTAGTTTCTCTTGAATATATTATGCTTCTTCATAAGACATTTGATTTCGCTTCTCTTTACTAATGGTTGATGATTTTTATATTTTTTTTGTATTTATTTTAAACAGAACCTGAAAGAAGACACCGCAAATGCAACAGAACAGCTCCGAGAGGCAGAATCTGAAGCTAAATCTCTTCGTAATATGACTCAGAGAATGATTCTGACTCATGAAGAGATGGTTATTCCTCTTTTCCTAATTTTGAACCACCTCCCTTAATCTTTTTCCCCTTCTTATTTTGAAACCAGTCTTTTTGTTATCTCAAATTCAGGAGGAGGTTGTTTTAAAGAGGTGTTGGCTTTCTCGCTATTGGGGCTTGGCTGTACAATATGGTAAATTGCTCTAGTTATTTTTTTTAGGTGTGGTGAAATAAGAGCTATATGCATAAGCTTGTTTGAGAAACTAGTACCCCTCTTTTTCTAATTCTCAGCTTCCATTTTTCATTTCTATCTACGTGTATTCTATTCAAATGAAGGTTAATTATCCACTTTACAGGTATATGTGCGGATATAGCATTAGTAAAGCATGAACATTGGTCTTCTTTTGCGCCTCTTCCATTTGAAGTTGTGATTTCTGCTGGACAAAAAGCCAAGGAGGATTCTCAAAATAATGGTAATCACTTACTTCTATTTCCACACGAAAACTTCTTTTGGTCTATTTATTCAAGCTTTTTTTAAATAATAATGAGCAGATATCGACAGTACAGATAGGAGAGGCAAGGCTCGTGACTTAAATGACCTTAGTGGAGAGGGAAACATTGAAAGTATGCTCTCAGTAGAAATGGGTTTAAGAGAACTAGCCTCCTTGAAGGTATTTCTTATAACTGGCTTCTCTCTTGAAAATTTGTGAACTAAACCAACCTTATTGTCTACGATTGTCTCTAATCGTCATGGAATGACTTTTTACACATTATATTTGTCTTCTTTTTGTTCCTCCTATTTTCTATTTCTTACTCTAGGTCTGTTGTTAATATATATTGTCCGATGTTTTAAGGTGGAGGATGCATTGTCCTTTGCCCAACGTCGGCGTCTCAATTTGGTTCGACAATTTAACTCAGGTTTGATTGTTTTTCATGCTCAAGCCTTCTTTTCGTGGATTCTATGATGATTGAAATGGTGTCGGCTTTCTTTTCTTTATTCCCCCAACCTTTTTTGCTTGCTTAGGCTAATGTAAGTTCTTAAATTTACTGGTTGGTTCAGGCTTTTCACTGTAGAGAGCTGTTGTAGGTGTGTTGTCATACCAAAAACTGTAATCACATATATTTCTTAGCTTTCCGGGTATTCTTGACTATGAGAATTATGAAAAAGGATAGCTACTTGGCTTCTATTGCTAATCTCTAGCTTCAGTACTTCATGACATAGTTGACATATGTTATTCAACCATTGTTAGTTGTGCATTTATTTTTGAGCTGTACTTATGAAAAGTATTTTAAGCTCCATTTGTTTGTTCCTGCACTTAATTTGATTTCTGTCATCCATGGACTTTTCCAGCAATGTTATAAAATTAAAAGTATTTCTTGTTGAAAAGATGGTTTCGGCTCGTTTTTCTCTTGTTAGCATCTTTGTGTTTTTGAGAGTACCATGCATAGCAAGCCACACTAATATTTGGTACATTCTCTGTCTTTTGTTTCACAGATCTCAGATCATCGATGGATCCCAAGTTTATGGAGGCATTTGGTAAGGATCCTAAATTTATGGATGCATTTGGTATTAAATTTTTCTTGCCTTTGTTTTGAAAAAGATTATGCTAGGAAATCACATAGATAGTACAAAAGCAAGCAACTCGTGGATTGATACACTGAGGGAATGTTCTTGTTTACTTGCCAAAAATAGGAATATTTTTGTTCTTAAATTAATATAGTATAAGTATGCCTTGCTTAGCTTGTTGCAGTGTTATCCAGTGTAGTAATTATGATTTTCATTTTTTGTGTTTTCCTTCTTTTTTTTTCCCCCCATTAATCATTATGCTTTTCTATTCCTTATATTTTTCCTTGTTGGCTGGGGGTTGAGGCAGTTTTGTTAATTGCAGTTTTATTGACTCATTGATTTATACACTGAAGGAATGTTATACTTCTTGTTCTTAAATTATATAGCATTAGTATATCTTGTTTAGCCTGTTGGCAGTGATCAAGTGTAGTAATTTATTTTATTTTATTTTTTATGTTTTCCTTTTTGTTTTTTCTGTCCTATTATGCTCTTCTATTCCTTTTAATTTCTTGTTGAGGCAGTTTTGTTGACTGCAGTACTTTCTTTACTTTTCGTGAATTATAGCTCGAATTGCATTTATAAGTAAGAAATAGCTTGGCTCACTTTCTATATAGATAAGATATCACCCTGTCCTGGAAGTTGATATATATTTAGAGCCATCTTTTCACTTCATCTGTGAGTATGTTCACACATGTAAAGATCAATAATGCTATAAATAAGCACAGACCTTCCCACAGAAGCATACACAGATAAATAACCACCGAATTTTAAAAACGAAAACCACCTTTTTTAAATTCACCACATTCTTTTTTTTTTTTTTTTTGCTAATCTCTCTCTCTCTCTCACTCTGAAGTCTGAACCCACCGTCTCCCTCTCTTTTCAATTCTGGACACACACACACACACACACACGTATCTGAAAATCCCCTATGATTTTCTCTAATTCTGAATAAATCATCATCGCACGATGGTTTTCCCCAATTTAAACCCCTTAGAAAAAAATCTCAAACTCTTAGATAAGATATCTGGACTAAAAACTTAAATTAAGATTTGTCAGTAAAAAAAATGTGTTTAATTGGGTTCTAGCCTAGTTTATCTATTTCTTTCTATCTACTTTAAATGGATTACTAGAAATTGGAATTCTTATAAATTTAAAAGCCTATTTCTTTGTATGTAATGGAATTTTTTATGAATGAAAAAGCTTTTATCTTTGCTTATTTTTTAGGTGTTGGTTTTTGAGTTTGAATTGTACGGTTTTGGACTTCACGTTAAAAAAAGTGAGATATTTTTTTTCTGAATGTTTGTGGAGTTGTAGGGAACGAATTTGAATTTGAATTTGGGTGGATTTTCGGAAAAGTGGGTGGTTAACATAACTTTGGTGGTTATCTGTGTACCAGTCTGTTAATGTATCTGTACTAATAGCATTAATGTGTAAAGATAGTTGGGGTGTGATTGTTACATTAATTTTTCAAATCATCTCCCCCGCCTTCAGTTTCCTGTCATAATTTTTTTTTCCTCTTTTATTTTCAAGTGATTTGTTAAAGCTTTTTGTCTGAAATAGGCCGCTTAGAAGTTATACCTTGTAAAGTATATATTAGCCTTTTGCCTGGATGCCCCATATGCCTCTTCTTGTGTTTAGAATTCCGCTTTTCTCTGATGTTGGTAATCGTAGACATTTCCCTTAGTTATGGCCCAATGGATATACATGGGCATCATGAATGCTAAAGAAACTGAAGGTTTATTTCACAACTAATACCAACCTACTATTTTTTATGTCCAGAACTGAGTTCCGAGGAATCTGAAGATGTTCTTTTCAAGCAGGTGCATACATCTTTATCTTATCTTTTATCACTTTACTCTGTATGCTCCGTAACACATAGATTTTTCTATTAATGCATGGTCACTGTCCTGTGAAGAGTGGATTGTCCGACATGCTTAATTTCATTAGAATTCTCTTGGTCACTGTGATGCTTCAGTTTAAAATTTTCTGGGGTTTCCCAATTGATTTTTTTAGTTTTCTGAACTTAGAAACAGATATGGTTAAATGTGTTGCCTTTTTAGCTATAGTATTGGTAGAAGTATTAGATGAAGAGCGGAGGGATAACATTTTCCACCTTTTTTTGGTTAGGAAACTATAATTTTTGTACAACAACCTATCATCTTTTAATTAGTATTAGTATTTAATTCTAGCAAAGTTCAGAATTTAGACATCAATCTACCAAAATTTTAGAATTTATGCATCAACTTACCTAAATTCATTATTGAGACCAATTTACACATTATCAAACAATCTGTACACCAATCTTTCAGGACTTACGAGTTCTTGAAAGTTTAAAAGAAAAACGGTGTACTAACTAACTGTTCGATGTTGTGTTAAATGGTGCTTACTTTATAAGTATAATCAGACAACTGATATATGTTACTTACTAGTTTTTCTGAGTTAGCAGTGTACACAGTTGGTCCGTTTTCTGTAGATTAGTATGTAAATCATGAATTTTAATAGTATTGTGTTCTAATAGATAAAAGCTTATAGCTATGTGGACAAAAGTGTTATTTTCCCCTTCTGGTCATTTATGGCTGTTTTATGGGAATGAAGAACCGAAATGTTTTATACTGCTTTTTTGGTTTCTCATTTTTCAATTGCTGGTAAAAACACTTAGGCTTGGCTTACCTACTTTTGGAGAAGAGCCAAAGCACATGGCGTGGAAGAGGATATTGCAGAAGAGCGCCTTCAATTTTGGATAAGCCGTACTGGGCAGTCTTCATCATCACATGATGCTGTTGATGGTATTTCCTAATGCCTTCTAGTGCATCTAATAATTGATCTCTACATTCATTATAATGAAGAAGAAAAACTATCATATTGCTCAATTTGAATATATCAATGCCACAATAGAAGAAGAAAAAAAACTATCATATTGCTCAATTTGAATATATCAATGCCACGATAGAAGAAGAAGAAAAATTGTGATCTTAGCCTTTTACCACTCCAGAAAGCAGGGTCTTTGCTTTTAGAAGCTTTTCTCTGTAAATGAGTTCAACTCTATATTGCCGGTTAGAGGCTCGCTGGCTGCTTGTCTATTGTCGTCAGAAAAACTTCAATTTGGTAGAAAAGTTTTATTCTGAAACATGATCAATTTAATGATTTGGTAACATGATGCTTTCTGATATCTATATTGGATTAAATCAATACAATTGATTGAACAGATTCGACAGAATCAAATTATTATCATTTGTTTTGTAGAATAAGGTTAATTCCAAGTAGCAACTTTCATTTTTTTCTTCTTTTTTATGCAATTATTTAAAATAAAACAAATGATCCAAAAGAAATAACTCTTTTAGAAATTTGCATTCTCTACCCAAACATCATCACGTTTCAGTATTGTCTCTTACCTGTTATCTTTCAGTTTTTATTTTGCTTTTAGAAGGTATAAAATAATATAATTTATGACTACATAACGACTTCAGTAATATAAAAATTAGAAAATATATGATACGTTTTATCAGTAAAAAATTAAGATGGTTTGTTGTAATAATTCAAAATATAGTTAATTTATTCTAAATGACAAATTTTCAACGTTACAAAGGAAGTCAATTATGGGTTCAAATGGTTATGGTATAGATTTTCTTAGAATTAAATCTTGCATAAAACAGTTTTCTTTTGTTAATAACCTGGTACCCCAACCCCCACCCCCACCCCCCACACCTTTTTGAACTTTTTGAACTTGTATGGAAACACGATTAAAATGAAAGGCTCCTCTAACAAACTTCATGGTTGCAAGAACAACTTTTTCCATCTCATTTTCAAACTCTTTACACCAAGTGAACATTAACATTGCAACACTGCTAACCAACTGGTTACTGAGCACCTATGCGGTTGAATAAATCGAGATGAAATTAGGATTATTGAGGTTAACTAGCCGAGTATAACGTTTCTTGACACTGCCTGTTTTGCTATTCTAACAATCAGGTAGTTTTGTAAACGAGTTGGCTGACCTGACTTGCTGGGTTTCTTCTTATTAAGTTGAGTTCGAACAACATTCTTTATTTGGAAAATCATTAGACTACTGTTACAATTCTGTTACTTGCTTTAACTTAAATCCTTATTATGCTTCAGTTGAGCGTGGTTTGACGGAACTACGTAAAATCATTAGACTACTGTTACAATTCTATTACTTGCTTTAACTTAAATCCTTATTATGCTTCAGTTGAGCGTGGTTTGACGGAACTACGTAAAATCATTAGACTACTGTTACAATTCTGTTACTTTGCTTTAACTTAAATTCTTATTATGCTTCAGTTGAGCGTGGTTTGACGGAACTACGGAAACTAGGAATCGAACAACAACTATGGGAAGCATCTCGCAAAGAAATCGAGCTGTCTTCATCATCTGTAACTAATACTAAAGCTGCGGGAGATTCGGAAGCATCTTCATGATCACCGTAGCCCCTTTGTTTTTTCCTTGTTTACTCCTTTTCTTTTCGAGATTTCCTTTCCTTTTTATTTCACAATTTTCTCTCTACAGTTTTCATCACGGTACAAGATAACCATTTCTGGTTTATATTTTTGTTACTCTTTCCATATTTTGGGAAGGCGAGTTCTATAGGGATCTTGATTTATTGGTGTGTTGTGAGATAGAACCATAGTGTAATTAAAGCTGTTTATAGATCAGACGAATTGCATATACAAAATTTTGATACATTCATATACATCGGAAACTTCATGAATTCTTTGGCAAGTACACTATTATACTGTACTAGTATGTCTTCTATTTTCCCGCTATCTTGCTTCGGCTTTCCAATTGTGTTTGCATACTAAGACCCGCTTACATCAATGAGTAAAGATCCGTTCGGAGGAGAGGCTGGATTTCATGTATAGGCAAATAATTGTTATTGGGGAATTTAATATGGCACTGATCAGTGAGCATGCATCAGGAATGATGTCGACTAATGGAGCAAAATAATTGTCAAGACGTATAATCCATTATAGTGCAATCTTGCTAAACTTTAAATACATAAATGTTTTACGATATAGTTCAAGACTTGTATGACTATCCGAACGTAGTGTTATTATTTACTCCTGGATGGAACTTGTGAGTTTCTTTATTTCACTGAACTGTTGAAACATCAACTTATTAGCAACTTCCTATGGGGACATTTGCATATAATGGGTTTTTTTTTTTTTTTTGAAATGATATAATGGGGTGTTTGGTAAAGCATCAAAAGCATATTTTTGAATGCTTTTACTGGCGAGGGGATGTCGGCACCCTCTCGTCCGGACCGATACCAACCCCACAGCTGGCGATCCGGGCTTGTCAACCTTGGATAACGCGTCACCCCGGATCTTGAGGGCCGGACCGTGCCTAGGCCGGCCCGGAGAAGCTTGTCGAGCACACTTTCCCAATTAATGCTGCTGCTCCCTTGGGGGACCCTTTGCGTGTTTCATCGACGTGGTCCAATCACAGGCCAGCCCTGTGGGCCCCGGCCCATGAACAGTATCATTGTCAGAGTCATAAATGACCTGGAGCCGTTGGATCTTTATTAGACAGTGCAATGATCCAAGGGCTAATACGCCTCTGATCAGACTATAAATACCCCCACTAATACCAATTAGAGGGGGACACAAAAAGACAGAGAGGAGAGATAAAGCTAAAACAACCCGGACCACCAGAATATCAACCGTGACACCTGACGCCACGACTTGTAACTGGACCAATCCTTCACCCTTAACTATATTCCTACCTTCAGTCTATACCGATACTGACTTGATCGTCGGAGAGGGAAAACCTGGTACCAACCCCGGGCCCCTGTTCGTTTCTTGTGCAGGCACAGAAGAACACCTCGCCATTGAAGAAGACATCAACCGAAGTAGATACCTTGGAAGATCGGAGCCGACGCGAATAAAATATATAAGCCGAGCTTGGGAAGAAAAGCAGGCTCGCCAATTGGCGCCGTCTGTGGGAAAGTAGCGCGCTAGCTCCGACAATCCGTTTTCAAGGAACAATGACAGATAATGATCAGTACGAGAGCCCGCCCCCACGGCATGTCCCAGTATTTGGAATGCCGAGGACCCTCTCTTTTGGCACGCCGGGAACTGCGCCTAAGGGGCAACCTACTCCACTCAATGCGGTCCAGGGTACGCCCCGGTCGCGCGACGAACTGGCTCGCATGATGTTAGAGATCCATGAGAAGGAACTCGTTGCCTTGACGGCTCAAAAGGCGTTGATAGCCTCTATGATGGCATCTGAGCCCGGACCCGTCTCTCGTGGCGTAGAGCAGCCAGAGCCCGTTCGCATCCCCGCCAAGAGCGTGATGTCGCGGTTGGGACCCTCAAGACGACCCCCCCTAGAGGTTCCTGAGGAGCCGGCTAGGGGAGAGGAGTCAAGGCATTCCCACGAGGGGAGTTCGCGCCGTATAAACGACCAAAGCGTCCACTCACGAGTCAGTCGACTAGGTGATAGTCACAATTCACGGCCCGCCTCGACTCATGCGTGGACTGAAAGGCCTCCCCGGAGGAGGAGGCGGGGTCGTCGCGCTGGCCGAGATGAAGTCGCGGACGAGGCAGCGCTAAAAATCGTTGCCTCCACCCGCAGTACCCCGTTCTCAGATGAGATAGAGTACAGTGCGCCCCCTGGAAATTTTACTGCCCCTGTTCTCCAAGTGTTCAATGCAGATTCTGACCCGGAAGCCCACCTCCGGCACTATCGATACCAGATGAACCACTGGTCCCACCTCGATCGCCTTATGTGTAAATGCTTCCCCGCCAGCCTGGGGAGGCTCGCAAGTAAATGGTTCCAGTCTCTGCCTGCCAACTCCATCCACTGTTGGGATGATCTGGCCTATGATTTTGCACACCGGTTCATTAACTTGAAGGAAAGGGTTGCCCAACCGGAGCAGCTATACCAGGTGAGGGCCCAACCCAAAGAGACCCTCGAGAGTTACGATAATCGGTTCTGGCAGAAGCACGCCGAGTGTGCCGAATGTCCCGATTCTACGGCTATAGCTGCTTTCAGGCAGAACATGATCGTGGGAAGCAGGATCCGCAACGAAATGATAGCAACCCCTCCTGGCTCAGTCTCCCAGCTCCTGACACTAATAAAACAGCATGTCGATATCGAGAAAGACATGAGATCTGCTGGAGCAATGCGTTCAGTCGCCAGCATCGAGCAGCCTCGGGGAGGAGCCGTCTCAAGGAGCACCCGGCGAGATCGCCCCATTGCGGAAAGGTTGGGGAGACCGCGAACGAAGGAGAGCCCGCAACCGGCCGCTAAGCGTAGAAGAGAGGATACCCGTCGGGCTGGCCCTTCGAACCCAGGAAATGCCTACTCCACCACATTTCGCCTACCACTGACCGACCTGCTCTTTGAGATCGAGAACGAGCCATTCTTTTTCTGGCCTCCCCCGCTCAGGAACGAGCCAGCCCGGGGGCCCAATGACAAATTTTGTGACTATCACAGAGGCCGCGGCCACTATACCAATGAGTGTCATGGTCTAAAGGCAAGGCTAGAAGGATGGGTCCGGGACGGCTTGATGGATAAATACATCAAGATGCGAAGGGACCCCGATCGAGACCAAGAAGGGGACGACGAGAGACAACCAAACCTCCCCCCACCGGTAATGACTTGTCTGGTTATCCATTCCGGGCCGAAGAAGCCGAAGCCAAATGGGGCGGAGAGAACCGAGGCCCGTGAGGCCATAATGAAAAAGCACGTCTGCCTCGCCGAAAGCTCAAAACCCCGAAAGAGGTGCAAACAAGGTACCAAGCCAGATCTAAGCTTCACCGACTTCGACCTAGTGGGGGTAGACCTGCCCCACTACGACGCCCTTGTTATCACGGCCCAAGTGGGCCATTGCTCAGTTGGACGAATCCTCGTCGATCAGGGGGCGTCGGTGAACATTCTCTTTGGTGACCTCTACCGAAAGATGGGGCTGACAGAGGGGCAGCTAGATACCAACGCCCCTCCCCTGTACGGATTCAACTCTGAGGCCGTTCAGCCCAGAGGGAACATAACCTTGCCTGTTAAGACAGGAACCAAGGTTATGAGCGTGGAGTTCATGGTGGTGGACGTCCCCTCCGTTTACAACGTCATACTAGGGCGCGCGTGGCTTCATGAGATAGAAGGTGTCTCCTCCACTCTACACCAAAAGGTCAAGTAGCCCACTGCGAATGGAGTCGAGACCATATCGGGAAACCAAAAAGTCTCGAGAAGCTGTGCCATGGCCATATACTCCGGCAAGAACCCGGTTTCGGCCCAAAGCGCTATGAACATAGAAGCTGAGGACCCCAAGCTGCTGTGGGAACTGAACAAGAAGATGGGTCCGGAAGCCGAAGAAAAGGTAGAAGGAGGACTGCTGAAGGTCCAGATCCCGGGGTACGACGAGGACCACTTTTTTATGGTGGGCGCGGGGCTGAGCGAGCCCGAGGTTTCAGATCTCATTAAGCTACTGCTCGAATACCTCGATAACTTCGCATGGTCTCCATGCGAAATGCCAGGCATCAGTCCCGATCTTGCCTGCCATAAGTTGAACGTCAACCCGGGTGCGAAGCCTGTGATGCAAAAGGGGCGCCGCGTTAGTCCGGAGCATGCCGATGCCATAAACGAGGAAGTACAAAAGCTTCTGCTAGCTGGAGCCATCAGGGAAATCTTTTACCCTAGATGGCTCGCTAACCCCGTGGTGGTCCCTAAAAAGAACGGAAAGCTGCGTGTCTGCATCGATTACACGAACCTTAACCGGGCATGTCCTAAGGATCCCTTCCCTTTGCCTAAAATCGATCAGATAGTGGACTCCACCGCCGGAGCCGCCAGAATGAGCTTCCTGGACGCCTCCTCCGGCTATCACCAAATACCCATGTCGGAGGCTGACCAAGAAAAAACCGCCTTCATAACCCCCAGGGGGAATTACTGTTACAAGGTGATGCCATTTGGGCTTAAGAACGCCGGGGCGACGTATCAGAGAATGGTCACCAAGATATTCTCTAAGAGCATAGGCCGGAGCATGGAGGTTTATATCGACGACATGGTAGTAAAAAGCGCCCAGGACGACGACCACCTGTCCGACCTAAGAGAGGTGTTCGAAACTATACGAAGGCATGATCTGAAGCTGAACGCCTCTAAGTGCGCCTTCGGAGTTGGTGCCGGAAAGTTCCTAGGGTTCATGGTAACCCATCGCGGTATAGAGGCGAACCCGGTCCAAATCTCTGCCTTAAAGAACTTGAGAACCCCTGAAAAGAGAAAGGATGTACAAAAGCTAGCCGGAATGGCCGCTGCCCTCAACCGGTTTATTGCCCGGTTCGGAGATCGATGCAAGCCATTCTTTACGGCTCTGAAGGCTCAGAAGAAGTTCGAATGGAATGACGAATGCCGGAATGCGTTCGCGGAGCTGGCGAACTACCTCGGAAGCGCGCCTCTTCTGGCCAAGCCGGACACCGGCGACGTCCTTGCCCTGTACCTCGCCGTGTCCGAGATAGCCGTTAGCGCTGTCCTCATAAAAGAGGTCGGCAGGGAGCAAAGGCCAATCTATTACGTGAGCAAAACCCTCCTCGACGCCGAGGCTAGGTATATGCCCCTAGAAAAGCTCGTCCTGGCACTCGTTATGGCATCGCGAAAACTGGCCCATTACTTCTGTTGGCCCGTGTGCTAACCTTAGAGGGGGGGGGGGGGTGAATAAGGTTTATGGCGATTTTTGCCTAATTAAAAATTCTAAACAACTAACACCCAACTTATGCAAATTCTAAACTTAAGCGTTTAATATACTTAATGAAATGCTAGAAATCATAAACGCAAGCAAGAATATAAGCAATAATAAAGTTGCGGAAAGTAAAAGTTTAGGGAAAGAAGATGACACCAAGATTTATAGAGGTTCGGCAAACGGCCTACGTCCTCTCCTCGGTACTACCGAGTAATTCACTATAATTCTTCTTTCGGATTTTACAAACCCTATCGAGCTCAATCGACCGATTGGCTCACCCTCTACCCGGGGTTCCTACTCTTGATACAAGTGCAAGAGAACACGTCTACGAGTCTACGACTCCCCCTCAATTTATGAGTACCCGAATGAAAAACCTAGAGCTTTTAAGCTTCACTTGCTTACAAAGCCTCTACCCGTTCACTCGCTCACAATTGAGTTTATAAAACACTCGATACAATTTTGTTACAAAAATGTAACTACACTCACTATTCTATTTGCTTCTAAATAAGCTAATTGGTGAGTCTTGGTTGTTGATCGAGCTTGAGTCGCTTTCTTCTTTGATTTCCTCTTTTTCGAATATTTTCACCAAAATGGTGATAAATTGGGTTTTTATTGAAAGAGGTATTTGGATGATTGATTGGGGTTTTTGAAGAAATATTTGGGAGGTATATATGGTCACACAGTCTGTTTTTCTGTATTATGACCGTTGGAAGTTGTTGAGGGTTTTAACAGTCATTTTCCAGAAAAAGCTGAAAAGTTGTTTTCGAAAACTGCAGAAAACGATCGGTCGTTTTCTACAGTCGATCGGTCGTTTTACAGAAAACGATCGGTCGTTTTTATACTGGACTCACTGGAAGAAATTGGATCAAAAACGATCGGTCGTTTTTGTCCAGTCGATCGGTCGACTGTAATCCTCGTCCCGTAAATCTTCGAATGCTCATAACTCCTTCGTTTTAGCTCCGAATTTGGTTCCGCTTGAACCTATGGCTTTGTTTTTCTGAGCTCTATCTTTTTGGAGTTATGCAATTTACAAATTCTCTTTTTGGAAAAAACAAGCATTATATCATCGAAATAGAGAAATCGTAAAATCATTAAAAACATAATCAAAGTTATAATCAAAATCAATTATTGAACCCCATGGTTCAACAACTTCTCGGCACACAGTATCGTGGTATATACGGATCAGCCCGTTCGGGAAATACTCCAGAAGGGAGACCTGTCTCGGCGTATGACGAAGTGGGCTTGCCACCTGAATGCGTACGACATCCGGTACGAGCCGCGAACGTCCGTCAAGGGGCAGGCCCTGGCTGACTTCGTGGCAGAATTCACCGGAACGACTACGTCCCCCGGCATCAAGGAACGTGCCCAAGGAACGTGGACCCTGCACGCCGACGGAGCTGCCAATAAAAAGGGGTCAGGCCTCGGGGTGGTACTCCAATCCCCACAGGGTGATGTAATCGAGAAGTCAATCCAGCTTGGCTTCCGAGCCACCAATAACGAGGCGGAGTACGAGGCCGTGATCGCAGGCCTGAAAATGGCCTGAAGCCTCGGCATCAAGAAGATACTGGTGCATACTGATTCCCAATTAGTCAGTAGCCAGATCAGTGGCGAGTTTCAGACAAAGGACGAAAGGATGGCAAGCTACGTGGCCATCGCCTCCGGAATACTCCAAAGCTTCGAGTATCAGGAAATCATCAACATAAACAGAAATGAAAACACCCACGCCGATGCATTAGCGACCCTAGCCTCGGCCATGAGTGATAAAAAGGAGCGAGTCATCACCATAGAATACGTCCCATCGCCCAGCATCGAAGCTAAGGCACGAGTTAACGTAGTGACTGACCTCCCGTCGGAGCCGAGCTGGATGGATCCCATCATCGAATACCACCGCACCGGAAACCTCCCCGAAGACAAGAAAGATGCTGAAAAGATAAGAAGAAAGGCACTGGGGTTCTGGTTGGCTCCCTGCGATAAACTTTATAAAAGGTCGTTCTCCGGGCCCTACTTGCTCTGCGTCCATCCCGATATGGTAGTGAGGGTCATGGAGGAGATTCACGAAGGAACGTGTGGGAGCCACACCGGGGGCAGGTCGCTAGCCAACCGTGCCTTAACTCACGGATACTGGTGGCCCCTCATGCAAAAGGATTCTAAAACATTCGTGCTCAAATGTGAGAAGTGCCAGAAATACGCCCCCATACCTAGAGCCCCGGCCCAAAAGATGAGCAGCGTGACTTCGCCTTGGCCCTTTGCCCAATGGGGCATGGACATCGTCGGACCTTTCCCTCGGGCCCTGGGAGGCAAAAAGTTCCTCCTCATGGTCACCGACTACTTCTCGAAGTGGGTAGAAGCCGTGACATTAGCAAAGATAACGGAGGCCGAGGTGATCAGGTTTCTCTGGAGGGATGTAATCACGAGATTCGGAATCCCCTACTCGATAGTGGCAGATAATGGGGGCCAGTTCACCGGAGCCAAGTTAAAAGCGATGTATGCGAAGTACCGCATCAGAAGCTATTATTCCACCCCTTCGTATCCCCAAAGCAACGGCCAAGCTGAAGTGTCGAATAAGACCGTCCTCGACGGAATAAAAAAGAGGCTAGACGAGTCCAAAGGACGATGGGCTGATGAGCTGCAGCACGTCCTTTGGGCCTACCGAACGACGAGAAGACGGGGCACCCAGCAAACGCCCTATAGCCTTACCTACGGGATGGAAGCTGTCATCCCATTAGAAATCGGACTCCCCTCTCTCAGAACCGACATGGTGGAGAACGGCCTGAACGAAAAAATGATGGGCCTCGAACTCGAATATGCTGAAGAACGAAGGGAGGTCGCGGCCATTCGTAACGCCGAATACAAGAACGAGCTGGGGCGTTCCTATAACAAAAGAGTGAACGCCAGACGCTTCCAAGACGAAGACCTCGTGCTACGGAAAGTAAACAACAACACAAGGGTTCAGTCCGACGGCAAGCTAGGCCCCAACTGGGAAGGCCCCTATCGAATCCTTGGTGCGGCGGGCAACGGGGCCTACCTGTTAGGTCGCCTCCCCGACGACGTCCCGATGGATCGACCTTGGAACGTCAATAACCTGAGGAAGTACTATCAATAGGGCTCGACTTTTGCGTTTTGATGTAAATAAAAATATGATGTAAATATGCCCGAGGGCTTTATGAATAAGACTGTTGTTATTTCGAAATCACCCCGGCTTACATTTTCAATTTATTTTATAAGTGTTTCAGAACACACGAGCCTATACGGCACCCCGGATTATATTTATGTGAATTTTTCAGTTCATTTAAATCTCACAAGTGTTTCAGAACACGAGCCTATATGGCACCCCGGCTTACATTTTCAGTTTATTTCACAAGTGTTCCAGAACACGAGCCTATACGGCACCCCGGCTTACATTTTCAGTTTATTTCACAAGTGTTTCAGAACACGAGCCTATACGGCACCCCGTCCTACATTTTCAGTTTATTTCACAAGTGTTTCAGAACACGAGCCTATATGGCATCCCGGATTATATTTATTTGAATTTTTCAGTTCATTTAGATTTCGCAAGCGTTTCAAAATACACGAGCCTGCGAGCTATATAAAATGAGTGGCCCTACGCCAAAGCATACCGACCCCCTCATTGGGGGCACGTACACACAGAAACGTACATGCATCGGAAATAAAAAACAGAAGAATAAAAGACAAGTCCAAAATTGTTTTTTTCATTTCATTCAACAAGAAGTTATTACAAGCTAAGTACAAAAAAGAGATTACACCAAAGAACAGAAAATAAAACTATCCTAAGTAGCCCCGTCGTCATCTTCCTCACCCTCTTCGTCGGAGAGAGCTCGAGGAGTGAGGGGAAGCACCTCAGGAATGGGGGCTGAGGGGACTGGAACGATGATGTTTTACACGTTCCATACCGGATGGTCCGGTCCCGCCCTCATAAAGGCAGCCGCCTCAGACCACCCTTCGACATAGAAGGAGTTGAACTCCTTCTGTGTCTTCCGCATCCAGGCGGCATTCAGCTCGGCTTGAGCGGCCTGGACTGCAGCCTTTAGCTTGTCAGCTATTCCATCTTCGGCCTCCTTTAGAGCCGCCTCCGCAGCTCGAGCTCGCTCCTCAGCATCGGCCCTAGCCTTCGCGGCTTCAACCCTCCGAGCCTCAACCGAGGCATTCAGGCCCTCGGCCTTCTCAGCCCTGCTCTGGGCCTCCTCTACCCTTTTTTGGGCCTCCTCCATTGACTTGGCATTAGCCTCGGCCTTCGCGGTCCGATCCCTCAACACCTGGCCTTGGTGATATACATATTGATTCATCATCAGATAGGCCTGCGAGGAAAAGAGCAAACACTTAGCAAAATATTTGGAAAGAACATGAAAACATACGAATGAACACTATGAGAGGTTACTTGCCTGAGGGATCATGGCCATGGCCGACGCCATGGAGGTGGCGAGATCGCGACCTCGGTGGTCAGCCTCTACGCTTTGCTGCTGAAGCGCAGCCAAAGCCAGTAACCCGGCGGATGGGTGAGCTTCCATTATGCTCTTTACCCCCGTCGCCGCCTTCACCTCCTCGGGTGTTTGCACGGGCATCCTATGAATCGGGGAGGCAGAGCAGGAGCTCGAGCCTTGAGAAAGGCCCGACGTCACCCTAGGCGTTTCCGCGACTGCGACTTCGGGCGGGCCGCTCCCCCCGACCTTGGCCTTCTTCTCACCACGAAGGGACTTCGTCCCCTCCACCTTTCTCTTCCCAAGCTGGGCCTTGCGGGCGGCCCGATCGAGCCTAGCCTTAGCCGCCACTTCATCCGCAGCATCGGTGCCAGGATGAGGCACGACGGCCAGCTCCTTCTCAGCCACCTCCATCTCTTTCTCTCCGGCCTCAACCTCCACCTCCACCACCTCCTTCTCTCCATCCTCCACCCCGGCAACCCCATCGACTGCCCCTTCCTCTTCTGCCTCCTCCTCTTCCTCACCATCGCCCCCCGCATCGGCAGCATTTTCCTCCACCACCTCCTCTTCATCAGAAAGGACCACCTGCGAAGACCAAATAAGAAAGAAGTTAGAAAAATTCGCAAAAATTTAGCTAAGTGTAAAACTAAAGTCATTAGAACAGAAAAGGGCAACTTACCCTGGTCCGCGAGGTGCCCAAGCCCGGGCCGGTGGGTTCGGCCTCAGCAGGGCTATCTTCCAAGGGAAGAGGTCTCACTACCTCAGGCTCCCTAGACCTCAGGGGAAGAACCTCTGGCAGAGGTTTCCCATGTTGGTCTATGTAAGCACGGGTACCGTCTGGCCCCACCCTGAAGTGGAGGACGGTACCATCCGACCGGGTCTCAGTGTGAACCCCGGCCGATGCAGGCGCGAAGGAGGCCTCGGCCGATGCAGGAGCGACGGAGGCCACCGTCGCCGCCTTCGCCTTGCCGCCCGTCTTCAGCTTTGGCTTCGACGCCTTTTTAGCCGCAGGCTCCACAGTGGCCTCGGTATCCTCAACTACCTTGGAAGGGAGGGTCGACTCCAGACCCTTCTCCTTCTCCCACCTTTCCCTGGAGTACCCCACGGGACAGAAGGTCCTGTGGGGCCATTTGAAGTTGTTCCCCTTGCAGGAGGTGTGGGAGCCACAGATCAAAAGACGCTCCGCATCCCGGGCCCCTACGTCGGTCCCGTCTCGACCCCACCAATTTAGGGCCACCTCCAACGCCTCTACGTTGGGTTCACCAAGGCCCCTGAGCTTAGAGGCCACAGTGAACTTGTTTTCCTTGTTGCTCAGTACCCTCCCCGGCCTAGGCGGAAGGATCAGGTCGTCACGGTTGAGCCAACGGCCCTCCACCACGACCACGTCTTGTGTGTAACCCCGATTCGAATCGGAGTTACCCGTGATCAGCTGATTGTGGGATCGGCACCTCAGGTAGGGCTGCCGGCTCTTGGATTGAGAGGTTGGCTCGGTCTGCAAAAATTCGTAGCAGGCCAAGAGCTCTTTAAGCCCCAGTGGCTCCGGGATGTCCGGGCCCAATGCGACACTTAGTGCCTCTATTCCGGTGCAGATGCGATGCGCCTGCAGAGGCCATTGGCACGGAAGAGTCTGCGTCCAGGCACAGAGCTCCTCCAATAGCTCCGGAATGGGGAGGTGGGTGCCCCCGTATAGAAGAGTAGAGAGGGAGAGGGTTACCATACTCTTGGGATCAGCCACGATCCCGTTCACCTCGTCAGCGGTCGCACAGGTCCGAAGTCGGAACTCCTCCCCTATGCCGCATAGTTGACGAAACTCGTCCAGGTCAGCCCCGTGCTGCCTGACCATGATGTTGTTGTCATTTACCGCCACGGATATGGCCGGATCGATGACCATCGCCCGAAATGGCAAGGCGTTTGCCATTACCTCAAGGCGCCGTGGTTTTGGGGCAACCATCGGGCCTTTTCCGGCTCCGTGTTTGATAACCATGACGGCTGGTTGTTTGATGAAATTTGCTAAGTATGAAGGAAGAGAGAGAATGGTCTGGTGTGTGAAAATTTTAGAAAGAGAGTGGGAAAGTGAAAATGAAATTTCACTGAGGGTATTTATAGACCCCAACCAGAAGATGAAAAGACATTTACCAGAAGGTGAAAAGACAGCGACGGTTCATTACACGAATTCCCACAAATTACCGTCGCCACTTAATCGACACATTCCACGTGTACAACAGACGTAGGTCATCTGCCAAGTGTCATCCATCAGCCGTTTTAGCATTGATGGCATTGATGGAATCGAAGAGACAGAGGCGGCGCCTCATAAATGCATGATGGGCGTACTCCACGTGTCAAAAATTCCAGAATACAAGGACACGTGTCGGACTACGTCGAGACTTTTCCACACCGTCAAGCATAGGAATACAATGACCGGAGCCCCCGTAACGACTAAAAATCCCTGAAGACCTCGTCCTTAACGACGACTCCGGACAGGGAGCTGTTGGCGAGGGGATGTCGGCACCCCCTCGTCCGGACCGATACCAACCCCACAGCTGGCGATTCGGGCTTGTCAACCTTGGATAACGCGTCACCCCGAATCTTGAGGGCCGGACCGTGCCTAGGCCGGCCCGGAGAAGCTTGTCGAGCACACTTCCCCAATTAATGCTGCTGCTCCCTTGGGGGACCCTTTGCGTGTTTCATCGACGTGGCCCAATCACAGGCCAGCCCTGTGGGCCCCGGCCCATGAACAGTATCATTGTCAGAGTCATAAATGACCTGGAGCCGTTGGATCTTTATTAGACAGTGCAATGATCCAAGGGCTAATACGCCTCTGATCAGACTATAAATACCCCCACTAATACCAATTAGAGGGGGACACAAAAAGACAGAGAGGAGAGATAAAGCTAAAACAACCCGGACCACCAGAATATCAACCGTGACACCTGACGCCACGACTTGTAACTGGACCAATCCCTCACCCTTAACTATATTCCTACCTTCAGTCTATACCGATACTGACTTGATCGTCGGAGAGGGAAAACTTGGTACCAACCCCGGGCCCCTGTTCGTTTCTTGTGCAGGCACAGAAGAACACCTCGCCATTGAAGGAGGCATCAACCGAAGTAGATACCTTGGAAGATCGGAGCCGACGCGAATAAAATATATAAGCCGAGCTTGGGAAGAAAAGCAGGCTCGCCATTTACTTCTAAAGTAAAATTGTTGTTTGGTTGGTAAAAAAAACATACTTTTTTGGATTCAAAGTTAGCAAAAGCTTACTTTTCTAAATGTATCCCTATCTGATACTTTTCCTCGATAAGTAACTTTATGCTACTGTTCATGTGATACTAGTTCACTCGTTCATAGTAACGTTTTAGTATAATTAATTGATTACCTTATCATTTATTCTACCCATTAAAATAATCATCAGTGATATTTCCATTTATTAGAAATGCAAAGTGCAACTAGTTTATTATATTTTTCTTTTGTTGAGGTATGCCAGCAACTTTCCGTATTATATTTTCACCTTTTAAGTTCTCTGAACATAATTTATTATAAATGAAAACAAGGAAAAACTAACCAATATGGCTTTGCTTAAAAATGATAATTAAGGTACGTCATTTGATAACTACTATAATTATTTAATTTTTATGATTAGATATGGAAATATATGTTTTGAGGGAATACTATGTAAATATGTAATAAATATTTTGTCAAGGAAATAAGTATTGAAGGGAATATTAATAATAAATATTTTCATAATTCATTTCTAAATCTTTCTAGGTCATTTTATTTCTAACTTACCTTACTACATTTTTAGGACACCACACGATTATAACACGACAATTAATTAATTATAAACAATTATATATATATATATATAGTTTATCAAAATAATAAAAAAGTATGTATTATATTAGCTGCAACCGATAAATTTTAGTAATAATAACTAGTTTTAAATAAATATTGAGTGTTCAACGGGTCAATACACGAGAATTGAAGTGTCTGAGACATAAAATGGAGTGTCCGACACGTATCGTACTCGATATTTTTAATTTTTTGGAGGAGTGTTCGTGCATTATAATGGGCTGGTTTAGTTTTTTTAAAAACTTTTTATAAAAAGTAAAAGTTGAAAATTATAGAAGTTTAACTAACAGAAAAGTATGCTTTTTACCCCGTTTACCAAACAACGTCCATATATGTAAAAATAACAAGTAAAAGTATACTTTTCAAGCTCCCACTTGAAAAGTAAACTTTTCTACTTCTACGGTGCAACCAAACAACCCCAATGGGAAAAATGTCGATGGTTTGTTACTGTCTAAAAAGCATTAATTCACAAGTCGCAACTTAAAGTTCGATGGTTTGCTACTGTCTAAAAATGTCGATGCAGCCAAACTTTTGTAGTGAACATTAATTCACAAGTCACAACTTAAAGTTCGATGGTTTGCTACTGTGAAGTGTGAATGAAGTGGGCAAGCGCATAATCCTCCTTATGTTTGAGCGGAAATCTTACCTTTTTTTTTTACTTTAACTAACACTTTAAGTTGACACAAAATGTCAGTTGCCTCGTCTCTTCTGGGAAAAAAATTAGGCAGTCTTAAATCCAGCCTCAGTTTCGTATTTGCTTAACCAAACTTGCTCTTACCATAGCCGTCGTTACAAAAGCCTCGCGTTCCTTGACGTGACAAGGCTCGACTTTTCTCCTAGTCTACGGTTTTATTGAAACTATGAGTACGAATCGCGTAATTAACAATTAAATTAGAAATCCTTATTTTCATAAATTAACTCATGAAAAGGGCGAAGGGGGAAACCAAAATGAAGGAGAGAAAGAGAGGTGAAGATGATCCTTAGCTCGCTCTCTAAAGTATTGTAAAGTAGTCCGTATACGTGAAGATGAATAAACGTAAAGAGAAAGATACGTGAGTATCGCTCCCGCCTTTTTGTTTCAAGTTTCGAATAGTGTTTTTTCTTAGTCGTATTTTAGTAAAGAATTTTACTAGTATAATTTGTTTCGAGTTAAAAAACTGAGGGTTTTGTTATTTTCTCATTTTGTTTATATATTAAATGGACTACAAACTGCAAAAGCGAATTCGTTTTAGTAAACTCTCGTCAACTTTGTTTTTTGAGAGAATACAAAAAGTCAAATCTCATCGCTCCAAAGTACGACTTTGTTTTTGTAAAAAAGACTTCACTTTTTGAAAGAACGAGTTTGGTTTCGGAACTAAGAAACTCCTATAGATGCTATGTAAAAAAATTATACCATTAGATGACAAATATCGAAGCTAGTTGAGGTGTTATCCATGTAGTTGATTGTTTATTATCATTTCCGGTGTAAAAGTGAGAAGATATGAGAGGGCAAGTATGAATTTGACAAAGATAGAAGAGGGGTTGTTGCCTTATTAGTGATCAAATGGAAATTGACGCGGTGAACTTAAAAAGATTCACGAGAAACTTGGCCAATATTTAATGCTGTTAAAACTTAAATACAAGGATCGTTGTTTTTTGTCCTTGTATCCTATTTTTGTACTTCCACTGATGATGTGTTCGTCCAGCTAAACACCCTACTTGCTCAAAGACTACTTGCTGATATTTGTGGATCTATACAGAAAAATGTTTCAAAATATCGCTCTCTAGACTATTCGGATTATAAATATTCGGATCAAGACCGTCTACCTGTAAGTCCGAGCAGCCACTCAGTAGAGGTTGCGTGCAATTTTTCGAGTTTTATACAAAACTTGGCTTGATTTTTGCTGATGTGGTGTAATTTTCGACCACCACATTTTTTTCTTAATCCAGGAGGGGCAGATGGGCTTTTAGCTAGCCTTCATGTGAAAAATTACCAAGCAGTCAAAATTACAATTTACGCCAAATCTACAATATCATGTTGTGTTTTAAACAAAATCTCGTCAGGATCTAAAGAGCAAGCAAATTTTGTTATGGACTACGCATTTTCATGCAATCAAGTGGTTCTCATTTAGAAAACTAACCAATTTTAATATTTCAAGCTACCTTTCAGCATGATGGTTGTTTAGTTATCATTTAACTTATAGATGAACTTAGTCCTATGGGATAAGCATCAAGTTTAGAATTGAATGTTAAATTTTATTATTAGATTTAAAAAAAAATCATTTCCACAATTTCGATACAAGTTATAAACCGATCAAAATTGGACGTAGTTTCGTAATAGACCATTAAATGGGAACGGATGGAAGGGAGTAGCTGTTTTGTATGACAGAATTTAAAGACCATCATCAGGAACAATATTAACTGCAATATATTTACATTGCAGGGGCACCAAGCAAATATTGATATTGTAATTACAAAATACGAACTTACAGGAAGATCAAATGAGAAAATAAATCAATGGAGAAAAATAATACTATGTTTAACATAATGTAACAAGAGCATTTTCTACAGGTTCTTTTTCTACATCCTAATATAAAAGTGCTATGCCTTTGATCATCATACTTAAAACATGGTTTCTAAGAACATTGATGCTCAAAATATTGAAGTGTAAACTCTAAAGAGAATAACAAAACACTTTAAAACACGAGACTTAACATGTTTTTATAGCAATAATGATTTGTGTCGTCTGTAACGTATAACTGGAAGTGACATTAGTTCATGTTTTCAACATTTATGTAGTCTAACAAGTGAACATATAAATAATTTGAATTGCTTTATTACCCTTTACATTTGGTTTCACTCAAATTAAATATGGATGACTAATTAAAATTTATAAGTTTTTGTGCATAAAGTGTTCGTGGTTGAGTTACTTCTCTGTTGAGTCCCACTCTTCAATGAATCTTTTTACAAAGCAGAGACAAAAAATTGTCTCATTTTACAAGCTACCTACCTTTTCATCCTAAATATCGATCTTTTTCATAAAATCTAAGGCATAAAATGTTTATATTTACTTTTCGCTAATGAAAAGAAAAACAGCCATTATACCAATTGGTAATTCCCATTGATTTTATCACATGACCTTATAAAAATGTAATATTACACATCAACTGGTAAAAGACTAAATGGAAATATAGTTAGACCTTTTTGAACTTCTCTATTGAAATTTCGTAATTTCTATATTTTAGTAATTTTCATTAGTTTCTCTCCAAGTGCATCCAATTGTCTAATCTCAGACCAGTTTTCCTTATACTAGTCTAGTATGAAAAAACGAAAAACTCTTAATCAACAAATACTTTTCAATTTTTTTTTATCATATTATAAGTCTGCTGCTTAGAACAACAAGATTCATTTACTTTTTATCTTAGCTTATCATATCTCATAGCTAGATCAACAATGTTAATAAGCCGGATATACTAAATCAGACTCTCAACACACCAGTACTTAATATAAATTTAGAATTTCATTTTCACCCCGAAATTTAAGAGTCTACTATTCGGCCATATATTTAATATTTTTAATTAATATTTAAGTTTATGGTAGTCTCAAATAAGGTTTTATAATAATATATTAAAATATTTGGATTTTTATTTTGTTGAATCGTCAAATAAAATATATTAAAATCATTAAAAAATTTAATATTTTTAATTAATATTTAAGTTTAGTATAGTGTAAACTAGAATTTCATAAATATTATATTTGATATTTTATTTTTGTTTTCGTTGGGTGTCAAAATAATTATAAAAATTACATAAAAAACTATATGATAATCAGTCTGTTGAGACAGTCTAACTTTATAACGTTTAGTGATAGCTAGAGATACACAATGATAATAAGAAGAGTTCAATTAATTTAACTCCCACAATCAGATAAGCTGGAAATTGCAAATTTTATCTAAATGAGTAAATGACAACTTTGCTTATATTGAGTAGAGTTACTATTACACCTCAAATTCATCTGTAGCCAAGCCAACTTTATCCAAAATTTATAAAGTGAAGAACGTTTAAATTTAACTAAATGACAACTTTAGCTAATAATTACACCCACTAAACCGCATATACATACAAATTATTCTACACTTTTTCTAATAAATTAAATAATCATATCTCATAACGGCCTCTCTGCAACTACACTCTTCTCCTTCTCCACTCTCTCTCTCTCTATATATATATCTATATATCTATATCTATATATTTCTAATTTACATTCATATACATATACATACAAATACTTATATAGATAGATACATATTTATCCTTCTCTCTCTCTCTATATATATATATATATATATATATCTACAAAACTACACTCATACATAATATATAGATACATAATACATATATAGATAGATACATATATTCTCTCTCTAAAAACTTCCAAAATGCTGCCAACAATGTCTTGGGCAACAACCGAAGGCACCGAAACACCTTCTCTCTCTAACTTCAAGTCGATGCTCGGTGTCTCCGAAGAAGAAGAAGATAACTGGTTCCTAAACCCTAATTCCCAAATCCAAACCCATAATAACCAGCTCAATCTCAACCCCAATTTCATCGACCCGATTAACCCCACCTTCTTTCCCATGCCACGTCAGCAAACAGACTCCGGTTTCGGCATTTCCTTTGAAAACCCGTTCTTCGATTGCTCCCAATTCGGAAACCCTAACCCTAGCTTTCACCTCAATCAGTTCTCAAATCCGCTTCAAAACACCCAATTAGGTGATTTTAACGGTTTTGGTGATGATTCTCCGTTTAATCGGTCGAAGATTTTGAAGCCTCTCGACGATTTCGCTTCCATCGGAGCTCAGCCGACGCTTTTTCAGAAACGGGTGGCGTTAAGGAGGAATACTGAAAACTACGAGGGGCAGAGCGGGAAGAGGAAGTTCAGCAGCGGGGACGAGGGGGACGAGTTTAGCTACGACTCGGACGAGTTTCTAGAGAGGGAGTTTCTAGAGAGGGAGAGGGTGGAGAACAGCTCAAACGGAATGAGTAACGTTACTAATAACAACAACAATAATAATAATAACAACAACAACAACAATAATAATAATAATAATGGTAATAATGTTATTAATAATAATAGTGGAGGAGATTTAATAAAGGGGAAAAAGAAAGGTTTACCAGCTAAGAATTTAATGGCAGAGAGGAGAAGGAGAAAAAAGCTTAATGATAGGCTTTATATGCTTAGGTCTGTTGTTCCAAGAATTAGCAAGGTTAGTAGTTTATTAAGTATTAATTAAGTTATTGTTAAATTGTTTCTTAGTTTGGTTTTTTTCTGTTTGTGATATGGTGTTTTGTTGTGAGGTGTTTGACTATTATTAGTTGGAATTTTAGGATTAGACTAAGGAAAATTGATGTTTAATACATTTTTTCAGACTTAATTTTCAAAAACCCGAATCTGTGAGCATTAAAGAGTAAAAACAAGCGACGTCATTGAGCATGTGTACCTAATTTTAAAAGAGATTTTAACCATGTTTTTATTTTTTTGGATAATTTAGTCGTGGTACTAAATGATCAGTTTTCCTTAATTAAACTTATTTATTAATTTGGATTTTGTATTTGTGATAAGGTGTTTTGTTGTGAGATGTTTGACTATTGTAAGTTGAAAATTAAGGATTATCATACAAGATGGTAGAAGTTTGTTTAATCAGAAAGTTATTGTTTAATACATACTTTCGGACTTAATTATCAGAAACCCCAATTTGTGGTTTTTGTTTAAGATTTAGTACAAATCAATGTAGTATCAGTGATCATTTATGTTAAAAGACAGTAAAAAGTCTCAAAATATGTACTAAATGATCATTTTTCCTTTTGAATTCTGTATATGTGATATGGTGTTTTGATGTGAGGTATTTGACTATTATAAGTTGAATTTTAAGATAAGAATACAAGATGGTATATTACTAATTACTAAATAGGTTTGTTTAATTATGTGGAGTTGCTTAACTAATTAATGTCATGTACTACCGGTGTTTGTGATTGTGAGCTGCGACAAATTACAGAAATATATGAACTTATTTGCTGAATTTGTTGGCGTGTGGAGTTTTTCTCATTTTTTGTTTTCTTTTTGCGTTTTAGAATTAGTAAGGGCTTGTATTTGTTTGTATTAACTATTTTCTTGTTATTTTATTGGAATGTGTTATAATTTCCGCTTGTTAACGATTTTTAGGGAGAACTGGCTACTTTTTGCTTTAGTCTTTGCCATTTTTTTGTTGTTGTAATTTGGCTTTCTCTATATGAGAATTTAATTAAGAATTTTGTGGTGATTTTCATTGACATGTTTCAGCCTAGGCAAACCTCAACTGGAAATCCGGAGGCGAATTGTTGTCATGTTGTAGATTTTCCGTTACTCTAACTTATTCTCTTATCTTTAAGCTGGGAGATTTTTTTGTCGCAATCTTCTCGTGATATTTATTAGCATGTTTCAGATCATTTCTCTTTCTCTTTTATTTTTTTGCATGTTTCAAATCAATTTTCCTGTGAATGTCAGCTTGAATTTTTTTTATTTTTTTTTTTTAATTTAGTGCCATTTAAGTTTCGTAGTGCCTGATAACGCGTCTTGAACCCCTGAGACTCGATGTTGTTTACATTTTTTTTTAAATAATTTTGTTCCAGTTTCTTTCCACCTAAAATTTAATGTAAGGTAAATAATTTGCTTGCAAGTTTTTTCGTCATTAACTATTAAATGTATTAGTGACATGGCCAAGTTCTAAATTCTTTTTCGAGTCGGTTTTCTGTAGCATGGCACAAATTTAGCTTTGGCTTAATTAATGAACATTTAAGTTAAGTTGTAGTATTAAATTTTGAATTCAAATGTGCATCGAAATGCTAGCTTACGATAAGCCGTAAGCGCGTCCTTGGAGACCAGCAGTAGTGAGAATTTTAATAGTGCAATTTCTCGTGAATAAAACTTGTTTTATTGACATGTTTAGATTTGAATGTAATCTTCTTGTTGAGATTTTTTTTTTCACTTTTTGTGTTTTTCTTTGATCACCAGCTTGCATTGCAACGTTTCCAAAAAATATCTGAAACTGTGAACTGAATGTGAAAGTCGGCATTAAATTTACTCACATGAAGTGTGGGGTGGTTTTGGGAAAATGACAGATCTATTTGAACCACAGACTAGAAATGAAATTCTATCCCACTTGTGTTTTAAATAATGGGTACATAGTTAGCGATTCTTCATAGTTAAGTTCACAACCAAAGTTATATATTGAAGTACATATCTTAGCTCACTTGTTTTTGTACCGGTGATCTTCTTCCTCGTTGTAGATGATTTTATGGACTCTTATTAAAGTTTTAAAAGACGTAAATATATTATAAGTTGATTAAGGAGCGACTCCTTTGGGTGGGTTGTCTTCGGGTATTTAGTTTTATATCATACTGAATTTTTTGTTGCACAGACATGCGGCGAACTCTGTTTTATGTTGGATCCAATGACTATTAAAAAATGAACACTTCTTAAATGTCAACCTGATAGAATATAGTCTGGTTTCTTAAGATAGCATGGATGTTCATCGCACTGTTCGTAGTTACAAAAACTGTAAAAATTTCACAAAAGGTAGAAACCTTGTTAGGTAGGCATAGGTTCCTAGTTTTAAAATTCTATGTTGTTTCTTTTTTGATATAGGAATAACCTCCCTATAGTAATAAAAAATCCCGGTCCCAACTCGGGCCAGTTCAAAATAGGAATAAACTCTCTATTGTCATATTCCGTAGTTTTTTATGGTCCCGTTAGTTATAAATCCACCTCCTTATAGGAATAAAATACATTTCATTACAAATATATATATATAGTTACAATAAATTTATGATGATGTAAAATACTTATGTAAGGTTGTTTGCGATGATTACTTAATTTTTTGTGTTGCTACCACATCTTTTAACTTGCGCGTCCATAGTAGCTCGTCGACATGGATACCATCTTGTTGAAGCCAAAATGATTGATATGTTTACTTTAATATACATGTAAAGAAGGTATATGAAAGATTGTATTTGACTTTACAAATTTCAAAATACATGTATTTGTTTCCAAAATACATGTATTTGTTTTCTACATACATGTATTTGTTTAACTAAACTTTTGATAGATTCATTTGTTTGTTTTAACTTATAATGAACCATGTATATGTATCTAATATTATGTAAATACATTTTTTTTTTTAATATGTAAACTCTATATAGGAATAACCTCCCTGTAGTAATATTTTTTCGTGGTCCCCACAATATGACTGTATAGAGGTTTTAGTGTGTTCTTGCATTTTCAAGATATTCTATTCGAGTTCATGCATATTTTGCAAACTAAGCTAGTATGAAAACATTTAGCACAAAGATCGGTTCCTTTCATGTCTAGTTTTAGAATTTTGGAGATGAGTAATTGACACAAAACCACAAGCTTCACACAGTAAGTCTTTGGAAGTAGGATTTAACTTAGACGTTGGCAAAACCAAACTGACTAATCCCTTGAGACTTGGTTGTTTTGGTCCTCGATTCTTTAGATTCTTTTGTGAATGCTACTAAGATACACTTTTAAAGTGGAAAAATCTATCATAATGGTAAATTTATAAGAGAATCTTTTTATTGTTGGAAAGATGGACAGGGCTTCAATTCTCGGGGATGCGATCGAATATTTGAAGGAGCTTTTGCAGAAGATCAATGATCTCCACAATGAACTAGAGACCAGCTCTTCGGTTTCGGCAATGACACAAAACACCACAAGCTTCTATCCTTTGACACCTACACCCCCTGCCCTAACCCCCCGTATTAAAGAAGAACTCTGCCGGAGTTCACTACCAAGCCCAAACGGACAACCAGCTAAGGTATGCCACTTATTATCCAGAACTAGGAAACTCAATTTAAACTTGAAAAAATGAACAAGCATGGAGTCAAAATTACTTTTGGGCTTCTTCCGGTTGAAAATTTAATATTTTGAGAAATAATATAGCTCTTTAGATAACTTCAATAGGAAAGTGATATTCGAATGTTATCCTCAAGTTCACTGCCAAAGCCCAAATGGGCAACCTGCTAGGGTTTGTCATTTAGAGTAAAGTACAGGAGTGGTCCTCACACTTTGGATCAAGTTTCTACTGAATTCACACGGTTTCAAATGTAATATGTATGGTCTCCGAAACTATGCATGTACGTCGTAGAGATAGTTTCAGTTGAAACACTGTTGGAATTCGATCAGTTACAGCAATAGTCAGCATCTTCTGAATTAGTGACCTATTTTTAAAACCATTGATCCTCACAGGAAGAGACTTGATATGTAACTATGGGGGACCATTTACGTTTCAACTGAAACCATGGGGACCACTTATATGACTTATTCATATTATGTGGACTGGTATTGTTGCGAACCTAAAAAAAGGACCAAAAGGAAAGTTCGCCCCAAAAGTATGGGGAACCACTGCTGCAATTCACCCCTAGTAACAAATATGTTTGCAGCCCAAACTAATGTCAGGCTCCTTCTGGTCGAGATTTCAAATTTTAGAGAATAGAAACATCTTTTGCGAACTTTCTTAGCAATATTTAGCACTTTTTTTTCATTTGGTGGCGAATCTTAGTTTTTTTTTCCTGTTTTGTAGGTGGAGGTGAGGCTTAGAGAAGGAGGAGCTGTGAATGTACACATGTTTTGCGGGCGTAGGGCAGGTCTCTTGCTCTCGACTATGAGAGCATTGGACAACCTTGGACTAGACATTCAACAAGCTGTTATCAGCTGCTTCAATGGCTTTGCTCTTGATATCTTCCAAGCCGTGGTAACTTAATACTTTTCTTGCCGTAGTTTTAGGGTAAATTTTTCCCGATATTATGCTAGTTTCTACTACGTTTTTTCAGGTACTAGTTATATACCAAAGAAATCTGTAACAAATATGTATTTATTTATGGGGTTTAACCTAATGCAATCATCTTATGTCCTAAACTATTTTATGATTTTCGAGCAAAAGTTTTGCCTTTCTTCTCATACGAATTACAATAAAATCACCCAAATATACGAGGGCTAAGTTTAAATACCTAATGCAATCATCTTATGTCCTAAACTATTTTATGATTTTCCAGCAAAAGTTTTGCCTTTCTTCTCATACGAATTACAATAAAATTGCCCAAATATACGAGGGCTAAGTTTAAATTGGAAAAGGAAATGGAACCAAAAGTCTTGTAAATCCCTAGTGGTAGACTATATTGCATATTTACATGCTGGGATTTTATTTAGTGACAGATTTTATTTATTAATACAGCAATGCAGAGAAGGCCAAGAACTCCACCCTGACCAAATCAAAGCAGTGCTCTTGGATTCTGCTGGCCTCTTGGCCTGACCAAAATCGATTAATCATCTCCGTATCATCACATCTAGGGAACCGATACCTACCCAAAAGAATGGGGGTGTATGAAGGATATGAACAGATAATCAGTAGTAGTTTTTTGTAGTACTCATGCTTAACCTTTTTCTGTATTTATGAGATTTTCTGGCTATACTATGTCGGTTAGAGTACGTCTGTAACAGAGATCGTTCCTTTGATAAATCTTGAGTTTTTTCTGTAGATGTTCATACTTTCTGCTGATGTCTTTAGTGTGTGCATATGTGGAAGTTTTCCCATTGTATGACATTGCAGCTAATAGTTGTATGATTAGGAAGTAGGTCAATTTGTTCCAGGCAAATGTTTGATACGGTTCCTCAATTTGAGATGTTGCGTAAAAGAACCGTATAAAATTGTTGAGTTGTAAAACTTAGCTAAGCTAAAGTTGAGTTCTCGAGAAATAGCTAATATGCCCCTTACAAACTTTCTTAGCAATCTCTCTTTTGATTTTAATATATATAAAAATGAGTGGAACTGGCAAAATATATTAAAAATAGGTGAAAAACTCTTTTTACTATTGGAAACTGAGTTCGAAAACATGATTTCTTTATGAAAAAAATAAATCCAGCAGGTAGCCAGTAGTAGGAATGTGCAAGTAATTGGTCACCGTTGGCTGCTTGTCGAGAAAAACAACTAAACAGATTTAAGAGATCGCTGCTGCCGAGAGCAGTACAATAGTTATAAGAAACCAACCTACATGCGAAAGCCTAAAGGAAACATAAATAATTTATGTAAATCATCACAAAATGCACCTGCTCCCAAGTTAATATGACAACATTTGCGAGCTTGTTGCATATCTGAGCATATAATCCCAACAAAATCGACATACGACTATAAGAGTCTTGTTATGGGTTTTCGACTTTACTTACAAACATAAGCAGCAGCTCTTGTTCAAAAGCGAGCTTTGAGAAGAGCAAGACGGATGTTGCCTGAATACGCAATATACCTATAATCTAAGCACTAAAGAGCCCTTACATACACTACCTTACATTACACGTCCAAAATCGCGCTTATCTACTTGATCAATCAGAGATGTTCAAATGAGTAAGGGATTCTATATAAATCTCCATCAGGTTTGTACATCTCCCAGCAAAAGGGAAACAAAAGATAAATAGATATTACCATTTCTATAACCTAACACTTGTTTCCCAATACTGAAGTTGCTGAAATGTTTGTCATTTCCTTTTCTTCCACGCTCACAACAAAGGTGTTATTGTCGCTTTTTGAGGTCAAGGTCCCTGGGTTCATCCGCTGGACTTCTTCTTTGGTGTAGATGAAGATCTTTCTAACCATGTCAACAAATTCCCTATTGAAAGACACAAAAGAAGAAACGTATGTCAGAAAATAGTGTGCTTATTAGAGATATTATGCAAGCAATTATTTTCCGAAGCTCCCAAAGGATGCTGGAGTTGGACCAGCGACCTTTCAACGTGGTGATGAGAAAGGATAATTTTTTAAATTTTCGTTTATAGCATAAAAATATCTAAAAAAGCAATAGCCATATTTGTGGTAACATGGCTAAACATAAAAGCAAACTAAGCACTATTTAACATGAACTCGCCCTGATTCTAGTACTCAAACTTCTAAGATATAAAGAAAACTTCTACACATACTGAATACGATATACAAACCATATAATAGGGAGCAACATAAAAAACCTTTTTACAACATTGTCATATTCATGACAATGTATATACAATGTGGTTTAGCGAAATATCTCCATTGGAAATCATATATTAATAATCATAATTTTTTTGCAAGTTTGTGCTCATGGACAACACTAGTAAATGGATATTATTTTAATTAGTATGGAGAGTTCTTACAGCCACGGATCATCCCCAGCAAGCATCATATCTCCTTCGTCATCAGTGTACACGATTATCCACTTATTGCTCTGAGTTTTAAGTTCACCATTGAAATCGAATAACTGATCCAATTCTTCAATCAATTCATTGTAGTCACTGAACTTCGTAAGGTCTATAGACCGACCAAGAGCAATACCTTGTTTCTGAACCTAAATCAACAAAATCCCCCAGACAAATATAACTGATCAGGACAGAGAACAAGGTTACAATTAAAAGGCTAAAAATATGACAGTATAAGAAGGGTTCATCTCACTTTTACTTCTTAAACTATGTTTTATGTCCCACTTATGTTCATATACCTCTGTATAATATCTTTTAGTTCTTGAACCTCACAATTTAAGATTGTTTTATACTTTTAATACTACTATTTCCTGTTTAACTAACTTAAAATGGGGATTACTACCTGATTTCTGAGAAACAAATTGTTTTTGAAGTACAATACTCATATATTTGACAGAAACTCTAACCTGTTAGGGTAAAAGGACACGTAAATTATAGTTTAAGGACTAATATTATAATTAAGTCGTAAAAGCATTCAAACCTTGGTACAACTCCTTGTTGAACCTGCAGGAATGTTTTCCTCAACAGTTGTCTGCCACGTTTTGGATGGTTTCTCCTGCTCCTTACTAAGACGCAAACTATCTGTATATATGCATTCCTTTGTTTTTTCAGATCTTTGATTGCAATCAAAGTCGCTAGATTCCTGTGCCCTAGAAAAAGGATTTGAATTGCTGATAAGAGATGTCCCAAAGAGCTTGCAATTCCCTTCTTTAGGTTTAACATGCTCGTGTGGCTGAATAAGTACAGGCCTTGGCATAAACTCTGTCGGATGAGCTGGCATCTGAAGATATGAACCAAAAGTGGGCGGTGGCATCATCCAATTTCTTTCATCAGTTTTTTGGTTGAACGGCGATAAATATTCGTTTATACCACCATATTTAACATTTCGCGATTGATAAGGAACATCTATTTTTTTCTCCGGAGCTTTTGAGTTGGAATTTAACAAACTGAGTGTGAGACCATTTGTAGCATTTAGTTTTCCATTAGCTGAGGGCATATAAAATTCATGGGAAGAGTGAGATTGGGTCCCAAACCCCGACAAAAGATCAGTGAACGATGAAATATATCTTTGAGAAGTAGACGTTTTGTCTTCATCTAAGGAAGGTGCCCATACAACTGCCTTTTCTATAGAATCTGATTCATTACTCTCGAAATAATTGCCTCTCAGCGTCAATAAATCCTGACCTTGCATGACCTTTGAAAATCCACTTGCTGTTAAATGGTGTGTTGTTAGCTTAAACGAACATAAATTCAAAACAAACAGAAATAAGATCATAGGTTGAGGTAATATTTAACTTGAAAACCAATATTATTCTACCACGTTATTATGTCCTGTGACATATCCTACCATATTTTTCTCTATTCTGGTCCCAACCTATAAATTTTTTCCATGAAGTGTACAAAAAGCAAAATAAAATAAAAAACAGTTTGGTTTTTTAAGGCCAAATATGTTGTATGGATACGGAAAATTTCTTTAGCTTAAATTTTTAAGCTTTTAAGATCAGAAATAAAGAAAAGCTCTACTTTAAGCCAAAAAAAAAACTAAATTTGAGAGATGCAAAGAAAGGAAAGCAATTTTCGTTATTTTGGACACAAAAATGAAAATTAATGGGTGTAGAAAGCTTTAAAAAAACTCAATAAAACACAAGATCTATGTTTTGTGATGCAAGACAATGCATTTAAAAAAGTTCAAAAAACACCAGAGGGCATTACCTTCTCTAGTAAGAATGGAAGAGTCGGGAGAAGAGGGAAGGATATTCTGCCTAGGCCTTTTTGGTCTGGATGCTTGTACAGGGTTGAGTGCTGGGGGTGACAACGCAGGTTCGATATTCCAAGGTGAAACTCTCTCTGGACGAGGAAAAGTTGAAATCTCATCCCACCGTACCTTCCAATCCATATAGACAAGATTTAGTGTTTTACAACAAAAATACAAAACAATTTTCTTTTAATGCCAAAAAGTTGGTTAACGTATAATTACCAAATCAGTTACCTTGGCAGAAAACTTTCTCATTAATGGTTTGAACTGCCTTTATTTTTTTTGGTTAAGCCACTCCTCGTGTAGGTGTCCTCGTTAATATCTTTTGAATAAAAAAAATATTTCATTTTTTAGGGGAGAAGAAATGGTTCTATTAACTTTTGAAATCCCAAGAAAAAAAGCAACTGAATATCTTTTGATTTAAAAATAGAAAATTTATACTGTTCAACTGAAATGAAAAATATTCTTTATACGTAAAGCGTTTGACCTGAACTAAAAAGTATTTTACCTTGAGGGATCTCCATGTTGATTCCGGCCACTTTTTGGAATCAGCATCCTCCATTCCCACAATAGTACCAGTAAACCTTCGGATAAAACTTCATAATTAAGCCATAATGTAACAACTTAAAGGAATATAAAAAAGAACATCAGAAGTGATCGAAAGTAAATAAGTCAAAATGTCAACATGCTTAAATGTGGAAGCAGTACCTCTGTTCTGGCGCTTCTTCGCCTTCAAACCTCATTTTAAATCTCATCCCAATGGAATAATTGTTCTTCACCGATTCCATATATTGATCGTAGGGAATGATGAACTCAGCAGGGCTTGTCCTGAAGAATATAAAATGAAACGTAAGAATTGCTCAAACCATTGAGTTTAAAGCATACTAGTAAACATTTCCTTGTGCAGACTCGTAATTTTGTAAACATTCACTAGAACACTAAAATTATCATCATATACTTGAACCTTGTAGCTAATGCAATAAGTTCATCATCAAGACATCGGACATTAAAAGACAAAACATCATAACTGATGCGTTCATAATGAAGGACCTGTCATAGAAATTAAGTAGCTTTTAAGAAGTTAAATACTGGCTTGTTTGGTTTATTATTTTTCACTTTTGTACTTAAAGGTCCGAAAGTAAAAATTGAGTTTGGTTACAACAATATATAGATCTTGGTATACATTTTTTCATGAAAGTATACTATCCTCAATTTACACTGCTATCAACTAGCTTTCACTAACTCCAAACACACAAAAGTAGACCTTTTATACCTACCACATTATACTTATAAGTACTACTAAAGAGTAACCTTTCACCTCCACCTACACAGAATACTCTTTTTGCACTAAGAATATGCAACCAAACATGCGTGATCATATGGTCCCAGCAGAAGTGTGAGATCTATTCCGAGAGGGAGAGAGAACCCAGGAAAAGGCGGTTCTTAAAGAATCTTATTTTCTTTACTGGACGAGGGTCAACAATAGATATTATATAACCACTAAAAGAAAAGTATTGTGAGAAAGATATAAGATAGCAAACAAACCTTGGTTTATAGTAGACAGTTAATCTAGTTAGAGTTGAATAAGCATGCCAGGCACTAGCAAGAACACCAAGATGCATGCTATGGCTAGATATGACAGATGATGGAACATTTCCTTGGTGTCTCATTGCACGCCTAACTCCTACACGAAGTTCTCCATTCTCACCTCTTAACAAAACCAGATTATAAAAATAAAATAAAAATATGAATAGATTACACAAATGGCTAACACAAACCGAGAGAAATTAGAATTTTTCCAAGTGCAAACCTGAGAAATATAAATGCATCGCCAGCAACTAGCCTTTTAGAGCTTACAAAGACACTCCAGCCACTCTGAAGTAGGTGCCTCCGCGGTTGTCCTAGAATTCCAAAAATATTACTAAAATAAATAGCAAAAAAAAAAACACCAAAACTTGGATTCTAATAGCATCAGCACATACAAGAAAAAATAGGACCATATAATAGATAATTATAAGAACTTGAAAGACCATGTAACTAAGGGGACAAAAACGAAAGCCTTGTTTGGTTGCAACATTTAGGCTCAGCTTTATTTCTTAAAAGCTGGACTTCATTTGATTGACCAATTTCGCAACTTTTTTGGTTCTGGAAAAGAAACAGTTCGAAAAATTCAATTGTCCGAAATGAATTTCTAATTTTCGTGGATTTCTGCATCAAGTTTCTAATTATAAATAGAACCAAAAAATTTATGGGGATTATGTATGGTAAAAAAAAATTGCAATTCCAAATACTAAATATGATTTCTAAAGCCTCCTGAAGTAAAAGAGACTACTAGAAAGGTCAAAGAAAAAATGCGTTCTTCCTCCATAAACAATTCTTCCAATAATTCGGAGCCAGTTCTTTTCAAAAAACGACCTTAGACTATTGACCCAAAGAAACAAAGAAGTTTGAAGCTGGATCAACCTAGCTCAAAAGATCCTGCTTATTTACTTATAAGCTGCAACAAAACCAGCAATGCAATGCATGGACAAAAAGGCACAAGATAACTCACAACTGAAAATATACATCATAATGATAAGACCAACATGCTTACAATGATCAACTAGTTACCTCGAAATATATGCCTAAATCGCCACTCGTACCCGTGCAAATCCTTCGCAACCAACTCCTGAGTTGGAGGTTGCCGCGTCATGTCCTATTTACGATCACAAACAGGATATAAATAAAATACTGTTCCACAAAACAAATCACACAGAAGGGAATTTACTGAAAAAATATAAATCTAGCCCAGTTAACACACTTTGTTTGATGTTGAGAAAAATAAACTGGGTTCATATAGCTTACACTTGAAAGATTTCAGGCTAAAAATAGAAAAACTCAAAATTTAAACTGGTCGACCAAATGCTGTGCGACTTTTACGGCAGAAACAAGGAGCTTAAGCATGCAACCAAAAAAAAAGGCATATACAAGTTTGGTCAAAGAACACTAACTAGTGGGGGAAGACACTCATCCGCATGCCGTCTAAGAACTGAAAATCCACCATGAGTACTAGTGTCTGAAGCAGTTAGGGCTTTGCAGAAAGAATGCACATGAAACCGTGGGGGTGGAGGTGGTGCAGGCTCTTTGTCCTCATTCTCATCTTCCTGTAAACCGAGTACATACATATGCATGCATATATGTGTTAGCATTCAACCCTATCAAGTTGGGAGTAACACAATCATGAATAACTTACTTTTAAAGGAAGTAGAGTCACGTGTGCATAAACTTCATCAGTGTCTTGTTCAGCCTGTATATATACAACATAAGAGTTATAAACCAGCCTAGCAACTAAAGAACTTATAAGATCACTGATCAACTTATATGCCCTACCGAAAAGCTATCAATACTTGGGAAATACCTGTAACTGGACATCCATAACACGGCAGAGAATCTTGGAAGGAAGATTATAAACCGGCATCTCTTGATCTGCCACCTGATTAGTCGAAGCCTCAACCTATCCAAAATTCCCCCCCAAAAAAATCAATTTTACACTATTTATTCAACACTCTTACAGAATACAAATAATATCCAGATATAGATCACAGTGACAATAAACATAAAATGGTAAATTGTAGATACATTTTCGCCAAACCGGATGACTGAAAATTGGTGGAAATTTATGACAAATAAACCCAAAAATCTAACGGCTTACCGCTTATGTGGTTGCAGCTTTTAAAGTTCATCTTTTTGTTTTTCCTTTATAAGTTGCTTAGCGGTTAAAAAGACTAGAGCCTTATTGTATAGTCCGAAATAGACAAAAGTAAGAAGCGAAATAAACTCATCTTTTTACTTAGGTTCAAATTAGCCAGTTTAGTCATTTATTTAGAGCTGAGCTCAAAGAATTTCCAATGTACCAAAAAAAAAATAGCGTCTCTGCAAAGCAATTTTAGATAGCTTATCTATACATACACACTAAAAAGATAATATTCTCCAAAAATTACAATAATGTACCTTAATTAATGATGGCAACATATGAACAACTCCCAGAAATGGGTTTGTAAAAGCTTATAGGCCGACCTAAGTTCCTCTTTCTTGTTACAAGTATAAAAATTAGCCGTAATTTCGGTTTTTCTTTTCTTTGTTTATGAATGATAAGCATAAGCTTAAAAGATAACGATTTTTTGTATTATGCCTGAATGACTAGGACCGTTAAACTGGATGAACACAGCTTTTTTAAAGCTCAAATATGCCCAACTATTATCTTAGAATCCTTATCCAAACAAGCCCAGTAACAGCAACCCCCCATACAACTCACAACAACAAAGCTTTAACGAAATTATATCAAAAGCGCATAAACTGCTACTCTTTTTCCAAACTACGAAATTCTTTGAACCTAACCTGTTCGATATGGCCTTGGGGGAAATAGAACACACGCTCCCCCATACGTGGCACCGTCACAAGAGGCCCCGCACATGCCCGCCAGAGCTCTGTGTACAATGCCTTCTCTGATTCCCCTATAAACAAAATATTAGTGCCATGTCAGCAAACCCTCGCAAGAAAAAACAAAAAAAATAGCATAATCCGGTGCTTCAGTGAAAATTATGCGATTCAGAAAGTGGTTACAACTTAAAATTAACATACTTCAGTGTTATAAAAAAAAATTGTGATTTTTACAGTGGTCACAAGTTACATTATTTCGGAATTATGTGATAAAACATACTCCGTAAATGATTTCTTCATTGTTTTAAATTGTGGGTTTCGATCACAATTCACAACCTTTTTCTTATAATTCCCTAACCCCACACACAAAACCAAGATCAGTTCATAGAAAGCCCATTCACCGGATAAGAAAAAAAAACTCAGCGGTGGTGCCGAAGCCAATATAAATGAGTGCACCAAAAAAAGATACTAACTAAATTTAGAAGAGGTTCTAAAATACATTACGCTGCAATTTTTTAAGATAAAACATAAAAATAAAAAGGTTGAGAATTCTGGGATTGAACACAACTTTTTGGCCTACTAGAGCTCAGTGCCACGTCACAAAAGCCAACATAAAAAATTTGAAAAATAATACTGTTTCGGAGCTGAAAAAAAAACTGTATTTAAACTATCTTGAAAATAACAAAATATTATACAAAATATTATATTTATATTTTTTTGTAAATTTTGGGGTTTCAATAAAAACACATGCACACACACAAAATGCATTAATTCGTATACAAAATGAGATAGGAAAAAATACTATTTTTGAAAAAACAAGGAAAAACAGAAAATTTCAGCATTGACTAAACTAAACACACTGATATAAAAGCTCTTATATTGAAAAAAAAATCCCAAAAATTTGCATCATTTCGTAATTAATTACTCCTGCAGAAACTACCATGGAAAATTAACTAAAAAAGTAAAAACAGTATTATTTAAAGAAAACAAAATTAATGTTTTTTTTCAATTGCAAATCTTTGCCCTTCCTAGAAAGGTTACTCCACCCCCAACAAAACACAAAAAAATTAAAAAAATAATAATAATAAATGCCACGTCAGCAAAAATGCATCATTTTGTAATTAATTACTCCTGGAGAAACTACCATGGAAAATTAACTAAAAAGTAAAAACAGTATTTTTTTAGAAGAAAATAATATATATATATATATATATTAAATGCCACGTCAGCAAAACCCCCAAAAAAGAGGGACCTTGTTAAAACAGTATTTTTTTTTAAATTGCAACTATTTTCCCTTACTAGAGAGAGCTCACTCCAATTTCCCCCAAAAAAAAAAACATCAAAACTCAAAAAAAATAAAAAAAAATGCACATCAGCAAAACTTAAAAAAAGAGGGGCCTTACGTTCATCAGTAGAAGCCATTAGAGCAAAACTTAGCTGCTGATCGAGCTCTCTCTCTCTCTCTCTCTCTCTCTATAAATATATATATATATATATATATATAAATATATATATATATATGTATATATGTTTGCTCTTAATTCTCTCTCTCTAGATGGTTAACTAGAGAGACAAATATTGGGTGGGTTAAAAATACCGTAACTGTGGTTAAATTGTTACCGGGTGTGGCAGGTGGTGTGTAGTATTTATACTATGAATGTATAAAATATGGATACGGATACACCGATACCATAAATCTTTAAACATATAATCGGTATGATTAGAATGTATGTATTGTAAACGTATCATTGGATATAAATAAACATTAATTAGAACACGGAAATTGTAAATGATAACATATGTATTAAAAAATATTGATTCGTCTGCCTGATAGGACGGATACAATGAAAAAATAAATCTTAAATATATATAATCGGTAGCGTTAGAACACCGACATTATAAATCGTAATAATATAATAAAAAAAACATTAATTATAACATGAAAATCGTTAATGATAACATTAGTGTAAAAAAAACATTAATTCGTTGACCTGATACGGACACACCAATACAAGAAATCTTAAGATATAATCAATATGGTTAGTGCGCGGATTTTGTAAAATAATGACATTAGTTATAAAAAAAACATTAATTAGAATACGGGAATTGTAAATGGTTACATTGGTAATGAAAAAATATTAATTAGAACGCGAAAACATGATACGGACACAGTGATTCGAGAAATCTTAAAATATAGCCGACATGGTTACGACATGGTTAGTACACGTAACTTGTAAATAATAACATTGTTATAAAAGAAACATGAATTAGAATGTGGATATTGTAAGTGGTTATATTAGTTATAAAAAAACATTAATTCGAACGCGAAAACTGTAAATTAGCATTACTTGTAACCGGTAACATTAGTTATAGACTTATTTTTTGCGAATGTTTTGTTAATATATAAATTAATAATTTGAAAGTTAATACCCCCTCCTTCCAAAAACATACTTCATCCGTTCCTATTTAATTGTCCATTACGAAACTACGTGTAATTTTAACCGGCCAAGAACTTGTATCAAAATTGTCGGAATGAAAAATTTCAAAAGTTGATCATATAGTTCAAATGTTAAATTTTATGATTAGATTTTAAAAAAAATCATTTCGACAATTTTGATACAAGTTATAAACCGGTAAAAATTGTACGTAGTTTTATAATGGATAATTAAATGGAAACGGATGGAGTAACTATTTATTAGAAACTTAATTATATAAGAAAGGGGAGTGAGTGGACTTGTATTTGTCCATATTATACCTTATTTTAGTCAAGTCAATATGTTGTGTTATTGTATAAAATCCAAAAAAGTGGATTAAAATAATTTTGTCACATTTAAAAAATTTAATTTAGTAAACTTTCATTTAAATTGTAACATCCAATAATGGAATAATTATCATATAATTGATATAATTGGGACGGATAGGGAACATTTTTTTTCATAACATATTCTGTGTTTCTAGTTTATTTATAATGTCACAAGCTTGTTAGGAAGTGTCTAATCAACAGCCCAAAAAAACTACACAATAATATAAGTACTCTTCGACGGGTGAAATAGCGTGCTATACTAGTGTCGGACACGATACTTTTTATTTTATTTTTAAATTGCTAGTACATCATGGGATGTAGTCCTTTTACGAGGAGTCGCCATCGGTCACTATAGTCTACAAGTGATATATTAACTAAGACGGAATTTCATTATGAAAATAAAAGTAAATTCTTATATTATTTCAATATAAGTATTTTTTACTTCTAAAGCGTCATGAACATCGCATAGCACTCATGTCGGAAGTATGATACAACCTTACAAGAGAAAGAGAGTCAGTGTGGATGTTGTTAATGCTACAAGGAGGTGTTGTCAAAGTGGGGTGACCGAAACACATCCATTAGCAAAGGTATGACGTGCAACAGTTGAGAATAGATGACTTTGGTGATCTCCGACTCGGTGGAGGTTGTCGGCATTTGCGGTGTCGAACGTGAGATAGAACACATAAGTGAGAAGGCAACAACACTGAGCAACAAAAAATAACAAACATTTTTACGCCAACTCTATGGATAATTAGTATAGCATCAGAGGATTAACAATTTAATGTATAGTAACATATGATAAATATGCTTTTGAGCTATTGTTTATATTTGATTCATCAAGAGCATTTCCAAAAGAAACTACAACATACTTTTAATATAAGTTAGTGTCATTATATCATGAGATTATTAACATGTGAATGTTTAAAATTGGGGTTTTATAGGTTTAATATGTCAAACTATCTGCTTTTAACGATTTGGATACCCACCTTTCAAATTTTCTAATTTGGATACCGCACTATAATAACTTTCGGGGTTTTATACGTTTAGTACACCAAACCATCTGCTTTTAACGATTTTGGTACATATCTTTCAAGTTTTCCAATTTGGATACCCCACTATAATAACTTTCCAATTTAGGTATTATCGTCTAAATTAATCACGGAATCATGTCACGTGACATTGAAAAACGTTAATTTGAGAGAGTAATTTGATAATTTTGTACAAAAATATGTCATCCTAGAAAAATGTTTCCCCCAATTTCACACATAAAAAAAAAAATTATGTGGGAAATTGGGAAATTTTTTTTTGTAGAATGACATATTTTTGTTCAAAATTGTCAAATTACCTTATCAAATTAATGTTTGTCAAATGTCACGTGACATGATTCCGTGATTTATTTAGACGGTGATATCTAAATTGGAAAGTAATTATAGTGTGTTACCCAAATTGAAAAATTTAAAAGATGGGTACTTAAATCATTAACAACACTATGATGTACTAAACGTATTTTTTTCGGTTTAAAATATAGACAAGTTATCTTTTTCTCCATTATTAACTTATTTGAGATCTTAAGACAAGCCATGAGCCGCAAACAGTAGAGTAATATGAACAATAGAACTATAGAAGTGAATAAATTGTGAATTTATTAGTTTGTCACAAAGGGTCCACATAAGCCACGCTCAAGACATTGAAAGATGCACATTTAGCAATTTTGGAGCAAACGTACTAAAGGTAATGCCCACCAAATTGGACAAGCTAGTAACAACATCTACTCCATGTGGGTGGTAATATTCGCTTTATTAGAGGTCTATATTGCTCTTGTAATTTCATCTCATTTACACTAAAAGTCATCCGACTTGAAATGATATTTTGATGGGTTGATTGTGTATTTGTTCGTCTACATTTGCCAAGTGATGCTAACGTTTTTAGAATGGGGGAAAATATAATAACCATTATTAATTAATATGTTAGTGTACTCTTCTATTAAAAAGAAAAAAACCCAGGAGCGAGTACTAGCTATAGGTAATAATAAGTTCACAACGGTGACTCACACGTTATAAGTCGAAATGAAATTAAAACAAACTCATTAACACTTGATTATATATGTTTGAACTTTGATACAAGTTTTTTATACTTGCTGTCACATAAGATTGATGATGTTGTGGTCGTGAGTATGTGAGTTGTGAAGTTATCATTCCCGTTTAAATAGAATTTTATGCAACCTTCAAGCTCTAAAGCAACTTGTATTACAAATTAGCACTAGGATGAAGTATACCATAGTCCATATATTTAGTTAAGAGTACAAGAGAGACAATGCAAACTGTTTTGAAACTTATTGTTTCCTTAAAAAGAACCATTTTTTTTTACTAAAAGTATGAAATTAGTTAAGCTTTTATGCTAATTTGTTTGCGTTTGAAGACCGAAAAACAACTCCAGTTTCTCTGTTTTCCGAATTTACACAAACACACTTTACTGTTTTGGTTTAGATAACATAAAGATTAAATTAACTTTTAGTGCATCTATTGAAAAGTAATTCCCAAAAAGTTATATTCCCATAAAGTAATTCATTTTTTATGCATCTTTCTCCAATTCACTTCAAATATTAAAGTAAATGAGCTTTTCTTTGATACATTCACTTAAAAAAAAATGAAGTGAATGGTTTTTTGTTTGTTATTGTGAAGTGAATGAACTTTTGTTTGCTGCATAATATTGAAGTAAATGAACTTTTGTTCGATTTTTTGAAGTGATTGAGCTTTTGTTTGATCAATTCACTTCAAAATATCGAAGTTAATGAGTTATTTTTTTCTATTCATTTTAAAAACTTGAAGTGCATGCGTTTTTGTTTGTTGCATTCACTTCAAAATATTGAAGTAAATGGATTTTTTATTTGGTATTTTAAATTGAATGATCTTTTGTTTGATACTTTCAATTAAAATTTTTGAAATAAATGACCTTTTTTTTTGTTTTTTTTTAAATGAATGAGATTTTGTTTGGTCCATTCACTTCAAAATATCGAAGTGAATGAGTTATTTTTTGTCCATCCATTTTAAAAACTTGAATTACATGAGTTTTTGTTTATTGAATTCACGTGAATGAACTTTTTGTTTGGTATTTTGAAGTGAATGATCTTTTGTTTCATTCACTTCAAATTTTTGAAGTGAATGAACTTTTTTTTAATGTTTTTTTGTAACTGAATGATATTTTGTTTGGTGCATTCACTTAAAAATCTTGGAGTCAGTGAACGCTATTAAAAAAAAACATTCATTTTTTTTTTTTACATTTTAATATTTTTATGTTTTTTTTTAATTTATATATTTTTTTTTTTTTCATATATTTTTTGGTATATTTACGAAGTGAATGAGATACTAACGAAGTGAACGGGAGAACGATTACACCAAAAAAGAATTAGTTTTTTGGACTAACAGTAAAAGAGAATTAAGTATTTTTTTTTTTTTTTACTAAAAGTGAATTGCCCCTAACATAAATCATGGAAATAAGTTTAACAATGTTTATGTGTGTATATATATATATATATATATATATATATAATAGTTTTCCTTTTTATTAACTAAACTTAACTAAAAGGTCCATAACAAATATAATCCTTTCAAATCTCACTTCCAATTTTCAAAACTGAATTGATTTTCCAAAAACATTAACCTGACTTTGACTAGCATTATGGTTAATAGAGGGTGGGTCCTATATGGTGTCCCTTTTCTTGAGTACAAAAACCCAGGTTGTGGGTCCATTTAACTTGTCCCCTGTGTTATAAGCAATTTGCATTATCCCTTAATCCCCTTTTATTTGACACCTAATCCACAAACCAAACCCATGTATTTCTCTATTTTTGCCTGCCCTTAATCACCACACTTACACTTAACATCATTATTGTACTATGGTAGTAGGTTTTAAAGTACTACTAAATTAATTATTTTTCCATATTACAAATACTGTTTAGATGCTGACATTTGTTCCGGATCTAAAGATTCTAAACTATGATACATCAATTGAATCTCATTTCATTATTATTATAAAAAAAAATGATTACACCCATGGTTCCCTGATTTGGACTTAGAGGTATGTTTGGTCCTCATACTTCAATAAAATATTTACAAAGCCTCAAATTAAAGGATGTAAAAACCACAACAAAATAATGTTTGATTTAGTGACAGTCAAAAATTGTCACAAGTCTGTCATAAATTGACTAAACTGTCACAAAGCCGTCGCAAATTGACTAAGTTGTCACAAAACCGTCACAAAAACCGTCGTTAATAAGCTCGTAACAAAAAATACCGTCACTAATCCCGTCGCTATTTGAGTATTTTTTTGTACCTTTGTGGCGCGAATTTTGAAATACTCCATGAGTATTTCAAAAGTTAATAACGTTTACATAAACAAACATCTATAATACACTCAAGCCCGTCCGTAGCGATTCGGAACCTAAGTTTATTCTAAATTTCGGCGCCTTTTTATACCTAGTTTGGAGACAAAAAAAAAACGATGAAAGAAAATATTGCGTCCTTAAAGTAGAAAAGGTAGATTACTTGTCAAAAAATGGTATTGTCAAGATAGTGCATATATGAGTTTTAAGTGATTTTAAGGTTCTGAGTTCGAGTCTCACCTAACACAGATTAACTCAGAAGTTTTTTGTTTAACACAAAAACGTGAAGCAAAGAAATAAAACGCTCATAAAAGTTAGTGGGTTTTGAAACCACGCATGTTTAATTGAGAAGATGTGTGGGTATATAGGTTAACCATCAGACTACATTATGTATTTTGTTGGTAGTTAAGCATACTTCTATCTATTTACTGAATTTTCTATGTAATAACTAATAATACAAAAAAGAAATGGCGCATATGGATCGAACGACACCTAATATGAAGGGTTGTTATGGCTCACATCAAGGTCGGCCCTGAATACACTATATGTCCATGATCGAACGATAGCTCTAAGATGAAGGGCTGTTATGGCTCACATCAGGGTCGGCTCTGAATACACTCTATGTCCATGTTTGTTTGCAATATAATAAGGAGTAGATTATTGATATTAAGTGGTACTTTATTAAGACTCTGAAAATGAGACCGTAAGTATGTAAACATAACTTCTAAAGCGCACCAAGAAATAAACATGCTTCCGTCTGAATTAATTGGAATCCAGTATCAGTTTAAGGGAATTATTAGCTTTTAGTACCACTTTTATTTTTTTATTAGCATAAATTATCTTTTTCAAACATTTTAATTTGATTTTGTTAACACATATACTAAATATAAAAATGGTTCAAATTCTATTTTAGTCTATTACCACAAAACACTTTATCTCTCTAACTGCTAAGTAACACAACACATAACAAACAGATCTCTCTCTTTACTGTCTCTCATGTTAACGATGGAGCTCCGCCGTTGTTACACCTTCGGTGACAAAGCTCCGACGATGGTGTATGTTTCTCTCTCCTCTCATCTATTTCTCTCTGTACAGATTTATAAATATATATATTAATGGGTGAGGGAAAGCTGCATGCGATGGTGATGCCGTCATCATCGACGTCGTTCTCCTCCGCTAGGGGCGGCGACGTCGTCGTCAGACGACTCATTTATGGCGACTCATCTTCTATGTCGACCTCACGTCGTCACCTTAGATCTATATATGTGTGTGTGTATATATATAGCCGATTGACGAGTAAGGTTTAGGTCTTGGGCAATTGATTCGGAAAAAAATTACGGACAATATCTGATTATATTTTTAGTATAATTGGTAAGTAAAATAAAAATAGTAAACATTAATTTGTTTACAATGTGTTGCAATTACTCAAATGGTAAAACCATAGGAGATCATGAGTTTGAAACTCTTTGGTTATAATTTTATTTTATTTTGTTTTTATTTTAATTTGTATTTATCGAGTAACAAACAAAATTCGAGTATTAGGCATTCTGAGATACCGAGCCGGTTATGTCGGTATGTGTATATACAAATGAACGTGGACATTTTATTTCATTGTCTAATATTGCAAAATATCTCATTGTTTGGTATCTAAAAGTATCCAAAGAAAATTATTAGATTGTCAAAATTGTTGTATTAAATTGTTAAAAAATTTGTATTATATTGTCTAAAATTTTGTATTAAATTGTCAAAAAAATTCAAAAATTGGTGTTTGAACTTGAAAAATAAATGTATAAACTTTAAAAACAAGGTTATAAACGTGATAATATCAAACTTTAAAATAAGTGTATAAACTTTAAAATATGAATTTTAAAAATAAGACTATGGACTTATAAAAAATAAGAATATAAACTTGAAAAAATTGGGATATGATTAAGTAACTAAACATAACTACTAAAGCGCACCCAGAAATAAACATGCTTCCGTGTACTCAAATGAGATTATTGTCTTTAAGTTTCTGAACCAATTAATCATTGTTTTTTGCTTGTAAAAATTCTTTATCAAAGTTTCAGAAAATAATGATTTGTGATGTTTGAAAAGTCAGTCTTAGATGCACTGCTTCAATTTTTTTTAGCAAAATATGATAATACAGTATCGTAAGTGAAATTTATTGTTTAATTTGAGCAACTTAACTCACACGTGTCCGTCAAGAAAACTTTGTTTGGTTAATAAATACGCAAGTCGGCAATACAACCATACACGTTGATTGAGGTTTTGTGTAACCATAACTTCAATAAAAATAAAAATAAAAGGTTTGTGTAACAACTGGACAACTAAAAACGTTACAGATGTGACGTCATTTATACATAAAGTCGGAGTGAAAATATTATACCCCTATTCTCTATCTCATTTCGTATTCCCTTACTTATTTTCACTCAAATTTTAAATTTTCACAACTTATACTGTAATTTTATAAATTTTTATATTATATTATATTCAAATTTTAAAACATTTGAACATAATATTGTTTTAGATAATTTTTTTAATATTTAATGTTTAATTTACACTAATTTATATATTTATTCCAAAACAAATTTGTGTGGATTTTCTTTTAAAAATAATTATTGGAATGTATTGATACATGTATTATAGTAATTGTACATTTTTTTTAAAGTTTTTTAGAATTTATTTTTAAATAAAATAAACAAAAGGATACGAAAATGATAGATAAATGAGATAAAATATTTGGACTTTATATAAATTAAGGTTTATAGTAGTCATTTACGTATTAAATAGGGTAAATTTTGGATTGGTCCATGAAAACACAAGTATTTAAGGATTGGTCCATGAAACTGAAACTAATTAAGGATTGGTCCATTTGCTGACATCATTAAAAAATTGCTGACGTCATCAGAACACAATTAAAAAAAACAGAAACTTTTTCTCTCTCTCTCTCCTCTCTCTCTCATCTCTCTCTCCGAAAAAACTGAAACTTTCTCTCTTTAAACCGCCAACAAATCCGGCTATCAAACTGAAAATCTCTCTTCGTTGATTTCAGAAAACAACATGGTGAAGGTAAGTTTATTAATCGTTGTTTTATTAAAACAGTCTGAAAAATATATAAATTAATTTAATTAGGGTAAGTTCAGTGACATTTTACATAAATTAGGGTTATTAATTGTGTTCACCCATTTTATATAAATTAGGGTTCAGACTCTATTGTTCAGACTCTATTTTTAAATAAAAATTGTGATTCTAATAATATTTGTTGAAAATATTATTCAGACTGTTTATATTCAGTTGTTTTGGGAATAAAAACATAAAACAGCCTGGAAAAAAGTATTCAGACTGTTTATATTCAATTGTTTTGGGAATAAAAACATAAAACAACCTGGAAAAAAGTATTCAGACTGTTTAGTGATTCAGACTGTTTAGTGATCTATATGTAATTGTTGAAAATATTATTCAGACTGTTTATGTTTAGTGATTCTAATAAAATTAGTACTCATACTCTTTATATTCAGTTATTTTCGTAATAAAATTGGTAAAAATAGTATTCAGACTGTTTATGTTTAGTGATTCTAATAAAATTCGTATTCAGACTGTTTATATTTAGTTATTTTCGTAATAAAATTGGTAAAAATAGTATTCAGACTGTTTTTATGTTTAGTGATTCTAATAAAATTCGTATTCAGACTGTTTATATTCAGTTATTTTCGTAATAAAATTGGTAAAAATAGTATTCAGACTGTTTTTATGTTTAGCGATTCTAATAAAATTGGTACTCAGACTCTTTATATTCTAATAAGATTATGTTGGAAAAATACTCAGACTGTTTACTTTCTCTATATTTTAATATGTGCATGAGTTTACACAGACTGTTTACAGACTTTTTGTTATTGTTTTTAGAAACATATTGCCATCAAACCTTCGACAAACCCCAAAAACCAACCATCTGACACAACAAACACCAAAAAAGGCAACATACAGTACAAATCAAACCTGGTTACTCTAATCAAGTTCTTTGTCGAAACAAAATTCAATCCGGCACAACTTCAATTAGTTAAGCAATACTGTCCATTCTGGGAATTGATCAATGCTTCTAGAAATGGAGAATTAACCATGAACCAGGCTAGGAAAAGTGATAAAGAATTGTATCAGATGGCCTTGAGGTACGACCGAAACTCACAGGCCCTTAAGCTAGGTAGATTCACAGTTCCAATAGAGAGAGACTGTGTGCGTGACATTTATGGAATTTCTGGTAATGCTGAAAATCCAATAGCTCTCACAAGCTTTACTAAAAACCAAGAAGCCTACCACAACTTTGTTGGAAGATGCTTTTCAAATAAACTCAACAAATCCAACCTAACCAAAACAGCTATCGTAAAGGCATTGAACGAAGCATTGGTATTAACAACAAAAGTTGGTAGAGAGGACGTCGTCCGACTGGTAACATTGTACATGCTAAATGCATTTTTCTTGACGGTGAGCGGCATGACAATACCATTGGGGTATTTGAAAATAGTTGCCGGTGACATCAAAGAGATAAAGGAATATTATTGGGCAACTCATATACATGAGAAGCTTATGGAGTCGCTCAACAACCAAGACCCAAGATCACTGTCCACGTGTGTACTCACGATACCGGTACAATAAAATTACTTCTCAATACCTTTTTTTATTAGTTCAGACTCTTTTTTATAAGTTAGTACTCTTTTATATGTTCAGAATGTTCTTAAGTTGTTTATTATTACATCAGACTCTTTATTTATTTCCATTATAAATCAGACTGTATTATTACTATCATAAATCAGGCTGTATTAAATGTCAGTATGTTTAAAAGAATCTCAGACTGTTTTTACAAAACTGTAAAAACAGTCTGAATAATACTAAAAACAGTCTGAAAAATATATTATTAAATCTCATACTGTATTGTTACTATCATTTAAGACAATATACTAAAAAACAGTCTGAATCATTTAAAACAGTCTGAATCATTTAAAACAGTCTGAATCATTTAAAAACAGTCTGAATCATTTAAGACAATATATTATTGCTCTATCTATCTCAGACTGTTTTTACAAAAACTGTAAAAAGAGTCTGAATAATACTAGAAACAGTCTGAAAATATATTATTAAAAATCAGATTGTATTGTTACTATCATTTAAATCTCAGACTGTATTCTTAAATACTGTATTTCCATCTGTACAGTATGTCATCCTTGAAAAGTTCAATATTTCAAACCCGGACATGACAAAAGAAGCGTCCACAAAGGCTTTGTGTGTCAAATGGGACGTCTTTTCATTCTTCAAGTTGTGTTCCTCAAGGTTCACAATTGTAGACCTGTGCAATGAAAAGGTATAACACTATTTCTATACAATTGTAGACTGTTTTTATTCTATCTATACAATTGCTTCTAAAAACCTTATCATTCTTTAACTTATCATCATAGGGATGTAGAGAACAATCAAAAAACCTTGTTATTTATGATGGTAAAAAGAAGCTACCTCCGAAACCAAAGCGGTTAACAGATGAGGAGTTGGAGAAAGAGATAGACGAAGATGTTGAAGATCCTCAGAATGTTTACTCTAGTTCAACAGAAAAGGAAGGCTTGGAAAACTCTGAAAATGAAGGCTCGGAAAACTCGAAAGAAGACTATGCGAGCGAAAATGAGTCAGACAGAAATTTTACCCTCTTCCTTAGGAAACAATTCGGATCACCAAAAACTCCAAAATTCAATGAAATAATAGGAACATCTAAGAGCTCTGAATATGACGAGGGAGGTCCCTCTGGAGGTGGTGGCTGTTATAATTACAGTGTCGATGATATGCATGTGAATGAAAGTCCAATTCACGAAGAGAGGAAAGAAGAAGAGTCCGAAAAAGAAGAGACCAAAGTGGCTGAATTGCAGAAAAACCTAGATGAGGCAATTTTGCAAATTAAAGAGTATAAAGACCTAACAACCAAAATGCAGAAAAACATCAACGACCTTGGGAAATCTTTGGCTTTAGAAGAAAAATTAAAGTCCAAGTGGGTACCTAAGTGGAAACAAAAGATTGAACAAATGGTTGAAGAAAAGAAAATGCTCGAGAAGGAAATAAAAGGTAAACGCCATAAAATGCAATTCAAACTCTTCCTCTCTTGTCTAATTTTTTTTCCATTAGCTTGGTTTCCCTAAGTCAGACTGTTTGTGTTATAGAAAATGAGCAGATGATCACCAAATACCAAAGAATTGTCTCTGATCTCCAGCAAAAGGCAGATTTAGAAAAAAATGAAATGAGAAACAAAGAAGCCGAGTTGAATCAAAGAATAGAAAATTTGGAGAATGAAAAGAAGCAGCTTGAGGAAGACCTACAAGGTAAAGGTAAAGTACCTCTATTGTAATCTATTACTATCATAAATCAGACTGTATTAAATCTCAGTCTGTTTAAAAATTAAAAAATATCAATAGAATCTCAGACTGTTTTTACAAAAACTGTAAAAAGAGTCTGAATAATACAAAATTTATTTGAATATTAATGCACCTATTTTGCATTCATATTGTATTACTAAAAACAGTCTGAAAAAATTTTATTAAAATCTCAGACTGTATTGTTACTATCATTCGTAATTTATTAGTAAAAACAGTCTGAATCCGATTCTTTTGCTTAGTAAATTTCTTTCAATGAAATATATCAACTAGAAACCTCAGACTGTATTATTACTATCATAAATCAGACTGTATTATTTCAATGAATTATTCAGACTGTTTTTGAATTATTACAGTACAAAACTGTAAAAAGAGTCTGAAAAATACAAAATTTATTTGAATATTAATGCACCTATTTTGCATTCATATTGTATTACTAAAAACAGTCTGAAAAAAATTTATTAAAATCTCAGACTGTATTGTTACTATCATTCGTAATGTATTAGTAAAAACAGTCTGAATCCCTTTCTTTTGCTTAGTAAATTTCTTTCAATGAAATATATCAACTAGAAACCTCAGACTGTATTATTACTATCATAAATCAGACTGTATTATTTCAATGAATTATTCAGACTGTTTTTGAATTATTACAGTACAAAACTGTAAAAAAAGTCTGAATAATACAAAAATTATTTGAATATTAATGCAACTACTTTGCAGTCATATTGTATTACTAAAAACAATCTGAAAATATATTATTAAAATCTCAGACTGTATAAAATAATTACATGTAGCTCTGTTATCATTCGTAATGTATTATTAAAAACAGTCTGAATCCCTTTCTTTTGTTTAGTAAATTTATTTCAATGAAATATATCAAATAGAAACCTCAGACTGTATTATTACTATCATAAATCAGACTGTATTATTTCAATGAATTATTCAGACTGTTTTTCCTCTTATTGTTGTAGGGGAACATGAGCTGATAGAAGGGCTATACAATGATGCACAGGTGTATGCGGCACACGACTACTCACAAAAGTGTCGAATCGATGAAGTTATTACTGATGCTCTCCTAAATGCGGATATACAGACTCCACAGCTAGATTTAATCCGCAAAGAAATTCTGGAAAGACTCGGTTATGAGTATGATGGTCCGGGATCCAACATTCTCCGAATCAGAGCAAGAACAGATAGGAGACCACCAGTGAAGTACACACCAAGTAAAATAGACTCTCCAACAAAAACCCAAGAAAATGAGAACAAGCTACGGAAACGTAAGCAAGCTGATCAAGATGACAAGTCTGAAATGGTCGCAGACGTAGGCGCTTCTAATCCGTTGTTGGAAAAACCAAATAAAAAACCAAAGGGTGGACGAACAGCAAAAAAGAGAGCATCAAAAAAGAAATCTCCTGAACTGGACGACCAGGATGGCCAAGGCCATTTCCCAGTAATCGACTTCAGTAGTCTAGTAGACCATGTACCCGACAAAACAGAGAGAGCACACGATATCATCACAAATAAAAATGAGAATGATATCACAACAAAGCTCCCTGACAACATCTTCTGCAAAATTCAAGAAATTCACAACGCAAATGGACCATTGTAAGTCAGACTCTTTTTATTTTTGTGTTTATGATACAATTAGGTCTCACACTCTTTACATTTAGGTTTCCCTCAGACTGTTTAAAACAGTATGAATTGTTTTAATGAATACTGTTTTGTATTTATGATACTTTTATATAGCTCGGACTCTTTTTAAATTTAGTTCAGACTGTTTTTATAGGCTGTTCAGACTGTTTTTAGTTCTTTTTTATATAGCTCACTCTTTTTAAAAAATGATCAATTGTGTTTTTGTCAGACTGTTTAGTTCAGACTGTTTTTTGTCAGAAAGTTTAGTTCAGACTGTTTAGTTCAGAATGATAAATTTAGTTCAGACTGTTTTTTTATACAAGCCCCATACTGTTTTTTATATAGCTCAGACTCTTTTTTATATAGCTCAGACTCTTTAAAAAAAATGATCTATTGTGTCCCTTTTATATACAACTTTTAATGTTTTTTTTTAACTCAGACTGTTTTGTTGTCATACTGTTTTTTTCAATCTCATACTGTTTTTTCAATCTCAGACTGTTTTGTGCTTACTTTAAAATTTTAATTTACAGTGCCGCCTTGTTCTCAAAACTCGGTTCAACCAATAAGGATTACTTCATCACTCTCAACGACATCTACAACTTAATTAATGGCCAGTTGCTATGCTGTAATGTAAGTATACAAGGATCATACAATTTAATTGCTTGCTTACAAGCTCTTGTACTCAGACTCTTTCTAAAACTTATCTTTATTGCATATCATAAATGGGTATACCCACATATTGAAGCAAGAGTACCAGACAAAGTCTACAAAAACATTCAAGATACTGACCTCCATATTATGGGTAAAAACACAAACTCTTTTTATGTTGTCAATGCATCACTTTGTTTCTTTACAAAAAGAGTCTGAGATTTTATCTTAAACCTTTTCCTTGTTGTTTGGTTTGTAGTTTTTTTTAAAAGACAGAAAAAGATACGAGGATGTGCTCGATACGAAAATCACCGATAAGCTGAGGAAGCATGTTCAGAACGGATACAAGTTATTGATCTTCCCTATTAACTCGAATAGGAACCGACCCATTGACGTAGAGGCAGACCACTGGACTCTATTGGTTCTGAACGTCGAGGCGAAGAAATGGAGTTTTTATAATAGCAACATACCTCCTTGCAATATCAACTTACCAGACCCTTACCTTGATGACGCCAAACTAGTGGTAATTCAGACTCTTTTTAAAATACAACAGTCTGAATTAGCAAAAACTACCCTCTCCATCTTTTAAATGTATATATTTTTTTTAATGTTACAGATGGCCTTTGTATAAGAAAAATTGAAAATGATAGCTGATGTGCCCTCCTTCTCACTTGACTCACAAGATGGGTACACGTTAGACGTTGTAACAGACTGTCCCTATCAAGGAGCCACGTAAGAAAAATATGTGCCTACTGATATTCAGACTGTTTTTACTATTCATCTAAATCAAAATTAATTTTACATGTTTTATTTTTTTACAGATCAGACTGTGCATTGTATGTGTGCTACAACATGGAGACAATCATCAATGGTGAACCTGTCACAAGAGAGACGACTTCCGACAAGATACTAGAGTTCAAGGCCAAGATAATAACGAGAATCGTCAATCGATACATTCAGTCTGAATTAGCAAAAACAGTTTGATTAATGTAAAAATTAGTTGTAAACAGTCTGAATGTAAAAATAGTTCCATTATTTGTAAACAGTCTGAATAGAAAAGAGTTTTATTATTTTGTTCGAATATGATTTCGTTTCTTTTTCTTTTTCTTTCGCCAATATATTTTTCAATGAATCTTAAGACTGTATTATTACTATCAATCATAAATGTATTATTAAAAACATATAAAAACATATTTATACTGTATTACAAAAAACAGTCTGAAAAATATTATTAAATCTCAGACTGTATTATTACTATCATTTATACTGTATTATTATAAACAGTCTGAATCTCAGACTGTTTCAGTACTCACACAATTCAGACTGTTTTAAAGATATCTATTGACTAATAAAAAAGAGTCTGAATAATATGATTGATGTAACTAGTTTGCTTCACTTTATTTCTTCTGTTAATATATTTCAATGAAATATAAACAGTCTGAAAATATATTATTAAATCTCAGATTGCATTATTACTATCAATTATACTTTATTATTATAAACAGTCTGAATCATTTACGGCAATATACTAATACAACATCATATGACATGTATCATTAGAATCTCAGACTGTTTTTATGTTCATTAGAGTATCATACTGTTTTCAGAAAGAATCTCAGACTCTTTCATTACTCACAATTCAGACTGTTTTAAAAACGTATTTATATTGTATTACAAAAAACAGTCTGAAAAATATTATTAATCTCAGACTGTATTATTACTATCATTTATACTGTATTATTATAAACAGTCTGAATCTCTGACTGTTTCAGTACTCACACAATTCAGACTGTTTTAAAGATATCTATTGACTAAAAAAAAAGAGTCTGAATAATATGATTGATGTAACTAGTTTGCTTCACTTTATTTCTTCCGTTAATATATTTCAATGAAATATAAACAGTCTGAAAATATATTATTAAATCTCAGACTGTATTACTACTATCAATTATACTGTATTATTATAAACAGTCTGAATCATTTACGACAATATACTAAAAAAACATCATATGACATGTATCATTAGAATCTCAGACTGTTTTTATGTTCATTAGAGTATCATACTGTTTTCAGAAAGAATCTCATACTGTTTCATTACTCACAATTCAGACTGTTTTAAAGAAGTCTATTGACTAATAAAAAAGAGTCTGAATAATATGATGATTGATGTAACTAGTTTTCTTCGTTTTCTTTATTATAATATATTTTCAATGAAATATATCAATAGAATCTCAGATTGTATTATTACAATCGTAAAAATCAGCCTGTATTATTAAAAACAGTCTGAAACATATAAACAGTCTGTATTACAATTATAATCTCAGACTGTTTTTAATATAAAACTGTAAAAAGAGTCTGAATATTATTACAAAATTTATTTGAATATTAATGCAACTATTTTGCTTCATTCCCTTTCTTTCGTTAATGAAGTATATCAATAGAAACCTCAGATTGTATTATTAATATCATAAAATCAGACTGTATTATTAAAAACAGTCTGAAAAGGCCAACATCATACACAGTCTGTATTATTAAAACTAAAAACATCTATTGATACACAGTCTAAAATATAAAACTAAAACATCTATTCACCATCACCCTTCAGAAGAAAGCTTCTCTTTGCACGTCCGTTGATTATGATTTGCATATTTCTTGCACCTCCCGCATTGATTAGCTTTCTTCTTTTTCGCGACTGGATTTGCCTCACCACCTGATGGAATACGCTTCTTTTGAGGCCTTCCCGGAGGCCTTGATGTTTCTGGAGGTTTAATGTTTGACTCATTAATCAATTCAGAATCTCGCCAAATAGAACTAGGGACTGGGTTGATTGGCGTATTGTACGATCTTCGATAAATGTCCACAAAGAACCATTTTTCAACAAAATCCTCCATAGGCAGTTTGTCCCTAGAAATACACAAAACTGCATGTTGGCACGGGAACCCAGTCCTCTTCCATTCATGACATGAGCATTGCCGATGTCCCAGGTCCACGTATTCGGATGGAGCTGACAGCACTTCATATTTCCAAAACCCTGACCTCACAACCAAAAACAACAGACCGTTGTGAATGAATGTGTCCCACTTTTCTTGGTAGAAAGGACACAGAACACTTTTCCATGTTGCTGCAAAAAAAAAAAACATAACCAAAAATCTCTTAAAAACGTATACCTAGTAAAAACAGTCTGATATGATGACAAACAAACACGAATTCACATAACAGTCTGAGTTTCCACAAACCTGCTTTGATTCTTCTTTCATCGAACCATTTCATCAATTTCAATCTTAGCTTATCAACCAGTTCAGTGATAGGTAATTCTCTAATATCATTGATCCAATTATTGAATGATTCCACAGCATTGAAGTTGTCTCACCATATCGCGACTTTACACAATATGCTTCGGCCCATTTCCTAGGATTGCAATTCTCCATAAATTTATCTATTTTACGACCCCCCATATTGCGCAACAACTTCATATTCTGTTCAAACAAGGGAATTGTAGCAGAAGTTGCACAAGTTTGCAACAAATTAATAATTTCAGTCCTTTTTGTTCCATCACCCCCACTAAACTTCAATTTCAAATTATCCTTCAAATGGCGTAGACAGTAATAATGGTCTGCGTTGGGAAAAATCCGAGACATGCCATCCAACAACCCAATATGTCTGTCCGAGAAAAATGTCAAAGGACGGTCATCACCTATAGTTAACTTCAGTTGTTCTAGAAACCAACCCCAATTATCAATATTCTCACTGCTAACAATAGCAAAAGCAAGTGGATACAACCCTGTAACATTAAGGAAATCATAAACAGTCTGAAAATCAAAAACAGTCTGAAAATAAAAAACCGTCTGAAAATCAAAAACAGTCTGATAACAAAAACAGTCTGATAACAAAAACAGTCTGATAACAAAAACAGTCTGATATAACAAAAGTTGTATATAAAACAGTCTGATAACAACACAATTTGGGCTTGTATAACAAAACAGTCTGAACTAAAATTAAAAACAGTCTGAGTTATATAAACCATTAATGTAACAAAAAAAAAAACAATAAAAAAGCTTGAAAAAGGAAAAACAAACCTTTATTGCCATTCTTGCCGACTGCGGACAATAAAACACCCTTATATTTTCCTTTTAAAAATGTTCCGTCAATGAAAAGCATGGGGCGAACATCCTTAAACCCTTTTATGCAGCCATGAAGAGAGAAAAATACCCTTTTGAATTGATTTGAACCATTCCCATCCTTATCAACTTCCAGGACACTGCGACTCCCAGGATTTGTCGATTCTAAACCCATAAAATACCTCTCTAATTGGTTGTATGATTCATCGATATCCCCACTGTGCATTCCGCTAGCCATTTGGACAGCATTCCAAGCTTTATAATAGCTTATCTCCAACCCATAACCAATCCTTAAATGCGATATTATAGCAGAAGGGGCTAAATTTGGATTTTCCCTCACATATTCATCCATTATTTTCGATATGAGCTTGCTATTTACATGCTTGTTCAGAGCACCTGGGGCTAACTTTTTGCATGTATGTTGTGACTCAAACTTTCTAATCTTAAATTGTTGGTCTGAGGTCCACACACCAGCATATATGTACCAGCTACAGCCAATACTATCCCTCTCTTCACAATAAGCGACCACCCTAACCGAGTTATTCCTTCCAAACCAGGGGACATGACCTTCATATATACAAAATTTCCGTAATGACTCTCTAAAGTGATCAGCACAACTAAAAAACTGCCCCACCCCAGTTATCAAGTTTGCCCACTCACTCGTTTTATAAACCTTCCTAATAGCTAAACTAGAACCTGCATCACACCAATCATCATCATCCGATAATTCAGAACAATCAGCACTTATTTCCTTCGAAGTACCAACAGTCCAAGTGGATACAGTCCCAACAAAAACTAGAATCTCTACTATTTTTTTTCCCAACACGTTAAACAGAGCGACCATATCTTTCAACTCATCATCCAATCTCAATAAACATCGCTCATCTCTAATTGCTAAGTAGGTTAGAGACACTGAATCCAAATTCAAGCTAAACCTATTACTTATTGTATGTAATAACTCCGCATAGGTCATACGCTTATTCAGAGCAACAGGGACACATTGATCATTATATCGACAATACATTACTAAATCAAACGAATCCATCAGAAAAAATACCTGTGCACAAAAAACATAACAGAAATTGATCTGTAAAAAGAACTCTAAATAACTGATTTATAAAACAGTCTGAATACAAGAAATATGAACTCTTGATACAATAGCTCAAGACTGTTTTTTAATAATAAACGCAATTGATCACTAAAACCTAACAAAAACCTACATTGTGTTACAAAAAACAGTCTGAGTTATTATATAACAAGAATACAATAGCTCAGACTGTTTATAATAACTCAGACTGTTTTCTGTAACTCTAGAATACAATAGCTCAGACTGTTTTTAAAAACAGTCTGAATACAAGAAAAAACAGTATGAACTTTTGAATTTTAACAATACAAAAATCATACAGAACAGTCTGAATTATTATAATAAACACTGTTTTTTAAAACAGTCTGAATACAAGAAAAAACAGTATGAAGTATTGAATTTTAATAATAAACGCAATTGATCTCTAAAAACCTAACAAAAACCTACATTGTGTTACAAAAAACAGTCTGAGTTATTATATAACAAGAATACAATAGCTCAGACTGTTTATAATAACTCAGACTGTTTTCTGTAACTCTAGAATACAATAGCTCAGACTGTTTTTAAAAACAGTCTGAATACAAGAAAAACAGTATGAACTCTTGAATTTTAACAATACAAAATCATACAGAACAGTCTGAATTATTATAATAAACACTGTTTTTTAAAACAGTCTGAATACAAGAAAAAAACAGTATGAAGTATTGAATTTTAATAATAAACGCAATTGATCTCTAAAAACCTAACCAAAACATGCATTGTGTTACAGAAAACAGTCTGAGTTATTATATAACAAGAAATACAGTAGCTCAGACTGTTTATAATAACTCAGACTGTTTTCTGTAACTCTTGAATACAATCGCTCAAACTGTTTTTTTAAAACAGTCTGAATAAATCATACATTGTGTTAGAAAATTCTGATTTATTATTTATTATAATAAATCTCTAAAACCTAAATTGAGCAAAGCAATTTGAGCTAAACTCAGCAAGAAAAACGAAGCTAGCAATAAAAAAACAGTTTGAAGAGAGAGAACCTGTCTGTCGAGAGAGAGATATACAGAAATTTGATAAAATTCGTTCAGTGAGAGAGATATACAGCTAATAGTGTATATAGATGGTTTAGAGAGAGAGATGGAGAGAAACGGTTTAGAGAGAGAGAGAGATACAACTGTTTAAAAAAACAGAATATGTATAGTATATATAGTGGACCAATCCTTAATTAGTTTCATAAATAATGGACCAATCCTTAAATGAATTTTATAGCCGGACCAATTCTTAAATAATTTTGTTTTCGTGGACCAATCCTTAATTTTCTCTATTAAATAAGATGTTAAGGAAATGATGAGATTAAGGGAGGCACACATGAAATGATTTAAACTAATGTAAAGCATGATATATGACAGTGTGCAAAGTAGTTGTTCCCTTAGTCACACTAAGATCTGACAACTAATTATGCTAATTTTAGTAAGTTAAGCAAATCAAATTATTTATAATAATGTACTCCATATATGTAAATTATATATGTTTACTCAAAGATAGGTTGTGGGAGTACCTTGAGAATAGATACAAGTACGCAATGAATTGTTTTTCTTTTGTTTGTTTGTGTTTAAGTGCGGTTAATTATTGGGTTTGCCTCATTAGTGTGCCTAGTTCTAAAATAGGTTTGTTTTTGTTTTACAGTGTAAATTAAGAAAGTCCAATTATTTAAAAGAGGTTAACTATGAAGAAAGTTTTAATTTCTGAAATAAAAAAAAATGTCCGATGAAATGGAAATGATAAAGGATTATTTCATTTGATATTAGAAATAACTCGCTGCCTCGATCATTTTAAACATGATTTTTTTATATATAATATTCCTTTCGTGATTGAAGACAATACGATGATAATCTCCATCCCGCATTGGACGAGTAGGTAAACTATACACGTTCGGGTGATCGAGTCACTCTGCTCACATTTCAGTTAGAAGCAGTTTTGCAAATGTAGCAACTCTTCTACTCATTTAGGAAAAAAGAATATCATCTTTTTGGCCAACTTTAAGTAAACAGAAAAGGAGATGTATGACCAATTATTTGTCAATTGTCACTAAAATTGAAGTTTCCTCACACATACAACTTAAATAGAATTGAACACGTTAAACATATAACATTAATTATTAAAGATGTGATTTCCTCTCTAGGAGCTGACTTGTGAAGAATTAGTGGTTAATTAATTAGTATCGTTTGTTTTAAAGATTAATGTAATTATATTAAGTTTCTATGATTTATCCTATGAAACAAATTAAAGTGTTTTTTCAAAGTCATACACGTCTTTTTCAAAGCTGTTAATAATTAGTGTATCCCGTGAACCAAGTAATCACAAAAACTAAAATTTTCATTCACAGATTTATTTAAAAATTAAAGGAGGCCAAAATGAATTTCTTTTAGCAGCTCAATACTCAAGAATCAAGATGCATTGTATTGCTGGCCCCCATGACCATAATATCATCATGTTAGCCGCTATAAAAAAAATACTAAAATAGTGACGGGATTAGTAATGATATTTTTTATTACGAGCTTATTAGCGACGGTTTTTGTTACGGTTTTGTGACAATTTAGTCAATTTGTGACGGCTTTGTGACAGTTTAGTCAATTTACGACAGGTTTGTGATAACTTTTGACTCTCACTAAATCACACATTATTTTATAGTGAGTCGCTTCTCTTATTAGTTCTAAATAGCCAAAGTACTCACACTGTAATTAAATAATAAGTAGTATATGACTAGAAAATGCACCAGTACCATTATTGGTGAATATAATAAATTTAATCATGAACGAGTGCTGTGTTTAATTAAAAAGGCAGAACAATCAGAAGAGCCAACATTTGTATAATAATTTACTTGGAACGAACAATCCGATAAATTAACATATAGTAGCAAATTTTCAAAAAAAATAGTACTCCTATATAAAAGGCAAAGCTAATGTTTTTTGCATGGTTTCGGATTTCATTACCAATAATTGATGTTTTTGTTTTTTAAAAATAATAAATATTAATGTAGTATCAATGAGTATTAGAGTTAAACACGGAGTATTAAAGACAAAATGATTTAGTATTTGTACATAATTTTAAAAGAGATTTTAACTTTTATAAATTAACCCTCAAGTTTGTACTAAATGATCATTTTTCAATATTATAAAACAAGGAAACTTGCTTCCTTTGTAGCACGAAAAGGCGGTGTGACGTAGAGATTTTGACATATTTAGTATTTTTAAATTACTTAGTTTTGTCATGGTAAAATGTTTTTTTAAACTTTTTTTATTCTGTTATTTAAGATCTAGCATGTCACCCTGTCATCTAACCACTTGTAACCTAATTAACATCAAACATTTTATTTTATTCTTTTTGTATTGGTTTAGATAAGATAACATATACACAAGATCAAATAAGTCAAAACTGTGATATTATTGGAACTTATTTTAATTACCGCCCATTTTAATTAACATCAGTTGCTTCTTTCTTAGCAAACCTCAGTCGAGGAACAAGTTTATATATTATGTAAAGTCGGCATATGAGATAATATTAAAAAGTAGGAGTAGTAAATTACAAATGAAATATAATTAATTTTAGGCTTTGACATAATGTACAAGATAGATGAGATTATAAGAGTAATAATTAGCAGTTTAATAAGTACCAAGGAAACTTTTATATTTAAGCTTAGGTACACTACAAAAAAATACACAAATAGCGACGGGATTAGTGACGGTATTTTTTGTTACGAGCTTATTAACGACGGTTTTTGTGACGGTTTTGTGACAGTTTAGTCAATTTGCGACAGATTTGTGACAGCATTTTAAATTTGCGACAGGCTTGCGACAGCTTTTGACTCTCACTAAATCAAACATTATTTTGTAGTGGTAGTGGTTCAAATCTGACGTGCTCGTTGCTTTAATTATAGACGCTTTAATTAGCTCCCTAGTCATTAAAGAAATTCAAAATCCAAACTAATACACAATATTGTATGAGTATTCAACTAATTTATTAGTGAAAACGTAACTACTAATTAATCTGTGTTTAACACGTATGCATGTTCACCAAACATCCCATTATATATCTTGGTAATGTGATTATATAACTAAGTCTAAATTTAAAGCTTGAGATTATATGTTCTGTCTTGATAATTAGCCGTGAAGAAATTAACAACTGAACATACCTATATTAAGGCTTATCTCAAAAGGCTACATTTTGGATCTTTCTTTATTTTGTACTCTTTATCAAAACGATGGAATATTCGTTTAACCAGTTAATTTTGTAATTAGACAAAATGTTTTGCTTTGGTAAAACAATGTAAATGTTATAAATTGTATCCATAATTGCTATGGAGATGTCTGTTATCAACTTAAAAAATGTACTCCTATAATATTGGAAATGATTAGGGCATGATGAAAAGAGTCGGTGTAAATTATATGAAACTTTACTTGTTTATCAAAGCCTATTGATTGTGGTACTTAGAGGATATAAAAAAATTGTTTGAAAATTTACATATTCTCAATTTTTAGTTTAAGTAAAAGATAGTATGGAGAACATTTGTTATTTATTTGCTAAGTTTATGTTTGGTGAGCATACACACAATTAATACATACACGGTAAGAAAGCAAACAGAAGCAACACTAATAATAATTAGATAATATTACTTCACTAACCTTATAGAACATTAATCTTGCTCAACAAGACTAATTGTCAGACAGTTATTCATGTAGTTTTTATAATTCTTTTTACACCCCAACCAAAATAAAAATAAAAGACCAAATATAATACATATGAAACCCTAAGTGAGACTATCTTAAAATTAAATATTAATTAAAAATATTTTAAAATTTTAATAATTTTAATATATTTTATTTGATAATTCAACAAAATAAAAATCTAAATATAATATTATAGAACCCTATTTGAGACTAGCTTAAAATTAAATATTAATTAAAAATAATAAATATATGGCCGAATAGCAGATTATTAAATTTCGGGATGAAAATAAAAATCTAAATTTACATTGATAACCGGTGTGTTGAGACTCAGTCTTCTGGCTGAGCCTATCTGACTCATTATCATTATTGATATTACTTAAAGAGAATGATTAATTTACATAAAGAAATTAGTATGATTAATAATTTACTTAAAAAAATATTACTCCTTAATAATACATGATCAAAATTACTAAACTCCCACACCAACTTTTAAAACCCATTGTCTTACCCGCGTTTGGTTACATATTATCTCTACAAAAGTAAACTTATTTAGTTGATGTAGAAAACTTATGATCATATACTTGTAAGTATTTGTAGGTTCTTTTGGTAAAAGAAAAAAGTATCTCTGGCCAGAACACTGACTAGTAGTTGACAGTAGTGCCATATAGTTGAAAATTATACTAATTTTTGAACTACGACACTCTTTACGTAAATTAAATATATTTATCTGTCTCGAAAACAAAAATAAGTATAATTTTTCGGTATAAAACAAGCAGACATTTTTTTTTTACTTATAAAGTAAGTACCAATAACTTGTACCGTACAAGGTCATACTAGATGTGTCTATGACTTGTATTTTCTTATTCTTCATAAAAGTAAGTAATGCAACTTAATTATTGGACCACGACACATCACACATGTACAAGCCACGAAAAGAGTGTGACGAAATAAAGTTTTTTTTTTTTTTGAAAGTAAGCGCTTTATAAAGGCAAAAGCGATAAAAACCCGAAGGCTAGATAGAAGTCGTGTGAAAATTAGTCCCTAGCTACATAAGAGGGAACTAATTCTCCAAGCATTACAAATAAATCTATTCCTAGTGTTTGCTCGGATTATTTACAAACTTTTGTAAACTACCTACGGTTAATCTTTCCATCTCCTTTATAACTTTTTCCGGAAACGACAAATTGTATAAGGCACGATAAAGTATAAACCAAGTTACCTAATGTATAAAAAAAGAGATTGATTGTCATGAATAACTAGTACAGATTGTTGTAATGAACTTGACCTTAATATTAAGGTCCGATTTCATTACTTTCTTTGACCAAACATTTCACAAGCATAGGGTCACATTTTCCATGTGTTTATATAATTCTATTCTGTTGTATTTCAACATTTGTTTTGCCCTTATGATATGTATGGGCAGGTGGTTGAGTACGCTCCATAAACTGTTACAAACCATAATATCGAATTGTCGATTCATACCTTATTGTTAGTTGATTCTGTACATATATTTGATATGTCATACCATATCATCGTACTATTAATATAAGTAAACTCAAGAAAAGTTGAGCATGTCAAATTTTGTCCAATTTTTCCAAAAATACTCGCACCCTATTTTAATAATTACCAATGTACCTAATCTAATTAATTAACAATTCGTCGCCACTATATTTTTCTAATTACGGATGTAATATAAATTAATTAATAATTCGTTTAACCTTCGTAACTACAATAAATGATACAAAATATGAATATTATGTTCAAAATAAAATATATTACGAGATTTATGCCATTACACATCTCACACGCAACACGTAGGTAACTTGTATACTAACACGTGTCATTATGATATTCAGATAGGAATATTTCAACATATATCGAGTAACTGAGAATTGTTGTACTATCTAATTCGCTATTCATTTTCTCCTAGTTTGTTCGAGCTCGCTTTTGTTTTATAAAATATTAACCTGGCTTTATTTTCAAAAAATAAATAAACAAGCTGTGTAGTTTTATCCTGAAGAAGCTTGAAATTTTCAATTGGACATTCGAAATTTCTTGTTCCTTAAACTAAAAGCCACACTGCAAATATGAATATATTCATGCCAAGTAAACCTGATTGGTTTATAAAAATATACATGCATGGTCATGTTAATTTACCACTGAGTTGCTGGAGTAGTAACGACATTGCAGTGACTTCATCGACTCATCGAGCGATCTTGAGTGTGTTTCCAACTAATCCCACAAAGAGAAAAGAAAAACGAAGATAACTTACGAGCCATTTGATGAAATAACAATAGACATAATCTTGGTAATTAAAAACTGTATTACCCAAAAATCGTCTCCCCTAATAATTCCGGTATGATTTTTTTCAAAACAAAAACAAGAATGACCTTAGTTTGTTGCATATCGTTTTGAAAAATCCATCGATATCGGTATGTCGCTTGCAATATTATTTTTTATAATCAACTAAATAAAGTTGTGTTCTGCACAAAAGACCAAAACTGAAAGCCATTCACAAATGATGGGCCAAAGATTACTTTTTCATATGGAAGGACGGGATAAGCTTGAAAAAGCTATACAATAGTACTACATTATATAAGGTAAAAAAAAAAAAGGCATCCCTTTCATTTCATTTTATTTTTGAAAACGGGGGCAAACCCATGTGTCTTCAATTCTGAATGAATTTTTAAAATTTAATTATGGCTATCCATGACTTCTTTGTATGGTGTTGTTCACGTACAGTTCAATTAGAATCAATAATTAAGCTCTGTATAGAAAATATTTGGTCAAATACGCAAACGAGTGCTTTTTAAGAAGTATAGAATTTCGAAGAAAATTCCCATGCCGTGTCACGTTGATAAAAACATTTTACATTGTTTTATATTTGGCTTTTTGTAAATTAATGTGTCACAAGTGTACGATAGTAAACCGTATCAGAGCCAATGTTAATAATGTTTGGAATTTGTTCGATCTATCTCAAAAGTAATGAGTAGTATCAATGTTATTAGTATTATTTCTGAACCTAGTTTTTCATATGTCAGTGTCTATGTAGCACGGACACGCATTATTTTGCGTGTCCGACACGATACGGACACGCTAAAATGATAAATTTTTAAAATTTAGGACACGACACAGCTATGACACAACAATTAAATAGCAATAAACAACGTCTATGGGTTGTTATACATTTTGTTTATAAAAACCAAAAGATAAAAAATGTTTTAATCGCATATGATGAATCTCAATGTTAATTACATTTTTTTTATCTAGATATATTTGCTAATCTTTTAGATTAAATTTTAAAATTTGAAAGTATCGAAACTTTTTAGTAGAATAAATTGTGTTTTTCGTGTAGTTTAAGTGTCCACAATGTTTAAAAAGTGTTCAACGCGTGTTCGCGGAAGTATCAATATGTCCGACACGCAATTCGTCGTTTTTTTTAGAGTGTTTGTGAATCATGGTTCAGCAGTTCGAAAGATATAACTACAGCCAAATATCGAATTAAGTAGGACTTGTATGTAGTTGTAGATTTCAAGTTCAGTTTAATTGCATAAACCAGAATAATCGATCAAACTTAAAAGCTAAAATCGTTCCAAGTTCAATATATGTAAAAAAATACATTTAGTGTATTATACTATATGCTTTTAACGATTTAGGTACCATACTACCAAAATTAACAATTGACGTACTGAACTATCATAATGTTCACAATTCAGATACCACCGTTAAATTAGTTTGATGTAAATTAGTTTCAATTTTTATTTTGGTCATATTCTTTGTAGGTTGTATAAATCTAACCCTTAATTTTTTAAAATGTATTATTTTAGTATAAATTCAAATATATATAATTATATCATATATATATATATGTATATAATACACAAACACACACACACATATATATATATGTTATATTAATGTATGTATAAAAAAATATATAATATAATGCATATATACATATTATTGCAAATAATGTAAATTTTAGATGATGTTTGTATATATAAAAAAAATTATAAATACTTAACAAATATATTCTATTTACAAAAAATGAATACTTTTTTGAAAAAAACAACAATTTTTTTGTCGTTTTTTCATGAAAGTATTCAAATAATGATTTGACCTCAAATAATTTTTGATCGAATGTCATAAATCTAAAACTTACTTTATTTTCGTTTAGAGAAAGTGTAAAAAAAACTATAATTTTTTTATTTTAGAAAAAAATCAAAGAAAATCTAGTCAAATAATATGTTTTTTAAACTGACACACTTTATTATGTATGTATATGTATGTGTTTTAGTAGAAATATTGTAAATTGTAATGTTTCGAAAAGACATGATTAAATTTATACAAATTACAAATAATATGACCAAAATGAAAAGTGAAACTAAATTTCATCTAACTAAATTAACGTCAGTACCTGAATTATGAATATTATGATAGTTCAGTACGTCAATTGTTAATTTTGATAGTCCGATATCTAAATCGTTAAAAAAGATATAGCACGTTAAAACTAAATGTATTTTTTAGACATTATATACGAATTACAGAAGCTTTTACGTGGACGACAGATAGGAAAAATGAAGAGAAAAAGACAAGACTTTGAAAGGGAAAATTTTATAATGATGACCACATGGTCCACATTGTGAATTTACGTTGAATACATCTTTTAAAGTAGTAAAAGTCTACTTATGTTCCTAACAAATATTGTAGATAAGATACTGCTTTGGTTGATAGCAAACTTCAATGGAACTTCAATAGGGATATAAAAAATTCAGGACATGATTTATTATGTAGTGGTTTTGCTTGCTCAAGTTCTGAATAAAATCAAGTTTTTTTTGGAAATGTGTAACTGTAGATGTTAAGGTCACTCTTGATTCTTACAATTAAGCCAACTTGATCAGGCTTTTTATTAAAATAAAAATGATAAGAGAGGGAAACGGTACTTCTGGGGATGGAGATGAACGGTTATTGTCGAAACAAGGTTCTGATGAGTTAAGCTTTGTGTATTTGATAAGTTCTGGATAATGTAAGGCAGTACCAATCGTTCAATGCAGTGAGAACAACTCAAATAATAGTTCTATTGACATTTCGTGCTTGTATAGTCAAACCTGAAACCAGAAGAAGTAAACTTGTACAAAGGGGGGTTTAACAGATTTATTAATACAACCTCCAAGAGATCCTTGATGGCAGAAAAAGAATACAACCAATGTATGTAGCTAGATACAGAAAAAAAAACACGGAAAAAAATGGAGGGAGAAAACTCGGTGTAATCACAGCCTCACAGAGCTCTCATTTCTGAGGGCAAAAAAATATTCTGGAGGTTTGGGTAGTGGCTTATAATACCGCGGTGACCTGTGCAAAACTCGTACATAATTTTTTTTTCAAACGTACCCCTTGCATGCTCTAGAGAACATTTTCTTCGAGTTATGTGTGATTTGTATCTTAAGAGCGGTATAAACAGTGCTATCTGTTTGGGTTTTTCAAGAGAGCAAGGATCTCAACATCTTCACATGTTTCCGAGGCAAGCTCGAAAGGGGTTTTCCCTTCAATGTCTTTTGCTTGTGGATCAGCTCCCCTACACGGTTATGGAAGTTTAATCAGTGCTTGCAAATTGAAGTTTACATAAATAATACTAAATTTATGCTTTTGGACACCTAGTTTTGTTTATCAGCAAGTAATTCCTAGGTCAAGGTAGTACATAGTATATAAGAAGAATCAAGATGGTCCACAAGCAAGTTTAAAACCCCCCAAACACCCAATTAACTCATGAGCAAATAGATATACAAACCAACACTCTGCTTACTAACCCAAAAAACAGAAGTAACAAAATCTTGGAAAAAATATTTCAAAAAAAAAAAGTTTTGGGAGAAAGATATTTTTATTTGTAAAGACAAAATGTCAGACATTATACCAATTCTTTAAATGGCAGGAAGAGAACTATTGGAAAATAGGACACTCTTTCAGTTACGTTTTTTAAACCAACCTCACGTTACTTACCAAGCAACCATCACAAGTACGTATAGGAGACTCCGAAATAAGTAATACCATATCAACCAACAAAACTTATCCACAAACCATATACAATGCGTACTAAACGAATCCTACAGAGTGCATACAGCTTGTTGAAGATCAAAATCAAACAAATACAGAATTGTTACATTTATGATCCATGCAAGCGTCAGCAAAAGCATTAATCAATACCAAATATAAAATTTTAAAATTTAGTAACTTCTTGAGGTTGGGGCACAAGGTTGTAACAGAAGAAGAAGAAGAAAAATTAGATTACAAGCTACTGACAATAACATAAATATATTTGGAAAAAACCTTTAACAACATACCACACGACAATAACATATACTCCAGATATTGAAAAAAACTTTAACCAACTAGTAGACGCTAGTAAGATTAGTATATTCCACCAGAGACAGAGAAGCTGAGCACCAAAAAAACAAGAACTTATTAAAACAAAACTTGCCTGCTAAGGAGAAGTTTTGCAAACTCAAACCGTCCTCTCATAAGACAATGATGCAAAGGTGTTTGATTTCTTGAATCTGTTGGATCAACGATAGCACCATGCTGTAATAGCAACTCAATCATTCCAATATCAGCCGTTTGGCAAGCAAGATGAAGAAGAGAAGACCCATCAAGATATTCATCAATTAACTGATCGTCACTCTCACCTGAAATCAGCGAGGAACACATGAATTGTCAATGAGGATGCAGAAATTCAAACCAAAAAAGTCATACCAAGTAAAAGAAAGGGGATATGGAATCAGCAGTTGAATTATGTTTGAAATATATGACTAAAGATGAAGAGTTAATTTTATTTTAGTCCCTAAAATTTGATCCTTGTTTCATTTTGTCCCTATACTTCTATATTTAGCAGTCTTGGTCAACGTAACACCATTTATCATTCCCTTTATTATAACGATTATATTTCCTTCTAAAGAAATTTTTGTCAAGTTAATCTTTCCATTATAAGTTGCTCCAGTAATAGCGATGTTGTTTTAGAAATGTATAATACTTCTTGATTTAACAAAAACTAACCAGGTTAGGTATAGAGACGATAAATGTACAAATTGTCAAGTCAAAGAACTAAAACTGCATAAAACATAAGTATGGAGGCAAAAGTGGGCCACATGCCAAAGTTTAGGGTTTCAAAATGAAGTTAATTCAACAAATGATTTCTTATTACTATAGGGATGATATTGTACCCTTTTTACCTAGTTCCTCCCCTGCTCCTGATAAAGTCAGATTTAGTGAATTTGAGGCATCAAAAGAATCGGATACACAATCGAAATAATGATCAGGGCTCTGAGACGGATCTTGATATTGCAACAATTTAGGCAAGCTTGAAAATGTCTTAGGTAAATTTTTCCCGTTAACTGCGTTGAGATCTGCTTTGTAAGCGACAATAAGACGATACGTTGTTTTTTTGTCGTCAGAACAAACACTTTCCCACAACTGTTGCGCTAACGTTGAGAAATGCTGACTACTCTTTCCCTTGTGAGCAAATCGTCTCTCCACATACTGCAAAAAGAGATGCACTCAGAATAAAAAATAATAGTCGCAAGCTGTTCATAATATGTCAAATGACCAAACCATAAAAATCTCTTCAAAGACATTGCAAGGATAGACACCAGTAAATTTACGAGTCATTTGGTTATACTTAAACTATCTCTTGCTCTCTCCTCTCAGAACAATCCTCCACATCCCATCTATCTCCGTCTCCTCTCACCCCTCCCCAAGAAAAATATATCGAACAGATTATGGAAAGGAATTATTGATAAATAGAAGCAGTACCTTGGCATAAATGAACTTCTCCTTCAATGAAATACTATCATCATAGTTGGGTTTGCTAAAAAACTGTTTATGCCTATCGGATTTGAATACCCTGTATCACAAGAGCATGTATATATATAAGTTAATTTATAAAATTTCAAAGAAATTATTAGTTTCATGCTCAGGTCTAGCAATTCTTACTTTTTAGGAATCTCATCAGCCTGAAAAGTTCTTTGAGCTTGTAATAGCTCCTCCCATATTGAATTTAAATAGACATTACCCAGTGACTGAAACAAATTGATTACAGATGGTTCCCAAACTTTTACATCAAGCACTAACGACCTTACCTGCGTTGACATAAAAAAAATAGAAATGAGCTGGCAAAACAAATACAACATATAGCAAGATATTCAGTGATAGATCTTCGTAGATAAACGGCCAATTAGAGAATCAAACAGGAAATTCGGCTATACCCAATATTTTTAGATCAAATATGTTCGAAGAAGAAGTATGAACTGGGAATAAATGGTCGGTCATTCTATATTTAGCCTGACCCAAAAAATTAAAGTAATTTCTATACGACGTTTCAACTCATAAAACGATATCTCTTCAAAAGACAACCCAATCCCATAGTTAAGTCAACACCTTATCTTTTTATCCTTCTATTATCAGATTTTTCAATTAGATAGTTTCAAAGAACAGAACGAGGTAGATGGTGTTTGATGAGAAAATGAAATAATTTTCCAACAAAAAAGTTTGAAAGTGGACTCGATTCAGGAACACAGGTACATGTCAAAAAAAAATTAAAACATCACCATATTTTATTAAATCTCCAATCAGCCAAGAAATGAAGGTGAGTTTTTTCACCATCATCAAAAGTGTCAACAAACCCTAATCAAGAATTCTCAAAAGGTCTCATACAAGTTAGACTTCTACTGGTGTAGTAGCCTTCAAGATGTTGACTAATGACGCTCGACTTATATACTCCTTCCCTCCCTAAATTATAGTCCTCTGTTCTATTTCGGATATCCCTAAATAATTGTCTACATTTCTGTAGTGGTAGCTAAAACATTGTAAACATATTTTATAACCCTCTTATATACTCCTTCCTCACTAAACAATCTCATCAAACAATGGTCCTCTATTCTATTTTTAGTGGAGAGAAGTATTTACTATTCTGGGCCCGGATAGACTAAAAAATAGGGTGTCCACCGATCAGAATCAGATTGTAAAATTTTAAATTGGTCCTGGGTCCCACAAGGGTTCCCCACTTAGGTTTTTATTGGCGAGGCACACAGTTCTTGTGTTCCCGGAATACCATACTCACTCTTTTTGATTTTCCTAAATAATTTTCTACTTGCTTAATGTAGTAGCTAAAACATTGCAAATATACTTTTTTCACCTCTTAATTTACAATTAAAAAAATTTGTTAACAAAACATTTGATTTTGAATTACAGCGAGGGTACTTCTGTAAATTTCATAGGCATTCATAATATTAATATCATTATGTCCCCTAAATATATGAAATTTTCAAAGTGAGACAATCAATTGCAAGAGGAACATAGATTAAATAGCTGAGTGCACAAATTATCCAAGGATAGCTTACTTTAGATATATGGACACCAAGATTGCGGTGAACACCAGAGCACTCGATACATATAAGCACACCCAGATTCAATGAAGCCCAATCTGGTTCAGGGGAACCACAATCAGCACATTTATCATTTCCTAGCACCCTTTTTAATGCATCAATTGGCTTCTCCCTGTTATCACTGCTTGTTAGCTGTTGGCAACTTTTAGATCCACGCACCAAATTAGCAAGAGGGTCTTCCAATTTATGCTGTCTTCTGTCTAAATCAGAAGAACTTCCAATCGAACTAGTCTTGCTGGCACACCCCCGGTACACAGTTGACTGACTAGCAAGCGGATGCTGGTACACAATCGAGATCTAATTAGGTAATATAGAGTAATGCTACGTTCACTCCACTTACACACTAGACCACACTCCATACAATTTGGCAGGATGGAAACGAAATTAAATCAAACTCGTTAACACTTAGAACAAGTATACCATATTATACATTAACCCTAATGATGACGTGTGAAGTGTAAGAGGAGTGAAAATATCTTTATTCAGTGTACAATTGGCGTTCTGCAAATAATTCGCATATATTTTGGTTATTAGCAATTAAATTCATATAAATCCGTTTGGAACATTTTACACAAAAGTATACTAAAGCAGAAAACTGTAACTTTTTATACAAAACTGGTGTCAACCTGCATATCAGCAGATTGTAGAGAAATAGATCTCAAACAAATGCATGGAATACTTTTTTAAAACAAAAGTACCATCGAGCGCAATAAACATGTCATTTCATAGTTGGATATATAAGGGTGGATTGCAAAAAGTAAGACAACATATGGGGGTAATTGCTAATAAGCGAAGTACAAAGAGGTTATTTGCAAAACACCCATAGTGCATGGGTGGTATTTGCACTTTACCTACCAACAATAATCAAAGCAAACATGTCAGTAATCCTAGAAATATACCCTGTCAAATGCTTGAGAACTTAATAGTGAAGTTATAACCCCGGTTATTTTCTCAATCCAGTCCATTTGTTCCATTGCACTTTCTGCCTGCATTCCGATCAAAATACCACTAAGTATGGCCACATAGAAAACAGCCAGTGCAAAATCTGCCTTTCTAACAAATAATTTTAAATGATTTACCTCTTTTGTACACCAACGTATCAGCTTTTAACAATTAGTACACTGATCAATGTACACAAAATCGAAAAACTAGGGTACCAGAGTATTTTTATTCACAATTCGGATACCAATCTACACAAAGTCAAACAATCATTATACACACTTGTTAAAATTTAGGATAGGTCACAAGTTTAACTTTGATGTGCTGATTGTTCAGTATTGTGTAGGCAGGTGCTAAGAATATCGTCATAATCAAAACATTGACATAATCGTAGTGTTTTTGAATTAATTTTTATAATGCCAGTACTAATCATTTCACTTGCAGTAGAATGATGTATAAATTGTGTATTTTTATATTATATAATTGTTGGAAACTAATAAGTTTGTGTACAAAAATGATATTTTCCCTTTCAAATTTAAGGTCCACTAAAACTAAGGCTGGCCCTCAACAATTACCTGCAAGGTGTAATTCTTTGTTGGTGAAATTATTCTAAAGCAAAATCGCAAGTCTGACTGATCTGCATCGATCTTTATCGTCGATGTTAACAAATTAACAGTATGACGAGCTACAGATTTTTCATCGTGTACACCACCATGGTAATGAGAAGACAGCCACCTACTCAGCAGCCCTGAACCAGGTTCAGATAAATTTCCCCTATTTACAGGAGGTTGACTCCCAACTGCCTGTTTAAACCATTAAAACAAATTGCTAATGCAAAGCAGAAAAATAGGTCAAAAGCTTTTGAGTCTAATTTCTGTTATTTATTATTGTGCAAAAACTTACAGAGATTCTGCTCCATTGTTTACGATAATAGTACAACATTCCCCGGTTATCAAGAACAAAGAATCTTCTCTTCCAGTCCGCCCGCAAGTTGGATGAACGTTTTGAGAGGTATCCTTGCTTGATGGTTTGAACCTAAACTATTGAAATCTTAGTCATTGATGAAATTTGCAGCTTAAACACATGAACTTAAGAGTGGGAGCTGAAGTTGAAAAACTAAACTTGCAGAAGGTAAAATATAGACCATAGCATAATTTAAACTAGGGTTTATAACAGTGTTATACACAAGTATACTCTACTATCACAGTTTCAATTTGATACAATAACTAATGATTTGATACAATAACTAACAACTGTTTTAAATAGTGCACCAGGCTTTCGTTATTCTCTTCTCATTTAGTACACTCCCATCTTGTTTTCCATAAACTTGGGTGTACAAATCCGAAAATCGTGATTTTACACCTAAATATCCAATTTATTAAGTAGTATGTTTTTTCTTATTTAATACACTCCTGTGACCGACATTTTCTGTCAAGTTCAGTGTACAACGTTGAAGAATTGGGAGTGTTCTCCCAGCTAAGATCTTTTTCTTATTGCATTAAGCTTTTGTTATTTTCTCATTTAGCACATTCCCATCACAGTTTATGCCAAGTTGGATGTACAAAACCCAAAAACCGTGATAACTGAATGTCCACAACTGCAACTAATATTAACGGAGAACGTCACGTGCTATCCAAATTGTACGGAAAAAAATGATGAGAGTGCTAGAAGAGAAAATAAAACACTAAAATCTATTACAGTAATCGAAAAATACAATTGTTGGATAAGCTAAATTAAAAGATCGGGATAGTACAGTGTATAAAACTGTAATTCACCCAAATAAATAGGAAAATGAGTTAAAGTAATTCACAGAAAGAAGATAAAGATCATTTTGATACCTTTCCTTCTTCAGCAGACTGCATTACTTCCTTTATTTCTTTATGATAATTTCTGGAAAATGGTAGCATGGAATCTCCATATGGAGAACAATAAGACCCGTTTATCGAAAGCAAGCTCTCTTGGTCCACCTGTCGCTTATATTCTACCATTCTCTCATTAAGAGCTGCTTGTTCATATAGAGAAGTTTCTCTTGAATCTTTTGCATAAGTTAATACCTGGAATACAACAGATAACAAGCTCAGCAACAACTCAATAAGTAACAAAACACCAGAACAATAAAAGGGACCATAAGATCAGTAAGTAGCCTGTTAAAAAAGATAATTGGTCTGGTTCAAATCTAAGTGGACGCCCATAAGGTTATAGATCATGAGATATGTGACTACATATCCAATAAAACATTCTGTTCCTTTCACTTGCATTGCTATTTCCAATTAAAGAGAGAGTACTTTTCAGGCACAAGACCAACTCATATCTTCCAAATAATCAATATACAATAATGTTCAAATAAAAAACTAGTTTTGGTCATTCTTGTTGCTACAGAATTCACATTAATCTCTTGAGGCAAAAGTTTCCGTGGAACCGTATAAACTATACTGCCCCTTCTATGAATTAATAGAACAAGAAAAATCTCCTCCAAAAGGCAGAAACTTAATTAGGACATCTCCAGAAACCAGAATTTCTTACCCTATTTAAAGTTGCTTAGTTGTTACTGTAAGAGTCTAAAATTAATGAAAAACAAAGATAACTGCACGGACAAGAGTACCTTAGAACGAATATCACTCAGCCGCTCACATACAAAATAAAAGTGCAACTCTGCCTTGCTAGATTTGTAAAAATGCAACTTTACTTATAAAAAGTATTTCTATTATCTTCGATTTAAGGTTATTCGAGAAAACAGGCAACTAGATTTGTAAATCTAACAAGTTCTCCAACAACTAAGCAATACATACCAAGTTACAGATAAAAATACAGAGTAATATAAACCTGGTTCATGTAAGGCTCTAGTTGTCGCAATAACTCATACCCCTGGCATGAAATCAAAGTTTAGAAACTACACAACTAAAATAAGAACAAAAAGACGAACTTGAAAGAATATTTAACACCTGCTTAAAGTATCGAAGATGAGCATCCATTGTCCCACCGACAACCTCCAAAATCTCAAACCTCTTTTTCGCATCAACTTTAGCAAGGGCACCAACCTAAATTATAGAAAAGAAAAAAATCAGTGTACGCTGTATCTCCACTTCACATTTGCCTTGATTTTCCAAAACAAAACAAAAAAACAGTAAAAATTATGAGAAAGGAAAAAACACTTACCAAATTAAAGCGTGCTTGCTCAAACATTGATCTTGCAGAATGAAGTTCCTGAAACAGCATTTTACTATTTTAATTTTTGTGGGAAAAAATGGCTACCCACACTATTTTTTTAACAAAGAAACTAATACTATGTACCTCCTCTATAGAAGCAGCTACATCCATCCTAGTACTTTTCCGCAATGATAGAAACTTCTCCCGCGCCTATACCACAAACAGGCATGTAAAATATCTCTCAGGACAAGAAAAGTAGCCCAGTTTTAGGGAGAAATGCAGCTGAATACAAGAATAATTGAACCTTTAAGCTACAAAATGATCTAGGCTGATAATAACCCACCTGATCATACATAACATTAGCCTTTTCAAATCGCTTCCGGGCTTCCTGCATCAGGAAAAAAGTATGAATATTACAAAAAAAATGGTAAAGTGCAACATACTACACAAAATTGGAAAGATTAGTTGTGGCAGTTTAGAGCAAGTATTCATTTTATATCAAAGCAGTTTCCTGCCTTTATTCAGTTTCTGACTGATGTATTGTTATGTCTAAGTAGGCTTCTGTGTATTAGATAAGTGTTGAGAAAAATATTGGGATTGTAATCCCTTATAGAGAGTTCTGGAGATTTGCCATCTCGAATCGGCATTATCGTGTATTTCGTTTTTGTCGTTTATATAACAATTTTACGTTCAATCCTCTAATTTGGTTCTTATAATCAGTTTTGACCACGACTTAGTATTGTTCATGCATTTGTTTGTTATTGATCTTAATCAAGACCCTGTTGTTACAAAAAGTGAACTTGATCTTTTACAAAGTAAAAACAATACCTTCACTTCATGCAAGTCAACAGTGAGGAAATGCAGTAACCTGTCCGTTAACATGTGCTCTACCTGAGAATTATATTGAGAGTGTTAGAATTGTGAAGCCAAAATACAAAATTTCCTCAGGCATTGTGATACCAATAGATTTACGAAATCCCTGAGCAAAACACGTTCAGTGGCAAAAAATTTACTTAAAGAATCTCTAATTGTTCTGTCATCGAATATACGATTGAACTTTGAAATGTTAATAACAAACTGTATATACAAGAAATTTAGTTTACGGGGGGGGGGGGGTTGATCGGTTCAAAAAAATCTGATGTAATTGTAATATTTCTTGGTATAGAATGTAAAATCTATTTCCTAAAACCAACATTTTCGTACACAAGTACACTTGGTCTATTCTGAAATACTTTTCTGATCAAAACTATATATAAATGAAAACCAAAAAGTACCTCTGACCGGAGAACTTCCTTGTAAGTTCCAATTTCTCTCAAAACAATTGCAAATTGGGTCATGACAGGGCCTGGGGCAACCAAAACTAAGATTAAATCTTATACACAAAAGCAAAGTTATATATACGTTCATAAATGTATATATCAGGGCGTGTGTCTATACAAATGTGAAGACATTTTGCGCATCCTCATTCACAAGAATTGCAACATCTCCCTTCATATAAAACACTTGGTTTACATGGTACAGCAGACACATGAGCTTTCTACGAAAAACCTCATAAGTAAAGATCCACCCCCCCTTCCCCAAGTCTATCCCACACACACTTTCTCTCTCTACACGTACGCCAATTATAAAATACATATGAAGTACTGCTTTTCATAAATTGAAGTCAACCCCTCCCCAAAGAAATCTTAATTCTTCCTCAAATATAAGTGAATTACCGAAAACACTCTCAGCCTAAATCTATCACTAGCGAACGTGCCCACGCGTTGCGTGGTGTAACCGGTGTATTTTTAAAAAAAATTCAAACATTAATCATATAAAAAAAATACAACGAAATTGAAAGAAAGGATACTAACCTATGCTGCTACGGTTGATCATGGTAAAAATTTGCTCCATATTTTCAATGTTTTTCTACTTTGTACTTTGTAGAGAAGGAGAGAGAAAGAAAAGAACAGACTAAACCATATGATGAGTAAAGGGATAAACGAATTTAATTGATCGGTTACTTCATGGGCAGTTACATTTTTTAAATGGAAAAAAAAAACAGGTTTGGCTTTTTTTGTAAATTCTGTAATTAGTTGGGTATTTTTATAAATATTTGTTTCAAGGCCTCATAAGCCATCTTCACATCAACTAATAGTATAGATTCACATTTCAATCTAGAGTCTTAAGGGTAAGAAAAAGACAATTCAAAGTCCGAAATAATCAAACTTAATTATATCAAGATACACTTCTCGACAACAATGAACGTGTATCAAAGTATTTCGACAACAAGGAATTAAAATATCTAAGTAAATGTATACCAAGATACACATCGACAACAATGAATGTATCCACTGAAAATCAAAACATTAACCGACAATCTTCAACCATTAAAAGTTCCTGAGCTCTAAAGAAGTGATGGTTTATAAGAGGCGTGAACAGCTAATTCACCCTAAACGCACCAGCCTAAAGATGAAGAACTATAGTATTTCCCAGCTCATATAGTTAGGAGCCTAGTTAACAATGTATCTACAAATTTAGATGATTCGTTAATAAAAAATATGTAAGAAGAGGTTATCCGTATCATAAAATTGTCTTTCTATGTCAACAGTGAACCTAAACCAACACGGAAACGGAATCGTGCCTAGCATATGTACAGAATTACGTCAGATGGAGAATGATTTGTGATGCTTAAATATCGATAATCTAGAAACTATCAAATACTCGCTCAACCATCAGTTATTTATTAAATATGATTAATAAACTTCGGTTGATCATAAGTTATAACAAAAGCCTGCATTTCCTAAAGGCAAATGCATAACTGCATGAACATTAAACTCACCTCCGAAAGTAGCACAAATTGGATCACCATTCCCTCCAAAAATTTCAAGAGCAGTTGCGAATGCAATGTCCCTATCATATCCTTCTCCAAGACCTTCTCTATAAATTTAAAACAGAAAATGAAGCATATGAACAGATGGAAGGGGTTTTATACTACGTTAACCTATCTTTAGATATTGTTCGAAGCTCCAAAATGAATAGAACTAAAAATAAACAATGACGAGAATTATATAGACATACGTGTACTTCCGGCATCCTCTGCAAAATTTTGAAGTTCTCTCCCTCAGAAACTCGGAGCTTTCTTCCAAGCTTTGTATCTATTCCAAAAAAAAAAAACGAGTGAATACAAAAAATAAGTTCTTGCCATCATGTCTATGGTATAGTCCGCACGTTTTACTTACAATCGACAAATGTAACAGCATATACTGCATAAATACCAAAAGACTCCTTTTTCTACATTAGAAACAGAGATAGGAGGTGGCAATTATATATCGGTAAACAGAAAACTAAATTTAATATTAATTAAATGAAAATGAAAATCTACCATGAGAAATTACTTATAACCACAAACAAAGTTTATGGTTTATAAATTATAGTAACAATACATGTATAGTAGTATTATAGACACCTAGTTCCTCTACGGGTTGGTCCAACCTATTAAAATACCCGAGGTAAAGCAATTAAGATTTTAATATAGTACCCCAAAAATGCCCAAAAATACCAAAAATTTCCAAAAATGCCTAAAATTTCCAAAAAACCCAAAAAAATCTCAGCAACAAAAAAATAAAAATGGTGTAATGCCTTGCACCCTTGCCTTATTTAACTACGCCACGCATATATGTATATATATGTGTGTAATATATATATATATATATATATATATATATATATATATATATATCGCAATGCAACAATCAAATTCGTTGGGTGGTCATTCGAATCGTAACAATTAGTAAGAACAAGCACGGCACATACATATTTACATAATGATAAAATGCATACACATTAACACACACATATATACGCACGTATGCTTTATATAACAATTTTCATATAATTATACATATATATACATAACATAAATAGCATATAAGTAAAGTAAATATAAAGACCTGTTGTCGAAACATGGGGGAATCATCGAGCTTAGCGAAATGCAGCTTCCCTTCTTGTTGACGGAACAACGGAGACCCTTCGCCATCATCAAAATTCATCCTCTCTCTGTCTATATATATCTATCTATAATATATATATAAAAATATAAATATAGATATATTAATTTGGCCTAGATTCTGATTAAAACCACGATCCAAATCAGGACACAATCGCATTGTGATTCGGAGCCCCAATTTACTTTTTTTTTTTTTTTTTTTGTTTTAGAGAGAGAAGTGAGAAGGGGAGAGATGATTGGGTGGGTGGGGGAATAAAAGGAGCGAAAAATAAGGGAGAAGTGGGCGAGACATGGTTTTAGAGAGAGAGAGATAAACCGTTTCATTGACACCCATCAAATTTTCTCGCTCTAACACGTAGGACGTATATATATATATATATATATATATATATATATATATATAATTGATCTGTAAATATAATGTGTTTTTTTATGTCTGTATACATTCTCCCCTATATATATATATATAGGTTGTATAGCGTGTGGTGAAATAAAAATATAAAAAATATGTATAGGTATGGTATAATTAAATATGTGGATAATAAAAAAAATATAGGTTAAGATTTAAAATAATTTTTGTTTGTTAAAGATGGATAAATAGTTTTATTAATTTTTATTTTTTATATTTTTATGTGAGTATGATATTATTGTAATTAATATAAAAGCGTACTGGTATTTTTGAAAAAAAAATAATTATATTGAACAAAGTCATTTGACTTGGGTTGGATTGATATATATTTAGTCTTTGAGCGTAGACAAAGAGTGAGCTGTCAATGGTGATGCCAAAATATACTTGGTACAATTAATATCCCCTTTAATTCGGTTTCATTGCGGATTTAAAAATTAATGCTATTTTTTTTTAAATAATAATTACCAATATACATAATCTAATTGATTAATTATTTATCCTCACTATATTTTACTAATTACGGATGTATCCTAAATTAATTAACAATTCGTTTTAGCCTCCATAACTATAATAAATGATAACAAATTTGAATATTATGTTAAAAATAAAATATATTACGATATTTATGTCATTACGCGTCTCACACGCAATGCATGAGTAACTTTTACTAATATATATATATATTTAGTCTTTGAGCGGGGACGAAAGAGTGAGCTGTCAATGGTCGATGCCAAAATATACTTGCTACTGTCCACTTTAATTCGACTTCATTGCGGATTTAGAAATTAATACTAATTAAATTTAACAACTTCAAATAAAAATAAATATTGACACAGTATAATTAACTTTTTAGCTTCCATAGAAATTATTAACTATGATAATGGGTATGTGTGGAATTTTATACCACAACGTATCAATAAAAGTCAATTAACATCCATATGGTACGATATTGGTGTATCAGTTAATTTAGTTGTACGGTAATGGTAATCTATTTTCGATATCATGTTATTGTACCATTTGTACCATATTACCATTTATATATTAAATACGCGTATACAAATATAATTATTAATATTCTTTAACATTTAAGATACAAAATAAGTTACACAAAATAGAATTATGTTTATAATATTGCTCAACTATTCATAATTTTTTTTTTGCTAATGAGATATTTTTCATAACATTGTGCGTTGTTTTTCGAAGTTGACAATGTATCCTATTATACCATTATCATACCGCACTTGCGGTATACCAAAAATACGGTATAGGAAATTATGATACGGTACGATAATGCACGAAAATACCCACGCTATTGTACCATTTCCACCCCTACACTAATGGCTGAACTTCGTCAAATTTAATCAGAATTTTTAAACTGTTAAAAGATATTGACCAATAGAACATAACCAGAAGTCGAATTTAATTGTTAGTTAACAATTTTAATCTAAAAAGTGATAATATTAGCTATTATGGATGATATAATATGACTTTTTAATTTCTGTTATATGCTTTTAAAAATGTAGTCCCAAGATAAAGTTGTATTTAATGTTGTATTTTTAAGCTATAAATATTAAACACTGTCTTGGAGAAGCCGATTATTCAATTTTGAGAGAGGTAAAAGATTTATAGTATAAAAAACAATACCTAGTGAAAACGAAAACATGAGGCGTGCCAAGTCAATGCTTTGTACTTCCTTTAAACATAGTGCCTACTAGTATATCATAATGAAAGTATACAAAAACATGACAACATTACATTTAAAACAAAGGCGGGCAACAAATATAATTATACTCTACACACAAGTGGACAAGTAAGTAAGAATAAAAAAATAGAAACTGTATAATGACTAATGAGGTATAGCAACTCTAAACAATCAAATCCAAGATAAAAAACAGTTTTCAAAAGATTCTATTCAATTCCATCATATCTGAAATCAAATTGTTACTGTAGCAGCGAAAATTCTCAATTCCACATCCTCATTCTTCCAACTAAAATTGAGCATAATTTATGCAATTCTCAACTCAAAACGTTTTTTCAGCAAAGCCTGAGAAGCTACATTGTACTTTTAAAAAACATTCACTAAATAGCAAGCTAAAGAAAATTATAAAGGGAGAATATTAAATTGTGATATAAAAGGATAGTAAAAAAATGGAATTATTCTTCAGTACAAAAACGAGACCACAGATGTGGCGGTACCCATGATGGTCTTCATCGCCAAAAACCAAAAAGACCCTTCTTCTTTATTCTGTTTTCTAGAGATGGGAAATCGATGGTATTATAAGCAAGGTCCAAAACAATTGGGTTACGCGGGATAGCTTGATATGCTGGCGGGAAAGGTTGAATACGAGGAACTGCTCTTGTGTTTGAATCAGCAACAGAAGATTCATACAAGTCCAACTTTTCTGTAAGATACTTCTCCGTCTGAAAATTTTGCAGAAAAAAAAAACAGCAAACAATCAAGTTAAAATAAATGAGCAGATGGGAAAGATATTGATTTTTTTTTATATCAGTATACAAGTACGATCATCCTAGCCATTGTGGAACCCATCATGATTGCCACAGCCAGGATTTTAATTAAGGAAGGGCCTAATAGTTATACAACCCGGAAATATATGTTTATTAAAAAAAATCAAACTAGTTAAATATCATAAAAGCTATTTAATGCTAGAAGACCATGTAACAGACAGAATCGATTGAATCCGTGACCACAAAACAAGGAATAGAATTAATCATACTTTCAACAGAGCTCTTTTTCATCTGACCATAGCTAAATAAGATTTTGAAAGATAAGATGGCACTTAGACTGAGCCAAACTCGCAATCTAGACAGATTTTTACGTTTACGAGGTGGTAGGTATGCCAGTAAATTATAAGGATTCTATGTTTTTTTAGCTCACAAGCAACGGACAAGAAAAAGGCTGTACATCAGTTACACTATGTCCCAAAAATACAAGTACTCTTTAAATTAAGATGAAGATGAACCAGAGAAGAATTTACAACAGAGGTAAATAGATGGAACAAGTCCGCGTGCAAAACTATGAGCCCAAATCATTGCTCAAAAAGGATATGAAGCATACAAGAAAAAAATACTGTTATCTTCACAATTTTTTTGCATTTACTACAAGGGAAAATATTAACAGTACAACACTACCTTCTTTTCAGCACCACTTAATGACATCGTAGAAATTTTCTTTGATAAATGTTCTGGAGCCTTCTCCTCCTCAATTATTCCTGTTGCATGCTCTATACAACTATTAGACCTACTGTTGTCGTATAACACTTTCAGCTCCTTCATCATTACCTGTTTTTGAACAAAAAAATACCATAATCGCATCCAACTATAGGAAGACACTAACGGACAAAAGTACTTGATATATATATTCTGTTTTTCAACATACCTCATCTACAGAACTCTGGCTCTGAAGGTTTTTAAGGGCATCACTAGCTAGAGAACCGGCACGGCAGAACAAAGCATATGCCTCTGTTCTCTTTCCAGCCAAACTGTAGGATTTGGCAAGGTAAAAGCACCTGGAAACCAATAAAAAGAATCCTCTCAGCCTCAGATACTTGGATTAAAAAAATTATAACACAATTAGGAATCACAAGTATCATATGAATTAAACCTTTCTGCACGGAAAACCGAGCTTTTAAAAGAGCTTTCCTCTACGAGTGTGATTTCTTCTGGTTTTAGGTCTCTTCCAGAACTAACTAAATCAGAAAGATCACCCGTGTTCTGCAAATACATAAATATATTTATATATATATAGCTTCAATGTTCTGCAACTTTTACAGTTATAGCCTTAACAAATCTCTTAACTCCAGTGACGTCTCTTTTAGAACTAACATGAAGTTTAAAAAGCATATAACATATTTACCTGCAAAAGAAGATCATATAGCCTAACAAGCTCCTCAGGCTTGGTTTGTTGTTTGCTTTTGGCTATAGACACTAACAGCTGGTTCCGTTCAATAGTTCGTTTTCCTAAAACAGCACCTATTGCTTTATCAAGCCCACTTAAATCATCCCTCATGTTCTCAGAATTACCTGCAGTGACCTAAAGGAAAATGAATGTCAGAATGAATTTCTAAAAGATTTTGTTCTGATAAAAATAAGCTGTGTAACGAGTTGCACAGATGCATTATTTGAGCATAATAAATATGCAAAATTATAATCCTACTCACTAAATCATTGCGGATGCAGCTCCTGGCTTCATGATAAGCAGTGAAAATTTTGTCAAACATAACAAGCATTTTCTCCGTTGGAAAGGAGTCTGCTGTTGGACCGTCGAGATCTTTCTCTAATTCCAGAGCTGATCAATTTTGCCACATGTAATATAAATATTTTAGATAGAGATAAGTGCAAAAAAAAAATGCATTCAATGGAACTCAAAAGTATATAACAAGGAATTCTGAAGCATATATGATAAAAGCAAAGTATAAATTATAAGGTGCTAAACTTGAAATGCAACTAGAAGTTATTTAAATGCATAAACTCAAAGTATTAAAAAGATTAAATGTCACAAGAACATACGAGGAAGATGTTTTTCCACATTTTAAAATCAGATCCAAATTGTTCCTTTTGAAAGAGGTAGGAGATTTAGAACAGATCTCTCAGTCTCAAACTTTTGAAAGAGAGAGGAGATTTAGAACAGATTTCTCAGTCTCAAACAGTCAAAGACACGAACTTTCCATTTCAACAAAACCTAACACCCCAAAAAAATGGGAAAATTGTTATTCACAACCCTATCCTATTAGCTTTTAATGATTTAGTACCCAACCTACCCGCTTTTCCAATTCGGTACCCAAGCTTTGTGTTTAACTCCAATCAAGGCACCCATGTCAAATAAAGCATTATCGATTGAGCACCAAATTGATAAAAGTTGGTAAGACATGGTACTAGTTTTCTCAGGTGTATTGCAAGTTGGGTACCAAATTAGCAAAAGATGGTAACATAGGATATTACACTCTTTTTTTTCAATTAGAAATTAGAAAATAGAGCAGCAACAAGCAAAAGTGCCTTGATTGTGGAGGTCAAACATAAAGGATGGGTCCTAAATTGCTAAATGTTGAAGCTGAAATCAACCTTAAAGTAACTGCATCATCTATGGGCCTACCATCTAACAATGGTGAAGAGTGGTCAACGAGACACTGACAGTTTGCGGCAAGCAACTAGAAAATTAGATAGATAGAGGAAATATTTCTAGTTTGTATGCTGATACAAACTAAACTAGGCAAAAATGGCCCCGCCAAAGAGCAATTGAAAAAAAAACATAAGTAATGGATAACTTCCAGTGAATTTTGAACCAGCATTAATCAATGACGCAAGTCAAGTGAGATAGCCTTCAGGTTTGCATTTGTGAACCAGCAGGCAATAACTTAGTTTTAGAATTTCAGCCTACTGAGCAACTATTTTTGTAGATGCATTTCACCAATCTATAGAGGTTCTGGTATGACATGGAACTATACAAATGTCCCAGATTCCTATATGCCATGAAAGATAAAAAGGAATCGAATAGGCAGAAAATTAGAGAACAGATGCATCGCATTGAACAACAACTAAAACTATTCAAACTTGATGACACTAGAACGACAACAGTCCTTCCCATTTAATTCTCTTCTGAGGCAAATTATTGTTTGGCCAAAACACCGCTTATGAAATCCTTTAATCACAAAAGTTAAAGATGTGCAGACATGTCTGACAGTCTGACACACATTGCAAATAATTTATAAAACAAAAGGGAGTAAAGGTGGCAAAATATTGATTGGTATGCAAAGTAAGAAAGGATACAAATATTGTACTTGCTTGATTGTGCACTTGACATTCCGAATCAAAGCATTCTAATGAACAGATATGAATATGATAATACTAGTAACAATTATTGGTTTTTCAAAACAAGAAAAGTGGACAAATAATTAGGGACGACCCACGAGAATAGCAGAAAGTTTGACGGACAGTGCACAATAAAAAATGAAAATGAACATAACCACAGACGGTGATAGATTTATCGAGTATTGCCTTATTGGACAACATTAAAAGGAATCTCATCACTGACCTTTCAATATGGAAACACGGGTCTTAGCATTATGAATTGGAAATCTATGGCCAAGCCACTGAAACTCTGTCATCGAAGCCGCCTGCTGCGAACGTTCCTCAGCCATAACAGCCTAAAAAAATTGAGTATTGCAACACATTAGATAACCAACTCTTAACAGTTTACAAACAGGTGAACTTTAAAATTATCGTATTCTCGTAAATATGCATAGTATAAAAGATAAAAACAAGTGCTATTATAAAAAAAATTGATTTTTTTTTATTGTTTCTTACACTAATCTATCACGAAACTTAGATTTTGACACTAAAATCATAGTATCTTATATGCACACTAACCCAACATAAATAGATCAATCAGGGCCCCTGTGTCTAAATAAATAGAAGCTAGCATGTATTTCTACTCAGATTTGTATGCTAAGGTTTTGGTAATCATAACTTATGCACACCAACCTACTTGCTAGTATTAATTAGAGTAATAATTGAGCAATAAACATTCGGTTAGAATACTAATTACATACCATCGTAATATGGTGTACAAGATTGGTAATAAAAACATGATAGATGGTGCGCATAACAGTAAAAAAACAATTAACTTCGTAGAACACTACAGAATATACATAAAAATTGATGACTAAATAATTAAATAACTAATCAACCTCCAGTTTGGCTCTGAAAAGATCAAGAGCAGGTCCTTCCATCTCACCAATTTGCATAAGCTCAGAAGTCTGTATATTTGATTCCCCAATTTTGTGTAAACAGTATCGTATACTAGGTTCCAGTTCTTCAACACGCTCACGGCACAGAACCTGATTTTCCAGGTCCCCATACTTCCCCAATTCTTCATAGACAGCCCTATCCAATCATCAACCATTAATACAATAAATGTAACTGATGAAATCATTAGAAAGAGGTCTTTGAAAGACAGAAGAAAGAGTAAGCAAAAGGGTAACTATAAAAACATTCATTTTACTATATACTAGATGTATACCTGGCGTTCTTGAAGCTCTTTAACGCAATATCCCAATTTTGATCTTGTTCAAACAACAGGTTTCCTTTCATGTATGAGGCGTAGGCCTGCAATTCAAATATATCATTTGAGGCATCTCAGCATTCTTAATTCAATGTAAAGGTCTCAAGGCAAAATAATTTGCAATATCATTGTACAGTATAAGACTTTGTGAAAATAGGTGTATAATGAAAAAACAGTGTAAATCACTTTACAACCTACAAGGTAAAATTACTCTTTGGTACAGCTTTAGACAAAAGTAGCAAGCCCTTCAGCATATATAAAGGTTTATTACACCTAAAAGAGCTTAAGGTAAACACATTAAACTCGCAAGTAAAAAGTACTCTGCACATGAAAATTTTCAGGTTTAATACTTCTCACTTCATCAAGTTAAATTGCTCATCAGACATTTTTCTAAGGCTCCAACCATACTGTTATATGGTTGAGGATTGCAGGAGAAACTATGTTAATATTGGATGCTAGAGTCAAATTACAATAACTTCTACCATATGGTTATTACTTGAAATTGTAAGTTCACGAAACAAATCAAAATTGACGTATTTCACAGAAAAACTGTACTCACATGTGTCAAGGCAGATCTTACCTAAGAATATTGCTGATAAATCAAAGAAGAAGATAATATTCCTAAAAAGTACTGTTGACAAGCTGTTAACTAAGAAGGCTAACCTCAGCTTCTAATGATGTTCTCGAATCTCCTTTTATTGCACACAACTCTGCAAAAAGAGTAGCCCATTTAACAGCTTTCCTCAACCTACCAATAAGATAGATTCTTTGCCGTCCATTTGGACCATCTGGTAATTGTCTTTTCTCCATAGCATGGCTCCAAGCTCTTTCCGATGTATAAAGAATTACATGGAGATACCTAAAGTACAAAATAATTTTCAGAACTAGAGTGCATAAGAAACAAAAATACAGTGTGATACTGTAACATATCCTATTCAGGTGAGGACTTTATCGTTATCGATGGGAAGGAGGGAAGCCTAAGTGTAAAGTTTAAGGGTTTGATGACCCAAGATAACAGGTAAAAGGGGGCTTTCTGCAAGTAATTAAAAATTAACAATATATTTCTTTTTCAACACTTATTCCAGTATAAGAGCAGTACCTCTACATTCCCGAGTTTTCCAAATGGAGGTATTGATGCATTTTCTTACTCTTAAGTCTTAGATTAGATTTCCTTTCGTAGTTCATTATCGTGTTTTACTTCATTGCTGCGAATCTTACATTCAGATCAATATAAACAGGAATAATCCCGTAAAAGATATTCTTGGTCCTCCATTTCTTTAGTTCTGTATTTTGTCCCCGAATCTTAATTGAATTTCTGAACTCTTATATTCATATTAATATGTCAAGGTTTATTTTACATGAAGTAAAACTTAAAACGGTACAGGAAAAAATATGTAAGCAGAAGGTCATTCACTACACATTATGCCACTGTGCCTACTAATCTTTACGTGGATTTATTAAGTAAAAGAACAGATGTGACTACAGTATACTCATCTTCAAATATATTACAGAATTACTACGAAAGTACAAATATAGTTTACTCATATAGACATATACTAACACTTGGGACTCGTTGCTACAGAAGGCTTAAGCCCTTTTATCTTCTTAGAAATCAGTATAATTGTTTCAAAGTAACGACAGAACTAAAACTTGTAACATCTAACTAGCAACTTTTAGATACGGTAGGTAGCACACCATAGGGTTCAGCAGTATAAACATGAAAAGTAAAAATGGCACACCTCACTTCAGTAATTGTAGCTAAACTGATAGCCCTCTTGGTGTATTTTCCCCGACCATGTGTGAACTTCAATGACTTGTACAATCTCCTCAACCGAGCCGTACAATATTTCCTAAAATATCACCAAAATCACTTCAACTAATAACATACATATGACCAAACAAACAAAAACTAATATGAATCTATATATAGCGTACCGGTAGCGAGTATAATCACCAAAACGCAGCCCATGCTGCATCTGCGAAGACTTCAACAGTTGCAGCACTGCAGACATGATTAAATCAGTTCATGCACTCAAATAATACGTATTTAAATAACCGAGTGGCCTTGGACAAACAGTTATCCATTCATTAAGACCAAAGAAAACCATTCACTGCTAAAATATGCACCATTGCAACTCAAAGTCATATAACTCGGATTAACACATCATAAATAAAAACATAATTTGGTATGAGTAGCATTTGTAAAAACGATTTCCATTTTCTCATACTTATTTACATACCAGTAGATAATAATTTTGACTTTAAATATATGTGTATAGAAACATTTCGCGAACATTAATCCATTCACATAGATCGAACAGCTCATTTACTTGTCAAACTTGCATAATTTTTACTAAAAAAATTACATACCCGCATTAACACATCATTTTCTTTCTGAATGAGTAGTATTTTTCAGTAACACTTCTATTTCCCCAACCATTTATTCAGATCGAATAACCCATATAGAGGTCGAACTTGAACAATTGCAGCTTAAAATTACATATTTCAAATTAACACATCATTATAAACAAACTAGAATGAGAATCGTTTTTCAGAATCATTTTTCCCCAACCATTTTTATTCAGATCGAAAAACCCATTTAAAGATCAAACTTGTATAATTGCCACTTAGAACAACAAAAATCACATTTACCCATCATTATATAGAAACTTCTATTCGGGTGAGAAGTTTTTTTTTCAGAACCATTCCATTTATCCAGATAGAATAACCCTTCTAAAGGACAAACTTATACAACTGCCACTTAAAATTACATAACACACACTAACTCATCAAAACATGCAAACTTAGTTTCAAATAAATACTCCCTCCGTCCCTAATTAAGTGTCTACTATTCCATATTGGGTTGTCCCAAAATAAGTGTCCGTGTTTTCAATATGGTAATTTTAATGCAACAAATTTACTCTCTTACCCTTTATATACTTGCCATTTATAACTACAACAACAACAATTTTTAGGAAAAAAGTTACCCACATTAACTTTAATTATGATGTTTACAGGGGTAATATTGGTAATTTATGTATCAAAATTTAATATTCTTAAAAAGTAGCAATTTATAAGGGGGACACTTAAAAAGGGACGGAGGGAGTAATATTTTTCAGAACCAAGTCTGGTTTCCCAACCATTTAATTAAACATAAGAACCCAATTAAATGTTAAACTTGTAGAATTGCCACTTAAAATTACGCAATTCACATTAACACATCACTGCATAATCTTATATAAACTTACTTTCACAAAAAATAGCAAAATCCAAAACAAATTCTATTTTCCCACCCATTTAATCAGATCGAATAACCTAATTAAAAATCAAACTTGTAAAATTGCCACTTAAAATTAAATAAGATAACTCACATAAACACATCACTGCATAATTCCATATAAACTTACTGTCACAAAAAATAGCAAAACTCAAAACAAATTCCAATTTCCCAGTCATTTAATCAGATCGAATAACCTAATTAAAAAATTGAACGTGTACTACTGCCACTTAAAATTACATCACCCACATTAACACATCACTGTATACAAACTCAATTACAACAAAATAGCAATATTCAGAACCAATTCAATTTTCCCAGTCATTTAAGATTGAAATAACCCAGCTGAAAACCAAAATTCTATAATTGCCACTCAAAATCACATAATTCAATTTCCACACACTGTCACACCATTATCTACAAACTTAAATCTACACCAGTAACATTTTCCCCAAACACACACACACACACACACACACACACACACACGAATATATACAAACTTAAATCTACACCAGTAACATTTTACCCAAACACACATATAAGATATAACTGAATAGATATATTAATTAATAATTAATATAAGGGAACTCAAGAAAAGTTGAGACTGCCAAATTTAGCCACTTTTTTCCAAAAATACCCCTACACTTTTTTCTTAATTACCATATTACCTACTTTTATCAAAAATTGAAAAATAAAAACTAATTACACTCTTTCTCCCTCTTTAACCACACAAAATTTCTTATATCCTGTATCTTTTTTTTCTCTAAATATTTGTATCAATCATCACAATTTATATCATTCTTTTTTCTTATATCCTTTTTTTTTTTGCCTCTAAATATTTGTATCATCATCACCATTTATAGCGTCTCACACGCAACGCGTGGGTATCGTTTACTAGTATATATATATACACACACACACCCCAATATATACAAACTTAAATCTACACCAGTAACATTTTGCCCAAACACACATATAATTGAATATATAGATATATATACACACCGTTATTTACAAACTAAAATCCACACCAGTAACATTTTTTCCCAAACACACATATAAGTGAATATAAACACACACCATTATTTACAAACTTAAATCTACACCAGTAACATTTTCCCCAAACACTTATAACTGAAATACACACACAACAATATTTACAACTTAAATCTACACCAGTAAAAAATTTCCCTAACATACACATAATTGAATATATATATATATATACAACATTATTTACAAACATAAATCTACAACAGTAATATTTTTCCCAAACACACATATAATTGAATAGATATCATCATTCTATTATAATAAGCCAATTCAAGACAAATGAGGCTGCCCAATTTTGCCCATTTTTTCCGGAAATACCCCCACCCTTTTTTACTAATTAGTCATTTACATTTATTCAATTCAAAATATAAAAACACACAAAAATCATTATCTTTTCAAAACAATTATAATCATATACCACACAAAATCGTTTTACGTGTATTTTGTATAACAATAACATTATATTAGTCATGATTTCTAATTTAATATATTCATTCAATCAATATACTTTTTAAAAATTTATTTACCCGGATCATATATATAGCACGCGTCGCACACACAACCTGTGAGTAACGATTACTAGTATATATATACACAGACACACCAATATATACAAACTTAAATCTACATCAGTAACAATTTTCCCAAACATACACATAATTAAATAAATATATTAAGTATAATAGAAGTGATTAGAGAGATAGATAGGGTAAAAAAAAAAACCGTGGATTGAGAATTTAGGAGTAACGATCTGATCAGAGTCGATTTCCATTGCGGATGAGTTATTTTCCTTCCCCATTTATTAAATTGACCTGAATTAATATAAATAAATACAATATGGTTTTTTAGGTTTACGAACCAGATCCTATATGGATAGAGCTATATACATATATATAATATATATATATAGAGAGAGAGAGAGTTGATACCGGGTCCGGGTTATTCAGCTGAAGAGTAAAACGGGTCCGGTTTATTCAACCTTTTTATTGCTTCAAATGAATTAACTGGGTTGCAATTTTTGTACCGATTTGTACCAACCGACCGATTTTCGAATCGAACCAAACAAGTTGATACCAAAAGTTCGGTATACCGACTTTTCGGTACGGTACAACCGAACCAAACTTTAAAAGTCGGTTCGGTTTCGGTATCCATTTCGTATGTTTGGTACAATACCGAAACGAACCGAACCAAACATTAAAATTATAAAATATATATAAATTTACTATTTTATAAATTTACGCATAGTTATAACTTACAAATAAATTGTATTATAGTTTATTTTAATTTTTCTCACGACTTACTTTTCTATTTACGAAGCCAAATACAATCGTTAAAGTAGCAAATATAAAAATAGTTGTACACATTTTAATTTTTACAAACTTTTTTGCAATTTTATTGTTATCAATAATTATTTTTTAATAATAATAATGTTTCGATAGAAAACGAAAAACTGAACCGTACCGAACCGAAAAAGTCGGTTACCGAACTTTCGGTAACCAAATTTTTCGGTTCGGTTTGGTATGATTTTTTTCAAACCAAACAAGTTCGGTTCGGTGTTGGTATATGGTCAAAAAAGTCGGTACCGTACCGAAGTCACCCCTAAAATTAACACTAGGATAACTGGGATAAAAAACATTATATATACAATTTTGAGTGTGTTATATAATTTGTTTTTAATTTATCAAATTCTAATTTATTAAAAATAGAAAAAATAAATTAATTATTAAAAAACATTATATAACCATACATTTTTTTAATTTAACGGGTTAAACAGACAGATAAAATGCCTGTTTCAAAGAGTCCCTCCACACTCCTTACTTTATTAGCCTAGTATATTTATTGATATTATTATTATTATTATTATTATTTTGTTTTCGTTTTTTTGAAACAGATTTTTTTTTGTCTTTTTGTTTCTCATAAATCAAGAGTATGGATTACATTTGGTTATGTTTGTAAATTTAATGGTTTGATTATGTTGTCGTTTTTTTATATGGATTTGTAGTTTTTTCTTCTTCTTAAAATCAATGTTTTATTTTAAATCTAAAGTGTTTATTTAAAAAAATCTATAAAATCATTGTTTTTATATAATCAATTATATTAATAAAAATGTTTGGTGCTAATCATTGTTTTTGACTAATATATTATAATTAAAATAGATAGTCAAAAGTAAAACAATCATAATTAATCGGAATTACGAAGGTGTCATGGCCGCGGGTGGTATATATCAAGCTTCGCATGCAATGGAGATGAATAGTGGTCGCTTGTATATATATATGGAGTCCCAGCTTAAATCATACTTTAAAATTTAAATGTTACAAGAATATAAATTAAAATTTAAATCAGACTCTATCAATTATGTTTCTATTTTTCATCTTATCTTAGTTTCAATTAAAATAGAAATTAAAAAGTCACACTTATTTTATAAATAAATTTTAAGGAAAAGAAAAAATCGTCAAACTATGCTTCGGAGCTTTCATCGAGAGAGACAATTCAAAACCATTTAGTTGTTACACATTCTTATATGTCGTTACACTGATTTAATATATTTTAATTTAAACTTTTTTATCTTACGTCAATACACATTCGGATCCAGATCATTATTCGAGGCTTCAGAGTAAACCACACCAGCTAAATCGTTTTGAATCATTTGTCTATCTCAAACAAGAAATAAGCTTCTTTTACGTGCCTCTAACGGTAGACTGGTCGCGACATATTGCAAAAATGAATGATTTCATCCATGTGGACCATGTCTTTAATCTAATCGATTGTAACATAAAAGTTGGCTTTTAATGATCATGATATACATTTGTTTTTTTTGTCTATCGATCTCATGAGTTTCAATGCAATTAGGTTATATAAGTAACTAATTTATGTCGTTTGGTTCAATGCAACGTTTAATAAATAAATAAATTATGCCATTTGGTGAATTTATATATGGGTTGAATACTACCCTAAATTCTACCATGACGTTGAGGTGCATAACATATTTTAAGTACGTTTATTGAACTCTATAATATAGTGTTGATCATAAGAAATTTTGTTTCTTTTTTCATTAATTTGTTGTGTTCACTAGTTTAAGCAAATTAAATATACCTTTCAGTAGTCATCATTCTCTTTGAGTTTTTCTTCTGTATTCTTTAAGTTTCCCAAAATATCAAATGAAAATTAGTGTAAAACATGAAGCTATGTTGAAAACTTTAAATGGCGATATGACCCTGGAAGCAGAGTACCTGACTCAGAGTCAGGGTTACCCTGCTTTTCACAGCCATTAGATCTGCTACAGTTTAAATTTAATAACAGATCTAATGGATGTGGGAAGCAGAGTAACCCTGACTCAGAGTCAGGTACTTTGTTTCCTATGACCCTTGCTAATATCTTATAGGTAGAATGTACGATTCAAAACCGATTTATAGGGAATATTAACGTGTCTACTGTCTAGAGAGTTGTATATATAACACATGCAACTATCTAATCTTTCGACAAAGACACTGTATCTCATGCTAATTTATAAATTTTTCATTCTGTTTAGTTTAGCGATTGATTTTGATGTATTATGTATGTCTCTGGAGAATCTAGCAACATAGCGGATCACGATCACTAAATTTGAGACCATATGGAACACAAAACAGTCTGACTTTTTTTATTATTATATAATTGGTGGGTAAAACACACATTTTTATTTATTATTTATAAAAATACGGGGGGAAAACCTACAAAAGAAAACAGTCCGACTTACTTCGACAACTATGTCGTAATTCTCTAACCAAAACGCATTCATTGCATTTTCGTGACTATTAGTACCAACTTACAAGGAAAATAACAAGGTATGTGGCAACAAAATTATTATTGAATTCACAATCCAGCGTTGAGAGAAAAGTAATTAACTCTTCAAGCAAGACTAGACACATGAAGAGAGCTTCCAATAGCAGAAAATCACCAGCCCCCTCATAATTAGCTCTACCTGAAAAATTATGAAAACATAAAATCCCATTAATTTTCTCTAGTCTTGAACTCTTATGGAACTTTTGTTTAGAATTATAATTGCGCCGCTGTAGGCTATATTCTGATAGTCCTCTATTTATTTTGATTTTTTTTCTTGCTTGCTTAATAGTTTCCAGGCCAATAATAAAACTTGGATTTGGGGAGTATTCATGTTTCCAATTATGAAAACAAAAGCCTGTGATTGATTTTTTTTGTAAGAAACCGTTGTGATTCTTTTGAAATGGAAGATCTGCAGAAAGGACCTAGCTAAATCTTCCAAACCAGTGAAAAAAGAGAATAAACGAGAAACTTGCCAAAATAATAATAATTGAGAGTTGAGAGGCACGATGTATCTTAGATGGGTGAGCCATGTGGGATTTGACTAAATTCGATAACAAATGTACGAATCTCCATCGGTGCAAGTTCTATGACAAGTTTTATTGGACCGAATTGACCTCCTCTTAGTGGCTTGTTCGCTCCCGAAGAGCCTTCTGCTTTCCAAACCAATCTTTTCTTCAACATTTCTTCTTTTTCTTGATTTGCAGATAAGCTCATTTCCGAAACTTTTTTTATCTGCAATCGGCCCAGAAAAGAATACATGTATATAAAAAAACTATCAAATGGTATTCTTTTGAATTGTCATTCTTATTACTCGTACCTTCTTCTCTGGGAATATTTTTTTCAATTCTACGCTAGCCATGGCCGAGAGATCCTTATCCTCTCCAACCTTGAATCATGTGTAAAAGAAACTAGTTACAGAATACTGTATAAGCTTCCCAAAGCTAGATTAATCTATCTATTAACTAACATTATGACGAAAGAGGAATAGTCAGCATTTCTAAAATGCAAACCAAGAAATACAAATGTTAACCAATCAACGAACATCTAATTTGTTAAAAAAAAATAAAAAACCAGAATACTGTTATAGAAATCGAAATACACGTGTTATACAGAAGATATTTAGAGTACCTCAAATAAGTGAGCAAGTCGGATGAGAACTTTTTCATCTTCTAGCTCCTGCAAAAATTATAAAGATAGCCCCAGAACTTCATGAATCAAAATCAGAAGTGCTTGAAAAAAACATGGTAAACAAATACACACAAATAAATTTACCTGCAGGGTTATCATTGCGACATTATCAGGGAGCTCATACGGGCCATCCATTCCCGAAAAAACTGGTTTTTGAAAATTTGTCAATTTATCTCCATCCTAATAATACCATCATAAGTTCATCACCAAATCACCAAAGAAAAACCTTATTCAATAATAATAAATCATTTTACCTGCTCGGTGAATGCTAATAGAAATGGAGAATATATCTCTTGACCATATCTCCTACGCCACTTGGCTCCTTCTCCTAAAGGATCAATTCTTAAATAATACTTCCCTTGGATCTGTCAAGAAATATCTTAAATAAGCAAATATATAGTTTATCGATGGTAGGATAAAAGGGAAAGAAGTATGTAACACAGGAAATAAAAAAGGATTCTAGCATATTCTTTAGAAATGTGCATACAGTTAGACCGAGGCACCGATCGTGAACACAAACTGTTTCATTTAAGGCCTCATTGACTCCTCTGTGATCATCATGAAGTAATCTCCTGCGAAAGTACAGTCAATATAAATACATCAAACAAGAGCTTGTGTGCTATTACTGCCAATGACACCAAGATCATAATATGTTATTAATAGACTTCTGATTTCAAATTGACTGGATCCAGGTTTTTGTGGAAAAAATTGATAAAGGAAACAAGGGAGAAGACGAGACCTATGGAGCATCAACTCCAACTGACCATCAACGATACTGGATCCACCGATGGACCTATCAACCAAGATAGAGAGTTCTTTGCTATCATCTTTGATGTACATCCCAAGATTAATCTGTACAGTAAACACGTACATTATTGAGGCACCTATTTCACTTTAAATAAGCATCTATATAAATCCTACATGTGTGACGCATGGCATAGGACAAAAGTACTTTCGGTTCAAGTGACTTACAACAGTCAGAGTAATTTTAAGCTTGAGCTAGATCAAGAATTTAAAACTAACTATAAAGCGCATGCTTGAGATGCTAAAGAAATCAAAAGTCGAATACACTGTGGAAACAGAATATTTGGTTCGAAATAGATATACCGGGTAATAGTTCCCAGCAATAGGCTGGTTTACTTCAAGATCCCAGTCCGCTCGATAATCACGAATCTGCCAAAATAGGATTCATTCATGAGACAATGCTATGTAGTTTCAATATCAGAAAATAATCAGAAAAAAAACACAATCAAATAATAATAAAAACTTAAATGAAATCTCCGTGAGACACTAACAGTGCTAAAAAGGACTATAAATACATAACATACCCTTTTAAGAAAATCCCGACCACTAGAATCTGTATAAAACGTCTTATTGCTTTTCATGTATGTTGTAACCTGGGTTATAATCTCTTTTCCAATTCCATCATCAATAGGTATAGGACCAACCTGAGGGAAAAAGGCGCTTAAAGTGTAAATTTTTTTATCGAGTTACAGTTTTCCATTCATTTTCTTAAGAGTAAAAGAACGGGGTTAGGGAAAACGAATATACTTACCGTAAACTCAACCTCAACATGCTCCTTTTCCCTGTACACTCTTGTGATCTGCCCATATAATAATAAACTAAGAGATGCGATTAAATTACTGAAAGGTGCTGCTAAATCTAATGTATAATGAAGATCTGCCTATTTTTAATTCTGAAGGTCAATCAAACTAGTGATCTATGACAAAGGAAAATAAATGTGAAAGTAAATTACCTGAGACACCCATGGATTGATTTTCTGATGTACTTCTTCAAGTAAAGGTCCTTGAAACACTGTGAAGGGAATCTGGAAAAACGAGCAATCACATTTGATTATCCTAATAATTTATCTGCTAAAAGGTTACACACAGTAAAATCCTGTTACAGAATTATTATATACCTTCCTTTCAGGCGTGATTTGGACTGTTCCATTTGGACGAAAAATGTATGCTCCAGAAGCCTTCAAAGAACCATATCAAAAATGGAAATAGTTATACAAACTAGTAAGAAAATATTTTAGATTGTTGTACAAAATAGAAACAGTAAAAGGTTATGTTAGAACAGCACAAAAGAAACGAAGAGAAAACCGTTTATATACCTGAGGATGCTCTAAATCCTGGCTCCCATCATATGCCGCATAGTAGCAGTATGATTGCTCAACTGATGCTTCGACCTTCATTCTCATAGATATTAGTAATTGATATGAAATAAACTACATATTGAGGGGTTACACTGATAACAGTTGACCATTCATGATATTTTCAAATCAAAATAGGACACGAGTTTGTCTCATTGAAGAGATGGAGCATATATTCGTTACTCCCTATTTCTCAGTAACCCTGGTCTGAAAATCAATTAGGACTTTATATTTATTTCCAAGCTACAGTTGTAATAAAATCTGATCTAAAATAAAATAATGACCAGGAATAGAGCCAAGGCAACCTTGACTTACTGTGGATTTAAGTATTAGATTCAAAACAGAAGTACCAATTGCGCAACTTACAGAGGTTTTTTTATTAACATATCCCACAAGTTTTCCTTCATTAGTAGAATAAACAAGTTTCAAATCCCCAGGCCCTATTTCTACAGTATCATCCTGTCCTTGTATAGGCTCGTACGACATATGAGTGGCTAAAACTGAAGCTGCATTTGCAAAATGGTATATTAAAATTGTATTACCTTAAATCACCATGCTGAAAGAAAAGAAATAGTAAAGAAAATTGTTTGCACAGAAGTTCCATATTTCATAACAATAAAAAAGACACTCGACCTGCTTGTTTATCCGTTGAGATGGCATATGTACTGTAACCAAGAGGTGGAACAGATGCTTTAAAAGCAAGCCAAAATTTGGGCACCGCTTCGGAATAATTCCCAACAAATGCAGTGGGGTGGAAACTCCTTAAACCGAGAGAAGCATTAGAGAGTGGCAGAATCTGAGATTCAAGTTTTTTCCCACTGGAATCTTGGACACTTATGTTTTCATTGATCACCTATTATAATGTGTTTTCTTAGATTTGGACAGAATTATAGAACTTTCAGTAATGAAGAAAAAATACTCACTGGAATTCTGACAATGTCGTCTCTTTTCCAACCAAGGGCATTATACACAACAACAACCTACAGAAGAAGTACCGGCTATTCAGTATTAATAATAAGACGGGTATATCCTGCCTTGATGTGGTAGCAACAGTAATGTGATTATGTGTCTGAACATGGAAAAATGACTTTAAAAATAATAATAATGGACAAGGACGTTTTGTCACGTTTTCTCCTAAGAGGAATCCTTAATTTTAACACAGAACAAAAATAAAGAAATGTCAGAATATTCTCCTCACCAAATTCTTTCCAAGAGATAAATCAATCTCCGAAGCAGGACAATAACTAATGTTTAAAAGTGGACACTGAAAAAGGTAAAAAAAAATACTGTTAGTTAGAATGTCCAAACACTGCGAACTATCATGTGTACTATGAAGTCACAAAGCTGAATAGGTCAATTAAACAAGAAAAGTTGTAGCACAAATCAGAGTAGCTGCATAACCAATTGGTAATAGAACAAATGCTGAGTTGAACGGTACTGCATACTAATTATCGCCATACAGTGGCAGATCTAGGAGATTTTTTTTTTAATATTATGGGGGTGCTCAAAGCCTAAAGTTGTGATTTTGGGGGGAAAAAGTACATGGGAAAGATCAGCAAAGACCTCAATGCAATTATAGGACGAATTCGAGACTCAACAAAGTTCTAAAAAAATAACATAAGGCATTTCTTTATATACAGTAAGAACCTAGTTTATAAGGTCTTCAAGTAACATTTACATCAAAAAAAGTTAAAAAACAAATTCTGCCATCAGATAGATAAAAGTTAGCATGGGTAGAGTTTAGCTTATTCATGATTAATATTTTTTTACTTCTTTTTGTACTTGAAGTTGAGGTGATCAGACATCTCCTTCAAATTTTGAAACGAACTTCTTGTCTAGATCTTGTGATGTGTTATAGTAAAAATAACAAAGTACCATGCATATAAGCTCACAGGGCCAAATTCCATGCATGTACATACTCTCTAGCAACTTGGTTAAATTAACGATGAAATTGCAATGTTTTACCTGCTGGAACTTAGTAATTGGAGTCTTGCAACCATCTTTTGAAGCCGATTCCAACATACAACCAAGTGCTTCACCAACTAACACTTCAGCCTGCAACAGATATGTTTGAGTTCTACGATTACAGATTTTCGGGAATATTATCAAAAGGTAAACATTAGGAAACTTATTTAGAAAAAAGTAGACAGGGTGACCTTCTCTCCATTTTACTCATATTGATTGATATATATAAGATGTAATTTGAAAGTGCGCAACATGGGAGAGCAAGAAGGAGAATCCATATTGCTGTATACTAGTTTCAAAGTACATGAATATCTTAGTACATGTGACGAAATAGAATTAAAGAAATCCTCTTGAGTCTTGGCTAAATAAGTCTATTAAATTAGTAAATTGTACCCACCTCCTAATTTTAGGACAAATGCAGAAGGATTGTGATATTAAAACTGTAAAATTGACATATACTATAAACTTAACCTCCTTGTAACCTATTGAAAGCCGTTTTGCGTAATCGTTAGCTACATGCTGCTTTGAAGTGCCACTAACTGCGTCGTGGTGTTGAGCAATTGCCAAAGCATCTGCTAAATTGTCTGTATTAGAACCTGTTTTACTCCTTCCTTTGAAAAACTCTAATTGTCTTGCAGCCTATAATAAATACTGTATCAAATGATTTTCTCATATATTGCATGAGTAGTTAGCTAACTAATGAAAGTATAGTAGTTAATAACGTACCAAATAGTAGCCACTCATCACTCGTACATAGTGCTTCAAAGCAGGCCTGCTTGAAAAATATCCTGTCCAATAAGCATTCACACGGTCCGCATATCTGACGAATGCAACAAACCTTAGTCCATTTTATAATATCATTTCAAATCCAAAATTATAAGACAATGCACATACGGAAAGAAGTCGTCTGTCTTAAGAGGCCAGGATAAGTTTTCTGCATATTTTGCATCGGTGTAAATTGATGGTGTTGAATATAGTGCATTAACACGACCATCCTACAAGCGCATACAAAAAAATTCTCGATAAGAAGGAAAAAAATATGTGAGCACTACGCATGGAGTAAGATTTTCCTGTCACATTTGAATCAAATATATTGGTTAAACTCACTTGATTGACGTAATGAATTAGCTTGTCCAAGTTCCTAAACCATGAAAGAGCATACTGATAATAAAAATCTGTTCCCATGGTCCACATTATATGATTCGTACGAGTTACATTAGCCTGAAGAAAAAGAACACAAAACTTAATAGCTAGTGAGCGCAAAGCAAAAAATTATTCAACAAAAGTATAGCCACAATATTGCAAAAAACAGAAGAAGAAGAAATCCTTTCCTGCAGCCTATGTTTGATTGCATACATTAAGGAATCAAAAATCAATTATTATTTGGTTTATTAGCATGCTTGGAGGCAAATTGTTGGAGGATATAAAAAGTAAAAATTGAAGCAACAAAAAAAGAAGGATTTCATGTTTATACATAGACAATTAGAAAGTATATCGTCATTTCTGTCTCTCTAATATGGGCCATCTAGGAGTTAAAATTGTTGAAGTACTAACTACTAAGTAACAAATGCTTAAAGACCGTCTTACCTGTGCTAAAGCTGTATTTACGAAGTCATTCACACGCTCCACAACATTGTAGTCAAATAAATTGGTATCATCCTTCATTGAACAGAGAAACAGGAATATCTTGTTGACCGCAATGTTTAAAAGTAAAGAATCTGAGGTTTCCAATATAATATGGTGAGTCACTTATACCTGGACAATAGGAGAATCATCATCAACTTCAAAATAGAAACCATCTGGAGGCTCATATGCCACTGGGAATGCACCAGCGAAAATCTGAGAAGCAAAATTCAGAGGATAATTGAAAAATAAGTACAATTGGTAAATTTAATGAAAGCAACTACAAAAGAAGCGATAAAGTATTACATCAATGTCTATATTCAATCAGATTGACAAAATAGAAATTAATTTAAGTTACTGTTAGTGACCTGTGCAGACGAACCAAGAGTCTTAGATCCCTGCCAGACGACCTCAAGACTCTTCTCATTTTTCCGTTTTGCTCTATCTTGGTAATCAATACGACCAAAGTAAAGGGAGTCAAATCCAAGCTACACCAGCAACAAAACCAATGTCCAATTTATTCAGTAATTTTCTTTTCCTTATTTCTTATTCTGGAAAAGATTGGCTATTTAGTACTAACTTTTTCTGCCAACCTATTGTAAATATTGGCCCACTTATTTCTGGTAAAAATTCAGACAAGGGCTCGTAACACGAAGAGATTACCTCTGCCCCTAGAAGGTACGCCTGAACTGCTGAATGGCCAAAAGGATCGATTTGCCAACCTATTCTCGGAGTCACATTAAACTGTTCTTTTATATATTTATGACCAAGTGTTGTTTGGTCTATCATGTCTATGTAATGAGGTGATGCCTCATCATGCATGCACATACCCCCATTTCTGCACAATGAATAATGCATAATGAAAACGGAGCCATCTTTCAACGTCCTTATATCAAGTTTGTGTTGGAAAAATGTTGGAAAAACATGTTTTTAAACATGTTTGTTCCAAGTGGTCAGGGACCATCTTTGAGTCAATTTTCAATGCGACTCCTCAGTTTTTCTGAGGCCATACTCAATGCGTTTGAGTAGCTCGTGTGACGAGCTTCGCAACGGTATATCGCATGACCCATTCGGAGGAAGGGTGTGAATGATAATTGGACTCGAAGGTTGGTACTCGAAAGAGGGAAAAAACCGAAATCTGGAAAATGAAGTAGAGAGTGGAATAAACCATGAGGGTTATCCCACATTGGAAAATCAAGGTTGATTTTCACTCTATATATACAAGTCCATGCTATGTAGTTGGTAAACTAATAAAGTCCACATACCCATGAGTGGGTTAGTGTGTACCACACACACGTGCGCTCGCTCAGGACTCGGGATTTGGGATTTGTCTCGGGTCTTGTACTAAATCTGAAAAGGGACTTTTGCATATTTGCAAGAGCAGTCCCTAACCTTCCAGAAGGTTTGAAACTCCAGCAGTAATTGGAGGCGGATTCTGGCGATGTAACTCTCAGAAGTTAATGACCACATTTAATTCTGCGTTTCAGAATTCTCTTTAAAGAGGCAGCCATCCCTCACATATTCATACATTCGAAATCAGTCTACCTTCTCTCTAAAACAGCATATTTTTACATAGCATTTAGAACCAGAGAGAATCACCCACTAAAAGCTCGACTTAGACTCGTCGCCAGTTTCCGGCGAGTCTTCCGAGAGACGTTGTATCTTGGGATCGAAGCGCCAACGCAACCAGAAACCTAAGGTGGTTGGGCGAATATCGGTTAAGGGCATACTGTTAACAGTAGCCTCGTATGATTGTTTATTCTATTCTGTCCATTTATTTTTCCGCACTTATATTCTGTCCTTTAAATTCAGTATTTTAATTTTATGTACTTAGCAGTAGCTTTTCTATTCTGTTGTACCATTCTGTAATTAGTTTAAAGTTCTGTTTTATTGCTGTAATTACATTTCTGTAATTTAATTCTGTAATTAGATTAGTTTCAATTCAGTCCTGTATTTTAAATTCATAACAGAACAGTCCGGCTGTTAAGTCTATACTTTCCAGTCCGGCAGTTTCTTTTAATTGCAAATCAGTACATCAGATTATTAATTAATAATAATCTGATTACGTTTGTTTTATTTACGATTCAGTACCTACATGTTGTAATCAGTTTATTGTATTCCATTTGGAAATTAATAAAGATTACACTGGTTTTATTTAATTATTGTTTAGTCCTTTAATTATTGTTAATTGTTATTTCGTACACGGAAACCAACAATCTTAACCGATATCCCTGTTGTTTCTTTCGTGTATTGATTAATACAATTATTTATTTTATAAGGAATAATGATTTCTTGTTTTCAATTCTAAATTATATTAGAAATTGGATTACAAAGAAAAAATTCCAAACAGTTTTAATTTTATTTTATTTTCTTGTTGATACCAACCGTATTGGTATTCAATAAGAATCGTTTGAATCCTTTTAATATCAACCGTATTGATATTTAAAGGGATAAGAGTTGATTTTAATTTTGTTTGGTAATTCTTTTACAAACCCAAATTTCAGTTTTGGTGTTTGTTTATAGAATTGATTGTACACGTATCTCATACGTTTTGAGTTGTCGTTTCAGATGACTAACACGTCGCCTATTGAGTTGCCTATCGGGGGTGAGCATGACCCAGTGGTTGGTGGGACTGTCCATAACACTGGGGGCGATGCGAATGTGGTGGCTAACGCCGATGACGCAGTTGCAGCGGCTGAGGCCGCCGCGGCTGAGGCTATGGCGGATGCTGCGGCCAAAGCTGAGGCTGCGGCCAAAGCAGCGGCCGCAGCTAAGGCTGCGGCAAGAGCCAAGGCTGCGGCCAAGGGCAAGGCACCGATGTATTCGGTTGTGCCTACTTTGCCGACTTCTCATCTGGAGAAACCGGAAAAATTCAGGGGAGACAACTTTAAACGTTGGCAGCAAAAGATGCTGTTTTATCTCACGACCCTGAATCTGACCAGGTTTCTCAAGGAGACTGCTCCCGTCCTAATCGAGGACGATCTGGACGAGCAGTCGTTCTCTGCGGTTGAGGCATTGAGACATGCCGACTACCTATGCAAGAACTATATCCTGTGTGCTCTAGATGACACGTTGTTCAGTGTTTTCGAGCCCAAAGCTATTGCAAAGGAGCTGTGGGAGACTCTCGAAAATAAGTACAAAGTGAATAACGCTGGCACAAAGAGATTTGTTGTCACGGACTTTCACGAGTACCGTATGACTGACAGTAGGGGTGTCATGGAGCAAGTTGAGGAGCTCCAACTGATTTATCACCGCCTTGAGGCTGAGGGGCTAGTTATTAATGAGCCTTTCCAGCTGGCACTCATGATTGAGAAATTGCCGCCGTCATGGAAAGACTTTCAAAACTACCTGAAGCACAAGCGGAAGGAAATGAGATTGGAGGGGCTCATAGAGAAGCTCAACATCGAGGTGAGCAACCGTCGCTCCGTGAGGAGAGTCGGTGGTGCTATCATCCCGATGGCAAAGGCCAATGTGGTCGAAAGCTCCAACGTCAAACGGAAACGTTTTGACACCGGAGGTAGTGCTGTTGTCGCAAAGAAATTTGCGGGAACCTGCTTTGTGTGTAACAGGACCGGCCATCGTGTCGCGAACTGTTATGACAATAAAGGCGCTGCTAAGCCTAAGCCCCCCCGAGGAACTTTAAGGGCAAGGGAAAGAGGAAAGCTCCAGCTCAGGCTCATCTGGCTGAGGGAGGACGAGATGACGACCACTTTACTGTTGTGGTCTCTGAGGTCAATCTCGTGGGGAGCAACCCCAAAGAGTGGTGGCTGGATACTGGCGCCACAAGCCACATCTGCTCAACTAGGTGGATGTTTAAGACCTACGAAGCGGTAGAGGGAGAAAGCTGCTTCATGGGAAATTCTGCTACTTCCAAGGTGGAAGGAAAAGGAATGGTCGTGATGAAGATGACCTCGGGAAAAGAGTTGAGGTTGACAAATGTGCTTCATGTTCCAGATATCCGCAAGAATCTGGTATCAGGATCGGTGATGGTGAAGAACGGGTTTAAACTAGTTTTAGAATCCGATAAAATTGTAATCACCAAAAATGGTGTCTATGTAGGCCATGGCTATATGACCAACGGCATGTTTAAGTTGAACGTAGGGACACCTGCTCCCAATAAAGGTGCTAAAGCTGAGGCTAGCACAAGTACTGTAATGACTGTTGCCCAAGAGGCCAATAAAAATTCTGAGTTTAATTATTTATTTGAGTCATTTCATTTGTGGCATGGTAGATTAGGTCACGTGAATTATAATTCTTTAAAGAAATTAATTTCACTAAAACTAATACCAAATTTCGTTTTTGATAAGCAACACAAATGTGAGATTTGTGTAGAAGCAAAATTAACGAAATCATCGTTTCAACATGTTGAACGAGAAAGTGAACCTCTCGGTCTAATACACACGGATGTATGCGACTTAAAGTTTATACAAACGCGAGGAGGGAAAAAGTACTTTATCACCTTTATAGATGATTGTACTAGTTACTGTTACGTTTACTTAATGAGAAGTAAAGACGAAGCAGTAGAGAAATTCGCTCTTTATAAGACCGAAGTTGAAAATCAACTCAATGGAAAAATTAAAACATTGAGAAGTGATAGAGGCGGTGAATATGAATCACCGTTTGAACAGATATGTGCTGAAAGCGGCATTATACATCAAACCACAGCCCCATACACTCCCGAGCAAAATGGGGTTGTTGAGCGTAAAAATAGAACGCTAAAGGAAATGATGAATGCTATGCTAATCAGTTCTGGGTTATCCCAGAACATGTGGGGGGGAAGCTGTACTTTCCGCTAACTATGTTTTAAACAAGTTACCACATAAGAAGCGAGAAAAGACTCCATATGAATTATGGAAAGGTCATCAACCCAGTTATAAGAACCTGCGGGTTTGGGGTTGCCTCGCAAATGTCCTAGTTCCCACTCCTAAGAGGATGAGAATTGGTCCTAAGACGGTGGACTGTGTGTTCATCGGATATGCACAGAATAGTAGTGCATATCGGTTTCTCGTGCACAAGTCGGACAATCCCGATGTGCACGTAGATACGTATATGGAAAGCCGAGAGGCCTCTTTCTTTGAAGATATCTTTCCCCGGAAATTACCTACATCTGTACCAACTGAAGAGTTGAACAGTGAAGAAAATGTGGGGGCAAGTGAACCGACAGAGGAAGAGGAAGAGGAAGAGGAAGAGCCTCGGCACAGCAAAAGGGCAAGGAAGGAAACTTCCTTTGGACCTGATTTCCTAACCTTCATGGTTGAAGGCGAACCGGCGACATATAAACAAGCTATGTCAACACCGGATTCCCAATATTGGGAAGAAGCTATTCAAAATGAAATTGAATCAATCATGCAAAACCACACTTGGGAACTAGTGGATCTTCCGAAAGGATGCAAGCCCCTAGGTCACAAGTGGATCTTCAAGAGGAAGTTAAAGGTTGACGGCACGATTGAGAAATACAAGGCGAGACTTGTGGTAAAAGGATTCAGGCAAACTGAAGGTGTCGATTATTTCGACACGTATGCTCCTGTCTCCAGGAAAACGTCTATCCGAATCGTCATTGCTCTCGCAGCTTTGTTTGATATGGAAATACATCAAATGGATGTAAAGACGGCATTTCTGAATGGAGAACTGGAAGAAGAGATTTACATGGAACAACCGGAAGGGTTTGTAGTTCCTGGTAAAGAGCACCAAGTGTGCAAACTTGTAAAGTCTCTATATGGACTCAAACAAGCGCCAAAACAATGACATGAGAAGTTTGATAGAATTATGCTATCAAACGGTTTTCACATTAATGAGTGTGATAAATGTGTCTACTCTAAAGGAAGTGGAAGAGACTGTGTTGTAGTCTGTCTCTATGTGGATGACATGATCATAATTGGGAGTAATGATAGAATCAGCTCCACAAAGAAAATGTTATCACAACACTTCGATATGAAGGACCTGGGTATAGCTGATGTAATACTTGGTATGAAGATTACCAAAACATCAGAAGGGTATGCCTTGTCCCAAAGTCACTATGTTAAACAAGTTTTAGACAAGTTTGACAAGGACAGTAAAGCTATGTCAAGAACCCCAATTGAGTTCAACTGTAACCTGAAAAAGAATTTCGGTAAAAGTGTGAATCAATTGGAGTTCTCTCGAGTTATAGGCAGTCTCATGTATATAATGAATTGCACTAGACCAGACATAGCAAACTCAGTGAGTAGACTGAGCAGGTACACCAGTAATCCAAATGAGGAACACTGGAAGGCCATAATGAAACTTCTCAGGTATATGAGGTTTTCAGCCGATTACGGGCTGCACTATACCAGATATCCAGCGGTACTGGAAGGGTATTCAGATGCCAACTGGATATCAGACTCCAATAGCACAAGGTCCACGAGTGGATATGTGTTTATAATGGGAGGAGCTGCTGTGTCTTGGAGATCCTCCAAACAGACATGTATTGCAAGGTCAACTATGGAATCAGAATTCATAGCGTTGGACTTAGCAACCGAAGAGGCAGACTGGCTGAGAAGTCTATTGGAAGGAATTCCAATGTGGCCGAAACCTGTTCCCGCAATAAGCATGCATTGCGATAGTCAATCAGGTATTGCGCGGGTTCAAGATCATATGTATAATGGAAAGTCTCGACATATACATCGGAGACATAAATCCGTAAGGGAATTGTTATCCAATGGTGTGGTATCCTTAGATTTTGTAAGATCAAAGGAAAACATAGCGGATCCATTAACTAAAGGCTTGACTCAAGTGGGAGTCGAGACGTCATCGAACGGAATGGGGTTAAAGCCCATTAAATTGGTGGCCCCCATAGGCAACCCAACCTAAACGGAATCTTTCCTGATAGGTTCAAAGGGAAACTGAACTGTGGGGGCAACCGAACAAAGCACTCGGGAACCTGGAGTTCCCAGCCCATTTCCGCGATGACCGAGTGATAGACCTGTACCATTGTAAGGGTGAGCTTGAGGCTCTTAATGATCCAAGTAACTCGACGGTCGAGTAAAGTGAGTCAGGACACTTTCGACTTGGAACACCTATAACTAGTGTGTAAGGCCGGTACCATGTGATGAGCTTGGGCTAATTCACTAGAGCACTGAGTTGAAGTTGCCAAGGCAGTCCAGGCCAAATATGGACAACAACTAAAGGGCCTAGTACGTGGGTAGAGAGGGCACTGTGCGGGTGCCATTCTGGGATACACAAAGCTTGACAGCTACCTAATAGCAGTATTCTGGGTGGTACTCCGCTACGGCAGGTTCAAGGCGCGCGCTACCTGACCTTAGGCAGTGAACTTTTACGGTTCTCTTGATTTGCATTTAGGACATGGGCTTTCGAGCCAATTGCATTCATGTGAGGGATTGTTGGAAAAATGTTGGAAAAACATGTTTTTAAACATGTTTGTTCCAAGTGGTCAGGGACCATCTTTGAGTCAATTTTCAATGTGACTCCTCAGTTTTTCTGAGGCCATACTCAATGCGTTTGAGTAGCTCGTGTGACGAGCTTCGCAACGGTATATCGCATGACCCATTCAGAGGAAGGGTGTGAATGATAATTGGACTCGAAGGTTGGTACTCGAAAGAGGGAAAAAACCGAAATATGGAAAATGAAGTAGAGAGTGGGAATAAACCATGAGGGTTATCCCACATTGGAAAATCAAGGTTGATTTTCACTCTATATATACAAGTCCATCCTATGTAGTTGGTAAACTAATAAAGTCCAAATACCCATGAGTGGGTTAGTGTGTACCACACACGCGCTCGCTCGCTCGGGTCTCGGGATGCGGGATGCGGGATGCGGGATGCGGGATTTGGGATTTGGGGAATGTCTCGGGTCTCGGGTTTTGTACTAAATCTGAAAAGGGACTTTTGCATATTTGCAAGAGCAGTCCCTAGAGTTCCAGAAGGTTTGAAACTCCAGCAGTAATTGGAGGCAGATTCTGGCGATGTAACTCTCAGAAGTTAATGACCACATTTAATTCTGCGTTTCAGAATTCTCTTTAAAGAGGCAGCCATCCCTCACATATTCATACATTCGAAATCAGTCTACCTTCTCTCTAAAACAGCATATTTTTACATAGCATTTAGAACCAGAGAGAATCACCCACTAAAAGCTCGACTTAGACTCGTCGCCAGTTTCCGGCGAGTCTTCCGAGAGACGTTGTACCTTGGGATCGAAGCGCCAACGCAACCAGAAACCTAAGGTGGTTGGGCGAATATCGGTTAAGGGCATACTGTTAACAGTAGCCTCGTATGATTGTTTATTCTATTCTGTCCATTTATTTTTCCGCACTTATATTCTGTCCTTTAAATTCAGTATTTTAATTTTATGTACTTAGCAGTAGCTTTTCTATTCTGTTGTACCATTCTGTAATTAGTTTAAAGTTCTGTTTTATTGCTGTAATTACATTTCTGTAATTTAATTCTGTAATTAGATTAGTTTCAATTCAGTCCTGTATTTTAAATTCATAACAGAACAGTCCGGCTGTTAAGTCTATACTTTCCAGTCCGGCAGTTTCTTTTAATTGCAAATCAGTACATCAGATTATTAATTAATAATAATCTGATTACGTTTGTTTTATTTACGATTCAGTACCTACATGTTGTAATCAGTTTATTGTATTCCATTTGGAAATTAATAAAGATTACACTGGTTTTATTTAATTATTGTTTAGTCCTTTAATTATTGTTAATTGTTATTTCGTACACGGAACGAACAGTTTGATAACGAACATATCACTTTCATCCATGCCTTTACGTGTCTAAAATTAGAGTTAAAAATACTGCAGCTGAAAGATGCCATAGTTTTGTTAGCAAATATTCATAATACGTTCACTATCACATACATGAATTCGAGTTGACCAGAGGTCACAAGTTGCTTTACTGTGTTCTGCATTGCCTCACTCTGATCCCTCCACCAACGCTGGAAAAAAGCCTGAAATTTGGAAAAAGGGAAATTTCAGCATGGGTTCGACTATAGTTATACTTGTATGTAAATACATGCCTATGATATTTACGATGATTTACATAATGTTCACCTTCTGTTGGGAGAAACCTCAATTTGGTCCATATAGTTTCAATTCATGTACTATTGGTCCATAAATTTAATAAATTACACTAATAGACCCGTATTTTGAACACGTTATATTGATGGTCCATGTATAACACATTTATACTTTTATAGCTCCTATGGGAAGGAACCACCAATGTTCAAACTATGGGGACCAACAACATTATTGTAAATGAAACTTAAGGACCAACAGTGTACAAAATATGAGAACCAACAATGCAACTTATTAAACATGTGAGGACCAATAATGACATAATTGATGATATACTGCCTCCGTCCAATATTTTTTGTCCACTATAGTTGTACGTCATTTTGGGATGTATAACTTTCATGACAAAATTGCCGAAATGATAAATTTGAAAAACTTTCGTGTTAAGTTTAATTTGAGTAAATGAAGGTTCCAGTATGAGTTATAAGTTGCATATCAAAATCCAAGAATTTTTGTGGCTCTTTATCTGAGGGAACCATTAGTGTAAACCTTAAGCAAGTAGGTTGGAGAATATATAATTACCTGTTCAACATAAATGAACCTTCGATTTTTATCAGCCAAGAGTACTGGAATGAGTGAATCTAATATGTTTTGGACACAAGCTCCCTGAAGAAACGAAATAGCATTAGCAAAGCCTGGAGCACTAGGGAAAAACAGCAAACGTTAACGGAAATAACAACACAGTGTAAAAATAAACCTGAATGGAGTTATTAGAGCCGACATAGTACTGATCAACAGTTTTTAACCAACCAACATCGTCGTGAGTGTGAGCCACCAAATGAACATTCAGTTTCCCAGAGACAATGCCCTGAGAAGTATTATATGCCATATATTTCGATTCCGCACAAAAGGCGGTTGCGAACACAAATAATAAAGTTAACCTAATCTCCATCGATACTAGAACTGAGAGAAACTCACCTCAATGAAGCAGCATTTGAAGAAGGGTAGGACACTAAATAAAAACAAATAAAGATGGATATATCCAATGAAAAAAATGTTGTTTTTGTCATTAAGCTGTTGTTTGATTTCCAATTAGAACAAATTAGGTGACTAAAGACCAAGGAGTCACTTTCGACCGGGTTTGCTGGACTTTTGTTTTGTCGGTACTTCAAATTTAGGATTTACTCGAGCAAGAAATCAAGTTTGTCTACCTCAAATGAGAATGACATGAAGAGAGGGAAAGCTGAAAGATCAATATTAAAAACTCTTATCATATCTATAAAAATTTGGATGAAAGTTCCTAGTAAATAAAAAACCTGAAAAATATGATGTCATTCTTTCCCATTCCATTACTTTCATAGATAAAATACGATTTCCAGCCTTCCCAGTGTTCTGTTTCTTAACAGCCTCCTACATTTGTCTTGGCAAACGATTCCATAGGTTAAAGAAAAATAGCTACTCCGAAAACTTCGTGTGCATCCTCAAATATTACCAGGGTGAAAAAAAAATAGACAAGGTCATTGGCCACTTCTCAATATATTTGAAAAAATCAATCAGGTCACTGATAAGTGCCACTACTTGAAAATGAAACGACGAAACAGTTTTTTTATTTTTAAAGAAGATCCAACTAGCCCACTAACAAGTACCACTACCTGAAAAATAAAGTAAATGCTGATTATGATAAGAGTACTTTTGAGTTGTGTTTGTGTCAAGAATAGGTACTTTGGGTAGTGATCTCATCTTTTCAGTATTTTTTTCTTCAAAAAATATACAAGTCTTCAAATGTTATGTGACGGAATTAGGGATCTCGTATCGGCAGTGTGATGCCATATATTGGGTAATTACTTGGTCCAAGTTAAACACAAAATACCATACTTTCAAATAGAACTTTTGTTCATTTTAGCCTAATATCCACAACTAGCTTTACAGGATCAACATGACATCCTCTCATTGCAATTGCCTCCACACGCTAAACCGCTGTTTTTGTGACCAAAAGTTGAGGAATAATGAAGAAGAGCCGTAGCTAGAGTAACACAAGAGAGTCCCTTAGAGGACATCCGGTAAAATTGGAACGATACAGAGAAGATTAGCATGACCCTTGCGCAAGGATAACACGCACAAATCGAGAAATAGGGTAACACAAGAAAAATAAACCATAAGTGAAGAAAACAAAAAAAAAGCAAAGATAATAGTAACTCTAGTAGATCCATTATTTTTTTAGTGTGATAACTCAATTGAAACTCAAAGCACATTAAATTAAATTAAATAAAACCTAATAAATCAGACTCGTTTGTCACAAAAAATGTTAGGATAAACCAATTTCACATAAGTTTTTATCCTGATTAATAGAAATGTTTGACTATTCATGCTTATTTAGAACAAATGAACAATAGATTGTAAACTATTTTTCCAAATACGCCCTTTATTGGAATGTGAAATATCGACTTTGTTAAACTATGATAACATTAAATTAATGGGGTATGTAAGCCACTTATTTATTTTAGTTTTTGTTACATGTACAATTTTCAAAATTAACATGAGTAAACAATCGGTTTGCATCGCCATCTCTTAATCGGACAGCCTGCTTTCTAAATTAACTTGTAGGACAAATAATTGCAAAACTCATCGTTCATGTGGTTAATTGCAAAAGATAGATAGTTCATTACGACCAACTGCAAAAACTCAAACCTTACGTAATTAAATATCAAATCAACACTAGTTCTTGAGAATTTTTGCATTTTGCCCTCATTGCTTCATTAAAAGTTCATAGCTTTCGGAAAATTCATTTCCATTTCAGAAATATGTATTTCATATCAAAAATCCCATATTCCGTTTCTTGATATTTTACGTGTGACATCCTTGAAGTTTCTTCAATTTTCTTGCGTTTCACATTTTCATTTCCTGAATTATTTCGCTTTCGCTTCCATACTCCGATGTCCATTAAATATGTATTTCGTCTCAAAATACCAAATTATGTTTCATGTTACATATTTCATGTTTCACACCCTTAAGTTACTTCTGTATTTTTACGTTTCACGTTTCTATTTGCTACATGTATCCTTATTTCTATGTTCATATTTCACATGTGACAACTTGTAATTAAGTTTCTTCAATCTTTCAAGTTTCACATTTTATGTTTTCCGCATCATTCCGCTTCCGTATCCATATTCCTATATCCGTACGCATTTCACGTGTGACAACCTTGAAGTTAATTTATTCACTACGTGTCACATATTCTTCTTCCCGCATTTCTCTGCTTCCACTTCCCGTTCCGTCAACTATTATCGGAATCTGGAAATTAGGACGAAAAGAACCGTAAAGCCAAATCACATATAGCCTAATAACAAAAAAACCCACTCAAGCCTATTTTAAAGTCTCCCGCGTCAACTATTTCGATCGAATTTCGAGGCAGAAATTATATTTCTAGAGAGAGAGAGAGAGGGAATGGGAAACGATGAAGAGAGAGAAGAAAAAGATACGGAAATGGAATTATTAAAAGATAGATTTCGACTCAGCTCCATCTCCGTTGCCCTAGCCGAAGGTTTATTTTTTTAATTTTATTTTTTTACTCTTCAATTAGAAACAAACTCTTTCTTAATTACTTTTTGGTTCAATATGTATCATTAGTTTGCAAAATGGTACACCAAACTGTGTAACTTTACAATTGATGTACTATTAGGGAAATTTAAAAGTGTCAACAAACTGATGTGAATGCTAAATATCATAGGCTTGGTGAAATTATTGTACAACAATGTATCACGAATAGTACACTAAACTATAAATTGTACATTAACCTTACAATTGGTGTACTAAATTGACATTAATTACTTTTCGGTTCAATATATATCGTTGGTTTGCGATTTGGTACACCAAATTGTATAACTTAACAATTGTTGTGCCAAATCTAAAGAAATCAGGGAAATTTAGAAGTGTCAATAAACTGATGTGAATGTTAAAAATTATAGGCTTAATGAAATTTACTGTACATTAATGTATCATAAATAGTACACTAAAAATATCAAATTGTGCAATAACTTTATAATTAGTGTACTAAATCGAAAGAAATGTTGGCTTAATTACTTTTTGGTTCAATATGTATAGTTGGTTTGCGAGTTGGTACACCAAACTGTATAATTTATCAATTAATACCCTTAAAGCACCCTTTCCAGCTTCCTTCATATATTCATTTATTTGGTTGTAAAACGTCATTTCGATCAGTATCAGGGAAATTTGCTCTTCTATTATAAACACACTTTGGCTTAATTACTTTTTGGTACATTACGTATCGTTGGTTTGCGATTTGGTACACCAAACTGTATAACTTTACAATTGGTGTGCCAAATCGAAGAATGTCATGGAAAATTAGCAGTGTCAACAAACTGATGGACTGCTTATTGAAGTTTAATGTGTACAATAATGTATCAAAAATAGAACACTAAACTATAAAATTGTACAATAACTTTACAACTAGTGTACTAAATCGAAAGAAATGTTGGCTTAATAACATTTTGGTTCAATGTGTATCATTACAGTGCAATTTGGTATACCAATCTGTATAGTTTATCAATTAGTGCACTTACAATTGCAGTACCAATTTGAAATATATTAGGGGAATTTATATTAATATTAATAATCGTAGGATTATTTTCCTTATTGTATGATAATTTATCATCTATACTACACTAAAGTGTAGAGCTTATCGATTAGAAAAAGAAATTATAAAATTCAGAAACTAGTACACATGTTTTACAATTGATGTACCAAAGCAAAAGAAATGTTGGGAGATTTAGAGATGTTGACAAACCAAAGAGCATATTGAAAAACATAGGCTTAATTCCACAGTTTTTTTAAAAAACAACAACAACATAGGCTTAGTTAATTTTTGTACAATAATGTGTCATTAGACTGTGATTCAGATTTTAGACCTCACTTTGGTACACAGAACTATAAATTTTAGGACTTAGTACACAAATAATTAGTGGAACTGTGTAGTGTAGTTGCTGAAAAGTAATTTGGATCGCTTTTATTTACTTTTTTAAATATATTTTTGTATGTAAACTTAGATTTCAGTTTACTGGAAAAGGATGTAAATAAGTATGAGTAATGAGTAATGAGTAATGAGGAGCATGATGTAAAACAAAGAGGAGTAGAAAATGGTCCTCAATGCTGCTCATTATCTAAAATGTGGCTGATTTTAAGCTAAAATATTTGTGTTGGTGAGAGGTGTCAACAAATTCGGTATAAAATATTTGTATGTGTGTGTTTCAGAATAATTTTCGGAGTTTTTTTTTTTTGAGATTTCGTTTCATGTTCCTGAACAGCAAAGCGAAGTAACATGGAAGTATCGGAACCTATTGTGGCTTGCATCTCGGATTTAGCCTTCAAGTATGCAGGTCTAGCTCTCTCTTCTTTGTCTCTATACACATGTACCTGTACTTATATAATTGCAGCATTTTTAATTTTTGTTGTACGCCTTGAGAGTGAAATTTGGCAGACGCTTAAGTTGTCAGTGACTCAGTGGATGTTAAGGATAAAAGGAGTCTAAATTCTAAACTGGAACGTATTTAAGATTTATGTTGAGGTTGTGAAGTGGAATGATGCTTTTACAGGGTTTCGGAATATTGCATGGAAGGGGAGAACCATGGTTTCTGCTTCAATATTGTGCGATACCCCTGTAGTGTAAATCGCCAATTTACATAGAAGTTTCCTCACAACATAAATTTAATAAGTTATAAGTACTCCTTTAGAGGAAATTTTGTCACTCAACCCGGCACGTATAAGCCATTGTGGGTCTACTGTGGATAAAATGGCCTCGTATAGAAGTAAAACAGCTAAAGTTGGAAACTTTATTCAATAAAATTTGCAAAGCAACCTAGGCAAGGCTTCAAGGTTTTGAGTGATTATTCACTTGTTAAGTTTCTCTTCACTTGTAGGATTTATCCAGGAGATAATTCTTCTTTCGAAAAATAAGATCAGTATTACCTTTTTTGTAAACTGAGGGGAAACTTAGGTTTCCTATCTGTTTACATGCATTCTTGAAAACAGATAACATTCTACCTAGGATCTCAGTATTTGTTAGAGTTGTGTAGGTTTGGTTGATACTGAGTTGAAAGTAACGGAGAGAAGTATTTTGGTCTATTGAGATGAACATTCAGTGTGCATCTTAAGTATGAGATGATGTTCTAACTTCCAAATTGTAGGCAATCTTTTCCAAAGATTGTTTGTAAGAGACTATTTCATGATAATGATGTGACTGAGTGTATGGATACTTATTTATGATAAAGTGAATTTATCTTTGTATTTGAAGTTATGCTGGCTTCTCTTTTTCTGAATCACAACTTTGGGGCATAAGTGGGGCATATATTCATATTTAGATTAAACTTGCCATTTTGACTACTGTTTTATGACAAAAGGTCCTTGTAAACTTTTTTTGATAAGTATTTGGACAACTATAAAAGTGCAGATCATCTTTGCTTGTTAGATCATATAGCTAATCGTTGACATGTTACATGTACTATTGCTGATGCGTGGCTGTTGTGGAATATATATTTTTTGGAATTGAAATGTTCAATTTGTTTTTGGAGTTACAGAATGCAACTACTCCGTAATAGAATCTGGAAATACTGGTTATGATATTTAGGTTTGATGTAAACAGTAATGGATAATTGTATAATACTTCACGTCTGTATCTAAGGAGTCGTGCAAGTCAGATCCCGTTTGGTTATGAACCCAAGTAGAGCAAACATCGATAGAAACAAATTAGCATGTTAGCGAGTTATAAAGAACATAAGCTTTAATTAGGTCATCATCACTTCCAATCCTAGATCTTAGAATGAGTTGCTATGGTAATTTAGCCATTCATAACAGGTTCTGAACAGAGTTATCTTTTTAATGTTTGGACTGCAGAACAGTTGGCAAAGGACCTTGAATCATTTGCACAGCATGCTAATCGTAAATCTGTAAACATGGAAGATGTCATACTTTCAGGTGAGTTAATGCCATGAAGCTTGTTTGAATATCCAGTGCTTATACATCTTGATCATAGTCTTTTGACTCTTTTCTCATTTTTTTTACTTCAGGCCACATCTATTTTCATGATTAGGTTGAGGTATTACATTACTTGTATACCTTATCAAGAATACTTAAGCGTTTTTCAATTATCAGTTTGGTTACTCTTTTTTGTCATTAGATTTCGCCTTGTACATCTTGCGTTGTTATCACTATCTAGAGGACTGTTACTTGTTTTATGTAGTAATTGAGAATTACCCAAACTGATGAGTTTTCTTTCCATTTATGTTTAATGGGTAAATTATATTCCCATTTAAAATTCGGAAAAATGATCATTAAGTACATATTTGGAGACTCAATTACCAAAAACTCATGGTTAAAATCTCAAAATTAGATACAAATGTTCAATGATGTTGCTTCCTTAACTCTTTGCTTTTAGCTTTGATGTTCAGTTGTTCACTAATGCTACATTGATATGTAACATTTTAAAAACAAAAAACACAGATTAGGGTCCTTGATAATTGAGTCCGAGTGGATGTATTAAACATTAACTTCCCTAAGTAAAAAGCTCATCTCCCGTTGTTTGCACAGTTATAGAATCTTTGGTTGGTTTTCAGCTCATAGAAATGAACATCTAGCTCTTTCATTGAGGTCCTTCTGCAATGATCTGAAAGGAAAGGAACCTCAGACAGATAAGAAACGTAAAAAGAAAAAGAAAGAAGACACAGCTGCATCTGGAGCAATCCACATTAACGACCTTTAGCAAATTCTTTAATTTGGTAAGATTCTTTGATCATGCCAGTTATACTTATTACTAGCTAGCGTTCCATAAGCAGATGTGACACTGTCTCTACTTATCCTTACTCAAAATGTTGAATCCTTGTTTTCTTATGACAATCTGAAGCTTGAAAGACCACTCAAACACTCTCGTTTAACCAAATCAGATAATCTTAATGTATTGCTTGCACTCGTACTCAATACCAGTAGTAAAGTGATGTGGTCAAGTCTCTTGTCATATACTCAATTGAGTGATTAGGTGATGATTGGTACTTGCTTAGATATTGAAAATTAACACTCAGATAATTGGTTATTGGAACTATAGTTTGACATTCATTTGTTCTGCTTTGTTATCTTTATATTTAATGTTCTATATGGCATCTAGCTCATACAGTCTTGTTGTATCTGTTTTCTTAGGTAGCGAAGACATATTTGGAACATTGGTATATTTGAAATAGATGAGCTGCGCTGAAGTAAAAGTAGAACCTGTTTGCAACAACAACAAAAAACAGGAATTCATCAAGTATATCACAATTATCACGGTTCTGTTTTGGTGAAGCAAAGTCTTTGTATAATTTCATTTGTTAAACTTTATCATGTATAAAAATATTGCACATTAAGCATTTATGATTCTTCAGTCTATACATATAACTCAAATGTGGGAGACGTTCTGACTTTGTCATTTAAGTTTAAACTAATTGAGCCACTCGTAAATTGTTCACAATTCAGACATCACTACGAAGAGCTGGGTTCTGTCCCAAATTTTGAGAACTTGAGTGTAGCATCAGAAGACAATTTATCAGAATTCCGTATCTAGCTCATACTAGCTATTGCACTAGCATTGTCAGTTGTCACACTAATTGTTCGATTAAAAATGAAAGCTGAAAAAAATGCCATGTTGCCATACATTTATTTTCTTTGATGTGTTTATCTTATTACATTTTATTATGTGAAAGACGATGCTATTTTTGGTTATGTATCTAGTCTAGTTCTATTTAATGCAATTGTAACATCTTTACTGTATCTATGAGTTACTGCAATAGATTTGTATGTGTAACTCGATTTAGAGTGTCTTTTAGTAAGGAGTGGCACCAGACTCCTTCCATTTGGGAAGTTACCAGGATTCTCCATCCGTTTTCATGATTCGAAATGATTTTTCAACTACGTTTTTTTTGGTATCAACGTTTTACTCTATTTTGAAATTATCTGTTAAAAAAATATATAAAATTTCAACATTTATTTATACATTTTTTGTATCAATGTTTAATTGTTTATTTATCAATTGATAGGACTAGATACCAATGTACCAAAAGAGGGAAGCAGAGTACCTGACTCTGAGTCAGGGTTACTCTGCTTCCCACATCCATTAGATCTGTTATTAAATTTAAAATGTAGCAGATCCAATGACTGTGGAAAACAGAGTAACCCTAACTCAGAATCAGTTACTTCGTTCCCAAAAAACAGTGGCAAAACTTTGTACTAATATTTGACTTGGACAAACAGAAGAACAGAAACCAGTTCCACTTTGGATTAGTTGGTCAGAGAATCTTAGTACTATTCAGTACTGGTACAACTTGGTTTTATTCTTTTTGTCAGCTTGTCTATCAGGACCAGTACTGTGAGAGCAGATATGGTCAATAATTGCGTGAGCTTTGGTCTTTTTGTCGTCGAAATTTTAATCATTTTGTAATTCTTTTATTTCTATATGATTACACTTTACATAATTTTACTCTGCCAAAAACTGCTAGGTTCTGGTGGGTAAGCAGCTCTGGTTTAACTAGTAATGAATCATTGAATGTTAAGTTATAATCCCTCTGTTTCCTATTCATTGACTTTTACGAAATCATGTGTAATTTTAACCGGATTATAACATGTATCAAAATTGTCGAAATGAAAAATTTCAAAATTAAATTATATAATTTAATATTTGAACTATATGATTAACTTTTAAAAAAATTTATTCCGACAATTTTAATATAAGTTATTGGCCGGTTAAAATTACACGTAGTTTCGTAATGAAGAATTAATTAAAAACGGATGGAGTAGCAAATAGTACATCCTTAAGTACGAATTTTCTAGGTTAACATCAATGTTATATATCCTGGAATATGGTTAAGCAAATAATTAAAATGCACTAAGTTTGTCAAATTTGGGTAGAACAAAAGGGAATAAATATACTAAGGACTGAAATATCATACATAAATATTTTGTTTGAAGGTTTTGTATGCAACTTTCGTTTTGAGTTGTCATTTTATAAAATGATGATGGTCAACCCCCATCAAGGCTTTTGAGAAATAAATAGTGAAGTACTAGTTTTTTGTTATTTTATTGACAGCCAAATCACAAAACTTGGGAGAAAGAACATTGAAATGTGCAAGAAATGGCAACAAGCCTGAGAGAAAGATCATTGAAATGTGCAAGAAATGGCAACAAGCCTGAGAGAAAGATCATTGAAATGTGCAAGAAGTGGCAACAAAAATAAGTTGGATAATCAATGTTTTTTGAAGACATTGTTTGGCTGTATCTTTTATGCTCAAACTCTTATAGAAATTTGTTAAATATGGATTGCCTTTGGTTGATTAGCTTTTAAGCTGACTTTATTTTAGTTTTTGCCTGAACTAACTAGAAGCTTTATGCTTTATAACTCTACTTTTAATTATTTCTCTTTCACCTCAACCAAAAGTCCAACTTGTTTCCATAAAAAAACGAAACCAAACCAGCTCTAAATTCGCCATGTGCTTTAACGGTTTCACCTGAGGTCAAGTGGAGAACTTTACCTTTTTTCTACTAATTTATTTTCTTCGTTAAATCCAACCGTGGGACAAATTTCTGAAGGCCAAATTACACATTTTACGGTTGTTTTCTTGATTAACAGAAAGCAAGAGAAAGTTGCGATATTAATATCAAGTAAATAAGATTGACAACCAAAGGCTGAACAAGTTATATATAAATAAATAAAATTAATTATAAATATAACCAACATCCCTTCTAGTTCTGATTATCAATAGTGAAGTCTCCTTAGAAGATGAGTCCAAAATCAATTTCAATATAGTATTGGAAAGTAACTGTCTTACAACAAACATATCAAAATATTAACTATGGCTGGTTTTAAGACGGATAAAGAGAACTTTTTTTCGGGAACAACTGAACAAGACGAACCAAATGACTTCCATGGTGTAAATAAAACGTAACATACTTCAAAGACGCGTATTCTAGTTAAATAACATAATTACATATTACACTAAGAAATTATGTATAAATAGACAACTTTAACCACGAGAGAGGTTAACCACAAGAGACTCTAAATTCTCAAGGTAAAAAAATATCTTCTACCACCTCTTTTATGACTATTTTTTAGGACTAACAAACCCATCAAGTACTCTTATTGGGAAAAAAAATCAACATTTATCTGGACTAACAAAAGTATATAGTGGCCTGATCCCCAGGAAAAGCCGCGCGAATATACATAATTCTCAAAGAAAAAACATGATATTCATTTACCTAAGGTATGCCTGCGCCTGCATTGTCTTCAATTTTCTCAGATAAAATTAAAGTGTGACCACAAATATTAAAAGTATTCTTTCGCTCAGGTCCATAGGCAAATGTTGCTTTCGTCTCCCTCTTGATAATGATGCATTCTTCGTCTTCTGTTTCCATGTAAGTTTCACCAGGATCCAAATTTGCATAAATTTTACCTTGAACAGTTTAGCACTTCATAATGTACCCAACCGTAAAAGCAGAAAGAGATTAAACTTAGAATTAGCACCATAGGTGAAACAATAAATGACGCAAAAGGAGACTAGATGCCATTTAGAAAGGCTGAAACCATGTCCCTATCGTACTTAGATCCCCCGCCAATGGATACTAAACTTTCATAATAATCCCAAGCCCCGAATCCATTATGAGTACCTCTTGGAGTCTTGGGCACACGTCCCTCATTTCTTGAGTATTGCAATTATACAGTACGAATCGACAATCGGAGTATTCAGAACTCTCCTCAGAATCATCAATCACTAATAAAATACCTTCACTTTTCCAAAACCCAGTTAGCCATCTAAAACCCGCAAAAGGGCCGACGGAGAACTGTTTGATCCAGGTACCCTCTTCCAACATCACCCAAATGTTCACTAACCCATATTCGTCCGCGTGCACCAGAGCAACACGCTCTTCATACAGTGCAATGGTATAGTAATAATAATAACATACGCTATTGAATTCATCTGAACCATAGGAGATATCTGGACCCTGTATCACTCGAAAAGTCTCATTAGCCATGTCAAACGCAAGGACAATGCCAGACTCAACCCACCAATAATAAGTTCCATTGATAAACGAACTACTAGTATTGGTAGACATCGGGGGATTACAAAGATTCATATCGCCATGATCCAACTGTCTCCAAGTGTTAGTGGTTACGTTGTACAAGGTGAAAACAGAAACTTCATCACGAGGAGGGCTATTGAGTACGTTCCAAAACATCCAAACAAGAATCACTTTGTAATCATTAGTCAAGGGATCAATGCCAAATCCAGAGAGACTACTATATATCTCATAGTGAGGTATAAAGTGAGGGGGTGGTAGAGGAAGTAATTTGAAGTCCATCAAGGCAGGGTTCCACAAGACGACGCGGTTCTTAGCAACAAACAGACAATATACGCCATTAACAGGGCCTTCCATTTCCATTTTGGTCACTTGCAGATATTCATGAGTATGGTAATTGGTGCTTGATTGATTGATGTCATTCAATATTGTATAACTGAGTTCTTGAGTTTCGTCATTAAAATATCGGAACAGGAGACAGTTTGACTTTCTGTTTTTTTGGTACTCGAGATATTTGTATTTAAATTCATGATTGTTGATAAGACGATACCAATGCTTACACACATTTTGTTCGAAGCAAAGACTTGACAGGCGATCGAAGAAAAATCTCGATCAACAAGTCTTCTAGAAGTATACAATTTCCATAACATTCGGCATCATGAATTTCCATTGAAAACACCCCTCCTTTCTTCCGTCACCGAATCAAAACAATTGATCAAGTTCACCTAGTTTTTAACGAGAAAAAGCCCAACCTGTAAAGACTGGCACCATTTTTTCTAAAATGTTAGAACTGATAACCAACCACAAGTAGTTTTGTTAAAGGAGTCAGAAAACAACCCACTACACATGCATGAAAGAAAGAAAGAAATGCAGCTAAAAGAGAAATCCAGGAGTAAAGGTATCCTACACAGAATATAGAGCCATGTAGTATAAGTAAACAAAAGTATAATAATTACTCTCAGCACATTAAGGTAAAAATTCGGAGATATTGAGGCACACTACCACGAAGATATATTATAAGACAAACATAGACCAACGTAATGTGGATATAGGAAAACCTTAAGCGTACTTACATCCATATATATGGAATATTTTGAGCTTAGAAAACCTTAAGCGTACTTACCACCATAATTTCGGAAATTACGATTATTTTAAAAAATATTGTCCATGTATTTTCACTTAAATAAGATAAAAACGATGAGCTCATTTTAATATTTCACTTAATTTAGTAATTTATGTAAATATTGACACCAATCGTAAACAATTCCTGTCTCCGCCTCTTCAATTGACCAACTTATTTAGACACAAACCCTCAAACCATAATTTCACAATGGTGTCAAATTATTTTTCAAACTATTTACGCCTTCCAAATCAACAATTAAATCCAAATTAATAGTGTCAGAATTCTAAACATGCAACAGACATACATATGCAAATTCAATGCAGGACAGCAAGATAAAAACACATGCATGCACATACTCTAAACTTACACATAACATAAATAAAAACGCATGTCCTCTATATGATTAACATACACCCCTGTGGGAGTAACTAACTACGATCTAAAAGGGAGCTAAAACATTCTCATATTACGAAATTTGTGAAAATTTTACATGTATTTTGCTTAGAAGTTGACGATTATATCATTTTCACACTCCACAATTACAAAAAAAATATAAATATGTAATTTAGCTTCACACACCTTCAAATTCTATTTCCGCCCCTATATACCCCATAATTAAATATATACACAAACACACACACATATATAGATCTTACCTGATTGATGGTGATGGTTGTGGAGAGAAAGAAGAGATGTGGTGGTTAAAAAAACGGCTTTTACTTTATACAGACGTCTTTTGATTAATACAGACGGTAATAGTACAAATCACGCCATGTAATAAAAACTCAACCTATTAGAAACCCAAATAAATATATTGGAACCCTACTTTGAGTCTATCCTAAATTTAATTAATATTAATTAAATTTTTATTTTTATTTTTTATTTTTAGTAGATTGAATTTTTCTTACGCGGCGTGACTTATACCCTCTGTATTTTGCAGATGGCTAAAAAAACATGCAGAGGCATAGTATGACCGGTTAGAAATTAAAATAGCAGCGGATTAATCTCTTCCAATGAACTATTTATGGGAAATAAAACTTAAGAGGCTTACAAATATTAGTTACAATATCTTTATATTTAGGCAACAAAACACGTCAATAATTTATCAAGATTCAAGTTTTATCATTTATATATATTTCTATTTAATTTGGTTTATGTTCAACATTATTTATATAACTTTTTTTCTGAGTTCTTGATCCTATATAAATTTCAACATTATTTATATAACTTTTTTTCTGAATTGTTGATGGTATATAAATAAACTAATGAAGTAGTATAAATGCTTAATTATTATTATTATTATATATATATATATGGAGCGTTCAATGGACAATTTTGTAGACGCTTTTATGCAAAAACGTTCCAAATCAAAATTTGACTAATGCAAATCTCCACGGTTTCACGACGGGAATACAAATATACGTATTGTTTTCTTTTTCGAGATGTATAATCGTATGTTTTGGGAATTAATGTAAAATTTGAATATTCAATACATCCAATTACACATCTCAAAAAAAACGCATATTTGTCTTTCTGTTGTGAAACTGTAGAGATTTGCATTCATCAAATCTTCATTTTGAAGGTTTTACATAAAAGTGTCTTTTAAACGCTCTCATATATATATATATATATATATATATATGGGGAAGGATATATCGACACATAAAAAAAAACACTATGATTACATTTTAATCCTAACCATTCATTACATATGTTTTTAAGGGTTATGATTGTTTCTTTGTTTTAGGTATATCTTGGCGATTGAAAAAACCTAAATGAATGGTTATGATTAAAATGTAATCATAGTGTGTTTTTTTATGTGTGTATAGATTCTCCCCCTATATATATATATATATATATATATATATATACTAGTAATCGTGCCCCACGCGTTGCGTGTGTGACGCGTAATGCAATTAAAATATAAAAAATAAGTGTAGTTATGATACAAATACGTGGATAATACAAAAAAAAATAGTATAAGACTTAAAAGAATGTTTGGTTGTTAAAAAGGGACACATAATGTTATTAGTTTTTATTTTATTTTTATTTTTTTATATGAGGATGGTATTATTGTAATTAATAAAACAATATAGGGGTATTTTTGGAAAAAAATGGGCAAAAATTGAGCAGCCTCAATTCTCTTGGGTTGGCTTATTATAATAGAATGACGCGTAATGCAATTAAAATATAAAAAATAAGTGTAGTTATGATACAAATACGTGGATAATACAAAAAAAAATAGTATAAGACTTAAAAGAATGTCTGGTTGTTAAAGAGGGACACATAATGTTATTAGTTTTTATTTTTTTTTTATTTTTTTATATGAGTATGGTATTATTGTAATTAATAAAACAATATAGGGGTATTTTTGGAAAAAAATGGGCAAAATTGAGCAGCCTCAATTCTCTTGGGTTGACTTATTATAATAGAATGATAAACTGTATGATAAAATGCAAAGTATATAAGAATGAGAAGGATGTGTATAAGTTGTTTTGTTAACTATTCATCACAATATTAACGTTTACAAAGGCTACATGTATAGCCAAGTCTTCTGTAATGATATGGTAAGAAATTACATAAATGAAGGAGAATATATATGTAGTAAAAGCTAATTGCTAAGGATTGACTTGTTAAGAGATTTTATGCACGTTTTCAATATTGCTCATCAATCAAATGTTTGCATGCCTTATGTATATCCAATAATTGGTGATCTCGAGAGATTATGATGTCACGTTTCTATATACTTTAACATCCTCCCGTAATCGCAACGGTAAGGGACGAATGTTGAGATTCGTAACAAAACGAGTGAATCTGGCAGCTACTAACGGTTTCATGAGTACGTCGGCAAGTTGATCATGTGTAGAAATGAATCGAACATCCAACAGTTTATTTGCTACGCGGTCTCGTTCAAAGTGACAATCGATTTCTATGTGTTTTGTGTGGGCATGAAAGGCTGGATTTGTCGTAAGATACGTCGCACCTACATTGTCACATAATAGAATCGGCATAATTGGTGCAGGAATTTGCAACTCTTTAAGTAAAGATTGTAACCAAATAAGTTCAGCTGTTGTATTAGCTACCGCTCGATATTCGGCCTCGGTTCTAGAACGAGACACCGTATGTTGCTTTTTAGAGGACCAAGAGATAAGATTTGTGCCAATAAAAACAGAATACCTGGTCGTAAATCGACGATCGTCGGGGCATCCTGCGCAATCCGCATATGAAAATGCACTAATTTGGAGAGATGAGTCATGACGAATAAAGAGAGCATGATCGGTTGTTAACTTAAGATAGCGTAAAATCCGTTCCACGGCTGTCCAATGAGAGACACAAGGGCGATGAAGATATTGAAACACTTTATTCACGGAAATTGAAATATCGGGCCGTGTGAGGGAAATATACTGCAAGGCACCTGCAATACTATGATACGTGGTTGGGTCTTCGAAAGGAGGGCTATCAACAAGGCGAAGTGGTGTAGGGGACATTAGTGAAGAGACCGGTTTTGCCTCGAGCATATTGGCACGTTTCAAGAGGTTGTATACATAATGATGTTGTGAGAGTAATATGCCACCAAGAATATTATGTGCTGTAACCCGCAAAAAAATTATAAAAAGGATCAAGTTCACGTACAGCAAATGCTATTTTCAAATTAGGGATAAGTGCATCAATTTCGCGAAAAGATGACCCAGTAATGATAATGTCGTCTACTTTTATCATTTTCAACAAATCGGTGTCTACTTTATTAATTTTTAAACTAAGTGTGATGTATTGCAATTGTTTAAAACTTGTGAAATTAAGTAAAACACTAAAACAAATTATATGTGAAACCTAAATCGTTAAATCAATATTTTTGAAACTAAGTACACTTAAGTAAATCTAAGGCAAAATTCATGACACTAAAATGATATTTGTCCCTTTTATCTATTATATAAGTTTTGTATACACATGTCTGCATTACAGATTATCTAAAATACAATTTCATCTTCCAGGTTTTCTTTTTTTCATGCAATATTAAAATTAAATTTCATTAAAAATACAAGTCTAGTTTACAATTTCTCTTGAGAACTTGAGTGTAGCATCAGAAGACAATTTATCAGAATTCCGTATCCAACCCCTAAGTCCTATCTTTTGCTTTAGCATTGCCACACTAATTGTTTGATTAAAAATGATGTCATATTGCCATACATTTTCTGTGATGTGTTTATCCTAGTACATTTTATTATGTGGAAGACGGTGCTAATTTGGTTATGTATCTAGTGCTATTTAATTAAATTGTAACATCTTACTGTATCTATGAGTTACTGCAAGAGATTTAAGTCTCAGACCCAAATGTACCAAAAGAGTGGCAAAACTTTGGAAGAATAGTACCTGAGTCTGAGTCAGGTTTACTTTGCTTTCCACATCCATTGGATCTATTACAGTTTAAATTTAATAACAGATCCAATGGATGTGGAAGCAGAGTAACCCTGACTCAGAGTTAGATACTCTGCTTCCCAAAACTTTCTACTATTATTTGATTTACTATTTGACTTGGACAAACAGAAGAACTGAAACCAGTTCCACTTTAGATGAGTTGGTCAGAGAACCTTAGTACTTTGTAATACTGGTACAGCTTGGTCTTATTCTTTTTGTCAGCTTATCTCTATCAGTACCAGTACTGAGATCAGAGATGGCCAATAATTGCGTAAGTTTTGGTCTTTTTGTCGTCTAAATTTTAGTCATTTTGTAGTAGTTGTTTTATTTCTATATGAATATACTTTCGTAATTTTCCTCATCCAAAAACTACTAGTAATAAGTCATTGACTGTTAAGTCTTTGAGATTACTTCTTCCTAAAGTTCATATGGTCTAGGTTAACATCAATTCTATCGATCCTAGAATATGGTTAAGCAAAGAAATGCAATAAGTTTGTCAAATTTTGAAAGAACAAAAGGGAATAAATATACTTAAGGACGAAATATCATACATGCTTATTTTGTTTGAAGGTTTTGTAATTTGTATGCAGCTTTCGTTACATTGCCATTTTGTAGAATTAAAATGGTCCACCCCTCATGCTGGAGATAATTAAATTAAGAGCCCAATCTCAAGGCTTTTGAGGAAAAAAAGTACTAATTTTTTGTTATTTAATTGACAGTCTAATCACAAAACCTGAGAGAAATAGTAAACATTGAAATGTGCAAGAAATGGCAACAAAACTAAGAAGGATCAATGTACAATGATTCCTCAAGAGTCGAGACATTTGGTTGTAGTACCTTTTAAGCTCAAATTAACTCTTGTTGAAAATTTTAAATATGGATTGCCTTTGGTTAATTAGAGTATCTACGATAATGTTATTATCTCTATTATTAACTAAAAATATTAGCTAACAATGCAATTTTGTTTTTCCATTAGTTGTGGTAAACTCTGTGTTAACTTTATAGATATTAAAAATATTGTTAAACATAACAATTTTTTTAATAGTTATTACTTGATGGCATGCCAAAAAAGTCTACCCAACACACACAATTAATTGATATTTCTCACGCATATATTTTCTATCTCTACCATACTGCTATTTATTTTCTCACATAGTACTTACTATATTTTGAATAATTAATTTTTACTTAAAATAGATAGCATTGTTAAAGTTAAAACTATTGTGAGTGTTTAACTTAATATAATTATGTGTCATTTAATAACTTTTTAAATGATAATGTGTCACTAGTTAACAATAAAAAGTTAACAAAACTATTATGGATGCCCTTATCTTAGTAGCTGATTTTTATTTTATTTTTGCCCTACCTAAACTAACTAGAAACATAAGTTGTATAACTCTACTGTTAATTATTTTTCTTTCACCGCAACCATAAGTTTCGAAGTTTTTGCTTAAAAACCAAACCAAACAAGCTCTAATTTCTCTTTTTCTTTGACCTGGCTACAAGTTTAATGGAGAACTTTACCTTTTCTCTACTAATTTATTTTCTCCGTAAAATCCAACTTTGGGACAAAATATTGAAGGCTAAATTACACAATTTACAGTTGTTTTCTTGATTATCGGAAAGCAAGAGAAAGTAATTAAGATATTAATACCAAATAAATAAGATTGACAACCTGAACAAGTTATATCAAAAACAACAATTCAAAATTTCACGCAATCTACGGTCACTACAAAATAATGTTTGATTTAGTGAGAGTCAAAATCTATCACAAGCCTGTCGTTAATTTAAAAAACTGTCACAAATCTGTCGTAAATTGACTAAACTGTCACAAAACCGTCATAAAAACCGTCGCTAATAAGCTCGTAACAAAAAATACCGTCATTAATCCCGTCGTTATTTGGGTATTTTTTTATAGTGCGTTTAAGACTTAAAATGCCTATGCCGTGTTGTTTGTCAAATACAAATTTCTAGTGTACGTGTTCTAACTTGTCCACAACGTGTCAAATATATTATGCTACTCAGGATCCAGACTTATACAGGGAGAGTACCTGACTCTGAGTTACTCTGCTTCCTACGGCCATTGGATCTGCTACAGTTTAAATTTAAACTGTAGCAGATCCAATGGCTGTGGAAAGCAGAGTAACCCTGACTCAGAGTCAGGTACTCTGCTTCCCTTATACAGCTCCTCCATAATTTAAAGCCCATTTCTTTTTATTTTTACACACAAAAAAATAATTCTAAAAGGAATTGAATTATTACATATTTCCCCTCAACAAGAAATCAAAACTCAAAAGCAGGAAAAAAGATTTCTGTTTTTGATGATCAACCATGTGAACAACACTTTTTATTGAGTACTTTTTAACATGTAACCGTCTCCTCTTCCTCATGCTGCTTATATGCACTCTCTACTTTGCTGCTTCTGTTTTAAAGTTTTAACTTATCGGGTTTTATACCTTTCCATATATTCGTTTCTTCACTTTTTCGTTTTTATACCTTACTTTCTTAATTTTTCTTTTTTTACCTTGGTTTCTATTTCTTTTTTCTTTTTTTTGTCAATTTTGACTTCTTTTTTTCAAAATCTTAAAAAAAACAATACCAAATAAAAAATAATAAATCAAGGTACAAAGAAAGAATAAAAGAAGAAACCAACCTACAAAAAATAAAAAATATTAAACCAAGGTATTAAAAAAAGTGAATAAAGAAAGGTATAAAACCCTAACTTCTGATATTGAATTTCCAAAAAAAAAAAACTTATCCAACATTTAGGTACTTGTATTTGCATGCATATGAACTAACAAAAACATTATTTGCTTCCAATCTGTATTAACTCCTACACATATATGTATAAGTGATACATATAAGACATAAGAACACGAAATTCCTATGAATCTATGATCAATGACCCCGTGAGAGTATATTTCTGTACTGTGATACACTCTGCCATTTAAACATTTAATTTTTTTGTTTAAATATTAAAGAACTGTCAACCTGTCATTTCATATCATGGCCTTACTGTTGGGGCTCTCCTTGAAATATTTTTCAAATGAACGGTACTTTGTTTTTATTTAATTTTTCATCACTGTAAAAGAAATATTCAAATAGCGACGGAATTAGTGATACTATTTTTTATTACGACCTTATTAGCGACGGTTTTTGTGACGGCTTTGTGACAGTTTAGTTAATTTATGATGGTTTTGTGACAGTTTAGTCAATTTGTGACAGACTTGTGACAACTTCTGACTCTCAATAAATCAAACATTATTTTGTAGTGCATGTGTAATTTTAATCGGTTTATAACTTATATCAAAATTATCGAAATGAATTTTTTTAAAATCTAATCATAAAATTTAACATTTAAACTATAGGATCAACTTTTGAAAATTTTCATTCCGACAATTTTGATACAAGTTACTGACCGATCAAAATTACACGTAGTTTCGTAGTAGACAATTAAATAGAAACGGAGCGAGTATCAATTTTTTTCATTTTTCATGTATGCTTTAAATTGTTCATTGCTTTTTTTTATAAATGTTTTTCCAATACTATAAATAAATTACCCCTTTTATTCCTAAATAAATGTATTGAAAAATCGTACGTGGCAATTTGTGTTGTAAAACTTTTGTATATAAATTGTCTAACATAGTGGTGGCAATTTGTGTTGTAAAACTTTGGTATATAAATTGCCTAACATACTCGTCGATTTTTAAAAGTTGATCCTGAATTCTATGCTCTATCATCTTAACTCTCGTATTTACTAGTCTCTCCAGCTGAGTTTGTTTCATACTATTTGAAATTATGGACTTTGTTTCTGGTAAATCAATCTTATATAACAAGATGAGCAGTTTTATAAACTTGTGAAGTTGTAAAGTTATAATATGTTCACACAACATAAAAAATGACACATAAGCCGATCAATACATTACTAATTATATACTAGTATATGGTACACTAACGTCTGTGTTGATTGCATCATCTAAACGCGCTTTAGTTACATATGAATCATACATGTAATTAGACCAACTTCTCAAAATCGGTATACCACTATAAAAAAAAAAATACTCAAATAGTGACGGAATTAGTTACGTTTTTTTTTTTTTACGAGCTTATTAACGATGGTTTTTGTGACGGCTTTGTGACAGTTTAGTCAATTTGTGATGGTTTTGTGACAATTTAGTCAATTTGCGACAGGCTTGTGACAACTTTTAACTCTCATTAAATCAAACATTATTTTGTAGTGTGCATCTATAACTTGCTAATAAATCCAATTGGTTTTTTTTTTTCGATTTTTAATTTCGGCCGAAGCGACATTGTTTGTTACAAACAAATATATTTTTGTTGGTTAACTTGTTGTCTTTCCCACCTTATTAGTTAAGATTGTTCACGGATCACAATGTACAAATGAACTGAGATTATGGGAAACATGCATGCATGGATGGTCTAATATTAGATATATAAAAATTAGAATTATTTATTTGTTTGTAGGGTAGACATATTTTCTTATTTGTTTCTTCATTATTATGAGTACATTTATTGGAACTTTAGTTCATAATATATATTAAGCTAAGGAATATAATTTACAACAGTGATAAATAATATAGCAGTAAATTCACTTGGCCACTAATTAATTTATCACTAAAAAAAATTCTATCGCACTTTCTGTAGATCGACTGTTTGGGTATATGTAGTGATGACAATTTTACAGGTTTCAACCCGATCCGACCTGATCCGACCCGTCGCGGGTCGGATAAAAGTGCAATTATATTCGGGTCGGGCCGGGTTTAAATGGGTAAAAGTGCAACTCGAAATGCTTTCTCCACTTATTTTCGATTAATTGGAGTATATCAATATACTATAATAAATAATAAGTTAATATTATTACTTGTATTAGCAACTCGGAACAGGATATAGGAAAGTGATCATGTGAAGATATACTAAATCCAAATCGCTGTAGCGGATAATTAGAAGACAATCAAGGTATTTTTGTTGGTTCTGGCTTGTGTAACTACATTCTTATTATAAGCAAGTTATATCAAACTAAGCAAGGTACCAAAAGAGCTCTTTACTAAAATTTAATCTCTCGATGATTCAAAACTTTAGAATTATGTGTATTACCATGCAAAGCATAATCCTTAACTTGTTGAGAAAAATACTTTTATAGTTTCTGCAAGTAATGACTAGTTCAATACATGATTTCGTCATCCGAAACGTAGGCGATACATAACGAAATACATCGAATTTTATCCCATATTGAGGTAAGGGGAAATAACCCAAAAAATAATTAGTCGAGTAGAGTTGTACACTCAACAAACTGGATTTTAGTATTTCACGTATACCATTTTCCAAAACATGAATACTTTTCTAATAGCACACGCATGTTTCCAGATCGATCAAAATCATACATGATCCCTTTTGCTTTGAGATAATAAACTGATATATACCATGTCAATATTAAAATAAAACTATTAAAATAATAAAAGAAACGGCCAGTATTTACGATTTTATATATTAATATTTCAACAAGACTATTGTTTACAACATATATAGGTTGTTGAGATTCTTCTCCTACACGCCATATTCAAGGACCATTCATAACAATTATAAATAACATTTCTTAATATCGGTGAAAGTCTAAGTAAGATAAAGACTGTCTTAATTTTTTGGGACCGAATGATTAATAATTTTATCTAAATATGTTCAGAGATACATTTTTATTAAATATCAAAAAAAAATTAAGCTTCTAATTGTATTTAGTGTTTATCCAAGAGTTTCTTCTTTCGTTTATAGTTTGCCGAGAGTTTTCCGGAGGGACTTTTTTATACATGTGAGGGGTCAATATATAATATAGACTAATACAAGTGCGACGACATCTCTTATAATTTCGAAAATTATGAAATTTTTTTAACTTTTTGACCATGTATTATAACACAAACGAGATTGGAGGCCGCCAATCAAATATTGCTCATATATCCAAAATAAATGTACATCCATTTTTGTTAATTCTAACTTTAACGAGTATCTTCACCTTGTTGACTTGGTAATAACTTATTTGTACGTACTTCAAAATTATCGCAATTCACTCACCATATCAAAGAATCCCATTTTTATTGTTTTCAAAAGAGCGTTGATCGCACGAGACTCTAATATTATATGACCTTACAAATCTCAATTTCATGTCATTTTCTTCGATTCTTTACGACATAATCAAATATATCACAGACTCTAGCTAGCTTTATTGTGCCTTGATCCGATATGATTGTCACAGTTGTGTCTAGATCTGGATTCGTTGATTTACATGACATATTGAGCCACTCTTGTTTGGAACTATATCAATTTAAAACATAATGCTTTAATGTCTTTGTCATTTGTATATGACTTGCAAAGAGAAAATCCCATGTCACTATCTTCTATAGTCAAATTGCATACAACTTTTCCTAACCAAATTAAAGAAGCCAACCAACTAAGGAAAGCTTATAAAGGATCTACTTACAATATGTAAACAAATGTTAATTTTTTTCCTTTCCTGCCAAATCTTTTTTCATGCAACATGACCATCATAACTCATAAATCAATAATAATAGCATGTAACCATCCATCAGGCCATACACTACGGCATAAAAGTCAGCATATATACAATCCCGACAGTGCACAAGAAAATATCGGGATAGCAACAGAAAACTTTTCGGAAAATATTGAAAAAACCGTAAAAGTGAATGACACTAAATTTTAACAACAAAGTAACAACTAATTATGTTGTTAAATTGTTACTAAATTCAAGGACACCCACTTTATCATTTTTTTTGTAAAAAAAAGTGTATGTTTGCTACATATTGGCATTTTCTTATAGTGTAAGTTGGGTGTCTACCATTTTTCCTCTCAAATATTTTATGTATTCGACGTTTCAAAAGTCTCCGCCTCGTTTCGCCTATGCCCCAACATGACGACCCAATTTATAGAAGGCGTTTTGAATACTTGATAGTCTACCGATAAGCTATAATGTATGAAGGCTTTAATTTAGTTTGTTAATTAAATTGACAAAAAATCCAAAAAAAAAACTTAAAGTATATTAAAAATATGTTTTTTTCCGGTCAGGCCCACTTAAGGCCCGTGTATTCATCTAGGTCCCAAGCCTCACTTCCCGTATTTAACCCGTCTAGCTAGGGACTTTTGAAACCGGAATGCATTGAGACTTACTGAACTTTAGTATAGTACTATTAATTGGACTCAAATAAATTAAAAATGATTGAATAACACTGTAATTTAAAGACATACCCATTAACAAGTAAATCTCCATTTGCATGCATTTTCTACCAAATCCCAACCAATCTTCATTTTTCACAAACATTAATATCTCCTGTTTAAGTTCTTCATTAAAGAAATTCAATGGAATAAAGGACCACTTGGTCCTTCATTAATTTATTAATACCAATGAAATTTGAGAGTTGTAACATATGCTTGGGCGGATACAGGATTTTTTATTTTGGGACACAATTACATTAAACTAAGTTAGTTTACATATCTTAATTTAGACCAATCTCTTTAGCAAGGCCAATGTAACATGTGACTTTTATAATGCCCTCATGTACGTTGTGATTTCAAACACTAAACCTTCGATGAGCTTGTTTTATCGAGTATAACATAGAAAAAAACTCGGTCCTGTCTTAGACGCAAGCAAATAGAACAACATAATATGAGAAAGTGTGTTAAAACTTGAAGTATTTAACTGAAAACATCAAGAACATGTAAATTGTTCATCATTTAGGAGTAATAGAGTATTTTTGTCTTTAATTTCATTTTTCTTTTTAATTTTAAACAAATAATATCAAATTTCAATTGCTTTTTCGTTAGTATCTTAGTTAGCTTTCACTTTTCTGGAGGTAAGCTAACTATAAATTACAGTAACAAAAACATGCCATATTTAAGTTAACAGAAAAAGTAAGTTTACTTTTGTGAAAACTTATAATGGAAACACCAAACACCCCACACACCAAACGTCTAACTATGAATACTCATAATTTAAAAGACCTGCAAACAAAAATCAAGTGAACAATATATACTCAAATTTAAACAAGCATAATTGAACCCCAATCAATATCAATCTTATCATAAAAATCCAATTCGAACAACTTTTTAAAAAATTTGACAAAAATATAGAAAGGGGAAAATAGCCATGAAATAACCCGAAATGTACAATTAAAACAATTCTAGCAATTTACAATTGAAAAGATTACAAATGGATCATTAAGCGTCGTGAGATAGAAGGAGATGTTATAATATGTGCTGAATTGAGTTGGGCATATGAAATAGTTGGATTTGGATATGAGTTATGTGGTGCTTTTTGTGTAAAACGTAAATAAGAGAGAGAAAAAGTTATAAGCAAATGGATAAATAAATATTAAATTCAGTTAATATATTGATAATTTAATTAATTAAATGGTCCAGGAGTATATTGAAAATTTCACTAGACATAAATTTGGGGGACACGTGCCACCCCATGTCCCACTGTGGATCCGCCCCTGCAACTTGAATATATAAAGAAAATTGAAGAACAAAAGATATATTAAAAACGAAATGCATTGCGTATCAAATGACCTCAATTTTTATTTTATTTTTGTTTTGGAGCCGATTAGAGGTTTTGGTAAGTGTATAGCGGAGGTTTTGAGCAGATTGACAGTTAAATTGTCATTGGTTAAGGGGTTACAATAACCGAGCCTCTAGCTAATATAAGACATAAATTGTGATTTAACTACCCAAAAATCAATTACTAACAGTTATTTTTATATGTATTTATGTGGAGTAGTATAATATAACAATCAATTACTTTGGTTGAGGAGTATCATGTGTTTAAATTAAATAGAGATAATGTAGATTTGCAAAAAAAATATTTTAAAAAGTAAATAAACAGGCAGAGCATTGGAAGCCGTGAAGTAATTAACGTCCCGGCAGGTGACGTAGCGGGCACGACACGCAATGACGCCAGGCAAGATAATAATAATAACAAACGGTAACTCTCTAAAAAAAAAAATAGTCAGTAAACTCCGTTAAATAAAATATAACACACGCGCAATGCATGTGGGGGCTCGATTCTTATAACTCCTCCTAAATCCCGCCTATATCTTTCCAAACCCCAAACCACCTCTCTCTCTCTCTATATCTCTCTATATCTATATCTATATATATTAATCTCTCTATATATAGTATGATATATCTCGGTGGGGAAATTAATTGAAATTCTGTGAGAATTATATCTCAACTGTTTCTAGATCTGTGGTTTATTAAAAGCTAAAGTACATTTACTATTTTAATCTGGAATTTAATGTGTTTTTATATATATATATATATATTGAGTTTAATTAGAAGCTAATTGTGGGGGGGAAATTGAGTTTTAGAGTTCAATTACTATTTTAATCCTGAATTTTGTGTTTTTTCTTTATATATATATATATATATATATTATTTCTGGTATTGAATTGTTACTTACGTCATTTCGTGTGTTTAATTAGAAGCTAATTATAAGTGAAAGTGATTTTTAGAAGAATAGTATATAATTATGATATTAATCTGGAATTTTGTGTTCTTGTGTTAGTAATTGAAGTATTCTCTCTCTCTCTCTCTCTATATATATATATATATATAGATAGATATATGCATGTATGTATATATTTATATGGAGTATTAAATTGTTATTTAAGTCATTTCCATATGTTTAATTAGAAGCTAATTGTAAGAGAAAGTGATTCTTAGAATTATAATTCCTATTTAATTATGAATTTTGTGTTTTTTTTTTGTTAGTAATTGAAGTATTTGATAACTGATTTTTCCTATTTTCAGATGAATTTTGTGTTTTTTTTGTTTGTTAGTAATTGAAATATTCTCTCTATATTTCTTGTATTAAACTGCTAATTTAGGTTGATTAATATGTTTTGTTGCGAAATTCTGTTTTTTTTATCTCGTAGAAAACTGTTGATTAGACAGAGTGCCTTTTTTTTTCTTTCTGGTTTTGTGTTTTTTTTATTATTAATTGAAGGATACTCTCCTTATATATATATATATATATATATCATATGAAGTGTTAATTATGTCAATTTAGTGCCGTTTTTTCGAAAGTGGGTTTTGAGGTATAATTTCTAATTTATCAGGAATTTTGTGGTTTTTGTTAGTAATTCGAGTATGTTCTCTCTAAATATCTTATACTATAAAATGTTAATTAGGTCAATTTAGTGCCAGTTGCTGAAACGTGAATCGTTAATGGTCTATTTTGAGGCGGTGCGATACTACAATAAATCTAAACATTTAGGACTAAATTAAAAAAACGGAGTCCGTGGATTTCCATGTATTTTGTTAGTAATTGATGCTCTTTTTCAATTTCTCGTATAATGTGTTAATTGGGTCTTTTAATTCCACTTTTCGAAAACATGATTTGTTGCTGCCTATTCCATAAATTGCTAGCATCTACAAGTCTTCTAATTTTTAAAATTTAAATCCGTGATTCTTCTGGTGCCGAAACAAGTAATTAGGACTAAATTATTAAGTGTTACATGTATTTTGTTAGTAATTGAAGTATTTCCTATTTCTCGTACAAATGTTAACTGGGTCAAAGTGCTACATTTTGGAAACATACTTTGTTACTGAAATTCATATACAGGGTTATAAATTGCATAATATCACTTGGGAAAGTCATAAATAGTGTTTCTGGTCTATTCCATAAATTGCTAATATTTACTCGTATTTATAATTTAAATATTGTAATCCGTGTTTGTTCTGGTGCAGAAACATCTAATTCGACAGCACAAAATGATGCATTACTTAACAGGTTAGCGCCGAAGTTACCCCATATTGCTTCTCTTGTATATGTGATTGGCTCTATTATTAAATGAACGCAACGATACAAGTTATAATGACATCATATGCGAGATTTTTGTATCTGGGTTTGGTTTTTTTGGATCTTTTGAAAATTCCCGTCTTAACTTAACTCTTAACAAACTACTCAGTTTATTCTCAAAAAAAAAAGTACTCTCAGTTTGTTTTATTTATGACTTTAAAATATGCAGATTTCGTATCCGAGATTTTTGTATGACATCGTATGCGAGATTTTTGTATCTGGGTTCACCTTTCTTGGACCTTGAAAAATCCCTGTCTTAACTCTTAAGCAAACTACCCTCCGTTTTTTTTGTTTACGACCCTAAAATGCGTATATTTTGTAAATTTTTCTTAATATGCAGCAGGCTTATCGACGGACAATTACATGTTTCATCGCTCATCCGCTCATGCTAATGAAGAGGAACCATTTGAGCCGACAGCGGAAATAGAGGCGCAAACTATCGGGAATCTTCTCCCTGACGAGGACGATCTTTTTTCTGAAGTATTTAACGAGCTCGAGTTTTGTTCTAACGCTAAGGGAGGTGAAAACATCGAAGATTTCGATCTGTTTAGTAGTATAGGAGGTATGGAACTAGAAGGATACAACGTATCATCGGTTAAAAATAAAGGATTTGAATTTTCTGGGGGCATTTCACATTTTAATGGGGAATCAAAAGGCTTACCTGTTAATACTAATAAGCTCGCACCAAGCTGGAATGGAGGGTCAAATGAGTGGTACTTTTGTTTCCTTTTTCTACTTTCTTTTGGTTATTTTATCAGCATGTTGATGTTTTCGAGGGTTTCGTTTTTATATCGATTATATTTCCTTTTAATTAATTTGATTATGATTATGTTCAGTTTGATGAGGAAGTATCGAGATTTGAACAAAAATGGAGCTGGTTTATCGAGAAGCAATGATGGAATTCTATCATCCCAAAGTAAGATTTTCCGTTATATCGTTGTACTTTATATAACGAGTTCGATAAAGAAACATTGGAAAGTTGCCCTTTTATGATTTTCCTATGACCCACCGCCTTATCTTTTCTTTTCGTTTTGTAACAGTTGGGGAATTTAACAATGGAGCTTTAAAAGGACTTCATTCTGCAAATCACTTTGGCCTTCCTATACCTAGTCACTCGCTAAATTCCATGGAGTTCAATGGAAATTACATTTCAAGCCCCGAGTCTCATTCCTTTCCCGATTGCGAGAATAATTTAAATTATGCCACGCCGTATGAATATGGAAGTAATGCGGTAAGCATGGCTGGCTCTATGGCCTCGTATATGATGAATAACAGGAACGTAAATATATCTGGTTTGAGTAGGCAGCGCATGGAATCTCAAGGAGGGAGTAAGTTCAGCCACCCTTATAATAATTACTTCCTCGTTTTTGTTAATTTTTTTGCTTTAGTTGTCAATCCGGATAGTCACAGTGGCAATAATTATTTTTTTAAGGTGTCGAGACGGATTTTTAAATTAAGATGAAATGGACATAGATGTTTTAAATTAAGATGAAATAGACAGATGTTTTAAATTAAGATGAAATGGACATAGATGTTTTAAATTAAGATGAAATTGGACATAGATGCTAATTATATTTTTGTGAACAAAATGTTTTTCGTACAACAATGCACAGAACTTTATGACCCATTATTGATATGTAGGGAAAGATTTGAATCATGAAACTTAGTTTGCAGTCTCATTTGTCCTATTATCAACACTGGTAATTTATACATACTGTTCTGCAGAATTCCTGTGGGCTTTGCTAAACTTATGTAGTGCAGGTGTTTGCTGTCCAGTTCCTTTTAATTAGTGCATAGTTAGTTTCTTTTTACAAGGTAGTACGATACTTATTGATTTCGCTTCCGCTGCATGAATGAGGATTGACACTCTAATAGTCTTATCCCATAGCCGCTAGCAACAACATTAGCCTCAACTTAAAATCTTTTTTAGAAGTTATAAGAACTCAATATACAGTGAAGATGAAGTGCTTATTTTGAATACTACGAGTTTTCAACAGAAGAATTTTACTGTTGACCCGGTTTACTTTATCCTGATTATTTATTATGTGCATTTTGAAAGAAAAAAATTGGAGCAGTAAATTTCTTCTCTTATATTTTGTTATTTTGCAGTGATTGGTTCATTTGGTAATGCAAATTATCCTGTTCATGGACATCCTTGGAGCAACTGCTATCCATTTCATCAGAATTCCTTGGGTCAAAATATATTTCCAAGCTCACCTTTATTTTCTAACCTTATTAACTCACCTTCCCCACCACAGAACCTGGGATTTCCACCTTATTGCTCAGGTTCCTTAGGAAATATGGGTCCTGTTAATAACTTTGAGTTGCACCCAATAATACGAGAGTCCCCCATTCTCTCTCACTCTCGTCGAAACTGTAAAATAGCTTCAAACGATGTTATGAACTCTTCTCCCCAAAATTCTCACTCTTTCGGTTCTCCTCCTGAGATATGGAGAAACCTTTCTCGTCGAAGGAACCAAGGTAATCACAGTCATGCTAATGCTAACAAAAAGGAATTTGAGCTTGATATTGAGCGAATACTGCGTGGAGATGATAGTCGAACAACATTGATGCTTAAAAACATCCCCAACAAGTAAGTGTGCCACCATTGATGATTCTATAATCTTCTAACACTCGTTGTAGTGGCAGAATAGAATATAGTTGTTGGTACTGATATGTTACGTGTTCCATATTACTCTCTGGGTTATTGAATTTCTTTTGATGGTATACTGAAAGTATTTTTTTGTTGCAGGTACTCTTCTAAGTTGCTCCTGGCTAAAATCGATGAACACTGTAAAGGAATATATGATTTTGTTTATCTACCGATTGACTTTAAGGCAAGTATACTTTGATTGAAGGCATTGGTCATTTTGTTGTAAAGTAAACTTTATTGAGTAATAATTTTGTCCAGAATATGATATTAACATATTTTCTTTTTTCTCGATTTGTCTTGACAGAATAACTGCAATGTTGGTTATGCTTTCATCAATGTGATTGACCCGTTCCAAATTGTTCCGTTTTACAAGGTTTGTTTGATACTTTATAATGCTTGCACAGCACTTGAAGAAATGATTATACAAAAGCAAATGAAGACCTAAGGAAATTTATGTTGTTCTATGTGCTTCCATTTTACACGCATAAGATCCATTGTTTCCTTCTTCAATTCCTTTCGCTCTGATACACCCTTCTCCTATCATAGTATAAGCATAAACTATTGATAATTATTTGTTATTAATCTGTGAAGCTATCTGTTTTGTGCTGCAGTCATTCAGCGGAAAAAAATGGGAAAAGTTTAATAGTGAAAAGGTGGCTGCTCTTGCATATGCTCGAATTCAAGGAAAAGCTGCACTTATAGCTCATTTCCAGAACTCAAGCTTGATGAACGAGGATAAAGGTTGTCGCCCAATTATTTTCTGCACAGATGGTCCAAATGCTGGTAAACAGGTTGGTACTTCAATAGTTCAGTGTTTAATTTCAAAATCTTGCTAAAAAGCAGTTTTGCAGCGTGGCTCCTGGTTAGGTATCGTTTGTTATGTCTTTCACTAATAAGTTAAAAGATCTTTTTTCAATTTAGTCTCAAGTTTCTCATCGATTACAAACACCCGTAGGCTTCAGACTTATTTCATGACTCTTTGAAACATCAGGATGAAATTGATAACGTTTGAAATTTTTGGACTAAATTAAAAAACGATCATAACTTGAGGGTGTTCTTCATAATTTCCGTGACATCAACAATTTTACTCAAGAACCGAGTATAATTTTCAGGACTGTTTTAACTTTCTGTTGCTCTTTTTGCTTTTACCATCTCCTTGATTATGGCGATGTATCAGTAACTCATAACAAAATTTATGTCTACTTTTATAGGAGCCATTTCCTTTGGGGTCTCATATTCGAGTAAAAGGTGGCAAAGCTCAAGGGAGTGTTTATGAGGTGAATCGCCACTACCACGGGAGCCCTTCAACTTCTCCAATTAGTTCAGAGTCTGATCGAGGAAGTATTTCGCCAAAATCGGTCATTGGCTAACAGGCGTAGTTTTGTTACCTTGTTTTAGTGTTTACTTCAAGTATATTATTAATTGGTACTTCTCGTTTTTGAAATTGGAAGGGTGATTATTTCACCTCACCAGCTTAGTAGGGGACTGGCTTCAATTCAATGTATGAAGTTACTTGATGTTGATAATGTTGTATAACTAACATTGTAGAACTTTTTATGGAAGTGCCACTTAACAAAATTAGTTTGTGGCGTTCACCTCGTGTCAATTCCAGTGTTTCTCTTAAAATTCATTTGATAATGGTAGATAACTCGTATTTTTTTTTTACGAAATTTATTTGTTAGTCTAAACTTTAAACATATTATTTTCTGAGAAATTTTCAAGGCTAAAGGAAAATAGATGTAATACAGATGCTCTGGCAAATCATGACATATAGCGAAGGGCAATCTAATGAAGCTTCATAACTTACTGTGCTATAACCCTGAAAGTATATTAAAGTTTATGGTGGTGTTCACAGTGTTTTCCTTTTCACTTTCTATACCGTTAATTCGTTTCTGCTGTTTAGCGATTTGAAAATAAAAGTTTGTATCAAAAGACTAGCGTTTGTAACTATCGAAAAAACTCATGAAGATAGCTTTTATATAATTGGTGCGGAAAAACACATCCTTTGAAAATAATTTCATTCCATAAGTATGAGCAACGGAATGAGGCAAAGAAGAATAGATTATGTTTCATTTCATTTCCTTCATGAATTCCCATTTTCTTTTCCTGTTTAACTAATTTCATTTCATCAGAACACGTCACAATAGATGTTTCTAAACATGATACTTGAAAGTGTCATGTGTTTGGTTAAGCGTAAACATTGTCAAAATTTTGCATAAACACATTGATATCTGCTGTGACCGACGAACAACGGTGGCAAGACAAACGTCACAGACAATTTAAAACTATGAATAGTCTCAAGCTTGGATCACCCAATCGAATCCACATTTGCTTTTAAATAGTGACACGGGTTGAAACATCATTATTCTTTGATGTACTTACATAGAGATGAATAACTGTTTGAAATTACAGCATCACAGCAGAAAATGCCCGATTGAATCATGAACCAGATAAAATTAGGAAGAAAAAAAAACATTTATATAGTTTAAAAATTGGCTACAGTCGTGATAAAAGCCACCAAACTTACAACCGCAAGAAGCTGAAGATTGGCACCTCAAAAAATTGTGCACTTCTAACTGTTGTTTCGGTAAGCAATTTCTAAACATTCTTTGGCTCGATGAACCTTTGATTGGAGGTAAAAGCTCCCTCTCTTGGCATTCTGCTCAAATAGCTTATCGTACTTCTGCACAAAGACAAAAAGAACTCCATTTGACCATGCAAAAGTTCATCTTAACACATAAAAAACCAGAATTTAATGGTAAAGGATGACGAGGTGAAATACCTGTAATATTTCTTCCCATGGCGAGTGTTCGGTAACACCTAAGATATTTCTCGCCTCTTGTTCAGCCATATTTTTTGCTGCCCTTCCGACATTGGTCGCAGCTTCCGAAGCAACACCATTTCTTGAAGCGTCTAGATTGAGAAGGAAAAAGTGGCTTAAAAGTTAAAAACGTCGTAATCGAAGTGCAGGATTTTTCTTGGCTAAGTAGAGTGATATTTTCTGTTGCATGACTCCGTTGTTTCTAAACCGCAACTAATACAAAAGTAAACTGCTACAACATTTTCTGGTATAATCTTAAAATTTTAAATTTAGTTCATTATCATATTATAATTTGTTCTCTAGACCAAGTCCTGAAAGTGTCCAATAGAAACCAAACTATGTGAGTTGTCTCAACTTTTCTTCGTTGTTGGTATACCTGATAAACTTCTAACGAAAAATACTCTACTCAATTTAAAAACAAACCAAACATAGTTTCTCTAGGTAAAGACCTTGTCGTAAGAGGTCTTCAAAACTTGATGTTTCAGATCCCAGAACTGGAAGTTCAATCCCGATCCAATTTTTGCAAAAGATAGGGGAAGACAATCAACTTGAGAAAATATGTACTTGTACTTCAAAAGATACAGAGAAACATAGTTGTGGATCTTAGAAAAAGCAAGCCAGTTAAGCTAAAATAATTTTCCACATTATCTTTCCAATTTTTTCTTGTTGACACTTCCAAATGCAAAAGAGAAAGAAAAGGAACAGGGGAATTTTGATCCTATGTTGAATTCATTAAACACGAGGAACATTACTATTGAAACTCAGCCATCAGATAAACCAAGCATGACATTGATTTAAATTGGTAATTCGCATATTTGGCATAGTACTTGGTGGATCACTACATGAGACTTCTAACAAGACACGTTTTAAAAGGACATACTTATAATTGCCTGTCTATATGCTTGAATCATAACTCTTCCCAGAATTCCAGAGCCCATCACAAGCAACTGTGTAAGAAGCCTTGAAGCCTGCCAAAGAAAATATTTTCTATAAGAACTACAAATTTCTTCACTTTGTTTTGAATTTTTCGCATGTAAAAAACAAAGACATAAATGCCAACGGTAAAAGACAAGGGAAATAACAGAAATGAATAAAAGTCTCGGCGACATACATTCTTTCGGGTTCCAATTTTGTTAAATTACTCAAATTAAGCGTTCAGCGGCTTACTACTCAAGTTTCAAAAAAAAAACTTCCCATAAGTTCTTTATGTTCTCTTACAAAAACTGGACGCTATCCTTTTTAGACACATAAAAACAAACAAATATTCAAGATTACAAACTTATGACATAAACGGTGAATGGTTTTCTCAACATTTAATCTTTTATACAAAGGCGCAAAAAACATAGCATAGTTGGAATTTAACAACACCTATTAAATAAAACAAAAAAACAGCAGACAATCGAATTATCAGATATTCTTACCATTTCTGCAGGCGAAAGAAAACAAGGACTAGCTCAGACAAGAATTAAGAGATGACAGTAGTTCAATTCCCTGTCCACCAAAAATCACCACAATTAAGTGTATGCCTATCGAGTAATATCTATGTACTACTGTACTAATACCGTGTAGTTTTCCAGCAAATTTTACAGCTAAATTAAACTCACAAGGGAACTAATTCAACAGTCCTTAACTAGGACATGCGGAAAAGAGAGGATCTTTAAATCCTTAATTACAATTATGCATAATCCATTGTTGTTTAAAATCGTCATTAGGTATAGGTTGTGCTTATTCGTGTTTAAATTTTGCATTCCTTCCATTATAACAAGGATCATTCCCAAGTAGCAAAAAAACATTCTGTATCTATTTCAACTTTCGGAATGTTAAACTAGTTTCATAGTTATGACAAGAAACATCCTTCGAGGGGCCTTGTATGATTAGCTTTCATACCAAATACAATCAATCTGCTTGTCTTGAGCTTCTATGCACCTTTTAAGCAAATATCCCGACTTTTTTTAGACTTCGAAAATTGTTAGGTTCAATTAAGTCAAAACTTTCTGCCTTTTGGATACACACATAGAGTTACAGAACCAGGAATCGTAAATGGGGGTCCCCGAACGCTAATTTTTAAAGATTTTTATTAAAATATATACAACTTTTTTTTTGTAAAAATTTCATTTTTCATGAAAAAAAAAGGAACCGTCTCCGTCTAGTTACATCCATGCTCTCTCACACACACACACAAAAACAATATAGTACATATATATATACACCTTTTCAATCCTAATCTGCTTAATCTAAACATGATAAAATCGATAAATAAAATATTAGAAAAAATAAACACCATATGAAAAACAGACGAATTAGGATAAAATCAAGCATAATAGATACAAAACACACCTCTTATAATCTGATAAAACCGATTTCAATAGTGGGTTTTTGAACTTAGCTAAAAAAAGAATTGAGGGTTTTTGGAGATTATTAAATAAATTAAAATATAGAGAGAGATAAAAGGGAAGGAAGAATTATACTGCTATTATTTATTTAATTAGTTAGTTAAAATTCTTTTTAAATTTATTTAGTTGTTTCGTTAACTTGATGAAGAAGTTGAGTGGGACCGGGGTATGGCCCATGTATACAAAGTTTTTTTTATATGTAAAATCAATTACATTTTTGTAATATTATGTTTTCCATATGTTATTGATTTTTTTAATATGTATTCGTAAAAAAAAAATACACGTCCGGTAAATATAAGTTTATTTTTTTTATGGAAAATTAAGGACAAAGTCATGCGTGCATATTTGGTCATATTTATAATATTATTTTTCGAGTATATTATTGTTTTTTTATATGTATTTGTAAAAAAAATGCATGACCTATATATACAAATTTATTTTTTATGGAAAATTAATTCATATGTATTCATAAAAAAAATGCATGGCCTATATATACAAGTTTATTTTTTTATGGAAAATTAAGGACAAAGGCGGGTACATCATGTTTGTAAGGGTTCATAAATAAATGTTCATTACGAAAATACGTTCAACATTGACCATCGAATTTAACATAGCTAAAGTGTCGGAAAAAAAATATTTTAAAATTCAATCACATGTTTCATAGTTAGAATTATACGATAGAATTTTTAGATTTTTCATTCCGACACTTTACTTTAGATATTTTAAATTCGATCGTCAAATATACACGTATTTTCGTAATGGACACTTATTTAGGAATGGAAGGAATATCATATTTCGGGAATGTTATCGTTTTTTTTCATATGTATTCGTTAAAAAAAAAAATATGCCCATATATAAAAGTTTGTTTTTATAGAAAATTAAAGACACAAGTCACACGGCGGCACGTTTGGTCATATTTATAAGATCATGTTTCGGACATATTATTTTTTTCCTATTCGTGAAAAAAATCGATTATATTTCTTTAATCAGCGTTTTATTTTTATTTGTAAAGTGTTTGTTAAAAAAAGGTAAATTTTGGTTTTTTATATTTTTTTGTATTTATTATTATTACTACCTTATAAATTGGCAAAACAAACAATAAATACGTAAAAGAAAAAAAATCAAATTTTACAGATTTTTTTGAACAAACACTTTAAAAATAAAATAAAATATTGATTTAAAATGAAAAAAATGATAAACATATTTTACAAACATAATTAAATGTAATCCCACCACAACAATATAACATGGCTAATTCGTATTATAATTGATTTTTATTATTATTTTATCAATTTGGTACCGCGTATGAGAATAGAATGAAATAAGTATTGCAAATTTATATAATATATATATATATATGCAATGGATATAGGGAGATTTTTTACGAATCAAATGGCTATGTGTAAAAATGATTATATATATATATTTTTGTTATTGTATGGAAAATTATCTAAGACACACCGAACTTACCTTACGCTATCTTTTTAAAGAACAATTCAACATGTTAACTTTTATTTTTCTCAATGTTATCAAAAATATCATGGCTTGATATATTATTGATTTTTTTTAGATGTACAATAACCTTTTGTTTTTATCAATACTATTGTATTAAAGTCTTGATTTAATTCGATTACTATCATATTAACTCATTCCAACTAATAATTACTTCACTCTTGGCACTAAAAAGGAATTACCCAAAAGAAAAGCCATGCAGAGCAGTTTATGCATATGAATAAAAAAAACTAATAGAAAAAATGCATTTTCTAACAAAGGAATGACTAAAAAACAGCATGATACATATATTTGCGGTTATGTTATATACACAACTAGTTACACATCTTCACACATCGATAGCATATGTGTCGTTTTTAATTGGTCATAAATTTCTTAGGTATCTCTATTTTTGTGATATTATCTATCATTATCGCTACAATATTTACCATATATATGTGTGTACGCGTATCGGCATATGCATAGTGAGTGATGCACATATCATTATTGCATATATTTGTTTCCAATTCAGTAATTTTACTTAATTACAAATTATTTGGGTTCGTTGGTCATATGTCACATTTTAATAATATTTTTGTAAGGTACATTGAACACAAACATTCATCGTAACTAATGAGAAAACAGTCCAATATTGTAACAAAATCAGCAAGTAAACTTTAAATTGTAACATTACTTAAAAAATGATGCTTTTTAATTTTACCCTGCCCATTATATGTATGGATATTAATTGCTTCTACACAACCGGTAAACACGTTTAAACAAACCTGTTACTTCCGGTTGTCGGTCAATACGAACCTATATTCCGCCTATGAATAGCATTCACACAAAAACAATTATACATCACTTGTAAATCAGAAACATTTCTTTCAAGTCCATCGTGTTCCTGAAGTCTTCATCAACAAATACTCGATGAAATGTCTACGAAGCACGATTGACTTCCTAAAGTTCATTAGGAAAATGTTCTATATGGAAGTCACATATCGTAATATTTCATATCCAAAAAAAATTGTACTCTTCAATGGTTCTCAAAACTTGTCGATCGTTGTTCATTTCATTTCAGTAATAATCAAAGGCCAGCAACACCGTGGTATGACATCTCCGGTAGAGATTAAAAATAACCAAACTTTCCAAATTCGATGCATCCCTACTTGCTAGTTTGGGCTGTATCTCTTCTAATCTTATTGCTATAAGTATTGTTTCCATTAATTTCTACAACTTATTTTATTTCATATGTATCTAGCATCCGATCAATTAAACTAATTATTTTTCACAAAACAATGTGCTACTGCAGCTTTTAAACAAATAAGCTGATTTTTAAGGCCAGAAAAATGTTGTAGTTATCCTATTCAAAGTTCTACTTTTCAGGCAAAAACATTCAGTTTTAAAACGGAGCAACAAAATATCATGTAATTTAAAAGGCAAAGAAAAAAGCAGAGCTCAAAATTTACTGCCAAACAAGCCCTGGGTGCTTGCCTCGATTAATTAAGCAAAAGATCTTGTTCCAAATTGGGTCTCTAATCAGCTTGCTTTTTTCTAGCAAGAAAACATTGAGTTAAAGGTTGAGATGAAAACATGAACTAATTTTACTTGCTACAACCTACAAACCACTCTTGTCCACTGCTTCTTCTTTCAATTCATCATCATTTGATAAGCCATTAACAACTTTTCTTTTCTTTTGAACAGCTTCCACAGGGTCCACATCACTTCTTTTCATCTTCGACTTGTTGGCTTCAACAAGGTTTGGATCGGTGTTTTCTTGGGACTTATAGTCCCCAGAATCCGATGCATCTTTCCCCGATCCCTCAGCGGTATCTTCTTTTCTCTCTTCCTCTTCTACTTCCTCTTTGTCTTCAGCTCCATTTTTTTCGATCTCACTTTTGAGCGCTTCTATTATGGACTCTAGTTCCCTATTTACCTGTATGGAGGGGCACATATATTATAAATGATGATAAGTAGTAGCAAATAGTTTTTAAAAATATAGTTTTAATTGTAATGATAACTATTTCTAAGATTTCGGAGAGGAGCGTGCTTTTGTTTTCAATATGTTTTTTGGTTCTTAAACTAGTATTTTCAAAAGAAAGAAGAAAACTACACTAGTATTTGAATTTTATGAAAACTTACATTTGTTCCACTGAAAATTTTCTTTAAAAACGGAAGGCGACAAAAATAATTACTATCAATGTTTTCTTTTGTTTGAGCTTCCCAAATCCCATGCCTGGGACTTGTGGGAACAAGTGACAAATGCCAACTTATGAAGTTACCAAAACAGTGACCATGGATAAGAAAATCTTTGCTCCAGGCAAATCCTTTCTTCTAATGGCCTTGTAAAAAAAAACTAAAACTGTCATGACTTAGTTAAAATGTGTTCTATAGAAGTAGGTGCTATGCCGTTTCTAACCTGAGGATTTCTGAGGAACTCGGATATGTCGGTTGGGCAAGATGGACATTTCATCTCGTTCTTTTGAGAGCGAAGACTTCTCCCACCCAAGCACGTTCTCTTCCTCTCAAAAGTTTGCCCAGCAAATGCACCTTCGAGACAAGATTTACAGAAGTTGTGCCCACAAGGTGTAGTCACTGGGAGAGTCATGACATTTTTGCAACGCAGACACTCGAATCCTGCAGCAATGGAAAGTAGATTAGTGAAAAGTATACTTCTGTTGGATATATAAAAGAATAAAAGTATACCTGTAAGAAATTTTTCGAAGTGTAATTGTGTGTATGATGAAAAGTGAAATGAATATAGTACTTTTGGTATTGGGATTGGTAAAAGGTAGTTGATTCTGGTGTAAAATAAGTAAAAAAAAAATAGTTTTCTTGGAAAAAGTATGATTAGTAGTTTTTGCATCGGAAGTGTAGTCAAGTAGTTAACTATAATTTTGGTCCCAGCTAAACACGCTATTTACTTGAAGGAAAAAGTAACCAAAATAGCATTAGGTTACTTTAATTACAAAACAAGCCCATACACATGAAATAACAACTATATCAAGCAAGAACAGACAAATTTTCTTCATGATAATAGTTTCCTGTACTTTTTACTGTGATAATTCTTTTTACCAAAACACAGAATAAACGAGAAGAAAAGAAGGGTTTGTGTTAAGACCTTTGAGAATTTGCTTTTGTAAATCCACTGATTCTTTTTTCTGCACTTTCCTCCTAACTTCTATTTTTTCCTCACCATCCACTGGTCGGGAAGTAGATACACGATCTTTGCTTGGGGGTGGAGGCTTTATCCACTTCCACCGACTTTCTTCCTCCTGTAATTCAATTTAGATCGATATGCAAGTATATTAAGTTTATTTTTTCCAAAATCAACAACTTTAAGAATATCCACAAATTTAAGAACCAAAAGGGTTTCTATTTCGAAAAATAGTTATTCTAGTCTTCTATATAATCCAAATTTTCATCTTCAAAACTAATAATCGAATTTGCCAGAAAATATCCAAAATTTCAAGAACCAAGAAGTTTTCATTTTCAAAATTAAACTATTATAGTGTTCTCTATAGTCTAATTTCTCTCCTTCAAAAATATTTATCGTACTATAGTATAGAGCACAAGCAAAAAAGTGAGTTTAAAGATATTTCTACTCTCAGCAGAGCAGAATTACAAATGAAAAACATCAGTAAAGACATATCTGGACGAATAGTTAGATTTCAGTTGAATTACCTTTAGAAAATTTGAATAAAATATGGTATATAGTAACAATTTTGCTTATAAGTTTCAATGTATCAAATATATCTGACTTTTTATACGTATGATAGGACTTACACCATTGTCTTGTTTTATGCTATTTTCCACTTCTCATAAAAAGTGAAACCAAAATCAAGGAACAAGCAGAAGTAGAATAAAAAAAGAATAGGGAAGAAATAGCAATTGCTCACATCATAACCCCATGATGGGATCTCTTTCCTCTCTGTAATATCAACTGCATGTTTAAGTTCAGAAATGGTTGGCATGGCTCTAATCTTGTCCCCTTCCAGATCACTGAAAGGATGAATATAAGTAATTAATACAGTAATAGCAAAAGAAAACAATTAAAGCAAAGACTAATGTCACTACTATACAAAACCTTGTCCATGGTGCAGGAGAGTTGTCGCATCTCACAAATAAGTATCTGCACACCTTGAAACCCTATCAAAAAATCCCTTTCAATGAGAGTTTCGAATAAAAATAAATGCATGACTAAAAAGTAGTTGCTCTGAAATTAATTTACTTGTTTTCCAACTTTTCTCCAGCATTTCTCGATCCTGTATATCCCATCATAACGTAACCCTTCTTCTGGAACATAGGATGAGCGCTTCTCCTTATGAGATCTGAACGATAATGCAAATAGAGAATAAAAACAGAGAGAATTTAGATGGAAATATCCAGAAAAGGAGCACATTTCAGTATAATGATTGCAAGTATTAGCAGAATTGATACTTGAAGTTCAAAAGTAATGAATGTAAAGTTCTGGACTCCACTTGACTTCAAATCAAACCCACAAAATAGTCATTCTAGAAAACATCTCGAGACTTGTTGTGCTTGCTTCATTACATACATGACATGAGTAGTGGTATAAAATTGTTCAGAGTTTAAAAGTTCTCCAATAATAAACAAAAGTACAAAACCACACTTCATGCTCATGATTTATCAAGTGCCTAAAGTCGAATGTGGAAGATAATAACTATTTAATTACCCCAATCAAAAACATGGTGGTGCTCACCTGACAACACGGATTGGATAGCCTTTTTCACAGCTTAATCTTAGAGCTTGGTTAGACGCGGTAAATTCTTGATCAGATGATTGATCCTTGTTGGTGCGTTTATTCCCACTTAGATCCCTTCCACCACTGTGAAAGAAATATAAACCCATCAACACAAAAATATCTATGAATCAAACTAAAATCACACAGATTATGAATAGGAAAGGGAAACGCCAAATAATAACAACCACATTTGCCCACAGCATTTATCTGAGCCTAAAGGGAAATGACAAAACTAAAGAAAACCATTTGGATAAATGAAGTAGAGTTACTAAACCATCTCATATACCAAAAGAAAAATCTTTTCTCTAAACATGTATTAGTGTTTGATTGGTTAAGCAAAGGAGCTAATAAGCCTATCGTTAGTATTGGTTGCACATAATACAAGCTAGCTTTTAGATTTTACAGTCATGGTCAAAGAAGTCATTTCTTACTAAGAGGCCAAAGGTCAGATTTTCCTTAAGAACAATGCAAAAAAGTCTAAGTTTAATAAGAAAAATTATGATTCTTTTTTTAACAAAAGGACATATTTCTGTTAGAAAAGACAAAAGGTCAGAATTAAGAAAAATATCTAATCATTTATTTCTGAAAATTCAAAAAATTCAAGACTTCAACTGGAGAAAAGGGTAATAAATTTATAAAAAGGCTACCACCATTTAAAATTCAGAACTCTTAATAAAATATAAACAACCTTCCTGTGTAAAGAAACCACTCCCCATGATCCTCATCATCTTGATAACCACCCGAAAGTACCACAGATTGTGCGCCATATTTAGATTGTCCAGCAATACCCGCCACAGGGGGATGATGAACACCCCATTGCTTACAATCTAGCCTATGTAACCACCAATCTCCAACAAATACACCTGATGCACATTAATGATTTTTTTTTATAACGTTATTTAATAAATAAAAAATGAAGATAAAACCAAGTATTTAAATCTGCATTAAGACCTCTATTCCTCTCCGGGTCATTTACAGCAAGAATAGGTCCCATGTGATCGTGTGGGGTTGTTACAAATATTTTCCCACTCGCGGCATTTGATTTACCTCCCCTTTTTGCACGTTCTGTCGTATAAGCCGTATCGGGACGATCTTGGTTATGGACAAAGTACTGAACTTTGTCCGGGTCAATGTGGTCATTTGACTTTGTCATTTTGGCGTCTCTTATTGCGCCCACGAGTAAGGAGTTTATGCGAGGTTGGTTAGCCATTTTTGACGGGATGGTACTACGACAATTAACACAAGTTCTTTTTCCTTGATGAATCCACTTTTGAAAGCATTTTAAGCAAAAGTTATGGCCACATGGCGTCTGCAACAAGATAGTTAAACTTTTGTCACTGATAGAGCATGCATGTCCAGGGAAGATATAACTATAAGCAACACTTAGTTGATCTTCCATTTTAAATTTGAAAAATATGTCCAACTTATCCATTACAGTTGCAAAGCATTTGATTTAATAAATTATATATATGTCTTAGTAACATCAGCGGCACAATAAAATGATCAGAACTCAAATATGGGAACAATGTAAATTGTCAACTCAAATGATTTGAAAGATAATCAAGCAGGAAGAATCACGAGTTCAACTTTTAAGGTCACAGAATATAAGATACAGCATGTTGGATTAACTACAGATAAATTTGATAAGAACTTCGATTATAAGGCTATGGAGGTCTCACACCATTGACCCTGTTGTTGTTGTAACTATATTTCATCTGTTCAAACCAATTCAGACTAAAACTTGCAACTAAAATCATGACAAAGATGTATCTGAGAATTAATTTTTGACAGATGTTTACAAGGTTGGACTCGGTTTTAAGGGGGAAATTTGGTCGAAACATTAGCAAACTAGCCATATAGATCAAATAAATTTAAGAATGGGCCCTTTCGAAATAAGTGTGAAAAACAAATTAATTACGCAATAAAAAGGAAACAAATCTATCATTGGTTAATTTGGTTTATCTATTCATCCACCGGAATATTTGCTCTGCATAAATGATACTTATTAATAGTGATAGCCTAAAATTTACATAACAAGCTCCTGATGGCGCTCCCATACCTTTATTATCAGTCGTTCCCGCTCCCATTTACCCGGTCGTTTCATGCTACTAAGTCTCAAATGGTAATATGGTGAAACAGATTATTTGATCAAAAATCAGATTTTAAAAATCAGTTTTAAAAACCAACCAAAATCCAGATTTTTGGAAAAAAAAATTCCAGCTTTTTTAGGCTATAGCTCGGCTTTTCAAAAGCTAAATAATCTGACTATCCAAACACCCACAGATTTTTTAAAATCTAAAATCCAAAAATCAGCTAAAAATATATGTTGCCAAACGGACCTATAATCGTCAACTTTTATTATCAGTCGTTCCCACTCCCATTTACCCTTTAGTTTCGTGCTACCATGCTATAAACGTCAACTTTTCATTAAATTGTAATTTTCTATGTTACTACTACACTCAATTAATTAGTAAAAAAAAAAACACAATATTACACCGAATCAGGCCTCTCGGGCAACTGAAGACAAACTAATTACGAAAAAAACTGTTTTCTAGTTACTATTACACACAATGAATCAATGAAAATAAAACAATATCGTATACCGAAACAGGCCTCTCGGGAAGCTGAAGACAAATGGCGCAAGTCAACCTATCCACCACCGCACTCACCCCTCCCTTCCTCCCTTCCTCTCTCTCCTCCTTCTCCCTCCTCCCTCCGACAAGCTCCTGCCTCATCTTCGCCCTCTCCCGTTCACTCAGCCTCCCGTCCCCCTCTATCTCCCTCACCAACGCCACCAATGAACCTCCGTCCCCTTCTCCGGGGACCGTGGTTAGGGTTACGGTACCGTCACAGTCAGGACAGTCCCATTGGAGGGTATCGGGTAGGGTTTGGGGTTTTGTTACGAGGCAAGTCACGTGCCACGGGGTGTGGCACGTGCGGCATGTGAGGGTTTCAGTTTGCGAGGGGATGGTTTTGCAGTGCATGCACGTGCCGGATGGGTCGCACGGGAGCTGGGACACGTGCGACATTATTTAAAGTGGGTTTTTTAGAGAGAGAGTGTGGTAAAATAAGAGTGAGTAATCGAGTGATGACGATGGATATATATAGAGATATATATAGATATAGATATAGATATATAGGGAGAGAGAGGGGGGGGGGTGTTAGTGGGGAGTGATGGCGGATTTTTTGAAAGTTGTTCTGCTTGTTTGAAATTTTGAAATGGAAAGTGAAATTTATCAGGTTGTGTACCAAATACTTCACTTAATTTGTGATGTTTTTTTTTTTCATTTAATACAAATTATGTGAATTAATCATTCAATTTAATTTGTAGGTAGGATTTTTTTTTAAGACACAAATAGTATGATTTAATAATTAAGTTTAATTTTGTTGAACCATGTGTTCAATAATTGATTTTGATTATAAGTGTGATTATGATTTAATGATTTTATAATTCGATGATATAATGTCTGATCTTTTCCAAAAAAATAAAATGTATATTTGAGGACTTAAAATAATAGAGCACTCAATAATAAAGTCAACGGTTCAAACGGAAGTCGATTCAGAGTCCGAACGATCAAATTACGAGTGTTTCAAAAAGTAGGAAAATCAGTCCAGAAATCTCGATTGATCGAGATATAGTCCGATTGATTGAAAATGGTCCAAAAAGTTCTAGTGAATTTCGATCGATCGAGATGCAAATTTCAACTTTATTCAACCTGTCGGTTTACTTTGTGTTACTCGAAAAGATAAAATTACTTGTTAGTTTAATGCGGAATGATATTTGTATTTGGTACAGACACCGTATATGGTTATGTGATTGTGGAACGTCCATTCATCGGACTACATGATTAGCCGTTAGTGAAACATTTGGTCGTGGTGCTTTGTATTGATAGGATTAATATTGACAAATGCATTGACATTTCACCGAAGTTTAGTGTGATGATATAAATAGTGGATTTTTGAAACTTTACTTCTCGTTTATATGATATTCTCGTAGTGGAAACTATGGATGACCATGTTTCCCAAATGTCGTCTTCGTAACTCCATACCCAAACTATGCTAATCAATTTGTTCAACTGTGTTTCACGTTTTTATCGTCGTATTGAGTAATCACTCATTAAGAACTTAAGTTTTTCAAATGATTTATGATATGACATTATGTTATGATGTTTTAGTTGACTAGAAAGTGAAAATAATGATTGATTACTTATGAACAACGGTCAAATGTTTCGTTTTATCGTTAATATCACACGCTTAAATAGTATAAAATTTATTAATTACCTATGTCAATCGATTCAGCTTGTTTTAGTCGACCATTAATCACATATATCATATTTACGAATAATAAACGAGTATAGGCGTAAGAAGCTGTCTCGAGCGACATAACAACTAGTAAGATAATTTATAGTGCTTAACTTATGAACAATATATGTAAATTTAAGGCAATCCTACTCTTCCTCATTGTAACAACAATAAAATAAAAATTGAGGAATTATAGTAGTGTACATGCCTTTTACGAAAACCCGGAAAAACCAACACGAACCGAAAAAGACCGAAGCCGAAAAACCGAAATTTTTTCTGATTACAATCAAACCGAACCTAAAAATTCCGAAAAAAACCAAAAAAACCAAAAAAAAACCAAAAAACCCCCCAAAAAACCAAAAAGTAAAACAAAAAAAAAACCGAAAAAACCGAAACCGGACCGAAACAACCTAGTTCAGTTCGGTCCAAAAAATAAAAAGACCAAAAATAGAAAAGAACCAAAAAAACCCCAAAAAAACCAAAAAGTAAAAAAAAAAACCCGAAAAAACCGAAACCGGACCGAAACAACCGGTTCAGTTCCGGTCCAAAAAATAAAAAGACCAAAAAAAAAAAACACCAAAAAGTAAAACAAAAAAAACTCGAAAAAACCGAAACCGGACCGAAACAACCCGGTTCAGTTCGGTACAAAAAATAAAAAGACCAAAAATCGAAAAGAATCAAATCAAAAAATATATTCGATTTCGGTTTTGTTAGAAACCGAACCGAACCGGAACGGAGCAAACCCAGCAGCAGCAGTGCAGTTGTGGAACAAAATTAGTAAATCTATAGTGGTATAGTGACAGATGAATAAACCCTAGATATAAATATAAAGAGAGAGAGAAATATAAGACGGCGTATGTTAGCAAATAGGAGGACCATCTTATCCCTGATCAATTATACTTGTACACACACAAAACCCACCTATATATACACAAACACACACACAATTACAAATAATAGTAGTAAATCAGATATGGATGAGGCTCGTAATAGAGAGTTGCACAGGGCGGCAGTGACAAACACGTTAGAGAGACGATTCTTCTATACTCCTTCTTGTAAGATTTACGGTGGCGTTGCGGGTTTATATGACTACGGTCCCCCTGGTTGTGCCGTTAAGGCTAACGTCCTCTCCTTCTGGCGTCAAGTCTGTTCTCTACTTTATTCTTAATTATCTAATTATCTAATTAGGTTCAATTGAATTAGTATTTGTCAAGGCTAACGTGGCATCGAGTCGGAACTCGCTTTATTATTATTTATAATTATACTTTACGTTTATTTACTCTCCGTGCCTTGTATTTCTAGTGTGTAACTGTGTATACATCTATTTATATATATTTATATTTATTAGTATGCCGCGCCCATGCGTTGCCGGGTGTAATGCGTTTTTGCAACATATATGTAACTAATTAAAGAAAAACAATTGTAAACAAAAACCAAAGAAATAAAAACCCAAAAAAATATGAAATAAGGAACTGTTCATAACGTTGGTTACCCATATATATATATATATATATACTAGTAATCGTATCCCACGTGTTGGTTACATAAATATGATCCGGCACAAATAAATTTAATATTTTCAAAAAGTTTGCAAAAACAATGGAATGAATATCGTAAAAATATAATGTTTTATTATTATAGTAATATAAAAATACATGTATGAGGATTTGTTTGGGAGATGAATTGATATGTGTGGAAAAAGAGGATATTTATTTACTTATTTATTTATTTAAATTGCATTAAGTTATTTATGTAATTAGTAAATTAGAATAGGGGCATTTTTGGAAAAAATGGATAAAACTGGGCAGCGTCAAGCTTTCTTGGGTTCCCTTATATTAAGAGTATGATATGATATTTAGTTGAGTTTTGTGATTCCAATTTATTAATTGGGGCGAGTTTGGCGTCAACTTTTTGGGTCAAAAAGCTTATTTGAAAAAGCTGATTGGGCACCAATTTAGCTTTTATACTTATAAGAGACTTGTTACTTATTTTAACTTAGACGCGACTTCTAAATAGAATACGAAATGATTTAATTGGAATTTTTTTACTTAACTAATATTAATTATAATTATGGTCCGCCTGATTGCGCTGTTAAGGATAACGTCCTTGCATTCTGGCGTCAAGTCAGCAATTCACGATATTAATATTAATTGTAATTATTCTTGTACTCATTCTCTGTGCCTTATATGTCTAGAATGTATATATACATGCATAGTTGAGTTTTGTGATTCCATTTCCTTAATTAGGTTCAGTTGAATTATTTGTCAAGGCTATCGTCTTCTGGCGTCCAGTGAAAATTAATTTGGGCTTGTTTGGCATGGGCTTTTTTGGTCAAAAAGATTCTTTTAATAAGCAATGAGAACAAATCTTGCTTAAAAAAACTGCTTTGGCACCATTTTAGCATAGACTTATTAACTTATATGTTTAGTGTATTATGCATGTACATATTTATGCATAGTTGAATTTTGTGATTCTAATTTCTTAATCAGGGCGCGGTTGGCATTGGTTGTTTTAGCTAGTCATGGGGGAGGTCTTGTGTACAGATTAGAGTTATATAATTGGCAAGCATTTGTTCGTTTTTTTACTGAAAGAGAACCTAAATGATCGAAAGCTATAGAACCTCAAATTTAAAATGAATCGTTATGTAACTTTAGATTTTTTTGCATTAAAGTGACAACCTGAACAACTGTTGGGAGTTCACGAGGCAAGTGAAGGTATATGCTTTTCGAATGCTGCCACCTAGGCACTGAGAAAAATAGTTTACTCTTTCAATTCAAGGTGAGACTATAAAAAAGAAAAATCAGAAAAATGTGAGCCTTTCATATTTTAACAACTCACAGTTTCTTGTTTACAAGTGTAAAAGAGCCCACATACCCAACACAGTACGGATAAATTAATATTTACGTTTTTTAACTTTAACCTCTATCAAAATTCAATTTTGTGGAAAGTTGAACCTTTCCTTTTAGAACAAATCTCATTTCTTGTATGGAAGTGCAAAAAGGATTACTATGTGGCAAAGCTCTTAGTGCTTGGAATATCTATAAATGTGTTTGATAAAGTTTTATCCTCTGTGTCATCTAGTCTAGCTTCCTTTTTTTAAAGCCTCAAATCGGTCCAACTCTTTTTGAATCAAGAGTCGTTATGTAGATTGTAGACTATCAGAAAATTACAACACATGTATGTTTAATGTAAAATAGTAAATACATTATCGTAGTTCATATACAATGAGGAAATTTGATTACTGTGTCTATATCTGGTGATTGGTGGTGGTTGTTGATTGCTTTCATTTCACTTGTTTGCTATTTACTCTTCCGTCAGATCTAGCTTACTAACCGCATCCCTGACTCCACATTGAAAGGAAATAGTTCATAAGTACATAAATTTCAAAACATGGTCACACTTCTTACTTGCTATCGTTGCCAAAATGTTTCATACTCCATATAGAAGGAGTATTATATTTTGGTGATTATATAATATCCTTACATCTTTTATGTTTTATTTCTCAGCATTTTGTTCGCAAAGAAAACATGTTGGAGGTTGATTGCCCATGTGTAACACCAGAGGTTGTGCTAAAAGCCTCGGGACATGTCGATAAGTTCACTGATCTCATGGTCAAAGATGAAAAAACAGGCACATGTTACCGTGCCGATCACCTACTGAAAGAGTTTTGCAAGGAAAAGATAGAGAAGGATGTTAAAATCACACCAGAAAAGGCGGCAGAGTTTAAACATGTTATGGCAGTTCTTGACAATCTTTCGGCTGAAGAATTGGGTGCAAAGATAAAGGATTATGGAATTACTGCACCTGAAACGAAAAATGCTTTATCTGCCCCTTATCCATTTAACTTGATGTTTCAGACCTCTATAGGTCCCACGAGCATGAGCCCCGGGTAAGATATTATCTAGGTTTTCATGTACATTTACGTATCTATTAGGATTCTTCTATATTATGTCATTTCTTCCTCATTTTTTATAGGGGTAATTACAGTTCTGCACTCTTAACGTTCTACTAATTTCGATCTTGTTTATCAACCTAAGGAAAATCAGCAAATAGTACACTGTGATGAATTAGTACACTCATTACATAGCAGGGTTCTTAATAACTTACTAAAACAAATATTTTACGAATTACACTATTTTCTGTCGTGCTTTTACAGTTGCTAACTATTTTATGAGCTTTTTTCTCTTTTTAATGTATGTAGTCAGTCCACTGTTTATGTTTTATGTTTTTGTGCAGTTACAAAATAAAAGAAAGTTAGTTTGGGGTACGAATTGCTAGTTTTGTAGGTTTGAAGTTTTACTCTTTGTTAGTGTACAAAATTGTTATTAACCCCTTTCGTGTAGCTGTATCTAAGGTGTCATGTCTTATTTTCATGATATAATTTGTTATACGACGTGTAGGTACATGCGCCCAGAGACAGCTCAGGGAATATTTGTAAACTTTAAGGACTTGTACAACTACAATGGCACCAAGCTCCCGTTTGCTGCTGCTCAAATTGGCCAAGCTTTTAGGAATGAGGTTTAGTCTCTTCTTTATTTGCTGTAGTTCCTCTTTATCAATTTCATTTTGGTGTGGTCCAGTCTGCAATTAGATTGAAGTATTATAAGTTGGCCTCATCTGTTAAAGCATCCTTTGCTTATTTGACTACTCATTGTTTTTGGGCCACAACAAAAAGAATGACGATTACTTTCTTATCTCGAACGATTGCTTCGAATAGTTGGTAAATCTTTTTTTTGTTTATCTCTTTTAGATATCTCCTCGTCAAGGCTTGCTAAGAGTCCGTGAGTTTACATTGGCTGAGATAGAACATTTTGTGGATCCCGAGGACAAATCCCATTCAAAATTTTCTGAAGTATCAAAATTAGAATTTTTAATGTTTCCGAGGGAAGATCAGGTTTCTGGTCAATCTGCTAGGAAAATACGTATTGGTGAAGCAGTATCTGAGGTAGGTTGCTTTTATATCTGATTATCAATGAATTATCCCCATTTTTTTAAGAGGCATTATCTTTTTTTGCATGCCAGCCTATTGGCTTTTGAGGCATCGTGCATCAAATGCTAAGTTTTCATAATTTAAACATCAATCTACACAGTACTCTATAATTACCATTTTGATGGACGGATCACTATTTAATGTGCTAATTGTTCAATCACGCTGGTGCATACAAAGCCTGTCTGCACTATCGTATAGAACTCTAAAATTTAAAAGAAGCAGTAAATTTTGAAAGGAGGTTGAACTATTTACCTGTTCAGTCTGATTTAGACTGGTGTTTGGATTGGGAATTCTGATAGGTTGTTGTACTAGTTCTTCTGTGTGTGTTGATTAAATCTGAATTTATGAACTATGAAATTTAATAGTACTTTATGCTTAGGTTGGTGGACAAAATTGTTATTTTCCTGCAAAATATATATACGATCGATTAGTGAATAATCACTCATAAATTTTTTCCATGACAGGGAATCGTTAACAATGAAACACTTGGATACTTTATTGGGAGGGTTTATTTGTTTCTGATATGCCTTGGTATAGACAAGGAGCGGTTGCGTTTTAGGCAGCATCTTGCAAATGAGATGGCACATTATGCTGCAGATTGTTGGGATGCGGAGATTGATTGTTCTTATGGTTGGATCGAATGCGTTGGTATTGCTGATCGATCTGCATATGATTTACGCGCTCACTCTGTAAGCATTGTTTACTTTGCACTGTCGAAATCTTATAACCTTTGTTTTTGTAATGAACCTACTTTGAACAAGAAACAGAGAAAAAGAGAAGAGTATGAATTTATTAAGAAAGGAAAGGTGGGGTTCGGTATGATTAGTTGAGATCTTATGGGTTTCAAACGCAGATATAGAAATTCAAGGGTCCATTTTGGTAATTCACTAAAAGACTTGTTAGACCAACGGTATGAATAGTCTTAGGAGATGATTAGGGAGAAAACATGAATTGTTTTAACCTTTATACCTAGCAGTAGTATAAAGTTCTAGTGTAATCTTCACTTTTCCAGTGCAGGGACTTGGTATTTCATTTCCTGAAGTCTACTTTTAGTTGACTATATTTGAATCTTGCCAGAAACGCGCGTTCTTATTCATTTACTCATCTATATCTTATAAAACCCGAATGAGTTCTTCACAGTTTTATATTTATAATTTTGTTTGAGATTAGGATTCTTAAAATTAGTAACATTATCACAACATTAGTAACTTTCTGCTCTCTTAGGTTGATGGTGACAACCGACAATATGATCAGATAAGATGTATTGTACCATACTGTGCTATATAATGTGGATATATTGCAAATTGCGTTATCCGGGGCGTGTAATAGTTTTATTACTGTTTTGTAGGAAAAGAGTGGTGTCCCCCTTGTGGCAGCTGAAAAGTATGCAACACCTAGAGAAGTGGAGGTAGTTTCTTACTTTTCCCTTTATTTAAGTTCTTGAACTTGTCAATAATTAAGTTCTTACAAGCCTTTTCCTGTGACTCAGAAACTTATTATTTATCCAATTAAAAAAGAGTTGGGCCTCGCATTCAAGGGTAACCAGAGGATGATCGTTGAAGCGTTAGAGGTACTTTATTATAAGTTTTCCAAATACTGCACTTAATAGAGACCAATACTGGTATTTGAATATCTTCGATTTTCTTCTTTGTTGCATGTTTCTCCTTTCGCGAAGGAAGTGGGAGAAAAGACTCTCTAGACTCTCTGATGTCTAAAATACCTAGTTACTCCCTCCATTTAGCAATGTAGTTTTTTACAGACATTAAGTTGATGCTTTCTCTGAATGTTTAATTACCCATTATTCCTCTAATCAGATTTTGTCAAGTAACAAAATTTTACAATAGTTTTAGTTTGCACTTAATAAAAAAGAGAGGATAAATTAGAAGCATTGCCCAGTTTCTAAGTTGACTTTTCATACATAGAGAAACATTTGAAACCTCCTAATAGAACAATAATAAACAAACAAAAAGGAATGTATACTGAATTTGATTGTTCTGGCATAGAGGTACATGACGAGTAATCTCTATCTCACCGACTGATCTTCCATCTTTTTTATTTGTTCTGAATGATGGCTTATGATACACCTACAGGCAATGAGTGAAAAGGAAGCAATGGACATGAAAGCTACTTTGGAGTCCAATGGTGAAACAAATTTTCATGTTTGCACACTTGGGAAAGACGTGACAATTAAGAAAAATATGGTGACAATTTCCAAGGAAATTAAAAAAGAGCATCAGAGGGTTTTCACTCCATCCGTAATCGAGCCATCTTTTGGCATTGGCAGGATTATTTATTGCCTCTATGAACATTCTTTCTATACGAGGCCTAGTAGCAGCGGTGATGAAAAATTGAATGTGTTCCGTTTTCCTGCACTTGTGGCACCTATCAAATGCACTGTTTTCCCCTTGGTACAGAATTCGCAATATAACGAAGTTGCCAAAAACATTGCTGAGTTGTTAACTACTGCTGGGATCTCTCACATGATTGACTTAACAGGTACCCACAGTCTTATTTTCGACAGCTTTTGTTTCAATAAATTGAATAAGCGTACGTCTGTCAGGGATGATTGCCATGGTTCAGTGATAAGCTTCTCTAAATAGGAATTGCAATTTTAGTCAGAAGTTAGAACTATGGGTGAATCACAGCAATGATCCCGATACTCAAGTTTGTTTTTTATTTGGTCCCACTCCCACAATTTCAGTAAGTTACATGGCCGATATTTTTAATTTCAACAGTATTAATCTTACAGGTTCGGTAAGTTACACCAGGGGTCTCTTTCCTGTGGGAACAGTGTTTTACGTGGGTGCATTTTGTTTAAACCTTGTACAAGTGTGGGGACTAAATGTGTAACTATTGTACTAGTAGTGTATCAGTAAAAAAATATGGATAGAAAATAGATATTCTACTTAAAAGTATGGGGACCTTTAGTGTTGTAAACGAAACTTTGGGTCAAATTGAGATCTGTTCTGAAGTACGGAAACTATTGCTGTACTTCACTCTACAACTACTCAGTGTCAAATCTTCTTCGCAAATTCTAAAGGCGGATGTTACACTAGGATAAGTGAATCATATTATCCTATTATCATTTGTTCATTAGTAAGATTTGATGTGATTAGGACACGTGATATGCTGACGGCTCATTTATAAACCTCATAATGTATAGGTAACACTATTGGAAAGAGATACGCTAGAACAGACGAACTTGGTGTACCATTTGCGATAACAGTGGATTCAGGAACTTCTGTTACTGTCAGGGAGAGAGACAGTAAGCAACAGATTCGTGTTAACGTTGATGAGGTGGCAGCTGTAGTGAAGGCGGTGACTGAAGGTGTGAGCACATGGGATGATGTGATAGGAAAATACCCAATTCATTCATCTGCTGCTGCTGAGGAATAGACTGGAAAGGAACTAAATTTCTTTTATCTCCAAGTAATCAGAAGTTCAATAATGAACACAAATATTGTTGGTATTGCAAAATTTTATTATATCTTGAAACGTGTGTGTGCACATTATTAACACATTTTGCATTTAAACAAGGATTTTGGAAATTTACTTTTCATAAAGATTTGTTCGGCAGATCTTGTGCTTGCATTAGATCAAGTTTATAGGTATAAGATATTATGATTGTTGCCAGTTTTAGAACCCAGGCTGATGGTTTGTATATCAACATGGGGAAACTCTTTTTTTTCCTCCTGGCTTGTTGGACACATGGTTTTTTGTTAACATTTTTCGGGTCTTGTCCAATTCAATTTTCTGGCAATAATAAAGCATTTATTTTCTTATTCAATAGAAACAGAAGAAATAGTCGCACAGTTCACATGGATAGAATCTGGAGACAAAAATCCCATAAAACTATAGTAAAATATGTAAACATTTTTCTGAAAAAAGAGGATCGGCTTCCATTTGCATCTCAGCATGGGATTTATGGTCCATAAGAGGGATGATACAGGTTCAAAGGCTCACTATTTTCAACTTGTGTAACAGATTTTCGTTTACCTTCATAGCAAATGGGGACTTTAATGTTTTATTAAACCTGGGGATTATCATCATCAAACTATGCCTTGTCTCTAGAATTTTGGGGTCGGTTGTATGACACCATATGAAAAATCACATTTTCCATCCAGTGTTATTTGTTCATCGAGTTGTCTTATGCTTATGTCATTAACAGTCACTTGCATCCAAGTCTTTAACAATGTATGTGTATGCCGTAGGGTTGGGCGAAAACCCGGAAAAACCGACAACCGAAACATTTTCGGGTCGGTTTCGGTTTACAATAAAGCCGAATCGAAAAAAACCGAAAAAGGCCGAAAAATCAAAAAATAAAACCGAAAAAACCGAAACCGGACCGAAACAAACCGGTTCGGTTCGGTCTAAAAAATAAAAAAGACCGAAACTGAAAAAAACCGAACCGATAAATCTGCTCGGTTTCGGTTTTGCTAAAAACCGACCGAACCGGACCGAACCAGCATACCTTTCCTTTGCATTAAACTTTGGGATTAACATTGTATAAATCTAAACCAGTGTATCTAAATAGATAATTTTCAGAAACCATATGTACTGATTTCTAAAAAGCTTCCTTTCTTTTATACTTCTTCAGCTTGAAATATATATATATATTGACAATCATTACCGCACGTGGTGTGTGTGCGATGATGCGTGATATATATATATGATCCGGATAAATAAATTTTTAAAAAGTATATTGATTGAATTAATATATTAAATTATAAATCATGACTAATATAATGTTCTTGTTATACAAAATACGATTTTGTTTGTTATATGACTATTAATTGTTTTGAAAATATAAAGATTTTTGTGTGTTTTTTATATTTTAAATTAAATAAATGTAAATGATTAATAAGTATTTTGAATTAACAGAATATATATATATATATATATATAGAGAGAGAGAGAGAGGGGGGGGTGTTTTCAGCTACTCTGCCAGTGAGTGAGTCAATGGTAAGAATAAGCGGAACAAGAGTGACGTCAGCAACTTCGTCATTATCATCATTTTCTCATTTTAAGCCATTGTTGTTACGCCCCACTAACGGTAATCACACAAATTACCATACTCAGATAATAATTACACCTCTAATTCTTTTTAAACAATAAATAACAGTAAGCTCTAATTTTCTTCTATTTTTTTATCTTAGGTTTAGGTTATGATATACAAGCTCTAGGAAAATGCTAGTATATATAAAAAAAAACACTCAATTTAGGATTAATTTCTCCACTTCTTTTTAACACATATGTATGTATGTATGAATGTGTCTAGGGCTGGGTTCGGTCCGGTTCGGTTTTTGGCAAAACCGAAATCGAAACTAAGCAGATTTTTCGGTTCGGTTTTTTTCAGTTTCGTTCTTTTTATTTTTTGGACCGAACCGAACCGGTTTGTTTCGGGTTTTTTCGGGCTTTTTTGGTTTGGTTTGGTTTTTCCGGGTTTTCGCCCAGCCCAGTATAAATTATAATATTATAGTATATACTAGTAATACTTAGTTCGTCGTCACTAATTAATTAGTCTACCACAAAATATGGTGCAATTTTGTTGTATCTAAACTCGCCGAAAAGAAAATTTCCAATAGTTTAATTATGTGATTAAATTTCTATTTTTTATTTATTTCGGAGATATAAAAAAATTTCATCCCGAAGTTGCTCATATATTTTTTTTTGTAGTGGGAAGTTATTTAAGAACGAAGGGAGAATATTTATGCACTTTTCATAAATAAGTATATACAGACACATACATATGTATGTATAAAGATATGTAAAGAAACTTATCTGTGTTGCATCTTTACAGTTTTAGAGCTGGATTATACTCTTAGGGCTTGTTTGGATTCAGCTAGGCTGAAAAAAGTCTTGGTTAAGCTAGCTTAATGTATTTACAGGCCAGAGAACCAAAAGAGGGGAGATTTAAACCAAAAATGAGCGTCGAGCGATACTATCATTCTTAACAGCACACATATCATACATATATGTTTATCATAAACTTGAGAAACATAAGCCAAATACATTCACAATTACCTTTCGGAAAGAGTTCTTAAGAAATTTAACCTTGGTAGTAAGTATATAGTGTTCCAAGATGCATCTTTATAAAAGATGGTAACTTTTTAGTAAACTAATTTTCTTTTATGGATCTTTCTCAGATCACCAATCTCTCGTATGTGATCTTGAAGCTTGCAAAGTCTCTTCAAACTTGTGGGATGCAAATAAAATCCATATCAAAATAATTAAACTCGGGTACGGATGGCCACAATCCATCTTATCCTCTCTAATAACGGCATATGCATCTTGTCGGTCTCCTTCTCTAGCTTCTCAGCTTCTCAACGAGACTCCTTGTTGGGATTTTGGTCTTATTTCAACCAATATAATGATTTCCACTTTCACAAAGATAGGAGAAATAGATATTGCGAAGAATATATTTAGCAAGATGCCTACCTGTGACGTGGTGTCTTGGAATTCTATTATATCTGGTTGTGTAAAAAATGCGTGTTTTGAAGAGGCCTTAAGATATTTCGAGAAGATGCTAAAGTCAAGCATAGAACCAGATGGGTTTACATTTTCATCTGTTATTACTGCTTGTGCTCGACTAGGAGCTTGTGAACGTGGTGAGAGGGTACATAATTTGATGACCGAAAAGAGAATCTCGCTCAATCACATTTTGGGTGCCGCACTTATTGACATGCACTCGAGGTGTGGAAAAATCGATACTGCGAAACAAATTTTTGAAGATATTGAGAGAAATGACATATCTATTTGGAATTCGATGATAAATGGGCTTGCTATTCACGGTCTTGCTTATGATGCAATTGCGATTTTCTCCCGTATGAAAATGGAAAATGTTTTTCCTGATTCTATAACTTTTATTGGAATTCTAACAGCTTGTAGTCATTGTGGGTTAGTCGAAGAGGGTCGTGAGTGTTTTAATTTAATGAAAGTTTTCTCAGTTGAGCCACAACTCGAGCATTATGGAGCTATGGTCGATCTCGTTAGCCGGGCTGGACTTCTGAATGAAGCTTATACAATCATTAAAGAAATGCCAATAGAACCTGATTTTGTTATATGGAGGGCACTCTTAAGTGCCTGTAGAACCCAACGAAATCATGACTTGGTTGAACTTGCGATTAAGAAAATAGAAAATCTCCAAAGTGGTGACTATGTTTTGCTATCAAACATATATTGTTCTGTGGACAAATGGGAAAGAGCTGAGCATACGAGAAATGCAATGAAAAAGAACGGAGTTCGTAAAAACAGTGGGAAAAGCTGGATCGAGATCTCTGGTGTAATTCATCAATTTAAAGCTGGCGAGTTATCACATTTGGAAAGAGATGCAACATACAAATTATTGGAAGGATTAATTCGACGGACCAAAATGGAGGGATTTGTTCCTACAAAAGAGTTGGTACTGATGGATGTTTCCGACGAAGAAAAAGAGGAAAATCTAAATTATCATAGTGAAAAATTGGCACTAGCATATGGCATTTTGAAAACTAGCCCTGGGAAAGAAATTCAAATTAGGAAAAATCTTCGGACGTGTATTGACTGTCATGATTGGATGAAACTGGTTTCGAAACTACTGAATAGAGTAGTTATGGTGAGGGACCGTGTTCGTTTCCATCGGTTTGAAGGTGGTTTTTGTACTTGCAAAGATTATTGGTAGTCAAGTGTATCTTGGGATATTACAAATTTTAGAAGGCCTATTAAAGTTTGAATATTGGTATATACAAGCAGAGGTTTCAGCTTATAGAAGTGAATCTCTGTATCGATGCAGTGACAAAAGCTTAAGCACGTTTTGGTCCTGATTTAAGGTGAGGTGCGCTAATACTTATGACTTGCGAGGTTTTAAAGCTAAGAATTTGTTCTCATCATATTAGATTACGGTTTAATATAACCATGTGTGTCTTATGTTGTTTCCTGGTTTGAATTGCTTATCAGGTCATTGCATTTGTAGTATGTTGAACATAATAAACCATTCGCACTGGTCCAAACAGTTAAATTAGGACTTCCAATATATCATTTTGTTTAGTCCCCAACTTAGAATTGCATGCCAGGTAGTGAACTTTTTAAGCTTATATTCGAATAGTAAATTGTTGTTTTACTTGCAAATTTATTTCTCATAAGGGTATTTATTTTCTGCTTATTGTTTTTTTTCAGGATTGAATTGAGTTCTAAGACCGAGCTATTCAGTAAATACGAATAAGTTTGGGTTTCATGCGGCGTAAGAGACATAACAAGCTTTTGCCTCAGATTAATGCAACACAACCTGTTACATGTGTACTATTTGGTCTAGGGATAATCAGCTTAATGCAAGGAAATACATTTGATTAGCTATCCTGGATTGGAACCAACTTTAATTTGCCTCCATATATCTCGGGAAGCTGGCTCTCATCAATGTCTTCTAGCATAGTTGATTTCAACTTCTTATTCTCGACAAATACAATCTGCGGGTGTTTGAACAAAGAGAGATGTGTTAAGTTCACTTTCTTAAATTTTAAAGTGTTGGTAAATTGGAATCTTTGTTGTGCATAATAAATTCATCACATTATCTGAAATAATGGAACTAAGAATCTTACCTTCTTTTTTGTCTTGTTGTCGATGAATGGGTATACGGCTTTCCAGACTGCCATAAATATGTAAGGGGCGTGAATAATAAATAGCTTCCCCAGTCTCTCTGGATAATAATCCTGCCAAAAACACACCACCAATTGGGTCTTGATAGCCTTGATGTTATAGCATTTTGGTATTTCAGTAAACCAAGGTGAACTGGTGAAGCTTAGTTTTAACTTTTAAGCTTAGAAATTGCTTGATAGTAGGGTTAGTTGCAGGTTTGTACGGTAATGTGTCATCATATATTGATTTTGAACACCAACCTACAAAAACAGTCCTTGTTGCACTTAAGTTGCCCTTCTATCCGATTTGAGTAAACCTCTTTTGGTACGATGAGATTATGGTGAGATTATGGTAATATGTATTAGAAATACTGTCGGGCCTACAAATACCACGTTTGGTACGAAAAGTGGAGGCGGTACTGTTAGTAACATGAGATTAGAAATGATGAGAAATTGAGATATTTTGAGTAATAGAAGGGTGTAGTATTGAGAAATGTGAATATTTGGAGTAAAGAGAGGTGTGCTATATATATATTAAAATCATATGTATATGTATTTTGCAAGTTTATTTATTATAAATATATATGTAAATTTGTAAAATATTTCAACCCCAATAAAAATCAAACGAACAGTTCATTGATATCTCATGTATGTATTATTAATACCATTTTCATTTGTTATTCCGCTATAGTCCGAATGTATTGCTAGTCCCATTACTACTAATACCGTAACCAAACGAGGGCTCAGTGTACCAACTCCTCCACCCCCACAACAACAACAAAAAAACAAAATCATAGCTTGAGGTCCCATATAGTTACAAATGAAAAAACTTTTACGCTTCCTTACCTTTTTAAGTTTTGATGCGATACACTTTTCTATCATGTTGTTCCTATTTTAATCCCCAATTTGTTTTTTTCCTTCTATTGTAGTCCCCGAGCTATGGTTGTTTTCCCATGTACTAACATACTAAAATAGTCTAGAAATGTAATATTATCGTACTAATTGATACTAAAATTTAGAGGTTCCTGAACGATATTCCGGTGCTAGGTAGTGTGTGAAACTGTATTTTTCTCTTTTATAATATAAAATGAGCTACAGTATTTGAGCTTTATAATTTATATGGGGTAAAAGATATGTAAACTATTTGAGCTCCACATTGGGCAGAAGATAAGTAAAATTTTAAGCAACATAAGGATTGGGAATAGACCTGCAAAATCGATAGAGCGCCAAGATATGCTCGCATATCACTGTTAGAGTATCCCCATCCTTCCAGGTCACTGATAACTACAAACTTTTCTTTTCCTGCTGGCATTCTGAGACATTTAACCAATTCCATGTTACAATGTTTTCACACATTTACAAGATTATATCACTAACAGCAGTTTAATTACGGTTTCATGTAATTACCGATCAGTGTGGCTCGGTAGTTGGAGTGTGTACTTTCAAAAATGTTGGGGTTAAAGAGGGTAATTCTTTGAAAACTATAGACATGCATATAAAGTCAGGAGATGGGTTATTATTATATGCAGTATTAGTGTCATGCTCCATAAGATTGATTTTAGTTTTTCATTGGTTGGTCTCACAAAGATTTTGTGACCAGCTTATTTGCTTTTTAATTTTACAGTTAAGGTTCTCTACTTTTTGGGCATACAAAGTTTAAAGTTTTGAGCCAAGATCCATCTAGATTTTTATTTGGTTTGAAAAAAGACGAACCCAAAGAATAATAAACTGAGATGATGTAAAAGACAAAATAAGTACTTTGAAACTGTACCTTGAACATAACTTCTCAAGACCAAAGACAGCAAAACCTGCAAAATAGAAAAGAATGGTCCTTAAATATGAAAGATGGTCCCCCTCTTGTAAGTAAAAGTTATTCAACATCAACATGTACTTGTTAATTATCATTTATCACACATGAAGGAAAAGTATGAGCATGATATATAGTAAAAATCATCATATAAAAATCATCATATAATAACAACATTTAGGAGGAAGAGAAATGGTGAAATTCATACGTTTGAACTCCTCAAGGCCACCTTTGTTGTGAAAATGCCTACTACCAAAGACAAGAGCTATTGGCCTTCCTTTTTTATCCAATCCTTGTGAAAAAAACTTATTTTGTGCTAGTTCATTAGGTATCTCAAAAGGGGATATCATATTATTAGGAAGAAAACTTCGTCTCCATTTCATGTACTTAAGAAACATAGCAGACGCTTTCTCTATGTCTAGATCACGAGCTCGAAGAAATCTTCTCAACATAAAGTCATCCTCATCCTGCATATTGAATACAATCCAAAGATTTAGGATTTGAAATATGTTGAGGCAATTTAAGATTTATAATTATTTACAGGGTCTATTATATGGAACAAAGAGTTAATCCTGTTCGGCTGAAGCTGTTGAGCCAATAAGCCGGCTTACCCAAGACCTGTGGCCTTATAGGGTTGCTGCTTATAAGCTCAACTTTTTTTTTTTTTGCTTTGAATTGAAGCTGGAAGAAATTGGTTGCCCAGCTTGAAATCTGAGTTTTCCTGTTTTTTTTTTGGCATGAATAGTTATAGTTGAATAAAGTTTTTTTCCCCTTCAAACCTCAAAAGTCCAAATTTTTTGCTTAAAAGCTGAAACTAATCAAGCCCGTTCGGAAAAAGTTGGGTTCATCCAACTTATACTCTTAGCTAGGAAACCAAAAATATTTTGTTTTTAAGCTGACCAACTAATTGTACTGCAGGTAAAAGAGGAAAAGAAAGTAAGCCAGGCTTAAAGCTGGAACCGAACAAGCGATCGCATAGCACATTGTGATAAAACGTCGAGAGTAAATAAATACCTTCGAAGAAGGGTCCTGTTTTTCAACCAAGGCTCTCAAGAGATGAACTTTGTTTTGCTCCACTTGATTGCTCCCATTACTCCAATCTACATTTGTTTTTTTTGTTGTTGTTATTTCCATTTCCATTGCCTCTTCAGATTCATTTGTGTGTTCCTTATTCAGCTCCATTGCCTCACTTTCTCTATCTTCCTAGTTAGAGGACACAAGAATATATTGGCAGACCAGAAAAAAAGTGTGATTTAGCTGACTGAGACTTGGTATGAGTTGAAACTTGAGAGCATTATGAGACTAATATAGTGAGCTACATTTCTTAATTCTCTATCAGCCAATTTTGACTAAATATATTTTATATGCAATACAGTTGGAAACCGTTAATCTACTTTCCCTTTATTAATTCAGTACTTTGTATGGATAGTAATTTTTTATCACATCATACCAATCAACCGCGCCCCATATATACCGTATCATTTGTACTGTAATTTACGCTACTGTCACACTGTGATACGGTATACCGTACCGTTAAAATTTCATGGTACGATAGTGGTATTGATTTTTTGAAAACCACGAGATTACCGTTTCTTACCATTTACTATCGTCCATTCATGATTTAATCAATTTTTATTTTTATTTAATATTAATTGAGAGCATGCGCATCAGTTGTCTTACATTTTTCCTCATATTTAACTTAATTAGCATCACTTTTATATTTTTAGGGTAACAATTTAACTTTATACATTTTTCAGCTTTTCTATCAAATTTATTATCATAACTAAATATTATATATTTTAACATACTTCTATCAATTTTTTTCAATCCAAATTAATTTACTAAAACAATCACATTAAATAACTTACAAGTTTTCTCGTATTTAAAGTAAAAAGTACACTTTTACAACTTATAAGTAAACATTTTGGTTTATACAAATTATCAGCTTTTTTATCAATTTTTCTATCAAAATTATACTACAACTCATTTTTTTGTTATTTTATTAATTTATATGTGAAAAGTATAAATAAATAAAAGAGAATAAAAGAAAAGTAAGAGAGAGAAATTATTATTTTAATTATAAGTTAACATCTTGATCCATTGTATTTGAGGGATATTTGAGTTCATGTAAATTTAAGATAATTGATAGAAAAACTGATGCGTATAAAGTTTTACAACAATTTTTTCATATTTAAGTTAAATGAGTACTACGAAATTGATGCAATTGCTCTAAGTATGAAATAGATAGCATTATAGTAATACTATATATACATATAGATATGAGAAATAAGCAAAACACGAGATTAATTTTCTTCTTATTCCGTTTACCAATTATACTGTTAATAATTGTGGATTACATATAAAGCACATTCTTGTTTATTTAGACAATTAGTGAACGATATGGATAGAGTGAATATTTATACCTATGCTTTGTTAGTTTCTTTACTTATATTTCAAGTGCTAAATTAAATAACCGTTTGTCATGTCGATGTGTAAAATGATTTCATTTTTTAGGGCGTATCTATTTTGGTAATGGTATGAAATTTTTAATACCACATATATGTGGTACGGTAATGGTATAACGCAATTAACGATGGTAATGCACCGTTTCCATCCCTAGATGTAGTTTATAATAAGCTGAGCTTATTTCATATTATACTCCATATCTTTCATTTTAATTTCCCACTACCTATCGAGATGCAAATAATTTATATCTAAATAGCTAAATTGATAAAATGACAAATTAGAAAAACTTTCTTATATCCAATTAAATTTGACTACATGATAATCTTTTTAAATTTGTCATTCCGGTAATTTAATTACAAAAACTAAGAAAGTTCATGTAAATTTTTGGTGTACAAGCTGGCCATTTGGTTGTTCCCCTTTCCAGACCAGTCAAAAGTTTTGAACCACATTATCTTATTTCTCCGAAAACCATATTTTGGCTGCTGTAACTTTTTTGTGCTTTAACTTCATTTAAATCATTTATTAGTGTTTCTAGAAAGTGGAACCTATGTTTGACAACAATAGGACATTCAGTGCCCTATTGCGCCAAACTTTTTTTTTTTGTGTGGATGTTATAATTCAAGCATAACTTAATTAAACATACCACTTTTAAAATTAAATTAACAAAAATATATCCAAAAATTTCTAATTAATAAAAATATACCTAAAAGTTTATAACCTAATTTGTATATTTCATACACTTATTCAAAAAGTTCATACACTTATTGTAAAAATTCATACCATAATTTCTATATTTTCATACTATTATTCTAAAAGTTTATACCCTTATTTCAAAAGTTCATACCCTAATTTGTATGTTTTCATACCGTTATTCCAAAAGTTCATACTATTATTTTAAAAGTTCATACCATAATTGGTAGAGTTCACCCTTATTTTCAAAGTTCATACCCCAATTTACAGAATTCATATGCTTATTTAGATAATTCATATCCATAATTTTCAACTTCATACCATTAATTCACAAAATTCATACACTTATTTTTCAACATTATAGTTAACAAATTCAATATTAGCCCGTCCTCCGATTTCGAACTATCACGTCGTCGTCGTAGGCCTCTTCTTTAACGACAGTATCTCCGTCGGCATCAATATTGAGTTTTTGATCTCGCTCTAGACCCTCGCCGCCCATTCCGACAGATGTTTCCGTTTTAATTTCCACCGAATAGAGAGATCGGAGAGAGAGAATCGAAAAGAGAGGGATGATGAGAGAGAGATTGGAAAGAGAGAGGGAGAAGTAGAGGAGAAAAATATTGAAGAGTGGGAAAAGACGGATGAGAGAGGGATTGGATAGAGTGAGAAGAAGAAGGAGAGAGATGGGGAGGAGGGGAGAGAGATCAGAAATAGAGAGGAACGAGGATAGATCGAAGAGAGGAAGAGGGAGGAGGAGAGAAAGATCGGAGAGAGAGAGAGAATGAGGAGGGGAGATAGAATGGAGAGACAGTGACAGGAGGAGATACAATGTTTTTTGTTTTTTATTAATTATTAAGGGAATGTATGTTTTTGATAATTTAATTTTTGAGGATATGTTTTTGTTAATATAACATGTGTATGATATGTTTGTGTTAATTATCCTTATATTTAATGAACGTTCGTCAGAATATTATTGATGATATTTTCTTCATTTCCTGATAATTTTATATTAAATACGAGTATTATTGAAACTACGAAAAATAAAAGTAATTCATTATTTAGCTTATAGTATATGTGCATCATTTTTGCTGCTTTTAGTGATTTGTAGCAAAAGCTTATTTTAAATGTGCACGTAACGCAAGTAAGAATAAGAAGGAAGGTAAGGGGTCAAAATTTATTACATGCTATTTGAGTATCATAGGAGAATTAAGGGGAATATTATTTTCTTAAGAACATGTTTATATATTATTATTATTTTTTGGCCCAACGCTTTTTTTTATTAAACCAAACATTAAACGAAATACAACATTCGACCCATTCGAGCTCAAGAGCACTTAAACGGCCTGGGAAAAGCAAAAGAAATTAAAGATAAGAAAACTCACAGCGAGAAGATCTAAATAACACAAAACCATTTTTTTCAAAATTTATAGAATCTTAAATCTTTTGTTTATAATATTTACTTATAAAAAAGGGAGAAAAAACTTCTACCTAGTTTGGGAGATATCCAAGTATATTATATACTCCTATTATTTATCCGATAATGCAATATCGTCCTTTCATGTAATTTTCATATTCTAGGTCACAGTCATATTTTCTCCTTGTCTTGAGTGAGTGATTTATATAGAATCAAAATCCATAATGTGCTTTTAACCTCTAAATATAGCTGTTAATTCATTATTTTCTTGTTTCTTGTTACTAGTCAAATCATGCAAAATACGTTATAAAACGGTAGAGCGTTCACTATTCTCGCTTGGTGAATCATAAATATTTTTTTTATTTTGAAAGGGTGGAGCATGGATATTGAATTGTCTTAATTTCATATGCCACACCCTGTATTTAGCTATGATTATTGAATTAAGTAGATAGGTACCGTTTCGTGGCTGCAGCCTTTCATTTTGAAAAAAATGCATGAAAAAATATATTTTTTTGTATGTATTTTGGTGAATCATTTTAAATTTTAGTGTTTCAGCCCCTTCATTCCGTAAAATAACTTTAGATAAGGTATAATTTTATTTATTATAGAAAATCAACCTCCTATTTTACAATACCGATTCCGTCATGGGCTATGATGCAATGTATAGGCTACTTATAGACTATAAAAAAGGTTACTTATAGCTGCCACAAATATATATATACTATTAAATTAGTCAATTATGTATATATTTTATTAAACCAAACATTAAAGGAAATGCAACATTTGAAGCATTCGAGCTCAAGAGCACTTAAACGGCCTGGGAAAAGCAAAAAAAATACAAGAAAACTCACAGCAAGAAGATATAAATAACACATACCAATTTTTTCAAAATTTATAGAATCTTAAATCTTTTGTTTATAATATTTACTTAAAAAAAAAGGGAGAAAAAACTTCTACCTAGTTTGGGAGGATATCCAAGTATATTATATACTCCTATTATTTATTCGATAATGCAATTTCATCCTTTCATGTAATTTTCATATTCCAGGTCACATTTTCTCCTTGTCCTGAGTGAGTGGTTTAAATAGAATCAAAACCCATGCATAATGTGCTTTTAACCTCTAAATATAGCTGTTAATTAATGGTTTTATTGTTTCTTGTTACTAGTCAAATCATGCCAAACACGTTATAATTTATAAAACTGTATGACGTTTACTATCCTCACTTGGTGGAGCATGGATATTGAATTGTATTAATTTCATATACCAAACCCTATCTTTAGCTATGATAATTGAATTAAGTATATATATATATATACACTCGGTAGTTGCACCCCTTCATTTTGAAAAAAATTGATTAAAAAATATATTTTCTTAAGTGAAATATTATTATTTTCTTAAGTGGAATATTATTTTCTTAAGAACATGTTTACATATCCTTATTAGGAGCAATTAACAAAAATATATCATATCTCTATTATATTAACAAAAACATACACTCAAAAGTTAAATTATCAAAAACATACCTATATATACTTATTATTTCTCTAATTCTAATAAGACCATAATCTAACATCTTTATCTCTAACCGCAACTCTCTCTCTAATCGCACATATCTCTCTCTAACACACGAAAATCGCACTTCTTTCTAACACATGCTTAACACTCATCTCTCTCTCTAAAAATGAGTAAAAACTCACAAAATATTCCTATGCTAATTATAAAATGTCATACCCTAATTTTAAAATGTCATACCCTAAATATTTTGGATCATAATCAAATATCTAAAAAAGAGTTCATATCCTAATTTCAAAACTTTATACCCTAATTTTAAAATTTCATACCCTAATTTCAAAATTTCATACCCTGATTTCAAAACTTCATACCCTAATTTTAAAACTTCATACCCTACATATTAATTTCTCTCAAATACCGTACATATGGATTCTCCTCCTTCAACTTGAAAACCACAAGTTTTACAATAATTTCAAACATCAATAAATATAAAATAATCTCACAAATTTCATATATTACGGGATAGAAAACAATCTCACCAATTTCATATATTTTTCATATATTACGAGGTATCAATCAGTGTAATATTTGTGTATTACGTATGTATATATATGTATATGTATGTTTATATAATCTAAACGGTGTTCGGTAGTTAGTGGCGGGTTTTCGTGGTGGAGGAGGGAAGAAAGATAGAGTGGGATATAAAATAAAAATATAAAGAACAATAGATGAGAGGAAGAGTAAAATCAGAGAGATACATAGAAGAATTGGTGAGAGAGATAAAAATGGAGGAGAAAGAGAGTAAAATGAGAGATAGAGAAAGAAGAGAATAAACAGGATTAAATTTGTTTGATATGTTTTTGATAATGAAAAGTTTTTGTTTATGTTTTTGTTAATTTAGTTTAAAAAATAGTATGTTTTGTTAATTAATCCTTATTAGTATTATTGGCCCAACGGCTTTTTTTTAATAAACTAAACATTAAACGAAATACAAAATTCAAATCATTCGAGCTCAAGAGCACTTAAACGGCCTGGGAAAAGCAAAAGAAAAGATAAGAAAACTCACAGCAAGAAGATATAAATAACACAACACAGCCAATTTTTTCAAAATTTATAGAATCTTAAATCTTTTGTTTATAATATTTACTTATAAAAAAGGGAGAAAAAACTTCTACCGAGTTTGGAGATATCCAAGTATATTATATACTCCTATTATTTATCCGATAATGCAATATCGTCCTTTCATGTAATTTTCATATTCTAGGTCACAGTCATATTTTCTCCTTATCTTGAGTGAGTGGTTTATATAGAATCAAAATCCATAATGTGCTTTTAACCTCTAAATATAGCTGTTAATTCATTATTTTCTTGTTTTTTTGTTACTCGAACGGTTTAGCGTTCACTATTCTCGCTTGGTGGAGCATGGATATTGAATTGTATTAATTTCATATACCAAACCCTATCTTTTAGCTATGATCATTTTCAAGTAAGTTATTGGGATAGTCGGTGGCCGTAGTCTTTTATTTTGAAAAAAATGGATGAAAAAATAGATTTTTTTTATATATTTTGATCACACACTTTAAATTTTAGTGTTTCAACATCTCCATTTCGTAAAATAAATTTATATAAATTATATTTTTATTTTATTTTATAGAAAATCAGCCTTCTATTTTACAAACCGGGTTACGTCACATGCAATGCATGGGGTACTTATAGACGATAAAAAAGGCTACTTATAGCTGCCACGAATATATATACTATTAAATTAGTCAATTATGTATATATTGACAAATATTTCCAGTATCAGAAAATTAATACCAAAGTCCACCGCTGAAATTAATGCTTGAAAACCTTCGCTATTCCAATACAGATAATCATGTATGACTTTGTGTAATTTGCTTACAATAGTAAATTTAATTATAAATATGACAGTGGCTTATACTATAATAAAATATTTAATTTAGTGAGAGTTAAAAGTTGTCACAAGCTTGTCATTAATTTAAAAAGTTATCATAAATCTGTCGCAAATTGATTAAACTGTCAAAAAACCGTCACAAAACCGTCGCTAATAAGCTCGTAACAAAAAATACCGTCATTAATCCCGTCCCTATTTGATTATTTTTTTATAGTGTTACTCAGTTACACAGTTAGCGAATAGAGTGTTTGTGATAACATCAAATTATAAACTTGCTTAATTCACGATTATAAATGTTGGTATATAACGTCTCAGATGCTTTTTTTTTTCAATTTTTCTTTTTGAACACAATATAAAAATGCTCAGGTTCTTAACCAAGTGAGTTTTTTTTCTCTCAATATTTCCTTATTGTACTGCTCAAGTAAAAGTTGCATTGAAGTTTATTGGGCCAAAATAATATTGTTCACCAAGAAGTAGCAATAGTTTGTTGGACTGAATAAATCATAAAGGGGAATCGTGTTTGTGGTAAATTAATATCAACACAAACAATAAATTGCAATTTATTGCTTATTTTGTTTTGATAATATTAGTCACATATCACGTTTAATAAGATTTTTTAAATAGAGTTTCTGCATCGATTTTTTTTTATAAAATCCACCACTTCAAATTACCGATTACTGCATAAATCATGATTCAAGTCGTTGTTTAAAACTCCCTCGAAGCTATATCAATATATTGATGAGTATCCCGATCAATACGGACCCATGTATGAGTCTCTAATTTTATTTCTTCATTTGGAGGCTGGGTAAACTTGCGTTCTAAGAATTAGATTATTGGCCAAGGCCATTAAGGGACCTAGAATTAAGTTTGGAATGGTAGAATATGTGCATTAGTCTCATTCTATCTATAAATTCTTTTTAAATGAAGAGTCACAATGATCAAAACCATATTACATTAGATTTACACTCGTCTCATTACAAATAAAGAAACACACGTCTCGTTTTTAAAAACAAAAAGTCTCATGCACTTTTCATACAAAAAGTATAATATTATCTTGTTAAAAATTTTGACTTTTGATATACTATTGTGACCACAAAACCATTTATATATTCCAAAATAAATTATACATAGAGATGGATAGAGAGACTGAAAATCAGTGCAAAATTAAAGTGACTCATCATAGCTCTAAAAGTGGGTTTATCTTCTAAAATTTAGAGAAATTGACGGTGAGACTGATGCAGTTGCTCTTATTACTATTTACGGAAGTGCTTGTAATATAGTACAAGATTAACATAGCCAACGTTTTATGACTTGCATAGACATTGACTCATTTCGTATAAGTTGCTGTTTATAAGGGTGCAATTAAACAACTATATTTCCACATAATCTTGACATATATAACTACTAGTAAAAAAGAAAATTACACACAACCGAAGAAAATTAAGTGTTTTCTTATGTTCAAGACAACTTTGTCTCCCTTGGCGCGAGCGTTACGAGCCTTTCTAACATCCAAGTCATTTAGTACGGTATGCCCTTGAATCTTTTTCTGACCGTCAGAAAGTACTCATAAAACTACAACTAGATGGTGTGACACTAATAAACTATACTTCAACGATTTAGTAACACCAATGTGAACGCTGCTTCATTTGTAAACTATACATCAAACTTGAAATACTCTTTTCCTGGATTATTAAAGTTTTACATAACATAATTAAATTGTTGCAGTACACAATTTAGCTACAAGTAACCATCAACCCGTTTGGAGGAAAACAAATAAAATCACTCTCTTCGTACTAAACTTTTTGAACAAGTACGAAACAACATACACATTCGACCGACAAAAAAAAATAAGAGCACTCTCAACAGTTCTCCAAAATAGCAATATTAGCTTAAATAGTATAGAGTAAAGTCAAAATTGAAGCACAACACTGTATACTAAATGTTGTGCACATCCACAAATTAGTATATCGATATATTTTCTTGCTAGATTTGGACAGAAAATGTAGACATGCCCAAACTGATATATTATTTTTTAATCAATACACAAAACCCAATATTTCCCTTTCACTTCTCATTTAGTGTTTCCACTATCTATGTATAATTCATATACCATAGAAAACTTTGCAAGTTAAATCAATATCTCTTTTATTTTCATATCACTCACCCATCTCTTCCTTTCTCTTCCTTTATTCGTCGTAAAACAGCATGATCCAAAAGTGAATATGCAAACTTTTGAGGAACAAAATTAGAGGTTTTTTGTTTCTAGGGTGAGTATATCATTTAGATGAAGAAATAATATCTTTAATGGAGAAATAATATGCATAAAAGATGGAGGATACATCTATGGAGAAATAATTGAGAAGGTAGTTGAAGAGCTGTGTCGGGGTGTTGGGTAAAATGGAATAAATGAGAAATAAAAATATTAAATGCATTATTTTATTAATATAGCAGATAAGTTAGTATTGCAATGATGTGCAAGGTTATCAAATATGACAATCTTAACCTTTGGACATATACTAAATGATTAGATTTGGACAAAATTGTTAGGCAAACTGTTAAAAATGCTCTGATACCTAAAATCTTTCGAAATGATACTTTTAAAATTTTATCCACTTAGCTCAACAGTTAAACAATATAATTCAATTTTGAAAAATCATTTCGTCAATTAAATTAAAATTTGTTAGACTTAAAGTTGCACGTAGTTTCATATTTTAAGCAAAACAATTTTTCAAAAGTGACCGATTAGTCCATACGATAATTTATAATAGCATATACAAAAGATATATAAATACTATCCATAATAAACATAAGAAAAATGGTTTTTATTACTAAATTTTCATCCCAAAAATCTGACTTATTGATATAAGGAATTAAATGTATTAAAAATAAATTTCATATAATACACATTGATCCGTACACGTCAGCTAGTATTGTAATGAGTTTTGTGTTATAATATATTTAAATGATTATATTAATAATGTAAACATAAATACACTAGTAATAGAATCTTAAATTAATAAACAGTTTAAAATAATTTTTTTTCCGGTCCTGAATTGTGTCAGTATAAAAAATCATCAATTTTGATAAATTAATAAGATAATAAATTTTTGAAAGATCCCTATATAAATATTTGGTCCCAACAAAATCATAAATTAATAATTATTGAAAATGACAAACGTTACTAGAATGATTTAGTGAAATCTGACTCTATTGTCGTTTAATTTTTATTAAAATTTAAATCTACTTGAAGGTTATTGAACTACTCTAATGCCGTGTTTTCGAATTGCACCAAAAAATTATAAAGTTATATACACGATTAAATAATGTGATATACAATTTTATTCGATAATACAATTTGAAGCCAGGTAGTAACTAATGTCGATTCTTAATTACTACATGGCTTAAAATGTAAAAAAAATTATATATTATTAATTGAAGCAATGTATTTGACTTTACTAACGAGTTTAACAACTATTCTTATTAATTTATAATGATTTAATTTAAGTTAAGAACGAGTATAAATATTCAATCGATAAAAATATTTTTAAAATAATAAATATTGATCATCCTAACATTATTAATTTATAAAAAAATTACTCTAAATGATTACAATTCACAAAATGAATAAATAAAGATAAATAAAGATTAGTTTTTTTTGATGTAGAAGGTGAAACAACAGCTTTGACTTGTACCTGCTATCTCTCTCTCTCTGTTTCTTCAAGCAACTCTATTCTCTCTCTCTCTCTCTCTATATATATATATAGATAGATACATGAGGTGTCTCTTTCTTTAATGTCCAACTCTTTAAGAAAACTCAAACCCAACAACTTATATTCCCATTTCTATACTAATCTTCTTTAAATACCCTCTTATTTTCTTCAAGAATATATATATATATATATATATATATATATATATAACTATAGATATATAGAGAAATGAGAGATTTGAGGTGGGTTTTGGTTATTATTTTCTGTTTTAGTTTGTTGTTGAGGATTGGTGGTTCTTTTAATCTTGGTAGAGCTCAAAGAACTGAGAGAATTTCAGGTGATTTTTGGTATAAAGATTGTATCTTGTAATGTGGGTACTTGATCTTTTTGTTTTTAGAAAGTTATCTTGATTTTTAATTTATTTTGGAAAGTTAATTTTATTGCTTTTGGATTTCATTTAGTATTTATTATTTATTTCATTAAGTATCTTGAGGATGGATATATGAAGGTGATAATTGATGGGAATTAAAGACATGTACTTGGTTTTTTATGTGATGGATTATGTTTATATAATGTGAAGTAAATAAGGGGAAGGTTTCATTCAATGTAGTATTTTTTTTTAATTATTATATTACCAATTCACCATTACCATAATTAAATGCATAGCTATTGAATTCATATTACTATAATTAATCAATCATAGGCTTGGTGATAGTTGAATTCATGATAACATGTAATTATTCATATTATTGTTTTTAGCTATTGTCAGAAAAGAGTGGAGTAATCAAAACAATGGGGGAGATGCCCATTGTTTATATTTAAACAATGAGTAATCATAGGCTTGCTGCATATTATTGTCTATATATTTTAAGTTTTTAGAAGACAAAAAAAACTAGGCTAAAAAAATTGTGTATGTAGTACAGTAAAATCCAAGCAAGTCGGATTCATATCACACTTCCTTATGAAGATAGATCAATTTGAGCTCTTCTTATAAATTGTATTATTCTAGCTACAGATCTGCTTATTCATTCTTAAAACAAGAGAAAACGAGAAGGTTTAACATATAGGAATTTGGAAATGTGATAGCAGAACCAAATATACCTTTCTGACCTAGAAAACTACATATTCTGACAAAATTCCACAAATGGTGGATTGATCATCACTCTTTTTCGATAACAGCCGTCTTCGAACACAAATAACAGAGTTAATGTCTTGCCTTTTATGAGGATCACTGACTTATGCCTTGCTGGTTTCAGCTTTTAAGACCATTATTTCTTTTGATCTACATTTTTGCTAATATAATAAAGCAGTGTTTGTTTTTGATAGCTTATGAGTTATAAGCTCAGATCTCCTGTTTCCCCTTTGGTTCAAAAAAGCAACAATCTTTAAGCTGGAAATGATCACCCCCTTTTTTTTCTTTTTTTTTTCTAAACCTTTATTTCAACCTCATTTGCTTAAATTCTGCTAGCAAACAATTTGTGGTTAGTTTCGCCTTCACCTTAATAAGAATTATCAGTACAAGTAGTGACTGTAGTGCCTATATACATAACTTGCATTTCTGTTAGTTGCTTCAATACACAAATTAGTTTTTTTTTTCTTTTTCCCCCCCACCAATTATTAAAAAAAAACTTACACCCATACTCATATTGGACTCTTAGAGTATTTAGTTTTGCCATGCTGAGTAGATCGACACATAGATCGGTATACAAATTTGTGACCTGGCGGTTGATCCCGCAAAACATCAACCAATCGGTGTGTTTAAATCTGTGTGGACGCCACCATCAACTCATAAATCTATGTATAGACCTTTACGAAGCAGCATTTTCCTTTTACAGTTATTTCTAAACACAAATCTTGATTGCTTTGATCATAATTGATTTTTTCCAAATAATGTAGGTAGTGCTGGAGATGTATTGGACGATAATCCAGTGGGTAGACTCAAAGTTTTCGTATATGAGCTCCCAAGCAAATACAACAAAAAGATATTACAAAAAGACCCTAGATGCTTAAACCACATGTTTGCAGCTGAGATATATATGCATCGATTTTTATTATCAAGCCCTGTTAGGACTCTCAATCCTGAAGAAGCTGATTGGTTTTATACGCCAGTATACACGACGTGTGATTTGACACCTAATGGGCTTCCTCTACCGTTCAAATCGCCTCGTATGATGAGGAGCGCTATACAGCTTATTTCTTCTAATTGGCCTTATTGGAACAGAACCGAAGGGGGTGATCATTTCTTTATTACACCTCATGATTTTGGCGCTTGCTTTCATTACCAGGTAAGAAGGGTTTTTTTGTCATTATTTTTCTTTCCTTAGATATGTGTATAATCCCTTATGTATATACTTCAATATACTATAGTTCTTTACTTTTATATTGAATCCTTAAAGCTCTCTAACTTTATTATTTGTTATAAGTAGATTGGCTAGTTTGTGGAAATACTTGACCTTATTTTGGCATCTAATATAGCTCCGGTTGCTCACTTTTCAACAGGACAATCAAAGCCCTAATGCTTTCCATTGCGACATACTTTTGCTTATTAGACTACAAAAGTGTTCATGTTTGTTTGGCAAGTTAAAACTTTTAATGTTTGATCCTTTTTCTTTCCAATTTCCACCAAATGCAAATTTTTTAAGTTTCAAATAATATTTAGAAATGTACTATCTTCACTTACAGCATAGAAGTAGACTACTCTCTATATAAAAATGCAGCTAAAGGAGGGCCAATCTATAAAATTTAACGGTCTTGGGATACATGTAACTGTAAATTTTCAATAAAGAGGACTTGGACCACATTGCAATAGCTTGTTAGTGTGATGTCTTTATTTGTTATAGAAGACGAGGTAACATAAAAGACTGAATAGAAGTTTTTACACACATAACTGTAAGTTTTTACCGGCGATATGCTTTATATCTATGTTTCTTTTCCAGGGTTTTAGGTTCGTTTTGATGTTCTGTTTGGTTGTAGCTTTAAATTCAGTTTTTAGTGCATTTGGTTGATCAACTTAAGATCGGAGGTTTGTCCTGATGGTTTAAAAATCCAGCTTATTTTCCTCAATTTAAAAATCCAGCTTATTTTCTTAAAAAGCTGCAACCAAACACTTGCAACTGCAAAACTTTACATGAAGATGCTTATTTTGGGGTAGGAGTTTGTTTATGCTTTGTATCTCTAGCCTTTTTAGATGTCGTATGTGAATATTATATTTATACTCAAGATTTTCCAATTGTTGCAGGAAGAGAAGGCAATAGAAAGAGGAATACTTAGACTACTACAACGAGCAACTTTGGTCCAAACATTTGGGCAACGTAACCATGTGTGTTTAAAAGACGGTTCAATTACTATACCACCATATGCTCCTCCTCAAAAAATGCAAGCTCATCTTATCCCCCCTCATATTCCTCGTTCCATCTTTGTCTATTTTCGTGGTTTGTTTTATGATGTTGGAAATGACCCAGAAGGTGGTTACTACGCACGGTATGTTCTTTCATTACAAATAGTTTTAATGTGTATTCTAGTTTAGTTCCTATAATTGCTGAACCTGATATAGCAGCAAGGGTAGATTTTCTGACAAGCAATTGCATAACAGGGTTCAAAACGTTTTGTGGATCCACTAGTTTTAGGCTCTTTTGGTTGCTTTCTATATACGTACAGTAAAAATTATTTTGACGAGGGTTAGAAGTGTACTTACCAAGTAGTGTATTTGGTAGAATATGAAATAAGTTTACTTATTCGAGGTTAGTGTACAAAAATAGACACGGGATAAACACAAAGTTTAGAAAATAGTTTTCTTTTTGCTTATTTCTTATTTTGTAATCTAGGTACCCAATATAAAATTTATAACCCCAGAAAGCCATATTTTATTTTCTAGTAAAATACTAAAATATATACAAGGAAACTGAGAAGTTGTGTACCAAACAAGTCCTGCAAATTTGAACTTACTTTCATTGCCTGTGAAAAGTAATATGTCAAGTTAATAATCTTAAATCGAAACAAAAGAAAATAAAGAACATAATTGAGCACATTCTTAATATGCATGCTCCATTAAATTGGTTGCAAATACCAAACTTATTACAAAATATTAAGCAGCTTGAGTTTTTTATACAAAATAAGAATGCGAGAACTTTACATAGCTTAGCTGCCATATCAAAATCTGAAACAATTTCCTCACTTTTTCCTGGTCTCTCTATTTTCAAATATTACTTACTCAAAAAAACGTCCATTTTCCATTTTCACAGAGGCGCTCGAGCATCCGTATGGGAGAACTTCAAAAACAACCCTCTCTTCGACATCTCAACTGAGCACCCAACAACATATTATGAAGACATGCAAAGAGCAATCTTTTGTCTTTGCCCTCTCGGGTGGGCCCCATGGTCCCCTAGGCTAGTCGAAGCTGTAATTTTCGGGTGTATTCCTGTTATCATAGCCGATGACATCGTCCTGCCCTTTGCTGATGCGATCCCTTGGGAAGAAATCGGAGTTTTTGTCGACGAAAAAGATGTTCCTAATTTGGATACTATTTTAACTTCGATACCTATTGAAGTGATATTGAGGAAACAAAGGCTGTTAGCTAACCCTTCGATGAAACAGGCTATGTTGTTTCCTCATCCTGCTCAGTCCGGAGATGCTTTTCATCAGATTTTGAATGGACTTGCACGTAAGTTGCCTCACGATAGCAGTGTTTTCTTGAGGGGGAGTGAGAAGGTCTTGAATTGGACTGCTGGTCCCATAGGGGATTTGAAACCTTGGTAGCTGCTAAAAATGGCATCATTTTGCAGTATATATTTGTTGTTTTTTCCTAAGCTAGTGTGGTATTGGACATGGAAAGTTCACTTGAATGACCCTGAGTGTGTTCTCTCAGATTCATTTTTATTGGTTATAGAGCAATTTTTGTTGTTGTAACTCATTCAAGTTGCAGTGGTAATTGTAAGGCTTTTTGTTCCATTGTTTCTGTATAAAAGTAATTAACTGATTTTTGCGATTTAAAAATTGAAATGAACTTGCTCAAGAATGGGATCTCTGCTCGACTAGTACGTCAATGCTCTCAAGTCTTAAAGACTCTTCCACACAGTACCTTAAAATCTTTTATAACATTTTTCCAACAATGATATTAAACTTTTTATAAAGAACCCTTGAATCTACAGTGATAAGTTTTCTGTTTTTATATGACGATTTGGAAAAACACGTTCAAAGTAAATGCTCGACCGTTGTTTTCGTGTTTATTAGGTAAGAATCATGTAGAAACTAGAAAGTTCAAGATGTGAAAAGAGGACCATCCAAAAAGATAAGAAAAAAGGCAAAAATAAAGTTTGGTGGGATTATGTGACAAGTAGGGATTGCTAAGGTTGTATGGGAGTATGCTAGCCACGCTTCCAAACTAACATCTTAAAAAAAATCTCAAGTCCACCCCTATCTTTTTCTTTCTACAAGTGACTAAATATATCACCACAAGATTGATACATAGATACAGGAGAGTTACAGAAATGGATCTGCGGTCACCGGCAAGTGTCAATGCCACTTATCAGTTAGCTCCCACAGGCGGCAATGCGGGTCTTAGACGGCCTAATGACCGTTTTGCCCTCAAGTCGTCATTTTTTTCGCCTTCTATTCAGCTTTTGCTTCCCCAGCAGAGACCTCTTGTTGCTTCCCAGCCTAAATTCTCTATGCGCGTCGCTGCTAAAGAAGCCTATATCTGCAGGGATTGCGGGTATGAATAGAATAATACAAAACTAAGGCCTTGCCTGGTTGCAAATTTTAAGATATAAGCTGGCTTGTTTATTGAGGTTCACAATGGGCTTTGAATGAAGAAGAGTCGTATCTCATTTAAAAAAAAATGGAGTGTCTTAGCTTTTGCTCAACCAACTGTATTTTGGCTGTAGATTTTAAGAAATGGTCTGCATTTTCAGGATGGAACGCAGTTTCATTCAGCTAAACTTGTATCTTTTCAAGGACGGTTCTATGTTTGTGTGCAGATTTAAGATGATCAACCAAATGTACCACTTATTTAAAAAAGTTAAACTTAGTGTTGCAACCAATCAAAACACTTGTATATCCATTTCTAACTATGTTAGATCTGCATACGTGTACATATCCTCGCACTCTGTATACTGAGTCGGTTTACTTCTCGGTGCAGGTATATATACAGTGACAACAAGAAACCTTTTGAGAAGCTGCCTGATAATTACTTCTGTCCTGGTATGTAAACTTCATTCATCCATGAGATTAATCCCAGATTCTGTTTCTCATTTTTCGTTTAAGAATGCCCATTTTTTAAATGTGGCATCCCAAATTATACCTACATGGTTACATTCTGAACATATTGTATCACAGTGGCCAATTTATGAAAATAGGTAGATAGTGCATTGGTAATAACTCGTAACAGAAGTATAATATCAAACTACACAGATGCATAATGAACTATAACTTTTCTAGTGCCCCTCTTGGTTTTACAACTTTGTCTAGTGTGTAAATTGTAAAAAAAATATCTGTTATTACAGTTTGTGCCGCTCCTAAGCGAAGATTTAAGCCATATGCACCGGCTGTGAGCAAGAATGCTAATGATTTGGATGTGAGAAAAGCTCGTAAAGCTCAGGTCAAGAAAGACGAAGCTATCGGGTAAGAGTCTGGAAATAAGACTTCTTCTTTCAGCAGTTATTTTCCTTTTCCAATTTCTTTCTCCAACATAACTCCCATTTGTCTAAGAATTTTTGTACGAAAATGGAGAGATTACAAGTTCACTCAGCGTTTCTATATGCCAAGTTTATGTTAGAATTATCCCCACTAGTAAGTAAACATAATCTATTGGGAAAGAGTAGAGCTATGGAAAAATCATGTATGCACATAATTTATTCAACAATCACCTTATAAATAAACAAATCCTTGTCACACCTCGAATTTGCAGAAACCCAATAAAAAATGCTGAACTGTCATTGGCTTTATTTAGTACAAACATAATTTGATTCCCAGAAGTTTCCAATGAAAAATTAGCCAAACCAATATCTTAACTTATATGTGTACTGTAAAAGGTCATCAGGTAATATCTGCTGCTACTGTGCTGCTAATATCCAGAATTTACTAGCTTATCCTTATTTTTTTATTGATCTTCTCTTGATATACTATCTGTCATCTGGACTGAAATTCTGACTAAACTGTACAGGAAAGCATTGCCTATTGCAATAGCAGTGGGGATTGTTGCTCTGGTTGGTTTGTACTTTTACCTCAATAGCACCTTCTAATTATTGGGAGAGAAACTAAACATAAAGGAATTCTACATCACCCTGGAAAAAGAAAATATTGCGGCAAAAAGGAGGAATTCTATGGTTCACATAATTATCTTTTGTAATTTCGTTTTTTTTTAATCTTAGATCTATATTTCAAGGAATTATGTATGCAGCAAACAAATTTGTATCACCTTGTATTTAATGAGCAAATTTGATCAGAGTTATGTGTAGGACTAAACTTCTGAGTTCACCTACTGGGAAAGAAAGTTTTTATGATCTATACTAGAGATTCAGGAGAATGTGTCTCAAATAAACTAATATAAAGGAGATACTGATTAATTTGGTGATAATGGTGTACAAGTATGCATGTGCATGAAAACAGAATTAATTGAGATTATAAAGATTATACATGGAAAAAATATTGCAAGTATAGGTGAAGACAGACCCTCAGTTACAGGGAAAACAGGAAACAGGCGTGGACCAATTACTTTTTTTTTTAATAACTTTTTGGTACTTATTAAGTTATAAGTATGAAAAGTATACTTTTGAAAAGTAAAGGTTTTTTTGTTTTGTTTTGGGAAAAGTATATTTTACATTCAATTTACTCTACCATCCATTGTTTTTTGCTACTTTGAAACAAAAAAAAAGAGAGTATATTTTTCAGTTTTTCCCAAACATAAACATTATATGGAATATGCACTTTAAAAGAAAACAACCAATTTGGAAGTGATACTGATCTGAAGAGGATTTCAAGAAACCATGTATTGTTCCAGATAAACTTGATTTTAATAAAATAAAAAACAGAAAACGATATTCGCTTATTTGTATTTTCCATTGCAAAATAATTTCCAATTTAGATTTTTGTACAGATAGCATTAAACTAGAGAACTACATGAGAAATCAAATTCAAAAGTGAATGAACCTGGATCTACAAATATCATGTATTGTTACAAGTTTAATCTTGAAGAACAAATGACCCTTCTATTCTTTTCTCGAGTGTCTGAAGAGGGAAACTTAAAGGAGAAAGCATATCACCAGAACTCGAAACAGGTGCAGGCTTAAATTCATAAGGACCGTCTTTTACTCCCCACACCTGTGACAGCAAAATAAGTACAAGATTAAATTTCACTCAATGTTGAGTCAAAGCACCTCAAAACTTGATTTCTGTCGTGCATGAAAATCTTTTCAGTAACATTTTGCTGACTTGTTTAAAGCTCACGATGTTAGTTCTATATGGTTCGCTTTTTTATTTTTAGTGATCCAAGACATAAAAGCTTCAGCTTTACGATTTTCCCAAAGGCATAAACATAAATCTACGGAAGTTTGTTACAGATGACGAAAGACCATACCTTTTATGATCACTGACATATGCATTTTTCGTTTAAATTTTAATTATAAGCCTTGAATTTGTTATAAAATGCGACATTATATCAAGTTGTGCGTTCCATTGCTTTTGTATGTTTCGAGCTCTATGAATATGAAATATGACTGTCCTTTTATCCTTGTACTTTATAAAAAAAATATTTCTACTTGATTCATGCTTTACGTGTTGATTCTTACATGTCAGTGAAAATCTTACATAAACATTGTAGCTACGCTTCACCATTTAAATCTTGCTAATTAAAAAAGAAGAAAGAGAAATTGTTTTAATCTATGCTTGCTTTCCAGAAGATATATAAAAGGAGAAAAAGAGTGGTCAAGAAACTAACTTGGTTTCCATCGTCATCGTAGCCCCTGTCCCACGTGTGTATCTCATTGTTTTTCATGACCGAAAGTTCCGAGGTACAGAATGTTGCTCCATTCTGTCACATATTTGTGAGATAGATTTTACAATTCGCTTGAAAGAGTACATATATAAGTCAATCAAAACAGGATAAAAAGATTATTACCCAAGAATTAGGAAACCCATCTGGTGGAGTGGAACCTTCATATAAGCAACGCTTGCCACGTTCGCATCTCTTCAAGTGAATTGTTGTCAGATGTTCAGCTATATCCTGCACATCGAGTTATAAATTAAAGTGGCACGGAATAATTAGTAATATGCCCAATTTTATTAGGTACTGCATGGTTCTTGTACAAACAATGGCAGGCAAAAGAATCTTAGATGGCATTCAAAAGACATACTTAATGAAACGTCTAGTTGGTCAGAACCACTAAGGCTGGCTATAACTCACACTAACAAATCGGAGGTTGTGGATTCAAATCTTATGGGATAGGAGTAAAATCCTTGGATGCTTCTAAAAAAAATTAATTTATCTAATACGTAATATCAGAATACAGTTTGAGCACATCTAATTAAAATATAGCTATACATTTGGCCAAATAAGATTAAATGGGTTCAATGTTAACATACACATCTGTGGTAAAAACCAAAGCTTACCCCAATAACTTCTTCAGGCTGTGGTCTCTGGTCCTTTGGGCGATCACAGAAGTTCTTATACTCCTCTGCATCTCTAATGGCATACGTACTTAGCTGCCAATATTAGAGAGAGTAAATTGTTACTCAAATCCATTTTACCTTAACATGATTACACTTAATTACGACTTAAAAATGTCATTTCATATCAGCATATGATAAAAACAAGGAAAGCAGCTCTCACACTAATAAACCAAGCATAAAATCTTACCTCAACATCACACTTCATCTCCTTTGGGCAGGGCTTCACCAAGAAAAATCTCTGCGACGAAAAGACATGTCAACAACAATGAATTGACAAGTGCAAAACCATACACACAGCTTCTAAGAAGTTACATAAAACTGGCATGAGATTTTGTAACAAAATAAAAGCTGTGGCATATATGATGATCAAAAGCAAATGAATATGCATGTAGCAGAGGGTGAAGAGGATACATAAGACATCTATTAATTTGCTTCTCACTCAACTTTTCATACTTTCCCTTTTGCTAATCTAGCAGGTTTCAAAAGATTATCTACAATTCCTGTACTTCAGTTCTAAGTCTAAGGTGGTAAGCAAAATCTTAGGGTAGTGGTCTACGTATACCTGTCGAAAAGGCTTTTGAGGAGTTCTCCAAAATGCCTGCCACATTAAAAAAAGAAAACTTTCTAGTCAAACTTCTATTAACTAGCGGATAAGATTATTGAACAAACATTCATTGATTAAAATACTAACTTGTTCGAAATATAAAATCTTTGAACCGTCCACCATTTCTGCAGCAGGGCAACAAAGCCATCTGAAAAATATAAAAAGAAGACCGTCAATTCTGCACTTCTGAACACTCATCAACATAAAAAAAACTCCAAATTGCTCTTGGAGGAAAAAATGGTTCCTACAGTTCTGCAGTTAACAAAAGCTCAAGTGCATAGTTTTAAAACATCAAAGAAGCAAGTTGTTTAAAGCCTGACTGTGTCGTCTAGAATTATTAATAGAAAACCTTAATGACAAAAGAAATAAACTAACACATTTCCTTCCAAAAAAAAAGAATCACTTGCTAATAACAGTGAAAAAACAGATCAACAATTAGCCAGGATTAGTGCTAGCCATGTGAAATTAAGTGCTTATATAAACCACTGAGGAAACAACCATCCACTCATCTAGAGAGAGAGGCCTACGAAACCATCAGATTACCAAATTACAACTCAAAATTCGACATATCAGAACTCACATACACAATTTTGTTTGCCTTTCCTTTGACATGCATATATGTTACAAACTTATGTATTTTTGCTTGAGCAGCGCTAGACATACATAGTTGTACGTTTTACATTATATTGTGGACAAACACTTTTCCATTCATTTGCAAAGAAACAACAATGGACGTCAATCTTCATATTGTAGTCAAACAATTTCCCACGTATTTGATAGAAAAAACAATAGACATATGGCTGGCAATATTATATGTATGCATACCTCAAATTGAAATAATTGTCAGGGTTTGTGGATGCTTGCTGTTTAGAGTTCTGCAATTCGACACACAAAATTGCCCATAAGCATTTTCACACGACATAAGCAAATGCTATCACTTTTAGATTAGACTTATCGTCTTATAAGAAACATAAATATTGAGGTGGATGAAATTTAAACCAAATTCATTTTGTTAAGAGGGGAAAAAATGCGATAATTGAGGATTTTTATTAAAATACATGTGACAAGAGGAGACTTTCTATTTATTAAATTTATATATCTCACTTATTTTTAGCCAAAAAAGTTTTTACTATAGCCAGTGTAGGAAACATAATTCACTCGAGGATTTCTAGTCAAGTATCAAAGACCCCCCAAAATACAAGAAAAGGTAAACTGTTTTTTTTTTCTAATGTGGAGCTATAGATCCCCCCACCTAGTACTCCCAGATTGTAGAAATTTGGTACCCGATATATTTGAAGACTGCGTTTTTCTTTATATTAATGGTGGGGAAAACCCACTTTTTTATTTATTTATATTGAGGAACATAAAAAAGCGGGGGAAAACCCCACAAAACAAAAAACAAGTATCGAGAGTGCATAAAAGGAAATTACAAGGCTTAAATAGCATAAAAAAAACTTGTAATGTACTTATTAAAAAGTTTCTTCCATCTTGAAATCTTTTGCAAACTTGTAGACCAATGATGTAAATCGCAGCGTAAGTCCAGTTACTAATTTTGAAAACTGTGTTAAAATTTAAACAATACTCGTCTTAGTTGCGATCGGCCCAACATTCTTTATTATCTAAACATAAAATGTTACTTATTTTGCTGGTTTGCAAAACATAATATTTTTGAACTGTTTCGAAAATTCCCTAGAGGAAAAATAGCTTCTTGCTCATTTGCGGATGTTATATAATAAATAGCTTCTGTAGAAAAATCACTCACTTCCACAAGAGTAACTTGTTTTTTTTTAAAAACGACTCATTTCCGTAACAGTGACTTATTTTCTATAGAATAAGTCCGCGTTTCCACAACAGCAGACCTATTCTATAAAAAAAACCCACTTATTTCCACAACAGTGAACTGTTCTATAGAAAAATCACTTACTTCCACAAGAGTAACTTGTTTTTTTTTAAAAACGACTCATTTCCGTAACAGCGACTTATTTTCTATAGAATAAGTCCGCATTTCCACAACAGCGGACCTATTCTATAAAAAAAAACCACTTATTTCCACAACAGTGAACTATTCTATCGAAAAATGAGTTATTTCCAAAACATTGAGTTGTTTCCGAAAGAAACATATTTATTTCCGCAACAGTGACATAAAATTAGCCGGAGAAAAGTAAGCTATAAAAACAAATAGATAGATACACACATACATTATACATAGAGATAAATTGCATATAATAAATACTTTTTGGCCGGAAAGGGAATTGGAGAGAGTATGAGAGTGATCCCAACGAGTATTTGACTTGGTGAAACGGCGTAGTAAAAGAGCTCCTCCGATTAATATCACCGTCTTCATCACCACCCCTCGCGCCGCTCTACCCCACCCATTCTCCTCCTCCCCCTTCCCCGACTCCGAACCCATTCTATATCTATATATCTATATCTATATCTATATATAGATATATATATAGATATAGATATAGATATAGATATAGATTGAGCTATTACTACTATACAGTTACTACTATTGTACTGTATTTCAAGTTTTCAACTCATTTGCTTATTTTATTTTATTTTTCCTATTTCTTCATTTCGATGCCTTTGATTTTGCTGGGTGCAACTGCAAGTCATGTTATCTTATTTGTAATTTTTTATTTATTAAATAACATTTTATTTTATTTGGTAAAAAAAATAAGTTTAGTGTACTATATTATGGCTGAGTTCGGTTCGGTTCGATTTTTGATAAAATTTAAACCGAAACCGAACATATTTTTTTGTTTCGGGCTTTTTATTTTTTTGACCGAACCGAATCGGTTTGTTTCGGTCCGATTTAGGGGTTTTTCTGTTATTTTTCGGTTATATTTTTGGTTTTTCGGTCTTTTTTCGGTTTTTTTGGGTTTTTTCGGTCTTTTTCGGTTCGGTTTTATTGTAAACCGAAATTGACCCGAAAAAGTTTCGGTTTTTCGGTTCGGTTAGGTTATCGGTTTGGTTCGGTTTTTTCAGGTTTTAGCCCAGCCCTGTAGTGTACTACTAATTTTAACAATTTAGATACTCGACTACCAATTTTAACAATTGAGATACTGATATACGAAATTTATCACAATTGATGATCTATCGTCAAACAAAAGTTACAAAATATTGAAATGACACTCACGTTCTCTTTGCTATCACATGTTGAGTTTCATTGTGTCAACATACGTAAAAAAAATAAAAAAATAGATCCACAAATGTGAGATGTAGCGACTACAATTTCATCGATTTATATTGTTAGCAGGGGCGGACCAAGAGGGTGGATGGGGGTGGCCCTCGCCACCCGGCGACTTTCAAATTTTATTTATTTATTTTATATGTGTAATTTAAAAGTTTATAAAATATATACATTGATGGTCCCCATAATTAAATAAAATACTTGTTGGTTGCATTTAAAGTAGTGGAATGTCAGGAGCTCAAATCATGTTAGTTGTTTTTTTCTAAAAATTTCGGTTTTTTATCTTGAAATTACCAAATTTCGTAAATGACCATTGTATTTTCCCAAATAAAATTACTAAAAAAAATTATTTTATTGTCGAATAACATTTGTCTTAACTTCATATTTATTTTATGTTACGTTAAACATATGAAAAATTCTTTATTTTTGTATTAGATCTTATTTATTTTATATTTTATTCGACATATCTTTTACACCACGGGCCTCCCAAAAAACCATATTGATTCCGCCCCTGATTGTTAGTCTCTTAGATTAGACGAAATTTCTTAGTTTTATACCTCAATTGTTAAAAGTAAAAGTCCAGTATCTAAATCGTTAACCAATTTATAGTACAGTACACTAAACGTATTTTTTCCCATTTTATTTGTGAAGTATTTTTTTAAAATTTGAATATTTTTTTTGGTATTTATCTTATTAGTACCTTATAATTTGTCAAAACAAACAATAAATACTAAAAAAATATATATAAAAAAAGGATAAATTTTACAGATTTTTTTAAACAAACATTTTAGAAATAAAAATAAATAAATATTTATTTAAGAAAAAAATCAATTTTTTTTTTATAAATATGTATGAAAAGGGTGATAACATGACTAAATCTACTCCCGATTTTGTTTCTATGCTCACTCGCTACATAAATATTTTTCTTTTGCTAGATAAATAATTGATCACCACTTAATAAAATCTTGTACTAGGTATCTAAATTGGTTAAACAAAAGAATTCAAAATTTAATAGTATACGTACTTTAGAGTTTAAAATAAACGATTAACTTTTTTAGAAAAATACTTCATTAATTTATAAACATATTTTTTGTAAATAGAAGCTACACCTAGTTTCGTATTGATGAATTAAAGATAGAGAGCTAATTTTGATATATTTGTATTTATTTATTTGTCTGTAAGAGTAATTTGATGAGAGAAAAAAGATGAGATGAGCTCTCACTTGTTTTACTTGAAAGGCCCAGTTTGGTGTCATTGATCTACTTAAAAGTTTGTTTGGTAAAAGTTTAATAAGTATAACGGGTAAGTGAAAATTAGTGAATATTGACAATATATCAAAGAGATAACAAGGAACCTTGTGCAAAACCAATTCTCGTATTGAAATTGTAGTACACCGCAAAGATAGAAACAATGTTTAGTGGTGAAAATGGCGCTAAAATATGCCAAAAATGGTTAACCGAGAGCCTGAAGTTTGATGGTCTTTTATCACAAACTTCACAGATGCACAGATGAATTTCGGTGTATGCATACATAATGATGCAACATGCTACTATTGAATATTCAATAGAAAGTTGGTAAAATTGTCCATTCGAAAGAATAATCGTGAAAAAGGAAAAGGAGCCTGATAGAACATAAAAATTAGACCCGAATATTTTATTCGGGTAGCAATCGACCCACACTTCAAAAACGGGTATCCAATGCTTGATGGGTCATCACATGCCTTTTCTAGATATTAGAGGAAGATGTTAATAAAAGCCCAAGCCCACTTAACTAGGGACCCATACTTGGAAAAACCCCTGAGATGAAGACATTTGTCAACATCCTAGAAGGCATAGTTGCCTATAAATAACCAACTACCCCTCCTAGAAAACCCCCCCGAAAAAATCTATTCAAAAATATAGAGAGAAGTTGAGAAAAGAGAAAAACTACTCAAAGCTTATCCAGTGAATAAACAAACCGAACAGAGAAAGAACCGAGCATCGAAGAAGAAGGAGAACGACCAAGATAAGAGTTTAAATAGTTAAATCGAACGCAATTGTAGTAAGTTAATAATAATCCGAGCAAGTGTAACAATCCGAACAAGTGTAATGACCTGATCAATAATAAAGACCAAGAAGTGTTCATTACTTGCAGCTGATTTATCATTATTTTATTGTTGAAAAGCCTAACGCGACCGACCAAAGTTATGGCTTTATCAAATGGCGCCGTCTCCGGGAATCATCTAGTCCCCAACTAGTTTAGAATTCGAATACCAATACTCTACCAGACGAGCGACAATGGTGACCAATGTAGAAGAAACCCATCCCGAGATAGTAGAAACCAATAACCAAAACGTGCAATTCAGCCAACAAGACCTCGACGATCTACTCGAAATCCGTGATAGAAATGACGCTATCCAGCCCGGAAATCAACCAACAACCTCCTATATCAACCAAGAACCACCCCAGCAAATTGAAGGGATTGTTGACGAACCCTCCTCGTCCTCGGATGACGAACAAATCATGCCCGTATTAAGGCGAGCACGAAGACGCCAACCCGGATCCCAAGCAGGGCCGAGCTCAAGAGTCCCGTTGCCAACAGCCTCGGTCAACTCCGGCGCTCGTTTACAAACGAACAAAGATCGCCGATATGGTATGCCCGGGGGTCATGTACTTGAACAGTTGTCCCGACCACCGACTCTTCCGCCGAGGATAATTACACCATCCATGGTGGAAGTACAACACGTTGTCCCATCAGCCGATGAAAGGAACTATGCCCAGCTGCAAGCTCAACTGGCGGCATGCATGACGGCCATGACAGCTGCCGACATCGCATTGCCAATTACCCAGCTCGCCAATACAGACAAAGATCTACGCCGTGAAGCGGAAGATTCAGCTTACAGGGCCGCCCTGGAAGCAGCGGGGCGACGAACCAATACAAGAGTGCCTCATCAAGGGGGCAATGTCCCAGAGATGATCCCTCCGATAGTCGTCCACCCAAACACGCATAGGGAACGCGTCCTCGATACTCACACGAAGGACGGTAGATATCCCGAACACATGATCGGGGAAAGTTATGGACCACCACCACATCAACGGGGATACCCCCCCTACCAAGCCTCGGATGACGCGTTCCAACAAGCATGGAACGTATGCCAAGAAACCCCATGCGCCGAACAGATCACGAGGTATCGCAATCCGGCGGGGTTCGTCATCCCTGAGTTCAGGCTTTATGATGGAAGGAGTTGTCCTATCGACCATCTAAGGCACTACAAGACGAAGATGGAATTGTGGAGTGATGACCAGGCACTCATGTGCAAATTTTTCAAAAACAGCTTGGGCCAAGAGGCTTCATCGTGGTATCACAACTTACCACGGGGCTCCATAAGAGACTGGGCAGAGCTGCTAAGAGCGTACTCCACACGATACGCCGCCCATAGGAAAAAGAAGGTTAGCATCGAAACCCTTCTGAAAATGACGATGATGCCGAATGAGAGGCTCAACGACTATTGCATACGCTTCATCGACGTAGCAAACCAGATTCCACAATACGCCAATAATATAGCCATCCAGAACTTTATCAATTCCATCCCTAATGGCTATTGGGCGAGAAGGAAGTTCATAGGCAAAGACTTTCCGACCGCGGATTCTCTACTGGCCTACTGCACCCACCTCACCGATAAAAATGAGGAGATTCGTTTCCTCAACCGAACCCTACCAAGAAGAGAAACGGTTCGGGAAGCACAGGTGGGTCGTAAAAGAGCCAGGAACAACCATGAAGAAGCATTCAAACCGACCAGGAAGGACAAAGGTCCCGAGGTCCACAGGAGAGACGAGCGACAACGAGAACCTGAGCCTAAACCGCTCCAGATCGCATACCCAACCCCGATCAACGAACATAAACCGCTCCAGCTCACTTATCCAATACCCCCCAGACCGATCCAACAAGATCGGTTCCAAGAGAGGGAACGCCGAAATAACTACGGACCGGTCGAACTACGATACACTTTCAACATGTCCGCTGACGATATCCTAAAAGATATCTGTAGGGAAAGTTGGTACTCCCGACCACAACCGATCAATTCTCCCCCCAATATGAGAGACTCCAAGCTTTTCTGCACATATCACGAGGATCACGGCCACCTCACCGAGCATTGCCGTCACCTGCGATGGAAAATGAACCTGTGGGGTGATGCGGGATACCTAGCTAAGTTCATCAAAGGCGCGGGGAACAAAGGCAAACGACTGGCCATCGAGGGAGCCGACAACCGGCAGGGGAAAACGATCAACGTCGTTCACATGTCACGACCCAAGGGAACAGGTGGAGATCGATCTCGACAGCGGCAATTGGCGCACTTTGGCCGGGTAGCCAAGGCGTCACAAGCGTCGACCTCTAAAAGGCAATGCACGTCCCGACGATATCCACCCATTTCCTTCTCGGGTCTTGACGAGGAAGGGGTGATTTATCCCCACGGGGACGCCATTAATCTCTGTGTTCAAATTGGCCTCGACACGGTCAGCAGGGTGCTTATCGATCAAGGAGCCTCTTGTGACATCATGTGCAGAGAGCTTTTCGACAAAATGGAACTCAAGACACAAGATCTCCAACCTACCGATGTCACGTTGATCGGTTTCATCTCCGAGACGACTAAACCTTTGGGTAAGATCGTCCTCAACGTCACAACTGGATCCGTTTCGGTTCCCGTGGAGTTCTTAGTAGTCAACGACAGCTCCGGCCACAACTCAATCTTGGGCCGACCTTGGCTGCATGCCATGCGGGCCATACCCTCGACCTACCACCAAAAAGTCAAATACCCAAATGACAGGGGGGAGATCGAGACAGCCAGAGGATGTCAAGAAGATTCAAGATGCTGTGAAGACATTACCGCAGCCCTACAAAAACAGCTGATCGTTGTCGAACAACCCACCAGCACAAAGAAGCTGATCAACCAAATATCCAAAACTGAGAGGGTTGTTGAAGAACAAGTAGGAGAAACACTTAGGAAGGTGTATATCCCGGATATGGACGAGGAGCATTACTTCCTCCTCGGGAATAACCTTCCAAAACGGGAATCCGAAGAGTTGGAAGCATTCCTATTCAGCAACGTTGATAAGTTCGCCTGGAGTCCCAAAGACATGCCCGGCCTAGACCCCGAAACGGCATGCCACCACCTAAGTGTTAATGCCGAGTACAAGCCGGTAGCACAAAGGAGCAGAAAAGTGTCTGTACAGCACAGAGCAGCTATAATCGCTGAAGTATAAAAGCTATTAGAGGCTGGAGCCATAAGGGAGGTTTTCTATCCGAAATGGTTATCCAACCCAGTCGTCGTCCCAAAAAAGAACGGGAAGGAGAGAGTCTGTATAGACTTCACCAATCTCAACAAAGCCTGTCCGAGAGACCACTTTCCCCTTCCGAGGATATATCAACTGGTGGACGCGACTGCGGGAGCAGAAAGAATGACCTTCCTCGACGCATATTCAGGATACCACCAAATTCCCCTAGCCCACGAAGATCAAGAAAAGACGTCGTTTATATCGCCTTTGGGAAATTATTGCTACACGGTAATGCCGTTCGGCCTGGGCAATGCGGGAGCAACATGCCAAAGGATGATAACGAGGGTATGTAGAGATCATATAGGGAAGACGATGGAGGTGTACATAGACGACATGGTCGTCAAAAGCGAAAAGGCTACGTCCCACCTCCAAGATATAAGAGATGTCTTCAGTACGCTGGGCGAGCACAAATTGAAACTCAATGCGAGCAAGTGTGCCTTCGGAATCAGCAAAGGAAAATTTCTGGGGCACATGGTTAGCCGACGAGGAATAGAGGCAAATCCCGACCAGATCACAGCACTACAGAACCTGGCAGCGCCCAAGAATAAGAAACAGGTACAAGAGCTCACGGGAATGATGGCCGCCTTGAGCAGGTTCATCAGTCGATCCGCAGATAAGGGACGACCGTTTTTCGAATCACTCAAGAAAGATTGAAAATTCGTATGGGACCCGGAATGTGAGGCTTCATTCAACAATCTCAAAGAGTACTTGAGGACGCTGCCACTACTGGTAAGGCCGAACAAAGGAGATATTTTGGCATGCTACCTAGCAGTTTCCACTACAGCCGTGAGTGCAGTCATCCTCAGAGAGGAGGGTCGTGAGCAATTTCCGATCTACTTCGTCAGCAAAACTCTGGTCGAAGCCGAAACACGTTACCTACCCTTGGAAAAGCTTTGTCTGGCATTGGTCGTCGCAACCAGGAAGTTGCCACACTATTTTATAGCTCATCAGGTCCGGGTATACACGAAGTTTCATATCAAAGAGTCACTTCGACGGACAGACATAAGCGGTCGAGTTGTCGCCTGGGGGGTCGAACTATCCCAATTTCATATCGAGTTCGTACCCCGACATGTCATAAAAGGACAAGTCTTGGCCGATTTCGTCGCGGAGTTCACCGAAGGCTATGACGAGCCATTGGCCCTCTCTCCACAGTCACACTGGCAGATACATGTCGACGGATCAGCCACCAAGGACGGATCTGGAGCAGGGATCGTCCTAAAGTCTAGAGAGGGAGAAATCATCGAAAAAAGCATAAAATTGGGCTTCCGAGCTACCAACAATGAGGCAGAATACGAAGCCATGATAAATGGCATGCTCGTCGCACGGTTCCTCGGATGCTCCCACTTAGTTGCGAGTTCAGACTCCATGCTCATTGTCAATCAAGCCCTCGGCGAGTACCAAGCCAAAGATGACAGGATGATCCTCTATCAAGAGAAAGTCCAAAGCTTGATGGCCACCTTCGAACAGTGTGAGTTAGTCAGGATCAATCGCACCGAAAATGCACATGCCGATGCCTTGGCCACCCTAGCCTCGACCTTAACATTGACCGATACCCGGTCGATCACAGTAGAGCTACTGATGACCCCGAGCATAATTAAAAGGATGGACCGAGTGACGTCAGTGCAGTACAAACTAGGTTGGATGGATGACATGACTCATTATCTGCGAAGTGGAACGCTCCCGGCCGACAAGATAAAAGCGCTGAAAATTACGAGAAAAGCTCCTCGGTTCTGGCTATCCGAGGACGACAAACTGTACAAATCCAGTTACCGGGGACCCCACCTACTGTGCGTGCCTCCCGAGCTACAATTTCCGGTCCTGGAGGAAATCCATGAAGGATCCTGCGGAGCACACATCAAAGGGCGATCCCTTGCGAACAAGGCAGTTACCCAAGGGTATTGGTGGCCCTATATCAAGCGAGATGCTGATGTGTATGTCCAACGTTGTGATAAGTGCCAACGATTTGCCAAAATACCACGACTCCCCTCATCTCTAATGGCCCCCGTATCGGCTCCATGGCCGTTTGCACAATGGGCAATAGATCTGGTCGGAAAACTCCCAAAGGCCCCGGGGAGCGTGGAATATCTGATCGTCGCGACAGATTATTTCACCAAATGGGTTGAAGCTAAGCCCCTCCGAGAAATCAAAGCGAGCAACGTCAAACAATTCATCTGGGAATACATCATAACCAGGTTCGGAATACCATACGCTATTGTCGCCGACAACGGAACCCAGTTCAAAGATGCACAATTACAACTGTGGTACGAGGAACTAGGAATCCGAAAGTTCTATTCGACGCCGACATACCCACAGGGTAACGGCCAGGCAGAGGTATCGAACCGAACAATACTGGACGGCATCAAGACGACCCTTGAGCAAGCAAAGGGGAGATGGCCCGAGCGGCTACTCAACGTCTTGTGGTCGTGCCGAACTACGCCGAAGACGGGCACCAAGGAAACCCCATTTAGCTTAGCATACGGTGTTGAGGCCATCATACCAACAGAAATTGGGCTACCCACGCTCCGAACAACTTTAGTCGAGCAGGGAAACAATGAACAAAGAATGAGAGAAGAACTTGACATGATAGACGAGAAATGAGAGATAGCAGCTCTTACACTCGCGAAGTATCAACAAGGCGTCAAACAAGCATATGACAAGAGGGTAAAAGGGACTAAGGAGTTCATGGTCGGAGAATTGGTGCTACGACGAGTAACGGTGTATACCCGAAATGAAATACATGGTAAATTGAGCCCCACCTGGGAGGGACCATACGAGATTGTCAAAAGAACAAGCCCAGTTACCTACAAACTCAAAAGCGTACTGTTCGAAAATAGTAGAGGGGAGAAAAATTCTTGGAACGTGGCTAACCTAAAGAAGTACTACATATAAGCCAGACCGTCAGTACAAATACAGGTGCCGCCTTATCTCTCTAACCTAATGTCCTTGACTTTTGAATAAATAAAGTATCATATCATGCTGTCTAACCAATGCAGATGAAATTCCCAACATGGCCGAAGTGCCTAGGAATACTATGAAATTCCCAACATGGCCAAAGTGCCTAGGAATACTATGAAATTCCCAACATGGCCAAAGTGCCTAGGAATACTATGAAATTCCCAACATGGCCGAAGGGCCTAGGAATACTATGAAATTCCCAACATGGCTGAAGTGCCTAGGAATACTATGAAATTCCCAACATGGCCGAAGTGCCTAGGAATACTATGAAATTCCCAACATGGCCGAAGGGCCTAGGAATACTATGAAATTCCCAACATGGCCGAAACGCCTAGGAATACTATGAAATTCCCAACATGGCCGAAGTGCCTAGGAGTACTATGAAATTCCCAACATGGCCGAAGTGCCTAGGAGTACTATGAAATTTCCAACATGGCCGAAGTGCCTAGGAGTACTATGAAATTCCCAACATGGCCGAAACGCCTAGGAATACTATGAAATTCCCAACATGGCCGAAACGCCTAGGAATACTATGAAATTCCCAACATGGCCGAAGTGCCTAGGAATACTATGAAATTCCCAACATGGCCGAAGTGCCTAGGAGTACTATGAAATTCCCAACATGGCCGAAGTGCCTAGGAATACTATGAAATTCCCAACATGGCCGAAACGCCTAGGAATACTGTGAAATTCCCAACATGGCCGAAGTGCCTAGGAATACTATGAAATTCCCAACATGGCCAAAGTGCCTAGGAATACTATGAAATTCCTAGGCACTATGAAATACAGGTGCCGCCTTATCTCTCTAACCTAATGTCCTTGACTTTTGAATAAATAAAGTATCATATCATGCTGTCTAACCAATGCAGATGAAATTCCCAACATGGCCGAAGTGCCTAGGAATACTATGAAATTCCCAACATGGCCAAAGTGCCTAGGAATACTATGAAATTCCCAACATGGCCAAAGTGCCTAGGAATACTATGAAATTCCCAACATGGCCGAAGGGCCTAGGAATACTATGAAATTCCCAACATGGCCGAAACGCCTAGGAATACTGTGAAATTCCCAACATGGCCGAAACGCCTAGGAATACTGTGAAATTCCCAACATAGCCGAAACGCCTAGGAATACTATGAAATTCCCAACATGGCCGAAACGCCTAGGAATACTATGAAATTCCCAACATGGCCGAAGTGCCTAGGAGTACTATGAAATTCCCAACATGGCCGAAGTGCCTAGGAGTACTATGAAATTCCCAACATGGCCGAAACGCCTAGGAATACTATGAAATTCCCAACATGGCCGAAACGCCTAGGAATACTATGAAATTCCCAACATGGCCGAAGTGCCTAGGAATACTATGAAATTCCCAACATGGCCGAAACGCCTAGGAATACTATGAAATTCCCAACATGGCCGAAGTGCCTAGGAATACTATGAAATTCCCAACATGGCCGAAGTGCCTAGGAATACTATGAAATTCCCAACATGGCCGAAGTGCCTATGAATACTATGAAATTCCCAACATGGCCGAAATGCCTAGGAATACTGTGAAATTCCCAACATGGCCGAAACGCCTAGGAATACTGTGAAATTCCCAACATGGCGTAAAAAAAAAAAAAAAAAAAAAAATAATACGCCTAGGAATACTATGAAATTCCCAACATGGCATGTCTAAAAGAATGCCTAGGAATACTTATGTATATGCAGGTACCCGTTGACCCAATGAGCAAGGATGAAAAGCAATACAACAATGGGGAGAACAATTCAGGCCCACATTCTGGGGACGATAAACTACCAAATGGCGAAAACAATGAAAAGAAATCAATCACAACAATGAAATAGCAGCAACGGGAATGTCCAATACACGTATAATGAAATGACGCAGATAATAAAGGCCCACATTATGGAGGCAACACCATGCCAACCGAAGAAATCAGCAAAGGAAAATCAATCCAATCAATGAAATATCCGTACAACAATGAGAAGATCCGAACACAAGAGTAAAGAAATAAAACAAATAGTCCTCGCCCGCGTTACGGAGGCAACAGGGTATAACCAACAAATAAAGAAACTTATTTAAGAGCTACTACATGAGGAACACGACGGTAACTGACCGAGTGACACTTCTTCGTCATCCGTCGACGTATCCCCATCAGTTTCCTCGCCATCAAAACGCTCCTCAGAAATAAGGGCATCAAAGTTGGTCGTATGTGCGCCAACGCATGTCAGCGTCTTAAGCCGTGCAGAGAATTCGGCTCCTTTAGCGACCTCGTGAGCATCCGAGGCCGCTTTCCGGCGAGCATCGTCGAAAGGAAGCTTGCGAGTTTCGATCATAGCTGCAGAGGCATCGTATCTGGATCGGGACAAACGGAAATACTTCACCAGCATGTTCGCTTGGGTTACCAACGACTTTAGTTTACTGAAGTATTTTTCCTTTACCCGCCAATATCGATCTAAACGACGCTCCTGAACCTTAACAACATGCTCGGAACGCCGAGCGTACTCACGAAAAGAAGACGCCTGAGTTTTCAACTTGGCCCTAAGTCGGCCACACAGATTGAGCAACTCGACATTCTTACCCAATAAAAATGTCGAGTTGGAGAGCCAAGTAGGCCCTCGTCTCGGGCGGCACAAGTAGGTCCTGGCCCCGGACTAACTAGACTTGGAGAGCCAGCCTGGTGCGACGTAGTATCATGTGCCTAAAAAAAAAAAATGGGAAGAAAGAAAGAGATGAATACTCAAAAAAAAAAAAAAAAAAAAAAAACTACAAATAATACGACAAAACAAACAACTCAATTATTAATCCGATAGCCCCTCAACGGACGCTGAGGTCTCTACTACATCAGCGAAATGAATATCTCGCAATGAAACAATTTGAGTCCCCAAGCGCTCACGAACGACCGCATCGATTCGATTCAAGGCAGCCGTGGTCTCAGTTACCCCGGCCGTCGCATCAACCATGCGTTCTGCCCGGGCAACACCACTCATCCCTTTCACATGCTCAAGCACCTCTAGAGCGCGAGCTCGGGCCCAATACGCTTTGACAAAGGTTAGCAGTAGGTCCGCATCCTCGAAAACGACACCTAGGGCCAAGTTCAAGCTCGTCACACGGCCTCGGGCTTCATCACGAGAGCGCCGAAGTGCACCAAGAAGTTCCTTCGCCTTACCCTTGTTCGCCTTATAATATGCGGTCTTTTTGCTGAATTTCTCTCCCAAGTCACGTAACCGAATCGACATGTTTGAAATATGAACATTCAGATCATCGATTTTATGACGGGCAGAATTCAGTTCTGCAGTTAGGAAAGCCTTAGATCTCTCAAGGCCATCTATCACGTTACCTCCGCTACGACTAGGCGAGGTCCAGACCACCATGGCCAGAGGGTTATAGGGTACCTGACAATGTTTTGTTTTCACATTCTTCAAAATATGATGAACCTAGGAAAGGGGAAATTAATTCGGAAAAGCCAAACAAAAAACAAACACATCACCTATATTACCACTTCTCCAAAAGAATATGTTTCTAGATACAAAAAAGACCCACAATTCGGGTACCCAAAAACTTTACAATAAGATACAGAGAAAATACTACAAGAAAATGGTCAAGGCTCCACCTGAGGGGATGCGGGTGGGGGAGTGACGGTGGGAGCAGACCGAGGAGTCGTTGGAGCCGACCCGGAATGGGGACGCAACGCCGTCGAAATAGTGTGTCCCGGCAGCCGTGGGAGCTCCTCGTCTCGGAGGTTGGCCCAATCCTGAGGCTTAGGAGGTGCACCATGAGGACAGGGGTACACCACTTCCGACCACGCTTGATCCGACAAGGGAACCTTCGCGAAATTAAGCCCGCGCACATGAGCGCAATAGACGGCGAAATTCGCCGTCATAGCGTACTTTGTCCGCTCCTCAGCATGCGCCGCTTTTAGAGCCGCAACCTCGGCCTTTTCGGCTTCCACATCCTCCGCCAAGAGCAAATTCTCCTCCTCTAGTTGGTCGTACTTTTCGACCATGCTCTCTTTTTCAGCCTCCAATTTACCGACCTCCTCGGTCACGTGCAGGAAGTCCCCCGACAGCTTGTCATAATTATCGCCCAGGGCTTTATTCTCGGCGACCAGTTTCTCTTTCTCCTCCTCAAAGGCCGCAAGCAGATCCTTCTTCTCGGCCACTAGCTTCTCTTTCTCAGCCTCGAGCGCCTTCTACTGATCCCTCAGAACAACGGAACCCAAGAAAGCCTGCCATCAAAAACAAAAATAGACATGCAACATCAGACACCCGCCAACTAAGGGTATAAAGACCTATATAACTAAGTACATGCTCAACATACCCGAAGCGCACCACTGCTGGCTTGCTCAATTAACGACGCTAACGGGAGAGCAGAAATTTCCTCGGCATCCTTGAAAACAAGGGGCTTCAGAGCAGTATACCCCATCCTTACAGCTTTGGGCTGCTCCAGCAATTTCCCCTTACACCGACCAATGTAACGGGTCATCGCGACCCCGTCCACCAACACCTCTTCAGGTAGCTCAAGAACCTCATCCTCGATGCCCACCACTACATCCTCGGCAGTCTCTTTGCCGACTTCCTCCACTTCCTCAGTCACCTCCTTCTCCGAAAGGCCAGTCTCAGGGGCCCTGTGCTCGCCCACACCCTCAATACGGGTGGGCGAGACAACAAGTGGGTCCATCATCTCCTCAGTATGAATAGGCGAGATCGCAGGCAGAGTCAGTGTACTCTTGCCCATGTTCACCATGAGGTTGAGATGTTCGAATATGTTATCCATCGACCCCTGAAACACAAATGGGCCCACTTGGGCCAGGCATTGGGTCAAAATTTCCTGTCCAAACATCAACAAAAATCCATCAATATACTAATACACAATCCACAATAACATCCACATAAAGAAACCCCCCCTGCTAACACTTAACCAGCAACCCTACTTTTTACTCCTTTTCCAATCAGTATAAATCCAATACATAACTCAATATCGCCAGACATATATAGACAACCACGGCATGTTACCAACGCCCTATCTACGACCACAACAGCAAATCAAATACCAGTCCTCAAACAAAAAGAACATAATAATAACAAAGCACTTACAGTTGTCATTCTGAGCGGATACGTTCGAACAGCAGCAAATATATCGACAATACAACGAAACCCTAGATGGAGCGGCAGCACATTTTTCCTTTTTGGCGGGAAGAGTATACTTTAGAGAGAGACAGATATTTTCTTCAGCAAATTATGTGATAAAAACAAAAGGGATTGCTTGGCCCAGTAAAAAAGGAGTGGAGTTACAAAAAGAATAAAATAATAACCACCTTTTCGTGTGACAGAGGTTTACCTTTTTTCCAACCATAGATAAGTCAACAACCGCTGCTATTTTTAACTTATAAACGCTCCAGATTTTGCCACGTCAGCGCATATCCCACTACCCAAGGCAACTCACATCATTACACCTAAATAAACGGCCAGTGGACCCTACCACGAAAAGCTTCCAGCATACGCTACCAATAATATCCCCGAGTAAGATCCTCGACGCCCAACCATTCCTTACCAAAAGGGCACACCGAACAAGATGGACGGAGACCGTTTCTAGCTTGACGGCATTAAGCATCAAGTCTAAAAACGCTCTCCGGGGGGATAACCGGGCACATTGCTCGGTGTGTAATGAAACATCCTCGACTGTATTGACATAAAGGCAAAGTGAACAAGAAATAAAACAGAATAGACAGAATCAAGTGTAAAGCAAAAGTTTATTCATCCACAAGGGGGGAAAACACAAAAATACAACCAAAGAGAAAATTTTTACAAGAAAATACACCATCCTACTTCTTAGAACTACCCCCCATATCGGCATCCTTCTTCGCCAAGAGCTCCTCCAGATGCTCTCTCTCCCTAATCAAACGAGCAATCGCCATCTCGGCCTGCTGCAAGGAGTAAGATTGAGACTTGCATTTCTGGTCGGCTTTGAAACGAGCAATGCCCTCCGCATCCCAATATTGTTTAAACCTCCTCGCTTCAGTCTGAGCACACTTGAGATCATGCTTCAGCCATGACATCTCAATCTCTTTTAGCTGAAGAGGAGTCAAATCCTCCTCCCCAAAACCAGGGGGACGGGGTAGCAAGAAAGTAGGCTCCTCTTCCAGAAGGGTTTTCTTTTTGGAGACAGATCTAGTAATGGGAGCCATCTCAAAACAAAAGCAAGTTAGAGGAAACAAAAATTATCAACAAGAGAGAGAAAAGAAGATTGGATAATGAAGAACAAGCAATAGGGAGCATTTATAGAGAGTCAAAGGGCACAAAGCGCGACACAGAACAAAAGCACGAGATACGAACAGATACATCTGATTCAAATACAAAAAAAAATAAAAAAAATACAAGTTCCAAAACAGGAAATACATAAGAAAACCAGCCCAATCTAACTAAGGACCAATGGGTGGAAAAACCGAACTACCAGACCGAGAGAAAGCAAAACGAGCAGAGCAGTTCAACCGAGCTTGGTAGGAATCATTCATGGCAATCAAATTTTCGTTCTCCGCGGAGAGTTCAGATTTCTCCCTAGTAAGAACTATGACGCGCTCCTCCAGCCGAGCATTCCTAACCATCATGTTAGCCAGGCCTTGAGGGGAGTTATCGAACTCATCTTGAGCATGGTCCCAAATTTCCTCGGCATCATACCAGGAGTTAGCCAGACGATTTCTCTGAAGCAACAAGTGATCGAGCTGACGACTCAAGGCAGAAATCTCGGTCCATTTCACTGTCTCTTCGGGGTGAGAGCCGAACAGACTCAAGGCCAGAATGTCGTACTCCTTCTCAAGCCTTCCCATTCGACGTCGGACGCGAGATACCTCCGCATCCAAACCCTTCATCTGAGCATGATATCTCCCCACAGGTTCAGACATTCTGGGAAATTGCTATAGTACAAGAGAAAGTAGGGGTAGAGGGAAGAGCAAACAGTAAAAATAAAAGGAGAGAGGGTAGCTAATAAAGAAAAGAAGAAGAGTATTTATAGAGAAAATATAGTATGGTATTTTATGACAATGCTTGGGAACTGGCGTATTTCCTGACATACTTGGGAGCAAGCATATTTCCTGACAGTACACCTATGATCGACAGTACACCCACATATATTTGATATCACAGTACAACAGAAAATAGAAAAGATATTCAAAGATCTGGATTTCGGAAAAACGACAAACCACAAGTACAACATAAAAAGAAGTGCCAAAATAAAGGGGCAAAAGTTCTTCTCATTAATAAAGATGGAATACATCATTGTTCATTACATCAAAAGACAATCTATTACATTGAGGTCTATTATTTCCGAGGATTACATCAAAAGAAAATCTACTACATTGTATGCTGAGTTGTGGAGCCAAATGAGTAGACAACGTGGCCGAAGAAGATCGACAATATCCGCAGATCCGGCGAACAGCAGGAGACGAAAGAAATAAACATAAAAAGAAAACAAAAAGGGGAGAAAGAAGCGAAGAGAAGGAACATAAAGAAGAAGTGAAAAGAAAGAAGAGTCAAAAAGAACAATGACAAAAATCCTAGAAGTAACACAAAATCCTTAGGATCACAGGATTGATTGTTACGTCGTAGTGGTGAGAAAGAAGAGGAAGAAATAGAAAAAGGAAAAAAGTAGAGAGAGCTGGAGATGATGAGAAAGAAGAGGATGAAGAAAGTAAAAGAAACACGATAAAAAAGAAAATTGAAGCAAATCAAAAGAAAAAAAAAAAAAAGAGAGAGAAAAAGGAAAATGGAGGTTAGGGGGAGGTCGATCGGTATCGATGAGAGGACCCGGCAGAGACATCCCTGTCTCGAAGTGTCGAGTTTCCCCTTAGCACCTCATTCTCTTCAACTAGAGCCTGACGAGCACGTCGGCAATAATCTAGTTCGGATCTTAGCCAAGTTAATTCCCGAACCATCTCGGTATGGTGATAACGCATCACCTTTAACTCCTCCTCGACATCCTTCAACAGTTTTAGTGCATGGTCATAGGAAGCTTCAAAAGCCTCCACTTGCAAAACCAATGCAGATTTGGTGAAAGAACTGGCCATTATAAAAAGATTATAAGATGAAGATTCGTATGTAGGGGAAGATAATATGATAAGGGTTGTGGATGTAACCATGCTTTAAGCAGGTATTTATAGGTCGATTAGATGAGGGCTGGTATGGAGAGTCGCAACCGTTCGCCAATGGGTTCTAAGAAGCGATGGCAATTAAAAGATGTGTCTGTTCAAGAAAAAAACGTTTGGATTCCCCAAAAGGCTCTGAAAAGGCGTGGGAAATTAAAAGCCACTCTTGTTCAAAAAACGCTTGGGTTCTTACCAATATTTAAAGAGGGTAAGTCATAATGGCAGCGAAACACGCGTCATTTTGGGGAAAGGCAGCAATTCAAATAAATATCTAAGATCTTTTGCACAGAGCTCAAGAAAAATCTGGTGAATAAGATTTTTATGCACAAGGCTCAAGAAATCCCATTGGTCCCCAAATATAAAGAGTAAGAAGGTTCAATGGATAAGGTCAAACGCAAGGCCCAAGGGAAAACTTTAATGAGGCCACAAGCGTGCGCAGTCAAAATAAATTGCGTTGGGAAAGTAATTCAGATATAAATAAGAAAAAGAAGTCTTTATTGATTGATTGATACTTCATTACAGATAAAGCAGTCAACATAAAGAAAGTACAAATAATAAAATCATTTCGTAGAAGGGCCCTCTTCGTCATCCCGCTTCCTTTTCGACCGAGCATACACTTCTTTAAGGGTCAGTTTATAAGCCCTCTTGGAAGCGATTTGCCTATCTCTAGAGGCCTCGAGCTCTTTGATCCGAGCACGAGCACGGATACTGTCGAGCAAAGACCTCTGATGCTCCCTCTCCATGGCGTCTAACCGCTCATCCAGTTCGACGGCCAGACGAGCTTCCACCGACAGCCGGGCAACCCTCTTTTCGAGATAACGCACCCTCTTAACTTCCTCCTCAAGATGAGCGATGTATTCAGGAAGGTTGTCACCGTTAGTTTCATGAGGAGAGGCCATTTGTTCGATAACAAAGAATGAATTGCACAAAGAATACTGAGACAGTTCCCTTTTATAGGAAGAAGCAAGGGGTAGGCCAAGGGTCATCTTGAAAAAATACAACCTCTTGAACTTCCCAAGAGTATTTGCGGCAGGTTAACCACAGTCCCAAAACCAATCAAAGTCATCAACAAAGATATCAAGAAGATAAACAGACAAGGGCAAGGATAGGGAAATATTTTATTAATTTCTAAAACTTCGATTACAACCAAGGAGAAGACTCCCCATTCAAAAGAAATTACAACAGAAATTACAAAAGACTAATTATTTAGATGAAGAGCCTTCTTCATCTTCATCCGAACTCGGTTTAGACCGAGCATGCAACTCTTTGAAGGCAAGCTTATAGGCCCTTTTTGCTGCCTTCTGCTTAGCCAGACAAGCCTCGAGCCTCTTTATATGCTCGAAGGCCCAATTCCGATCGGCCATCGTCACATGATGAGCAGAATCCATGTCGGACAACCTTTTCTTGTAGCTAGAAACCTTGGCCACGAGTTTCTTATTCGCGGCGCGGGATTTCGTGACCTCAGCTTCTAAATAAGAAATATAGTTAAAAGAGCTCTCACCAGTAGAACCCGAGGAAGCCATTACGTCACAAGCACAGTAGTAGTAAAATGCATGATTATGGAGGGGGCGCACCCCCTTTATAGGAGTTTTTCCTCGAAGAAAGATATTAGGGTGGGTAACTACAAATGGGCCCCCCTGGGAACCGTCATGATATTATTGCGCTTCTCGATGAAGCATTGGGAACGACAAGACCGAAGTAGTATCCTCGACAGACCGAGCATGACTCCCTCGACATGGAAACCCATGCCGAGTAAGTCAGGGAGCACTTGATAGAACATAAAAATTAGACCCGAATATTCTATTCGGGTAGCAATCGACCCACACTTCAAAAACGGGTATCCAATGCTTGATGGGTCATCACATGCCTTTTTTAGATATTAGAGGAAGATGTTAATAAAAGTCCAAGCCCACTTAACTAGAGACCCATACTTGCATGCCCCCTCCTAGAAAACCCCCCCGAAAAAGTCTATTCAAAAATATAGAGAGAAGTTGAGAAAAGAGAAAAACTAGTCAAAGCTTATCCAGTGAAGAAACAAACCGAACAGAGAAAGAACCGAGCATCGAAGAAGAAGGAGAACGACCAAGATAAGAGTTTAAATAGTTAAATCGAACGCAATTGTAGTAAGTTAATAATAATCCGAGCAAGTGTAACAATCCGAACAAGTGTAATGACCTGATCAATAATAAAGACCAAGAAGTGTTCATTACTTGCAGCTGATTTATCATTATTTTATTGTTGAAAAGCCTAACGCGACCGACCAAAGTTATGGCTTTATCAGAGCCAAAGCTGATTTATTCTGATTTAACCAAGTCGAGTATAAACATTGTGTACAAAATGCCATGTTATAAAATCGCCGCATTGGAAACATGAACTCAGACATGAACAAGTCACTCATATAAGAGTTACGTTCGGTTAGCTACTGGCTATGCCTCTCATGAAGGCACTATGAGTATCAGCAATACAAGATGGAGAACTAGTAACAAAATCAATGATCGGCTCATTCTTCTTGTTAGTCTCTTCAAAACAGTAAACAGGGGCTTGCCACTGGGGATCTTCAAGTACTTTTCCAACTTCAAAAGTCATCACATGTGCAACAGCTCCTGTCATTTAATAACAATTTCAGCATACTCTAATGTGTTTAAATATAGATGAATGCATATATATGCACTTATGTTTGGAATTTAAGCGCAATGGAAACTAGAGAAGCAACAGGGGATACATTTTCGAAAGTTAGATGATATACCAAATGAACTAGCTTGTGAAGAGAAAAAGGTAATTTCAATTTTGCTATTTGAAGGGGATTCTTTACTACTCGTTTTCCTTTTGTAAACTACTTGGGCATCCAAATAGATTAAAGCAGGACCAGTTCTACAATACTTCCTTTTCATCCCCTTTCCTTGGTTCTTTATTTCGCCTCATACAGGCCGCAAAAACCCAAAAAATGAGACCTGATGCTAACTAGAAACGATGATTGGATATGTATTCCAAAAAAGTACGGTATAGTGAAACAGTTGAGAACATGCTCTTAAAAACTAACCAAACCATGTGTAAACTGCATTGCTTAAGTTGAACATTGTGATTCTGTAAAGATGGCATATGTACATCTACGAAACTGATAAAGTAATATGTTAACTGAAGGATCATGAATCTAGTGTTGTTTATTTTACTACACAAAGTACATACAAAGACTTTACTTTAGTTGAACTATAATCTTTGGTTCTTTCAGATTTTAAGGGTTTGTTTAGCTGTCGTAATTAAGCTTAAAATCAACCTAGGATATTTTGACATAAGGTAAAGTAAAGCTAGATAAATTCAGCTTAAAATTATAATTTTGGAGTCGAAAATTGTATTGAGGGAACTCAACTTAACTTCTTTTTGAAAGAAAAAAAAACTCAACAAGTGAAGATCCCATGAATATGTCACTCTTCAGGCAAAAAAAGCAGAAACCGTTTGAACCAAAAAACTCCCATAAAACAAATTATCTATAAAAAAAAAACGCCCACCAAACAATTGAACAAGTCATAAGCTAACCGTTTTTGGTTCAAAAAGCAAACATTACTCAATTATGCTTTCACAACAGAAGCTAATTTAATCCAATATTTTATTTCATCTTACAATCTTGTACCCTTTTATATTGCTTACTGTTACAACTTAACAAGTATTCCATTCCCTCCAACTATATTAGTCGCTTATTCTTTCTCGTAATGTTCCATTTTGTTTGTCAGTTTCACAAACTAGTAGCCACGGGTATTCAATTTGACAGATTTACACATTCTTGTTGTCCTATATCAATCAATTTAATCTCTTCTAATGGAGGAGTAACACTGTAAAACTCTCACATAATGAACGCCTTTCCGTAAAGTAATATGTTTTCTCCCCTGTACCAAACACTGTCAAAATAATACATTATTTGACTATGAAAGATTGTAAACAAGCATCAAACCTGAGATGAATTTCTAGTAAAATACATAAATCAATGTCAGTATATACTCCATAGTAAACAAGCATCAAAACCTGAGAAGAATTTCCACGAAACAGGCCTCTTGGTAACAACATCCTCATAATACCAAATGAACTCAACTTTCTCCCAGACATTACACAAAAACCCATCCTTATACTCTTGCCCCAAATAATCCGCCCCTTCTAGCCAATCAGGTCTCAAAATCCCGACATCAAACAACTTAACCTTACACTCTTTGTTCTCATCCAATGTGTAATAGTACGAGGTTCCGTTGTTCCATTCGAGGTCGTAAGTAAGCTTGCTAAGCTGGCGTTGGATAATGTTGAAGTTGCGACCGTTAGGGTAGTCGTACCATAGGTCCACGTGTTGCAGCGCGCCTATTAAAAATAAAATAAATTGAATAAAAATATCGTTTGCTTTGTAGGAGGATTTATTGTTTGCTATAACAGCCCATCCGCTAAGGTGGAGACGACCGGGAGGCGCTGAAAAAACCTCGTAAGCATGTCTAATTTCTCTTTAGTTTGGTTTTTGTATTATGTAACTTATGTTCCGATACTTCATTTCATTATATGATACGTATTACAAAATGCCACAAAAACATGCAAACAATGTAACTTATAAGTTGTCACAGTTTTACTAGCATATTGGGTATTATAATAACTAAAATGATTTTACTCACGCATTTTTCCTATCCAAAAAATCAATCCGCTGATATGTCACATTACATGGCATATCCACCTCATCATCAAGTGTTTTGATTGTTATTAATACTAGATTTAATAAATTTTTTTATTTTTAATTAATATTTAAATTTATGGTAGGCTGAAACAGGATTCTTATATATTTTTATTTGAGTTTTTAGATTTGACAATTTTTTTATTTTTAATTAATATTTAAAGTTAGGGTACGCTCAATTAGGGTTCTAATATGTTTTTATTTGAGTTTTTAGTAGATTGAGTTTTTATTATGTTGAGTATTTATATTTTGATTTATTAAATTATAGAACTTTAATTATATTTTGATGGATAAATATTTATTTTATTAGTCTATGCAGTGTGTGAGTTGTGTACAAGTTGCGAGTCGATGTTATGAAATGTGTGATTAGTAAAATACGCCTCAACGGACGGGTTGAATTTGAAGGTAAATTTTGAAGGTGATAATAGCAACACTCTTAAAATAAACAAAAAAAATACACAAACAAGTAATTTTGGTAGTAATAATGTGTACCAGAGCGGTTCATGAAGAGGATAGAGTGAAACTGGTTAGGCCATGGTGTTGGAGTTGGGAGTGACGAGGTGCTAAGCACAAGTAGAGAGAGAGTGAGGAGAGAGAAAGATATGGTTGCATACGCCATTTTTGACCACATTATCGTTTTTAAACAAATCCAACAAAGATTTGTTATAAAATAAGTCAAAGGATAAAGCTATTTATTATATTAGAGAATGTGAATGGTGATAGTAAAAGAGGTTGGATTTTTATACTACACTTTTTCTGAAAAAACGCACAAACCGTACATTTAATTTACGGTTTACAGAAAATATATACAAACCGTACATTTAATGTACGGTTTGTGTGTATTTTTTTTTTTTTTTTTTTTGTAATTTCAATTTGTAAAATAGGAAAAATATATAAAATATGCAAATTCATAACTCACTTAGCTATATATAATTGTTTGTTGTTTGTTTATATTAATTATAGAAATTATAATAATTGTTGATATTTGTCCCATTTTTTGTAACTGTTCGGAAAGGAAGCAACTGTTCGGAAAGGAAGCAAGCAACTGTTGGGAAAGGAAGCAAGCAACTGTTCGGAAAAAATTTCGAACGGGGCGCTGCCCCGCACCCCGCCCGCTGACCTGGCAGCGGGACCCCAGCCAGGGGCTCTCGCCCCTTGGACCCCGCTAGGGGCTCTGCCCCTAGGACCCCGCCAGGGGCTCTGCCCCTTGGAACCCCGCTAGGGGCTCTGCCCCTAGGACCCCGCCAGGGGCTCTGCCCCTTGGAACCCCGCCAGGGGCTCTGCCCCTAGGACCCCGCCAGGGGCTCTGCCCCTAGGACCCCGCCAGGGGCTCTGCCCCTTGGAACCCCGCCAGGGGCTCTGCCCCTTGGACCCCGCCAGGGGCTCTGCCCCTTGGAACCCCGCCAGGGCTCTGCCCCTAGGACCCCGCCAGGGGCTCTGCCCCTTGGAACCCCGCCAGGGGCTCTGCCCCTTGGACCCCGCCAGGGGCTCTGCCCCTTGGAACCCCGCCAGGGGCTCTGCCCCTTGGAACCCCGTTTCAATTATTCATATTCAATTATACGTTGGCTC